>OY987330.1:92103046-93303046 GCA_963920685.1 Polydrusus tereticollis
TTGACAGAATGCAAGACGTGCTGCTACCGTCTTCGCCGAGCGGCTTTCTGGAGGCCTGGATCAATGATGCCATGGCCGCATACTCGCCCAATGGACAAACAGAACTCCAGGAAGTTCGCTACGACTTTTCCGTCAACGTTACGGAGGTGGCGAAGGGCCCAGACCGAGATGCCACATCTGCACCTGGTGTCCAGGACCTGTTAGGGTTCTCTAAACCTCCGTCCGACTGCCGGCCGAGTGGCGAAGAAGTGGCAAGCGACCCAAACCCCGTGGGTGACTCACCGCAGGCAATAACAACTAAGCCTGAAGAAGAGGATCTCTGGTCGTGGTGTGAAGATATACAGCCGTGGGGAATGCTGGGTGAAGCGGAAGAAAAACAAGAATATATTGAATTAGCTGATCGTCAGCGTATAAGAAACTGTGGTGCGCATGCGTCAGAGCTACCTGGGAACGTAGACGTATCGTTGCATTACATGGCGCCCGAGCAGGGACCGTTAAAGGCAAGGAAGACTTAAAGCCCTTCGATGCGCCTAGGTCAAAGACCCATTTTAAGGAAGTTAAGGAGTTTAAAGAAGAAAAAGAAGTTTTGAAATATGACGTGCCTGAAGTGGTGTCACATCAAACAGAAGTAGATGCGGAGACAGTCTTGTGGTTGCATAGCAAGTTGGAGAAGGAGGCCCCAGGAGATGGGCGGTGGATAACCGCACTCCTAGGGATTGTTGGGACGCAAGCAATGGACCCGGTTGCCAGGGACCTGCGAGAAAGTATCCAAGGAGGAGCTGAGGTGCCGCTGGTAGACCGCTTTGGAGTTGTGGGGCGTCAGGAGGAAGACGGAGTGGCGGTGTGGTGTCCAAGGAACCACAGGCGAAATATACTCAACTTGGCTCATGGAATACGCCACAATACTAGACAAGGAATGAAGGAGATTATCAAGAAGTGGTTATGGTGGCCGACGATAGACGAGGATGTGGACACGCACTTTAGTCAGTGTTTGTGTTGTCAGCATTTCAAAGAGGATGACCTGTGCCACGGAATGTTAAAACCGTGGGGCACAGTTTTAATTACGATCATTGAAGATTTACCCAGGACTAGACATAGCAGATTTACAGCACTCTACTGTGCAGTTGATGTATTCAGTGGCTTTGTAGAAGCAAGACCACATAGAAGTATTCACCCAGCTTCGCTGATAGAATTTATACAAGCCGAAGTGATTAGCAGATGGGGAACACCCACTTTGTTGATGCTAGCGCCAGATGTGGCGAAGTATAGAGAAAAGATAGCCCATGCAACCAACATAACAACGGTTGGCACGGCAGAGAAATCCGTAATGTCCACGATGATACCATTTGAGAAAATGAAGACCAGAATTTTAATGTTGACCAGAGACGAATGGCCTCTACAGTTGCAGTCCTTGCTGAACCAAGCCAGGAGCTGCAGAGATGCTTTTAACGGAGCCACAGCCAGAGAGATGGTGATGAACACCAAGACGATCCTCCAGACCCGAACGTTCTAAAGCGTAGCATAGAGTAGAAATGGAGCTACGGCCAGAGGGATGGCGATCAACACCAGGACAATCCTCGAAGAAACAGATGAAGAAAAGTGTACATATTAGTTAGGTAAATTGTAACTGTAAATATTTTGTTGTTGTTGTTTATTCGACAACAGCTAATTGGATCTCTTCAGGGGGGTGGTGTTCTGGTATTGGATTTTACTATAAATAGCCGACAAGTTCGTATGCTATTCAGTCATTCACGGGGGTTCAAGTAAGAAAGATCAAATTAGCTGCAGTCATCATATGACGTCATAACTCGAGATGATGAGTTATTTTCACAAGATTTAATAATTGTAATACGTAGTTTAACGGAAAGTTCCTAAAGCATAATCTGGGACTTTCTTGGGAGTTGTCCAAATAATTATCGGACCAATAAATATTTCAGTAAAGTTCAGAAGTCGTTTAATTTTGTGTTTTTAAGTTGAATAAATACTTAGGCATAAAAAGTGTTATTAGTCAGATATTATAAAGGGTCAGAATAAGACCAATATAATATACAGAGTTGAATAAAAGTTTTGAAACATTTTATTTACGTTTTAACAAGACTGTTGTGATTTAGACACATGGCCTTAAATTACGCAGCAGTCTTTGACAGAATGCAAGACGTGCTGCTACCGTCTTCGCCGAGCGGCTTTCTGGAGGCCTGGATCAATGATGCCATGGCCGCATACTCGCCCAATGGACAAACAGAACTCCAGGAAGTTCGCTACGACTTTTCCGTCAACGTTACGGAGGTGGCGAAGGGCCCAGACCGAGATGCCACATCTGCACCTGGTGTCCAGGACCTGTTAGGGTTCTCTAAACCTCCGTCCGACTGCCGGCCGAGTGGCGAAGAAGTGGCAAGCGACCCAAACCCCGTGGGTGACTCACCGCAGGCAATAACAACTAAGCCTGAAGAAGAGGATCTCTGGTCGTGGTGTGAAGATATACAGCCGTGGGGAATGCTGGGTGAAGCGGAAGAAAAACAAGAATATATTGAATTAGCTGATCGTCAGCGTATAAGAAACTGTGGTGCGCATGCGTCAGAGCTACCTGGGAACGTAGACGTATCGTTGCATTACAGTATCCATAAGGGAATACACCCTTTTGACGAATATATTTAAATTGTTCATAATCAGTAAAATATTTCCTAATTTCGCAACATTGATTGTCACTAAGTGTATCAGATAATTTTGCCAAAGAATATGGTAAGAATTGAAAAGAATCTATAAATCTAAGTCTAATATACTTTTTCTTTGGTGTGTTAGTTTTTTTATCAATATATGTGCCAACTTCGATACACTTTTCAAATGAGATATATTTTTCTTTATTTTGTGCAATAACAGATAACTGTTCTTTGTTCTGGCATAATTTTTTTATAAATAAATGTGAATCATAATTTCTCAAGTTGTGAAACACAACTGGAAAAAAATTTGGAAGTTTATAATTTAAATTACATACAGAATGGGCAGGACCTCTATATTTGCCTGTTATGTGGCAGTGGTCTGCCACTTTAATTTGATTATTTAATATTGGGTTTTCACAAATATGACAATCATTGTTGTAATTGTAACTTAATTTCTCCATTCCATTTAATTCAAGCATTGGTTTAATTGTTTTTAGATATTTATTATATAATATGTGAACATCTCTTTCCAGAAAATGTATAAAAGTTTGATCACAATTAGGACCTCTAGAGAATTCATATTTCGATATACTGTCATCAAAAGAGCACTTAATGTAATATGCAAATGAGTGTGGAATGTGTTCAACTTTTTTGATTGTGTAAGAACTATTGGGATCCAAATTATTTTCATTATTACTAATCGGTTTTAGTATACATTCAAAATCTGCATGGAACTTCCATTTGTTTTTGAATGTTTTCAAACTTAAGAATATTTTCTGGAACATTATTACCATATTTATCTATTTTCAATTCCGTTGACGGTAAAGTCATTCTAACAAAATCACAATCATTCGCAACATGTCTAACCAATAATTCTTCACTACCAAAAAATTGCAAACACCCATCACAAAGATATTTTTTGTCATTATGTTTAGACAATTGTTTATTAAGTAATTTTGATAAATCAGAAATATAACAATAATGAAAATTTCCAAAGTCATCACCAATTAGCAGTAAATTAACATGGTGATCTAGTTTAGTTTTTGTATAATGTAGTGGTCCAATTATTTCATACTGTTTTTTAAAAGTTGTTTGAATTTTTTCTAATGTATAAACATTAATTGAAATATTATTTTGTTTTTCGAATTTTGGGATATCTTTAATATTTATAGGAAAGTCAATACCTGTTAAATTTAAAACTGTTGAATAATGTGGATATGATGTTATTGCAAAATCCATTCCGGAGGGTTGGAAGAGTGCTGCTACTACTGACCAAGCAAAACAGTATTCATCATTATTTTGAATATTGACTACAACTTTTTTCATTTTGATTTCTTCTGGCAGGTGTATGTGTGCAGTGGCTCTCAAGGGATTGAATTTGTTAATGTTTATTTCCAAATGTAAAAATTGGAGTAACATCCAACCTAAAAAAAAAAATATTGATATAATGTGGAAAATGTCATGAGGTGTTGTGCTTATGTTTATATTGCTAAATGGATTACCTGAATCTTTTTCCGCAAACTCACTCGATTTCCCATCAACAATCTTAATCATTTCATCCAATTCGAATGATATATTTGAACTATTACACATTACTCTATATGGGGTGTTAAATGATTTTATTTGCTTAGTTTCATCTCTCGGATTCATGTATAGACCAAATAATTCCAAGTTTAATTTAACGCAAGTGTGTCTTCGGATTTCATTTGCCATTATTTTGCTTACTTTGGGTGTCAGCTCATTAAAGAAGTCCACAATGTTTAAGTATATGGAGATTGGTGTAACCTTGTAAGAAATTATTCTCTCTTGAAAAGCTGATTTAATTACTTCTACTTGATCTTCAGTTGTACTGTGACTTGCATTTTTTTTATGTGAATTTGTTCTCATGTGATAAGGCCATAACTTCCCAATGATAAATTTTCGACATTTTTGACAATATTTCCATTCTAAAATAAATGATGAGAGGGGATGAGAGGGGGGTGTCACAACAAACTACTACTACTAGCTTTCAAAAATATTGTAAAAACTTACCAGACTTTGAATTTGGTGTAATTGAAGGGGTTGGTTGTTGTTTTCCTTCATCCACCTCACAAACAGTTTTTAAATGGCGTTTTAAATTATCTTTCCTGGAAAATTTTTTCTCACAAAATTTGCACTCAAAAGTCATTTTGCCACTCTTGTAGGAACGTTTGCGGAGCAAGTAATAATATAAAGTTGTAGATTGTTTATGTTAAATACCTAGTGAAATTTAAGAGGGGGTCTAATTAAAATAATTAACAAACTCATCGAAAAGTAACTCTAAACGTTTGAAATCTTGTTGACTTCGGTTTGTTGCTGAACTCTCAATGTGATCCAAATAAAACCGAAGGGATTTTAATTTTGCTGTACTTTTTAGTGACATTTTATCACTTGGTATTATTTTATTTTTTATTGGTTTAGTTAAAGGTGGTTGCACTGTTTTTGGAAAAAATATGTCTTCATCACTCATAATATCGTCATATGTCGGTAAATTTTGCGTATTGTTTGGTGAGATGTCTTCATCGCTCATAATATCGTCACATGTCGGTAAATTTTGCATATTGTTTGGTAAGATGTCTTCATCGCTTGTAATGTCATCATATGTCGGTAAATTTTGTGTATTGGTTGGTGAGATAATGAGATTATTTGAATATATCCCTAAATAATCATTAATTAGAATTGAATTATTACTGTCTTGTGTGTTACTTTTTTCTGGTTCATCATTTGTAAAAAATATATCTTTTGTCATATCGTCAAATTCTGTCATGTTTATTGGGGTTTCCAATAGGTCAGAGTCAAATAAATTAAAGTTGATTTCACTAAATGTGTCTGAAATTATTTCTTTGTCTGCTATTTCATTGATATTACTGTTAGGAAAAATTAAAAATTCGTTTAAAACATTTTTGATTTTTGCTGATTCACCATGTGCCATTTTATTAACTTAACTTAAGATTTTTCGATGAGTTTGCTACACACAAAATTTATTATGTACTAGAGTATTTATTTTCACGCACGCTAGTGTTCAAGAAGAAGATTCTTGATGGACTAGTATTATTTTAGATTGTAGGAAACTGGAAGTATGATTATTCTTATAGAAACGGCGGGGAGAAGGTTTGGTTTGGCTGGTCTATGACGCTCTGCGATTTGGTTGGTCTATGACGCTCTGCGATTTGGTTGGTCTAGCTGGTCTATAACGCCCTGTGATTTGGTTGGTCTAGCTGGTCTGTGACACCCTGTGATTTGGTTGGCTGGACTGGTCTGTGACACCCTGTGATTTGGTTGGCCTGACTGGTCTGTAACGCTGTGATTTGGTCTGTAACGAACACCCTGTCATTCCACCAAACTACTATAAAAGTGTATAGTTTAGCGATTTTAATGTTCTTTGGTTAACGAAAATATTGTTTTGAATATTGTGATTGTGTAGTTTGTGCTAAAATGGATGCTGAATTTGATATTGATTTGCTCTTAAATATTGTGTCGCAGTTCGACTATGTGGAAGAAATGAATCAAGACAACTTTGACTCTACGCTGACCAATTTGTTGCAAGGGGATATCAACAATTCGGCGATTGTGGAAGTGGAATCTGGAGACGAAGACCTAGACCTAGACATGGAAGACGATATGGCTAGGATGAATATTAGTCTAGTCAATTCGCCACAAGAACAAAACTATCTGGATGTTGTTTTCTGTGTAACGCAAAGTTATGTTATAGTGCAAACTGCAAGAACTAATACATTGTGCCATTTTTGTTACTATATTCACCAGTACTATTTAAATTCACAGGCGACACATAACCATGTTAATACCCATGTAAAGAGAAGGTTGAGGTTTTCCAACCTCGATGTGCATTGTGTGCTGTGTTTAAGACCATTATACCAAATTATTTTGCCCGAAGTTTGTTTACATTGTAATGTTGGGACTCGGCTCATTGAAGTTGATTGGGATAGCAATATCCCAATCATCCCATAAATATGCTTTACTAAAGATTTTATTTTATTTTGCAAATAAACACATTCCAAACAAATAATTTCGTTTTAATTTACTTTCAAGATATTGTCTTTAACTAGTTTTATTGTGACTTGAATTTGTAGTTTTTATTGATTGGTATTTGAAGCACACATCTAAACTATTTTGTGGTGTAGCCAATTTGTTTCAATTTACTAAAATAGTTTGTATTTTAAAATACTTTTCAAGATTTGGAAGGTCTATGGTTGTATAGCAAAGTCATTTTGCTATGAAAACTTTTATTCTTGTAGTAATAGATATTCAATTCACCAAGCTTCTATTCTTAATAAGGTAGTATATCAAATTATTTTTTTCCATGGTCGTTCTAGTAGGAATAATACTCAAATTTTAAAACAATATTTTATTCAGAAAATAAATGGTCTTATATTATGTTTGGAGACAATTCGCCAAGCTTCTATTCTTAATAAGACAACATACCAACTTATTTTGCTAAGATCGTTCTAGTAGGAATAATACTCAAATATAAACACAATATTTTATTCAGAAATTAAATGGTCTTACATTATGTTTGGAGACAATTCGCCAAGCTTCTATTCTTAATAAGACAACATACCAACTTATTTTGCTAAGATCGTTCTAGTAGGAATAATACTCAAATATAAACACAATATTTTATTCAGAAATTAAATGGTCTTACATTATGTTTGGAGACAATTCACCAAGCTTTTATTCTTTTAATAAGGTAATATATCAAATTATTTTTCTATGGTCGTTCTAGTAGTACCTACTAATACTCAAATATAAACACAATATTTTATTCACATAATAATATTATGTTTGATGACAATTCACATAGCTTTTATTCTTAATCTAAGACAATTATTCATTATTTCAAAAAAAAAACATTGTATATATGCTAGTAAAAGTTTGGAACCTCTTGCCTATATCTTTTAAAACATTAAATAATAATCAAACAACAAATAAGGTTGAAAAATTTCCAGGATTTTAAATAAGTGCTTTTCAGCGGCGGATGCCTGCAATTATGTAGGTCCTAATGCATGATTAAAAAAAAACATTTTAATTGTCTGTTGGCTTTTAATTATTTTAATATGTTAATAATTAGTTGTATGTTTAGTTAAGTCTAATTAGGTTATCTTTGTTACGATCTACACCCTAAAAGGGTACATTGTAATGATCATGTATTGAAAATAAATAAATAAATAAATAAATATAGCTTAATGACAATAATACTGTCAATCCATAAATATTTTAGCAGGATGAAGACAAACTTTGAATGTTTATAATACACTTTTCAAGACCTGACCGCAAATCTGAATTACACACCTATAACATTGTGACAATGGGTATACATATTTTATTATTGTAAAATCAAAATTTTGACTAAGAGCGTTTTATGGGGTTCAAATTCATATTTAATTGATTAGGAACAATACTACTATTTACTAGTTCTAACTAAACACAACACGCGCGCACATAGAATATGGAGGCACATTATCTGGTTGAAATATTTGTGGTGTTGTCTATCACACTATTGTTGTTGGCTTCTTTGACACAATCGGCATGGAAGCTTCATTTGTTGGGGACCAACTTGAACCGTCACTTAATTTTGTGAGAATACAGTATCATCTTGTACCGGACCTGGGCCATATGACCAAATAGGATTTATTGGTGGATCCGTGTGATCCGGCACTGTAGTACTAACAATGTTATACTGCACCCTCACAAAATTCCTATCCGGGTGCGGTGGTGGCACCCTGGGTCGAGGATAGGCTGCTGCTTGGCGACGCCACATATTCCTAATCTGGCGACGTCGCTCAAAAAACATTTCATTGTTATTATTAACAACTGGTCTAACGATTTGAATATTGTCATTCACAATTCTCAATTCTCTCCCGTTCCAATTTTGTTCTTCGTTTTGCATTTTAATTAATCACTTATCACTTTAAACCACTTCACACAACTTCTCGAAAATACTAAACTTGAGAGTCGACTGAAATAATGAATGTTTTCGCTTTAAAGGTGTGGCTTGTAAACTTTATCATTGATTGGTGACAAGGTACCATACCTTGGGTACCAATGAAAGTTATTTGCGACGTGATAGGTTGCAAAGAATGAAGCTCTAAAGAAGAATAAGAAATGGGTGCGGCCAATAAGTGTTCATTTCGCTGTTGGGAATTGTACATTAATTTATTAAATTTAATTAATTTATTACATTTAATTAACATGTGAAGCGTGTCTCTTGCGATAAGTATCTTGACTTGTTTGCTGAAATTGATCGTTGTGCAATTTTGCAACAGCTGTCTTGAATTTCTTTTCTTATGCGTGTGTATAATTTTCACACCACATGTTTCTTATCTGATGTGCAGTGCCAATTAAATACTAATATGTTTGATACTTTAATATACTGTGTTTAATTAGTATTACTGTCTCCTTATTAGCATACTACATTTTATTAAATTGCTTGTTATTTCATATTTATGCTGTAATATTTCCTTTAGTAATACTAATATGTTTGATTTTGGGGAGATAACTTTTAATATGGTGCATATATTTATATATATTTTATGTATGGGATGGTTATAATTAATAATTTGTGTTTAATGAGGATACTTATTGTTATCTGTACATCTATTTTATATAAGCAGTGGTCGTAATTATCTGTTTTGTTGCAGTCTAAAGCACATATTTTACTCCTCATCTTCCCGTCATATTCTTGGCGATTGGCCTTGTCTGTTCATCTCTGTTCATCTCTGTTTTGTTATGGTCTGAAGCACATTTACTCCTCATCTTCCCAACCTATTCTTGGCGGTTTAAAGTAGATTTACTCATTTTACCTCCTCAATATCCCTTCTATATACTACTCTCATCATTTCCGAACACCCTGTATTGTATTTCAATATCACCTAATTTATTTTTCGGTACAAATTGTAAGGGTAAGTCAGAAAATTTTGGTCTGATATGACTTAAAATTATTTTAGGGCTAATATTTTTTATTTTGGCAAAAATATTTAAATGAGGTGGCATACGTTTAGTTAATTCCTGAATAAGAATTTTTATAAATTCTACACATTTAATACCTATAGCAGTAACAGTTTCTTGTAGCAATTGGGATTCTGTAAGGGAAAGTTCAAATTCTTATCCGAGATCACAATCGGTTATTTCATAACTATCATAACTCATTGAATTCTTTAAATTGTCAAGATCATTATTTAAATTATATATTAAGGGTGGCTTCATGATTTGTTTTGCAAGAGTCCATATTGTACTATTTACATCATTAAATATTTGAAAATAATCTATGTTTTCTTTTTGAAAGTAGACGTTTAAACAGAATATCTGTTTTAAAATCGGTTTTAAAAAAGTTAAGGTCGCCTTGTTTTGCTTATTTTTATAAGCTTCAACCAACAGTTTTGCTGTATGACACTTTTCTTTTTTAGTACTTACATTAAAAGCGTTTCAAGCTCTAAATATTGAGATAAAATTTTTTCTACTGCTCGAAACCTTGACAACTATCGTGTAGCTGATAGCTGCGTAAACTTTTTATTTTTTAAATTATTAGTGCCAATATTAATTAGGTTATATATTTCCTTATAATTACTTTTACGTAGTGTACTATGTTAAAACCAATTATATGTTTCCCTTAGAAGAAAATCAATTTCGTCAAGTAAAACTTCCGAAGCCTTTGATGAGCACAGATGTAAACTGTGACAAATACATTTAACTAACACTAAATTAGGCAGATCAAAGTTTTTTTTTTTTTAAAGTGTATAAAGAGAGTTGTGTTGGTCGCACATATATCAGTTCCTATTCCAATCAGATTTTTAACATCAAATTTATTTGCAACTAGAAAGTCAGAAACCGCTTGATATAAATCTTGTGCTGTTGTTTGAACAACTTGAATAAATGCGAGAAATTGTAGTTTAAGGGAATTACTCTTAACAGAATAATATTTTATATTAATACACAGCAGTTTATCCGTACTGACGTCAGTAGACTCTTCTACTATAATTGAAAATACTAAAGTAGGGTAAACTGTCCCACAGTGAATCACTTTTTGCCTATAAGGTTGCTACTTCTTCCCTATAGTAGAAAGATCATAAAGAAACATGTAAAACGGAAACCATCACATATTGACCTTTTACCTTTGCAATTATATGACCATTAAGTAGGTATTCTTATTTTTATTTTTGCTTTTTTGAATCAGTGTATTTGATTTACTGTGTACTGCGTGATGAACACAGTGAACCACCCGCCGGTACACAGTGAATCAATATACTATATTTTTATTGTCTTACGAACTAAAAATACACAAACCAATAGTAATAAAAATACTTTTTAATAAACACATAGGTAATATAAGAAACAAAATCAAATTATTTTTTAATTAAGAAAGTTAACCCACCTGCAAGGTAATTTTTAAGGTCAATTGAACAATAATTCAAATTAACGTTATTAAAGATCTAACGAATATTAATACCAGAAAAGTTTATGTTAAAGGAGTAAAAAGAGGTCTTTCATCGGGAGGTACTTCCATGGTCTAAAGGTTTTAGCAAAATAATTTTGACGTCTTTTTTTAGTACCGTCGATAAATCAAGAATGTCAGGAATACAGAAAACATATTGCGTTGATGATTTTCTTCTTAAGAAACTTACTTCATATTCTGTATCTTGGACTGCCAAAACTTTAGCTAGGTAGTAAATGTTATTCTTTTTGCCTTGGAACTCAACCAGAACAAACTCTCCCCCGACAGGATCTCTGGTAAGTTGTCCTAACAGTTCTTTTGCACTTGGCAAGTTATCTTCATCTGAGGTTTCATCGGTCATAACATCATCGCTTTCCAAAATCATAGAAGATTCCGATTCAGACGTAGAACTATCCTGTAACACTTGTCTTACACCTTTTCTTCCTTTCTTATTGGCCTCTGTTTTTTTTTGTCTCATTCTTTCACCTGTTTGTTTGCTTTTCCCTTTCAATTGCGTCTTTTTCCGGTGTGTCTGTAGCTATCATACTTCTACCCTTTTTTCTGTTCTTTCTTATATTTCTTTTGGGTTGTGCTTTTAAAGGTGCACAGAATTCTGCTGGACCTATGAATTGTTCGCTCTTTGCTTGTGGTGATTTATTTATTGAAACATTAATATCTTCTAATAAATTCTCTTATAGATCATCGTTTTCTTTTTGTTGATCATTGGATTCTATATCTCTGATGGATATATTGGAGGGATTGTGTACATCACCCACGATAGTATCGCGATTAACTTCCTTAGGTTGTGGACAATCAGTTACTGTGCCCGGCAAGAAGTCGATTTCTGTAAAAATTGATCGATCGAAAGGAAAAATTCCTGTTTTTCTAAAACTATTAGTTATTGAAGTAGGTGTCATAGCTTTCTGATATGCCTCACCGACGAAAGCATCTACATCTGATACAGGTTGCCCGGGATTTTGCATCATCCAAGAATACATGCTAGAATTGTAGAATCATTTAAAAGGTTTAAATAACCCCACATCTAAAGGTTGGGTTTTAGGGGATAAATGTGGTGGCAACGTGAGAATAGTAACACCGTTAGATGGGATTCGTGGTTGTCCAGAATCAAAAGCGATGGATTTTCGTTTGAAGAAGAACTCCATTTTATGAAATGTTTCATGACTTCGGGAAACAATTCTGAATTCATCCACCCACTTGGTGTAGCCAAACCTAAGGTGCCTGGGGGTGTGCCCTTGATCATATAGTTCTTAAAGTTTTTCCGAGAAAAAATTATAGCAGGGGGTATTGAATATCCGCTAGCACAAACTATTGCACATGTTGTGCATAACGTTCCCCTTTCGCCACTAGTGACTTTTGAAATACTTCTTATACCTTTCGGTGCAAGCACCTTTGGAGGCTTGTGAAAAGTTGTTGTGGAGGTTTCGTCTAAATTATATACACGTGTCCCATTAGCGAAACTGGGATGACGTTTTAGAACCTCTTCAAGATTTTGAAAATATTTGTCAACGTTATGACGGTTAAAACCCGTTGCTTGAGCCAAACTACAGCTTTCTGGTGCTCTTAGAGTTAAATCTAGATGACGCACCCGAAAAGATCGAAGCCATTCGACGCCTGCAACTTTATTGTGTTTCCAGGAGTCAAGAATGGTAATTTTGTTAATTATTGCGGTCTCGTATGCTAACTTGCGACAATCATTATTTGAAAGGCCATAAAAAAGGTAAGCCCAATCTTTAAGATATTTTTTCAATGCGATTTCCTGTTCTGAATTAAAAATCTGATTGACGTTATAGTTAGGAACTAATTTCAGATTCTGTCCTTCACCTGCATTTTGAGTTTTCAAATAGTACCTTCTAACAGTTGTGTAAGGAAGCTTAGCCCACCTCTAATAAGCTCAAGGGCTGCTGCCATACTTTCTTTCGTGTGAGTTCCTATTTTACGAGGCATTTTTTTGCGAGCCATGCTAAAAAAAATTAATAAAAATATTATTTACAAGAACATAGTACACAGTGAACCACTGGTAATTGCCTTTGGTTCACTGTTGGACACTGGGTACACAATCATTTGAAGGTAAAAAACTAAACCTACTAAGTTTAATAGTCAATCATTTGCTATGGATTAATGTTCCACAATACCATAACA
This sequence comes from Polydrusus tereticollis, assembly GCA_963920685.1. NCBI lineage: Eukaryota > Metazoa > Arthropoda > Insecta > Coleoptera > Curculionidae > Polydrusus > Polydrusus tereticollis. Next base: position 92,116,331 of record OY987330.1, read on the forward strand.
TTCAAAATTAAATCTTAACAACACCATGGGTAGGTAATGTAGAAATGGAACAAGAACAGAAATACTAGGAAACAAATGTTTTTTACTTACGTTATAAAATATTTTATTCCGCAACACACACTACTGCATCAAACGTTCGAGCGGCATCCGTAGGTAGTCCGGTGGAAGACGCTTTACCTACCGAGTTTCTTTAGTTTGTAGTGGGGATAACTACAATAAGCAAAAGGTTCACTGTGGGACATGGTCCACTGTGGGACAGTTTACCCTACCTAAATCCTCAATCAAATTGCATAATAACGTGGGTGCAATAACATTTTTAATAATGGCTCCACACCTTATTTTGTGAAGGGCAAGTAAAGATTCTTGTGTACTCGTACTGCTACTTGATGTGGAAAATTTGTTCAAGATGTCCGACAAGTGATCAATACTTCGGATGGATGAATGATTTGCAATATAAGCGGACAATATGATTTCCTTCCTCTTGATAGAATTATTAGACACAGCAACACCTAAAATGGGTTCAAAAGCAAGTAATAAATATTCTGATTGGATATTATGTAAATTCTACCAAATCCTGTCAGTGTTAACTGGTTCCTTCCAATTTTAGAACTTTGCAATTTTTATGCTTTGGTGTTTGAGAATGTCTTAGGAGATAGGCACGATTAGATCTTAACTCTGTGGAGCTTATTTTTACTTAAGTATATGAAAAACAGATTTGATTGTTCTCATGTGGTATCTATGTTTTAAAAAAATTATTTCATTATATAAATGTTGTATGCTGTTTTTGTGTAGGGCTGTTTATTATTATAACGATCATACCCTATTTTATGTAGTATAGATTTATTTATTCAACTGTATTGTTAAGTATATTTATTTTCATGTTATTAAATTAAAGTTGTTTTTAAACCATCCAGTTTTGTGTTTAATTACCATAAAATATTTAAAAAGCTTTAATAAAAATGTAAGAAAACATTTTTGAAAGAGCCGGTTTCGCGCATGCGCATATGGCAGCTACACTGCAAAATGGCCGCTGATTTTAACATTTAATTGGACATGTGTGCATCGATCCAATAACATAGGCATTTGCTTTCTTTAACCTTAGTCTTCATTGTTTATAATTATAAACAGCCCTACACAAAAACAGCATACAACATTTATATAATGAAATAATTTTTTTAAAACATAGATACCACATGAGAACACTCAAATCTGTTTTTCATGTAGCTAAGTAAAAATAAATGTCATACTTTCTAACAAAATAGTAGTTTGGACTCGGAAGACTGGAAATTGATGGTCTGCCTGGTTCGGTGTAACTATAAAACCATGAAACAAAGGTATTACAGGGATATCGTGATGAAATTGATACTGAGAAGGGTCGTCGAGAAGCAATATTTACAGTTTAAAAACATACATTGCATTCGGGGGGCACTAATTCAGTATTTTACAACTTCTCCGAGGGACACCTAAATTATATTTTATTTACATTGTCACTAATCCTGTGGTACTTAAAGTAATATGGTAAAATGTATCTCCTGTGAACTTGGTTAATTTTAATTCGGGTAATTTAGCTATAGGCATATTATGATTATTTGACGTATCAGTCAAATTATTATCGAAAAATTCAAAATAGGTAGTTTTAATCAAATAATATTTTTTATCAAACTCTGTTCTTACTTTATCCTCCTTTTCTAAGGTGCCATCATCATCTGGTATAAAAGTAAAAACTGTATTATGATGCTAATAAAAGGCAGTATGAATGTCATCGATACCCTCAAAACGTTGTCGAAATTCTCTATGGCAAGCATTGTCCGTTTTTGCATTTAGCGCAATACCATATAATTCAGAAATACGATTCACTTCAATAGTTCTAAGATTTTTAGCTTTTTTTAATTTTTCGTCAGACATTTTATTTTATGAATTTGTTAAAACAAATTCAAAGAAAAATAATTTTAATTGCGGTTCTGAAATCTGCAAGGCATAAAATGAACAAATATGCAAAGGATATTTTTTGTATGGTTTAATGGTAAACAAAAAAAATAAGTGTGGGATATCGAGTACGCCTGTACCTACAATTCCGATAAAGAAACTAATAATGGATATGGCAAAATGGCTAGTAGTGGGGATAGGCCGGTTCTGCGCCATAGGGCCCTCCAATGTTAATTTTCGGAGGGATTTTTATGACTCATATCTCCGGAACCAATAGGCCTAGGATATTGCGCATGCGTAGTTGGGGTCTATGAAATGGGTTCTTGCGCATGACTCGAAAATGACACCTGTCAGATGTCACCTGTCAAATGTCAAAATCGACAGCTGATGTATGTCACGTGTTTAGGGCGACGTCATGAGTCGTTTAAAAAAAGAACGGGGTTGATCGGGCCAATAGGGCCAAAGTTAGTATAGCTAATGCCCTAACGGCAGGGGGGTGAAAGATTGCAAATACATGTCGCGTGTTTAGGGTGACGTCATGAGCCGTTTACAAAAAGGACGGGGTTGATCGGGCCAATAGGGCCAAAGTTAGTATAGCTAATGCCCTAACGGCAGGGGGGTGAAGGATTGCAAATACATGTCGCGTGCTTAGGGTGATGTAATAAGTTGTTTACAAAAGGAATGGGGACTGATCGGGACAAATCACAAAAGTATTTTGAAGATCCCCCCTGTATTTCAAATTTTATTATATCCTTCAAGCTTTTAATTAATTGAGGAATTTACCAGTCAATATCCTCCAATTTCTCACGACTATTTAAAAATGTATTGGACAAGTTCCCCTGATTTGGATGACTCACAAGGTCTAACATACAATTTTGAAAATGGTAAATGGACAATGGGTTCTTTGCCGGTGGACTTTTTGCAAAATGGAGACATTAAAGTAGGCGATGTCGCTTATCCAGGAAGTCAGGGTCTATATGAGTTATTGTTTTTAAAGAATCCCATCAATCGTAAGAAAGATGATGAGGTGCATTATAAAGACATATTAGTGCGCACTAATGCATATAGGCGGTTAAGTAATGGTCAACTAAAAGGTAGCAAATCGGAATAATATAAAAATATTATTAGACCGCTACTAACATCTTCAACACGAGGATCAACGTCTTCGTTGCAATCATCAGCATCTTCTCATGCTAGAAATCTTAGAAGTTCTTCGAACAAAACACCGCCTATTAGTAGAATGCCTGTAACAAGATCTAAACTGAAATCTGGGAATGCATTAATGGAGTACAACGAAAGACCAAAGGAATTTGTATATTACGACGATGTAAATGAGCTGGTTGAGCGAATGAAGAAGCTTGAAGCCTCCGAACATGTTGGTAATAATAATAATTGGAACGAGATTCAGAATATTTTGCAGGAATTGCATAGACTTGGAATTATTGAATTCTATAAATAAACATGTAATTCCTTAAAAGCATCATTAAAGTATTAATCATGAATAAGTTTGGACGTTCTTTACCTTCCCCCTACAGGGTTCCGAGAGTTTTACCAGCACCCACCATAATTTCCTTCACTAGGGATGGTGATTACAATTTTAGGGAACATAAGCTTTGTAACGTCAGTCCCCCAACAGATGATACAGATGCTGTTAATAAAAAATTTTTAGATGATGCAATTTCTGTTCTTTACATGAAAATTATTGCTTCTTCAAACGAGTGTGTTAAGCTGGTTAACGATACTACCAATAACATCGAAGGTCGCATGAAGGCTGTATCTGCAGAATTACGCGATTTAAATGATCGTTTGCTAAAGTCTTCTACCAGGATTTCAAGAATAACAAGAGATATTTCAACAATTAATGATCGTTTTAATGCAATTGATGTTAAATTGAAATTAGTTGACAATTACCAGCAAGAAGCCATGAAAATAGTGCAACCAGAGTTCGATAAACTCAAAGACCTCTTACATAGTTACATGCATGTGAAAATCGAAAATTCTTTTGCACCTTTAGCTGCAGAGTTGAAGAAACTTGATGAAAAAGTAACTAAATTAGCAGATACAGTTGATAGGGGTATATAAATTGTCTAATATGTTTCAAATATTTCACTTTATTAACAAAATGCCCAAGGGCGTCATCACTAAGGCGCGAGAACAGGTTGTTAAAGAGTTACACGCCCCAGCTCGCTCGAAATTTAAACGTCGTAGATTTATCCAATATGGTTTAGATGATACATTTGCATCCGATCTTGCGCAACTCGATCAATATGCGCCCGAAAATAGGGGGCATAAATACATACTTGTTGTTGTCGATTCGTTTTCGAAATTTCTCTGGGCAAAACCCATAAAGACGAAAACTGCTCAAGAAGTAACCAAGGCGATGGAAAATATTTTTAGACACTCCAAGCGAATCCCGAAAAAGTTAGTTACAGATAATGGAAAGGAATACTACAATACTAGTTTTCAAAATCTTATGAAGACGCATAAAATACATCATTATAGCACTTTCAGTATCTTGAAGGCTTCAATTGCAGAGCGAGTAATTCGAACAATTAAAGAAAAACTTTTTAGATTGTTTACTTTAAATGGAAATCATCGATGGATTTATTTGTTGGAGGAAATCGTGAATACATATAATGTTACTAAACATCACACGATTGACATGAAGCCGTCGGATGTTAATAAGAGTAACGCGGATAAGTTATTAAACTCTGTATATACACATCTAAAGGTTGTGGGGAAACAGAAATTTGGGGTTAGGGACATTGTTCGTATAAGTAAATCCAAGCATGTTTTTGAAAAGGGTTATGTACCTAATTGGACAACCGAGCTTTTCAAAATTTCCAAGGTTAATATAACAAATCCTACAACCTATATATTGGAGGATATGCAGGGACGACCAATCAGTGGAGGATTTTATGAAGCGGAATTACAGAAAACTAAACAGTCCGATGTATTTCTTATTGAAAGAATTATACGGAAAAAGGGGAAGAAAATGTTTGTCAAATGGCTTGGTTTTGATAATTCACACAACAGCTGGGTGGACATGATAAAAGATGTTGTTTAGTTTGCTAGAATTGAGTGTTATGCAGACTCATTTGGATAAATACGTCATATTTCGTAATAATCAGCTAGTATTATAGTATAAGGTGTACTGCAAACAGTGCCACTGTGAGGTGACTAAAGGTCATAATCGTACAACGAAACATAAGGAAAACTGTGGGGAGATTGTAGGCTCTGGTATTAAACTTATTCAAACAGCTTTTAAAAATAGAGTGAGTACCTATCACATATCAACACGTAATAATTTAACCGATGTAAAACTATTTTTGGAAAACTTGAACAGTAATATCTTAACTTTGTTGGTGGATCAGTTGAGTCTTCATCGAGCTATATCAATGAACATGGAACTTTATGGTGTATATCTACAACCATCAACGCAGGAACAAGAAATTAAATCATTTAATTCGAGATACAGCGTGATTCATCCAAGTACTAATTTAGAACATGTGCTTGAACTATATAAAAATAACCTACTTAAAAAAGCTTTAGAATTTACCGAGATGGGTAGCGGGTGGGCCCTGTCGCAACTTTTATTCCTAGAACTTAGTATTAATAAATATTCAGGAGTGGGGTAGTCGGAGTGTAGTCGATAATTTGCTTGGACGGTTTCAGTACTTATTTAGTCATGGGTGAATACGTTGTTGAAGAAGATTCAAGAAGTTTGTCTCCTTGGAGATATCTTGATAGTATGATATTAAGAAGTAGAGAAGACATTAAGAATGAGAAAAAGCTGTTAAACGAGGTGCATTATTCCGCTGGAAATTATAAGATAATCGTGGGCCTTAGTGTAGCTAGAGGAATGGTGCCGAGTGTGAAGTTAATAAATACTGTTTTAAATTTACCTGAGGAAAAAGTTGCAGCATCACTAGCCAATTTCGAGTGGCATGAGTTTCTCGAAATCGCGTCCAAAATGGTTGAAGATGATACAGTATTAAGAATTGATTCTGAAACTGAAAATTTTACAGTGTCGTCCGTTACGTTGTTGAGTGAAAAAATAATAAATCTTGTGTGTAATAATACAACGTTATGTTTCTGTTCTCATGACATAACCTCATTTGTTAGTATAAGTCACATTATTAATTATAGATTGAACCTGATAAAAAATTTTACTTTTTAAATTATATGAACATTAATGAAGACATCCAAGGAAACTTTTTTGAGATTATTAAAAATATTTGTAGTTTAAACATGTCTGAACAAGCTATTTACATGTTGGAACTAATACACTTTAATCCCAAGAAGGTACTAGATGACTTTGATAGAATACAAATGTGTAATATTTGATGATAATAAATGTATATTAACCCGTTTTATTGGTTTTATTTCATAGTATTCTTACAACACTGTAGATAGCAACATCTCCTAAAATGTGTGGAGATGATGGTTATAGTTTGCTTCGTAATTTTGAAGATAGGCTAATTACGTTCGCTAATTGGCCTAGCAAGCTCAATCCTGAAGAGTTGGCAAGTGCAGGGTTTTATTACACTGAGAGATTGGATATTGTCAGGTGTTCATTTTGTCATTGTGAGTTTGATAGTTGGTATGTGGGAGATGATCCTTTGAAAGATCATTATAAGAATGTCAAGCATTGTGAGCTAGCTAAAGTCTTATGGAGATGCCGCCAATTGAGAAAAAATAAACCGATAAAGTGTACAAAATAGAAGAAAAACAAGAGTTTCTCATATACCGACGCCATTTGTATGCTGTATGAACTAATAAAGGTTTTAGGGAATGGAATTTAGATCATTCTGCCTACAGTCATGGCGGCGTTAAGTTCATCCTATATTCTCTTGACTGCCTTAGTACAAAATGTGTTTTACGTTTACGCTCCGTATAATGTATTGAATGCATCGGTAATGTTGGGAACCCCACCCTTTTCTACAAACAACTCATGGCTTCAAATGACATATGAACAAATTGATAATAGACATACGGCTGTTTTTAAATCAAACGCTCCAACAGTTGGTGATTTACGATATAAGGTTAGGTTTCAGTTTAGAGACCTGACTTTTGGCGAAACCGAGTGGAGGACGCTAATAAACCAAAATGCTTCTCACAATTCTCCAATAGTGGATGGATATGCTGGAACACATGGTGTGCTTAGTTTAATTGTATTTATATGTGTATCTTGTATCATTTTACTAATTAATCTATTGCATACCTTTATTAAGTCAAGGTATAGATAAATAAATAATTTTCTATAATTTTGATGTCTTTTCTTTTATTTAATATATAACCCTTATCCGCGAAACAATTTTTTTCTCGGGCATGTGGACTGTTAACTTTGGTTCTATTTACTCAATCAACCCCGTAAAACAGTTGTATACATTATAAGACAATATAAAATGTAATATTTCCAAAAAAAAAAATTTTGGAGATACGGGGGTCTTTCGTAGGACGGCAGTATATTGTACTACCGAACAAAAAAAGTTAAAAAACACTACAGTTTTTTTGCAATAGGGTGGTATCTATGTGTACCAATGAACGTTTGTAACGAAGTTACTATAATTTTACCGCTTCTCTATGACTAATTACTTATCTCCCTTAATTTACAATCAATTGTGCTCGTTCTTTCACGGCTCCGTTAAATAAAATAACTTTCTATCTATTAATCATATCAATTTCTAAAACCAATCCGTAAAATAAACAGTAAGATCTAAGACAAGTTAACCGAAATTAATGAATTAATAAGTCTCCGAGGTACCCGGCTCCGCCAGACAATTTACAGCGGAACCAGGCATCACGCGCTGAAATGGATATCCCCGCCACGGCAAGACCCAGAAAAGCGGGGCACGGCGCGACAACAAAACTGCCTGTTCGAGGCTTAGAAAATCAATTATTCCTGCTACCGCAAACCGACCAAACGTGAAGAACCGAAAAACCGACAAACGAGTGCAGTGTTCAATAGTACCGAGTGGTAAGATTTCACCGTTTAATTTAGGCCATAATTTTGTGTGTATTCCGAATTTTTATTTGTAAATAATTGGATCCAGTCCGAACCGAAATGCTGTTTTCTGCCGATGTACATATCTAGTTTCTTTTTTTGGTGCGTACTGAAATTCCTTTCTTAAGAAAAAAATAGTTTTTTTTTGAAATCCGCTCTGATAACGAGGCCAGTAACGACAGTTAAAATCACATTTTAAAGCAACTTATTTTAATAGTAATATTTACTGAAAATACTCTAACGTGCATTTGGCCGAATTTTAGAATTATTATTAAACATATTCCAGATTTAATTTAACTTGAGTCTCCTGTTTCCGATATTCGTATCGGAAACCTTGGTGGTTACATCAAGACTCATCGGGGTTATTTTTTTTAAGTTAACTTAAGTCTCCTGTTTCCGATATTCGTATCGGAAACCTTGGTGGTTACATCAAGACTCATCGGGGCTATTCTTTTTTTTAATTTAAACCTGAGTCTCCTGTTTCCGATATTCGTATGGGAAACCTTGGTGGTTACATCAAGACTCATCGGGGCTATTCTTTTTTTTTTAATTTAAACCTGAGTCTCCTGTTTCCGATATTTATATTGGAAACCTTGGTGGTCACATCAAGACTCAGTTTAAGGGGACAGGGTTGATTTATCGGCACCTGGTTAGAGGATATTCGGGCCGGAAATGCTAATGATTTTTTTAAACTTTTGATTCTGTTTTTTTTGTAAGAAAGGCAAAACCGAAATCTCGATATATTGACATATATCTATACCTACCGATGCCGGAGAAGCTGGTTTAACTTGTTTCCGTAACTAGGAATTTTTAAGTGAAACACAAAATTATGGCAAACCGATGTATTTTACCATTCATCGCTTAATATTTCTTACCATTACTACTCCGCAATTTCATTTGACTGGCTTACATTTCTATTGGTACCTTATCACCCTATTTATGCACTAAAACCTTCTGGACGCCGCTTGTTCGCTATGTCGCTAGGTTAACCGCTCCCACCCGCTTGTATCATGCATGTTTAACCGCTTGCCTCCGCCTAGTTCATAAACCGATTATACTATTACTCCTAAACCGTAGGTACCGCTAAGTAGCAGTTGATGGCTACCGAAGAAATCAGACCGACTTCCGAAAAACTTTAAATTTTTGATTTAACCCACTTTTCAGATTCCCGAGATACCCCCCATTATTTTGAAAACCGTATTTATTCCTTGTTGTTTGATTTTAGGTTTGTAATTTACTTATTTAACTGATTTGACCGCATTATTTTGAAAACCATATTCATTTTTTTTTATTTTCTGATATTAGGATTGGAATTTATGTATTTTATTACTTTAGCCGCATTACTTTAAAAACCGTATTTATTTACTAGACTCCCGAATAGGTTAACTAAATGGATTTAGACCTTAGGATAGTTAGGTTTATTTTTTTTAGAAATTAAGTAGATCATTTTGTTAATTATTGTAATTTTTTTTGGCATGATAAACACGACCGTTATATAAATACAAAAATTTGAGTGTTTTATTTCCCAAACCTATTGACATAGAAATTAATGCACTGAACCCTTCTCCACTGTAGAAAGGCTACCCGAAGGTAAAGAGTTTCTTTATTTCTCTCTGAAAATAAAGTGGCGCTCGAGTAAAATAAACTGATAGCCGACCATAGCACGCCCTTGAAGTTATTTAATCAGATTCCGAGCAAATTTACCGATTTTCCGCCTGGATACTTCCGAATAAGTAAATAGCTTCAGCGTTGCACCATTCCGATAAAATTTCCGTTAAATTAAAATTAATAGTTTATTAACTAGAAGGGGAATAACCCACAGAAAAGCGTCACAATTTGACGCCCGAGCAGGTTTTGTGCATTATTTTTCTGTACACGTCAGTGGGCCGTATTTTGGGAAGTAAATCTCAGTTTGGCGATACCGAATGATTAGGTTATACCGATAAGTAGTTTTGGTTAGTTTTACCGACAGTAAATTATTATTTTTAGATAGTTTAGTCAAACCGTTTTGATGATAATGCATTGAAAATACGTCAGTAGTACGTATTGACCGGTTCCAAGCGTAGTCTCGAAAATTAGACAATTTTTTTCGGAACTGCTAGTATAGAACTTAGGATTCATCGGGTGCAGAGATTATTTTAATAGGTAATGAAATAGGTAACCCCTCATTTTCTTTTGACGAAAATAATCCGAAGCTATAAATAACTTGTACATAGGTTGGTGGAAAAGTGTCCTGAAGTAATAGACATATTAATAGCATACTTTTATTCTAGATTTCTATATAGTAGGAAAACCGACCCGTATTTTTATGTAGAACCGTTATCATTAACTAGCTTGCTGGATTAAGTCAATTATAGCATTAGTTAGGTAATCATTTTGAACAGTGATTGTTCTGTTATAAAATATCTGATAGATTTTCCTGATCAACTCGATCAGTTGAAACAAAGCGGAATTTTCTTTACCTGGTTAGTTGAGTCGTAAGATATCGAATTATTACCCGAGTATATTTTTTTTTGTTTTATTTTTTTACCGAAGACCTAGGTATTTTAATTTTTTTTAAATTAATTATAAAAAGTTGTAAATATGTCGTCAGCAAGCGATAGCGAATCGGAACACGAAATACCAAAAACCGAACCCGTGACAACCCTGAATATTCCCCCCGCCCCGCCTCTACCTCCAGATATGCCAGGAGACTATTTCGGTAGCCCGCGTACAAGCTGGATTTACTTATTAAGAAAAACAGACTTAGTGGTACAACTACAAAAATTTAAGCTAGATACTACTGGACCGGTAGATGCCATGCGCAGAAGGTTAGCTCAATTTGTCCGAGAAGGAAGAGCTTCACCGCAACCTACGCAGCAGCCGTTTACTTCTCCGTCATTTTCTTACCCACCTTGTACGTCTACCGCCAACATCCAGATAAACCGACCCCCTACCCCCGTGCCGACGCTATCTTTAACGACCCCGACAACAACTACGATAACTACAACCACGATAACTACAACCACCTTTTCAAGCTCACATCACTTGAATACGTCCGCTAGAGCAAGCGTTAGTACGTTAGCACCCACGACTTTGATTCCAGTAGTTACCGTTTTCCCACCAAATTGTCTACCTTCCATTTACCAGCCAGCGAATTATCAGCCGCAAGTTACACAACCTCCGATTTCAGCCATACCACCGACAATAGCACGTCCCACCCCACCTGTTATTAACCCAAGCATAACACAGAACCCGCCATGGATAGGCCCCGCTACTACCTTCCCCATGTATCAGCCGCATATACCAGCACCAGTTGCTCAAGCATCACCGATCCCAAATAATCCAGTAGCACTAAAAATACATAAATGGAATATTCATTTTCATGGCAACACCGATCCCGCAACTTTTCTGGAAAGATTGGAGGAAATTTGTGTGTCCCAGAATATCAACCCAGATGCTGTATTACCCCATTTGCCGGAGATCCTGAAAGGCGAAGCAGCTTTGTGGTACCGAAACAATCGGCACACCTGGGGAAACTGGCTTGAATTCCAAACAGGTTTCCGAATATTTTATTTCCCTGTCAATTATGAGGTCGATCTCGAAGCTGAAATTAGCCGCCGATTACAAAGGCCCAACGAACCGGTGGGAAAATACGTTACCGCAGTACAAACCCTGATCCGCCGACATGGGAACATTTCTCCAGAACAAGAATTGAATTGGCTCTATCGAAATCTACTGCCCGAATACCGCCAATATATTCGCCGAAATGACTTCCATGATACCAGCTCTTTTTCCAAGGCCGTACGGGAGTTTGAAATACTAAATAAGGAAATTCAAGAATCCAGACGTTCTCAGTCTTACCAGTCTAGTTATCAGTCACGACCGTATAAGCCGGTACCTCCAACGTACACACCGATACAAGCACCGCCACAACGCCCACCATATATACCACCACCTCCGGAAATACCGTCTACATCCTCCACCAACACGCAGGGACCCACACCTGTACAAACGAATCCTAACTCTTCCGGTAATGAACCCGTAAACCAGTATACAACTGGTAATAAAGGGCCAGTCTGTTGGCGATGTGGACGGCCTGGTCACACAAGACAAGATTGCCGATTCCCATCAAAGTTATTTTGCTCAAGATGCGGCCGTGAAGGAATAATGTCCCGTGACTGCAAGTGTAAGCAACAGGGAAACGGGAGAGGCACTGTGCCGGAGCGAGGCCAGCACAGATAACTTCCGGAACCCCGCCAGACCAGATAGCGACGATAAACCAAGACCTAAGACCACTGATAAACGTTAAGTTCCGTGACAAAACATACACCGCCCTTATAGACACCGGAGCAGTTAGCTCATACATAGGAAATACTGTGGCTGCCCAGTGCCACCAGTACCAATACCGCACAGTCAAACCGTTAGCAACTATTGCAAAACTGGCTGATGGACGCATAACCGCCATTTCTACAGCCTACCGTGTAAACTTTAAGATTGGTTCTCATACAATACGAGCAACATTTAATCACTTACCACACTTGGCTGCCGAAGTTATTCTAGGTATGGACATTTTGAGCAATAACAAGTTTACCGTTGATCTAGCCACCACCGAAGTATATCTAAACCAAGAATTGATCCCAAAGTCCAAGCGAGCAGAAGCTTGTAACCTACTGGATAACATACCCTCTCACCCGCCCTTGATTTTGACAGATTACGAAGAAACCCGACTTAAAACCTTTTTAGACCACGAATTACCTTTATTCCGGGATATAAAAGGCACAACACCACTAATAGAACACCGCATTCACCTAATAAACCCAGAACCGATTAAACAAAGATACTATACCCAGAATCCCCGCATGCAAGACATTATAAACTCCGAGGTTGACCAAATGTTGGCCGACGGTATCATTGAACCGTCTTCAAGCCCTTATAGCTCCCCAATTGTGATGGTTCGCAAGAAAGACGGGAAGTTCCGATTTTGTGTCAATCTCCAAAAAGTTAATGATGCTAGCCGCAAGGATGCATACCCATTACCGTACATAAACGCCATCCTGGATAAGCTCCGGAAAGCCCGATATATTTCTAGTTTAGATCTTAAGCAGGGATACTGGCAAGTACCGCTGGCACCGGAGAGTCGCCCTATCACGGCTTTCACAATACCCTCCAGGGGATTATTCCAGTTCAAGGTCATGCCGTTCGGCCTGCATTCCGCACCCGCGACCTTTCAGAGGCTTATGGACCAGATAATAGGCCCAGAAATGGACCCGTACTGTTTTGCTTATTTAGACGATATTATTGTACTCGGCGAGACGCTGGAAGAACACCTTAATAACCTTGGGGAAGTATTCCGCCGCCTCCGTGAAGCAAACTTAAAGCTAAATGCCGAAAAATGCCAGTTCGGCCGCCGATCTTTAAAATATTTAGGACACCTAGTAACCGCCGAGGGCATTTGCACCGACCCTGATAAGGTTGCGTCGATACGACAGTTACCAGCTCCTTGCAATGTTCGTAGCTTACGACGATTTTTGGGGATCGCCTCTTGGTATAGGAGGTTTGTCCCAGGTTTCTCCCAGATAGCTGCACCGTTACACCAGTTACTCAAAAAGGGAATCCGTTGGAAGTGGTCCTCAGACCAGGAGGAAGCCTTCCTTACGTTAAAAGACTATCATACCAGAACTCCAATTTTAACCTGTCCCGATTTTGATAAACCGTTCGTTTTGCAAACCGATGCCAGTGATCAAGGCCTGGGTGCTGCGCTGATCCAGCATGACCAAGATGGTGATCACGTGATCGCATACGCCAGCCGTAGTTTGACGGCTTCCGAGAAGAAATATTCCGTCACCGAAAAAGAATGCTTAGCAATAGTTTGGGGCATTGAAAAGATGCGCCCATACCTGGAAGGATACCGATTTACAGTCTTAACAGACCATCAATCCCTCCGCTGGCTACATTCCTTAAAAAGTCCGAGTGGAAGACTTGCTCGATAGAGTATCTTTCTACAGCAATACGATTTTGAAATTAAATACCGCAAGGGAGTCCTAAATAAAGTCGCCGATGCCTTGTCCCGTGATCCGTTACCCGGTACTAGCCAAGAAGTTGACCCTGATCCGCTAAATACCCTATTGACGAACCAGTGTGTCCCTGGTATGGTAATAAAAAGACCGAAGTACAAAAGAACCCGAAGACCTATCCAGATTACTGTGTCCGAAATGATGCTCTATACCGACATTTATGGGATTCGTCAGATATGACTGGAAATGGCCGATCCCTGGAAGCTTTGTGTTCCAAAGCCCGCCCGACACACAATATTACAAGAGAATCACGACCTACCGACCGCTGGCCACCTTGGAATCGCTAAAACAACGACACGCATTGTTCAACGATACTATTGGCCAGGAATGTTCCGTGATATAGCCCGATACGTTAGAGGATGTACGTCATGTCAAAAATATAAGTCTTCTCAACAACAGGTACCCGGAAAAATGCAACCCTCTAAAAATCGTAACCCGTGGGAGACTGTTAGTACCGATTTGGTAGGCCCCTTACCACGATCTTCCAAGGGCAACAGTTATTTGGTGGTATTCCAGGACCGATTCACTAAGTGGGTTGAGTGTCGCCCGATCCGAAAAGCATCCGCGAAGACCGTCAGTCAAGCTTTCTACGAGTTGATTCTGACCCGCTTCGGCCGACCGCAAACGGTTATTACCGATAATGGTACCCAGTTTACCGGCAGTACCTTTTCCCAAGTACTTAGGGATTATGGCATCCAGCACCGTCTAACACCCACATACACCCCCCAAACAAATCGGGTGGAACGGGCTAACAAAACCCTGAAGACAATGATTGCTCAATTCTGTGATAACGATCAGAGAAAATGGGATGTTAACTTACCCAATCTGACATTTGCCTACAATACTTCCCGTAACGATAGTACCGAATTCACACCCGCGTTTTTAAATTTTGGACGGGAACTAGAACCTCCCAAATCACTATACCGCAGTGTGCAGCCAGTCTCCGATAACCCTGTCGAAGAAATCCCCGCCGACACCGCCCCCTTAACCGAAAGGCTTAGAAAATTACAGGAAACCTACGAGTTAGTAAAAGTAAATCTGGCCCATGCTTTCAACACCCAGAGCAAATACTATAACCTGCGCCGAAGAGAGTGGCGATATCACCTCGGCGACGAAGTACTAAAGCGGGGATATAACCTCTCGTCAGCCGTAAAGCATTATAATGCCAAACTTGCACCTAAGTACTCCGGCCCGTATAAAATTGTAAAAGTGCATTCACCGGTAGTATATGACCTTAAGAGTGGTAACGGTAAGATTCTTCGCCGAATTCACGTTAAGGATCTTAAGATAGCTCACCCTACTATTTCAGACGATGCCGAAGGATTTCACCATGCCGCCCCGAGGGTTTAAACCGAGCGACACCGTGGTACCCCGACTGGACGGACTTTTGGCCGCCCAAGCCGCCAAGGTCCGCATGGATAGAATACGCAAGCTAGCGATAAGAATGACCACCCCGCAACGGCCGGCCCGGAAGAGGCCATACCAAGCCATTCCCATTCGACCAGAGGAGCCGACGCTAATGGTCCATGTTGACTTGACCCGGCTGTGCCCGAAGCTTGTACAATCTCTGCAAGACCGGAAGACATCAGTCAAACATCGTCTACACCGCCCCACCACCGTCCATAACTAATCCCCAACCATCCATAGCCGTCCTATCTTCATTCACCATCCCTTCCACCTCTGCAACACTACCTACCGTCCCATCTACTCCGGGAAATTCAGCCTCATATAGCACCTAAATGGAGAATCTTATAAAGGTAAGGGTGACCAATTTGTAGTCCCATAAGAAACTTCTTTTCCCCATTTATTAGTAACTGAGAGGTTTGCGTAACCTTCATAAATCATATGTAGGTTTTATAACGGTAAGGAACACGTTTTCGTTACCATTAAACAGCCCAACTTCGCGACCTACAGTGTTCATAAACACCAAGCATATTCGCGCACGCGCGTGAGAAACAAAGCGCCGTAGGTACGTTGTTTTCGCTTTATCTCTTTCTATATTATTTGCTTACATTATTTTCTATCTCGAGTCCTCGTGTTGTAACTATTACAACATTTATTATTTTGTTTCTACTCCAATAAGTTGTCAGCAATTGATATTTGCTTTGATTGTATATTAATGGCGGAAGTATATATAGTTAAATATTATAATAACTTAGAAAGGCTATGATTTTGCTGGGACCACTTAATTTCATGTATGACGAAAAATTTATGGGATCATTTTATATGCTACCCTTCCTAAAATTAAAGCGCCTTCGTTTTGGGCATTTTAGAACAAAATTTTATTAAAAACCTTAAACTTACAATTATATTTTAAGATATTTTTTTTCTTCGATTAAAAGGCACAACATTCTCTAACCGCATGTTTTTGAAGAAAGATGTCCCCTATTTTTAGTATTATTGTTTCCAATGCGATATTTTAATTTTCTTATCTTGATATTTATATGCTAATTCGAAATAACATCATGGCGGCCAAATAAAGTCGCCATATTCGCCTTTTAAAAACTAATAGTTTTATACAGGGTCGTTGGTATGTATGGAAACGGTCGATTAACTCTTAAAGTAAAACAGCTAGCAAAAAATATTGAAGACAAAAGTTTTAGGGTCTTTTAAAGTCTATAAAAATTTTAAAAGAATAAGTATACAGTAGCGTGTCCCAAAAAAATGAAAGTTTGAAAATGATAACTCTGACCTGCTTATATGATTCACTGCAGTAACTGAATAATACTTTAATTTTAACTCAATTAAATAATATTTAGGGGTCCCCCAAGCCCCCTCAAATTGCACGAAATTGTGATATTGTTAAATGGTAAAAATATGATTTGTGACTTTGGAAAAAAACTTAAAAAAGTTGTCTTAGCCTCTAAAAAAAAATTATTTTAACTTAACTTTAGGTATCACTACTAAATAATACAACTACATGAATGCAATATCCTTGCGATTGTGCTTAGCAAAGTTATTCCTATGTTTCTCAACGACTTGTAGTAAGTACTGCTTCTGCACTTCATCCTTTATGGCATCATTGCATGTCTGAATCAAAGCAACACCACGTTCAGCACAGTCGTTCACACAAGGCAAATGTTTAACTAAATCTGCAGCTTGCTTGAATGACTGTGTTCCAGGCCAAGCTTCAACGGGTACATTAAAAAAAATGTCTTCTTAACCAAGAACTTGAAAGAAGCTGCAAGAAATTTTTAAATCGCGAACTGTAAGAGGAAGTGACTTTACTAAGTGCGCGCCTCGTTTGGATATTATGTTGCACAACATGTGATTTGTCTGCAGGAGATAGATGTTCAGAGAAAAGAATAAGCGTCCCTAGCTCTGGACTTAGGTACCAAGAATGGCGCTCCATCATCTTTAGACCAACAGTTTTTAAGTTTCCGTCATCATAATTTTGGAGTCTTTGGATCAACATAATATCGTTCATTGGTGCAGATCTGCATGTAAACCAATACTCAATATAAACGCGGACTACAAACCTGTTGAATCGTTTAAGTCCGTGGAGTTCATTAGCTGTCAGGCGAAATGCTGTTGGGTTAGCTTAGACCAGTTGTCCCGGAATCTCTTGAATATAAGAATATCTGGTCCAGTAGAAGGACCAACACATGTGTTAAAGGCATCTGAAAGAAGCACTTCTAACATGTGATGTCGACATGCCATCTACAGCAAATTTCTCCCAATAAGGCTTTCTAGAATTGTACAGGCTCCATTTAATCTTCCTGTGTTCGAAGCAGTCGTATCAAAGCACATACCCACGACCACAGATTCGCAATTCCATGACTCCAACTGTTCACTTACTGCCTCAGCTGCTGCTTGGCCAGAGCCAGATGTCAACTTCGGAACACCAAAAAGTTTAGTTGTTCCTTCAACTAAAGAGGAAACTAGAACAGGTAGCCGTTCTACTTTATCAACGCCAGTCACGTCTGCTAACAGCTTGCCATCCCAGTGAACAATTGATTTGGTGGCTTGATAATCTTCTTTAATTATCTATGCAGCTTCATGACGACGTTTTTGGCGTTGTCGGTGAACGGTACTCTTCGAAAGGACTACAGAAGATGTAGAGCACCCTGCCTCGTTGATTACAGACGCCAAAATCATGGTTGACTTCCTAATACTGGTATTAGTCCGATCTAGTACAGCTGAAACTTTTGATGATACAATACGTTTCCGTTTAGTTCAACAAGGCCACTGGTTTTGCATGCCGGTGCGATGAATTCATCTTCCGATTCACTTTCACTGCTATGTTTGACAGTCAGGGCCGGAGAGTTTGAAATACTAGAGATGTTATTGCCGCCACTATCTTTAGATTCTTTTGTCTTTGATGTTGAAGTGGTTTCATGAGATTGCTGACTTACAACAGCGGCTAGGCGTTGATTTAATCGGTCTTTACGCAATGCAGACCGTATCTCCTGCTCAGCAAGTTTCTTGTCCACAGGTCCAATACAACCGGTTCTTGACTCCTGCTGCAACTTCAGAAACTGTAGGTTCTCTTCGTTTTTGATCAGCTGTTGGCTATTGGCGTGACTGATGTCGAACAGTTTTTCCAACTTATCAATGAACTTTTGCTGATTTTTTTGGTCCGCCGGGTTATTTCTTGTCCTATGCTTCATCAACTTAACGTGTTCTTCATAAAAATCTTTTATTTTTGAATAATATGATATTTTTACCTGGTGGGAAGTCGTGACTTCATCAAAAATGGCATTAACTGATTATAAACTTGTTCGGCACTTTCACGAATTGTCAGTTTTTCAGACCGATGATAAAACATAAAATTGCGCATCACATCACGACCTGAAGGAAGACGGGCACCAGATATAATTTCGTTGGCATGCCCTATTAACCAAATATTATCATTGCTTCTAGTTGATTTTGTTGCCATTGCGCTGAACAAAAATTGAAAATTAACTTAAATAGCAGACACGTGGGGGACCTCTAAATATTATCCGAATTAATTCAAATTTTACTAGTGAAATTTCAATGTTATAAAGAAACTTTTTAGAAGGTGAGACCTCAAATTTATTTATTCCAAAATTTTACTGGGATTTATGGGACACACTAGTATACAGGATGAGTCAGAAAGCCAGCCGTAGGAGAACAATGTTACTTTTTTTTTAATGGAACACTCTCTGTCTTAGAATATTTTTGGATTAAGCATTAAATTACAATTATTTTTTAATAAATACGTTATAAGTCTAAACCTAATAGTTTCCGAGATATCGACTATTGAAAAATTACATTTTTGAACTTTGACAGCCTCTAGCTTTCTAACGGTACGTCTCAGAGTAAAACGGGTTACATATCCCTATCTTAGTTTTTTATTATCTTCCTACTGGTGTCAACTTCCGGTTAAACCGGATGTAACTCAAGAGCTGGAAATATAGTCCTTCCGGTTTAACCGGAAGTTAAAATTTTTGGGAAGATAATAAAAAAGTAAGATAGGGGCATGGAAGCCATTTTTCTCTATGGCATAACATTAGAAAGCTAGAATCTGTCAAAGTTCAAAAATATAATTTTTCAAAAGTCGATATCTCCGAAACTATTAGGTTTAGACTTATAATACACTTATTAAAAAATAATTGTAATTTTATGTAGAATCCAAAAATATTCTAAGATATAGGGTGTTCCATTAAAAAAAGTAACTTTTTTTCTCGACGGCTTTTCGACTCATCCTGTATACTTATTTTTTTTTAAATTCTAATACACGTCAAAAAACCCTAAAACTTTTGTCTCAAATATTTTTTGCTAGCTGTTCTACTTTAGAAATAATCGACCGTTTCCATACATACCAACGACCCTGTATACACCTTAAAGTAATATTAAAAAACGTAGAAACATCTATAATACTTCCCTAGGTCTCTTATAGGACAATTGCTCTTGCAATAGAACCGAACGTGTCTTTCTGATATCTTTACATTTATAGGATACCAAAAAGGTATTTTTAGACACCTTTGTGTTCGGTATAAAACCAAGTAACCAATCGAAAACTATTGGTGCGCAAATGTCAAATGTCGATATAACCTCTCTTTTTAGTTGAAAAGTGTGGAAACCGGTAAAGGAACTTATGTGTATCGTGGGTAAAGATAAAAATGCGTTTTAAAATTGTACAAACGAAAGAAATGGGAAGAAAAACGCCTTCCTTAACCATAGTGCCCAGCGGATGGGAGCGCTCCCAAAAAGACTAATTAACACGGCTGGGAGCAAACTGATTTGGGACCCGAATTCGGTACCGGATTCAGATTGGGGCCAGAGTGAAGGTATAAAGAAAATAGACAACTTCATATTATATCAATCGGCAGAATCTGAACTAGCTGCTATGGCTTACAATACGGATAGCGATGGACCTGGATTTGTTATTGAGAAACCCCAGAAAGTATGCCCAAAATTAAATAATCCCAGGTAACAAATTGGTCGTTTTCCACAAGTGTCCGATGCAAATCGCAAAATATTGTCACGAGTTTTAGCGCACTTTCTATAAAAGCTACTACTATATTGAATTTCTTGCCATTTTTTGTTAATTGGTGACATTTTCGGAAAACAAGTCAACAATATAACCTCAAAAACAATACATAACCTTTCTTTTCTACTTAGGTGTCACAGGGCCTATAAGTTTTATAACATTGTTTAAGTTTTAAAGAAGCTATAGAATATTTATTTGGTACTTAAACATTTCTAAGGTTCTTACGTAGAAAGCTATAAAACCCCTAGAGTAAAAGTTTTATAATGAGGTTTTTAAAAACGTTTCTTATAACAACTTTAAGTAATCAACACTAAGGGATTTATAGATGAAGTAACCGAAACGTTTTAGATGCAATATTATAAAGCTCAAAAAATTTTGGTATTTATAGATGTCTTAAAAAAACTTGTAACACCCCTGGTTTTGTTATAAAACTAGAAAACCCATAATAAAAGTTTAACTTCCTTATAAACCCTTTATAAATATCGGTTACCTTTTAATAAAACCTTAAGCTGCAACAAATGTTAGTTGGGCGGTATCGAGCAGTGGGATGTCGTTTATAGGATCGCTGGAAACGTCGGTGGTACAGATATGTACCAGTACCCTATAAAGAGTTAAGTTAGAAACGTTGTGTTTAAGAATACTCCATCGATGAGTAGATCCCGAAAAAAAATTATAAACCTCTTGTATAACGCCAAAAAATGATATTACGTCTGATCATAGACAAGGGAGATGCGCTTATGGTAGGGATAGATAGGCAACTTAACATACTAAATTGGTTCCCTTATAGCGCTATTCGTGTCTGGTTGAAGAACTAAATATAGCACTGTGGGCGAGGGGCGGGGGGTCGGCGCCACGCATGAAAATTTAAATTTTACAACTTTTAATTCAAATTTTCGCGCTTCTAACTCTGATGAAAGAGTTAGAAGCGCGAACCTTTTGAATTAAAGTCAATATATTTTGGGAGATTAAAAGGAAGTTGTAACTACGTTTCTGATATGGCGACAAGCTTTATTAATATTAGATATTTACACAAATTAATATAATAACGGGGCAAGTTTTACCTAGGATTGTGCTGTAAAGAATTATCATAGGAACAGCGCTCAGCTTTAAATAGGATCCTCTTTTGCCATGGTCAATTTTTTGGTCATATTCAAAATATGTGTGACAAACTCTAAATTTTTTGAATGCCAATCTTGTCTTTGCCACAGAATAATGGATTTTGAATAGCATTTACCCAAAGTTTATGCATCTAAAAATACACGGACATTATACTAAGATCGTATAAACTGTCATAACTCTAAGAAAATCAGTATATAAGTAATGTTTATGATTATTCAGGATCAAAAGGTGTCCTGCATAAATTTTTTTTAGATAGCAACAATATTTTGTATACAGTATAGGCGCAAGGTGCCTTTTTGGCTTGTCACGATACACCCTTTTTTATTACTTCGCTAAAACAACAAAAAACTTACCGGGTCGCTTATTAGAAACCTGTGCATTTTCACACGTTTCCCGCTTTGTACTTTACATCCTGGAACGCAACTATAAATCACCATTATAGCAGAATAAACTTATAGCGAATTCCATTGGTAAAAGAAGTGCAGCACTGGTATGCCACTGAGACTTGCCCTAGTGCACAAAAAAAATTGCACCAGTTCAATACCAATGGTTTACAGATTGGATCTTGAGTTCATCTTTCGAAGAAACTTCAATCGGTTACTGACTTTAAACGTTTTCGACCCGTTTTAAGGTTATGGTATGGTGTTTTCTGTTTATAATTTTAAAAAATAATTTATCCGTAAACCAGAATTAGGTATTATAGAATCATGGAATATATGGAATCAATAATAAGATTTAAAATAAATAACGAAATTGTAACGTTGCATGAACCAATTGATGACACTGACCATTTTCTAAAAATATCCAGTAAGTATATTATTTCTACAGTTAATTTAATTCGTTAGTTGGAAACAAGAACAAGACAGTTATAATTGAAAAATTAAATTTTATAAAATGCCAAATAACCAGCTTTTCTAAAAATTAAGAATATTTGAGTTATGATTGTCTCGTTTCAAACAGAAATGTATGTTAGCAATTCCTACCTTGTGTTTCAGATAATGATGCTTATACCATAAATTATTTAATGGAATTGGTTAACAATGGGTAAATATCTTTGAAGGCTCCATTGAGTAGTATTTACCGTATTGATGATGATAGGTACATTTTTTTAAGCCAAATAATTTATATTTATAAAAGTTATCAAACTCTTTTTTTTCTGTAGTGAATATCAACTGTTTCCCCCAATTGAAGAGGAGCTGGAAAACACTATTAAAAATTATCAAGCAGAGACTCCAGGGAACAAAGAAATATTTCGTAAGTTGAATAAACACTTAAATAAGTAGGTGCCATAGAGTAAACATTGCTACAACTTTGAGTTTTTCAGTAAGTAGATATATATTTTTTTTAATTTGTACTAAAAATGCTGCAGTGTGTAGCACTACTTCTGTATTATGCCTGTCCGACATAATGCATTTTTGTTTCACAGTATCGCAGAATTACTGACTTTTTTGTTGCAGATAGACTTAACGGAGTGTTTAACACTTCTTAAACAGTTCTTCAATGTGAAAACAGATATAAAACTGTATTAAAAAGAAAAAAAGCAGCTGTTGATAATAATAGCAAGTCAGGCAACAGTAGAGAAACAATTCCATTTGAGGAAGAAATTAATAAAATTGCATCCTTGGATGACTCAATTCAGCCTGAAGTTGTAGGCACAGCCAGTGGATTAAAAATTTTAAAAACTCCACAAATACAAAATGATACACTTGTGTCTACTTGTTCATCAGACACATCACAATCCGAAGACAATTCCAAAACTCCAAAAAGAAAAAAAAACAAACACCATTCAAGAGACACTTGTGACAATCTTTGAGAGAAAAGAGATAGCAAGAGAAAGACGATATCAAGAGAAAATGGACCTTATAAGAGAACTATGTCATACTAAGAATACAACTTTATAACAACATTGAAGTGTGCAAACATACCATGTTTTGAAGATATTGATGAGAGTAGATTCTCAACAGTACAATGTTTAAGTTTATATTTGGTTTATTAAGCTTGTTCTTGTTTTGTTAATTTTATTTTAATAAAAAGACTGTTATAATGATTACATGATTTTATTTTAAAAGAAATGTCAAGGAAACAAGCATAACTTCTTATTCATATTATATGATTATTATATTTGTTGATATAAAAAAAAAATAAAAAATAAAATACATTTATTTGCCTGTTGACTGAATTCAATCAGTATAGGAGTCGTCACAAAATTACAAAATTACAACACTAAAAACTATCACAAATTAATTATAAATTGATCTATACTATATAAACATTCATTTGCCAATAAGTCTTTTAATTTTCTCCTAAAAATATTAAAGTTTTGTTTTTCTCTTATATCATAAGGTAACTTGTTAAATAGTCTTAATCCTAAACAGTTCGGCGTATCATTTGACACTTTCACCCTAGACAACGGTACATAATATTTATTTTTTTGTCTAGTATTTAAATTATGATATTCCGCAATACGTATAAAACTATTTTTGTTTTTAAAAATATAAATACACATTTCAAGTACAAATAGTGACACGACAGTCAAAATTTTAAATTTTTTAAAATATTCTCGACAGGATGTTTTTGTCGAGATTCCAAATATACATCGGATTATTCTCTTTTGTGCCAACAGTACATCAGTGACCAGGGAGGAGTTCCCCCACAAGCAAACACCATAACGCAGTCTGGAATCGACCTGGGCATAATATATACTTAAAAGCTGATTTTGATTCAGCATTGATCTCAAGTTAAAAAATAAATAAGTTAAAGAACTAAGCTTCGACACAATTGAACGACAGTGAACCTTCCAGTTCAAATGGCGATCAATGTAAACTCCCAAAAACTTCACATGCTCCGTACTTTCAATTGGGGAGCCATCCACGCAAACATTGATTGCCTTACACTCCTTCTGCCTGTTATGAAAACGAATCATATTCGTTTTTGAGGAGTTAAGGTAAAGTTGGTTTTGTGAAAACCAGTTATTTAAATCTCTAGCAACCAAATTACATTTATTTTGTAAAAAATGATCTACTTTATCCGACACTATAACAGATGTGTCATCTGCATATAGAGTAAAATGGACATTATGCGTTATTGAATCGAGTTCATTCACATATAAAGAAAAGAGTACAGGACCCAAAATGGATCCCTGCGGGACGCCAATACTTACTGTTACTTGATCCGATCTAATAGTTTTTGCGCCATTCTGATCCATGTGATTTAAACTAACATATTGTCGTCTGTCAGTTAAAAATGACTGAAGCCAACTAAGTGCGTTTCCTCGAATGCCATAGATCTGTAATTTAGTAAGCAGAATTTTATGATTGACACAGTCGAACGCCCTGCTAAGATCACAAAATAAACCAACAGGGCACTCGCCTGCATCAACACGACCAACCAACTCTTTATAGAAAGAATTTAATGCCGTCGATGTGGAAAATCCACCGCGGAATCCGTGTTGGCTAGAGGAAAGCACTTTATAGCGGTCAAAAAATGAGTCTAATCTATGAAGAAAACAGTACTCGAAAATCTTCCCCAGACTGGGAGGGATAGTAACTGGTCTATAGTTCTGCATAAGGGTGGGATCATCCTTTTTAAACAAAGGCACCACCTTTCCTAGTTTCAGTTGATCAGGAAAGCTTCCCAAATTAAAAGACAAATTAACCAAATAGGCAAGAGGTTTTAACAAATATATTAATACTACTTTTAGCAAAAATGGAGGAACATCATCACATCCCACCGATCTTTTATTTTTAAGTTTTTTATTTATTAGAATAAACAATTCGGTTTCGTCAAATGGTGCTAAAAATAGACTATTTTTATTGTTATTTATATTAGTCTTTACAGGTACATTGACCTTAGGAATTTTGTTTATTATCTCTTTAGGAGCTTCAGCAAAAAAATTGCAAAATAAATTTGCGACGATGTCAGGTTGACTAGATAGAAAATCATTATCACGTATTGTTATATTTTCTTTGCTTTTGGTTTTATTTGATAGTTCCGCGATGACATTCCAGGCGGCACGACTCGGATGATCGGATGATGAAAATTTATTTTGATAGTATATTTTTTTTAATATTTTTTATAAGAGTAAAATGCTCTTTTTTTGCTTCACGATATATATTTTGATATTCCTGATGGTCATATTTAAGTTTAAAAAGTTCTTTTAGCCGATTGCTTGACTCTATTATTTCACGATTGACCCACTTTTTACCTTCTCTATTTTTATTGTTAGAATATTTTCTTAGTGGAAAGTTAGAATGAAAATAGAACATAAATGTGTTGTAAAATAAATCAAAAGCATCGTTTATATTTTGAAGATCATAAATATCATCCCAATCCTCAGAAAAAAGGTCGTTCTGAAAATTTTCTACAGATGAGTTAGTGAAAGAACGTTTAAGATATTCCTCATTATGTTGCTTGTTGACTGAAATGTCCAATTCCAAAAGTACAGTCCTGTGATCAGACACATTATTATCTACCACAGAACATGTTCCATCGTTGGGAAAATTTACAAATATATTATCAATAGTGCTAACTGTACTATCAGTCACTCTAGTAGGAAATCTCACAATATGCCTCAGGTCGAAACTCTGCAATAAAGTACAAAGATAAGTAAAATCATTATTGGTACTGCAGGCATCAATATTGAAATCCCCAGTTAAAATAATTTTAGAACCTATACCAATCAATTTGCATAAAATATTATACAATATTTCTACAAACTCTTTAAAATCACCTGATGGGGATCGGTAGCAATTTACGAGAAACGTTTTTTTATTTTCAATTTTAAAAGAAATGGCACACACTTCAATGATTTTTTCTCTACAGTATTCATCTAAATTAATTTTCTTAAAATTAGTGCTCTCCCATGCGTAAATTGCTACGCCACCACCCTTATTAATGCTTCTGTGATAGGATGCACCTAGTTTAAATCCCTCTATATTTAAATAATTCAATGAGTTATTTTTTTCCCATGTTTCGGTAAAACAGAGAAATTGTAAATTTCTATAGTTAACAATTTCCAATTCTATCTCACTAATTTTATCCAAATTAAGACTTTGTGTATTTAGCAACAAAATATTAGGGTCAAATGCAGAATTCAGTCCTGAGTAGTGTTCTTCTTCTTCTGCAGGTATAAAAAACGTTGGATACATGCTCCATATGGCCAAATGGCTGAATCCATAGCTTTCTTGAAATTTTCTTGATGTATAGTGATCTTGTAAGATGAATATTTTTGGGGATGTTTTGATTGCACAATAGTACATTCCACCTCGGGGAAGTAATTTTTAAGGTGTGTAGAAAGCTCCGCTTCCGTCGTATGTGGATCCAGTCGATAAACGTGGAGCGATACGTCTCTAGGAATCGCATGTAAGTTTCCCAGATCATTATTGCACCCCACAATATTACTCCGGCGTTTTTTATCATAGTTGACTTTAGTCCATTTCTCTGAGTCACCAGTATTTTCTGTTACATGTCGTTTCTCAGTTTGCTTTTTCCCGACGTTGTTACCATTCCCATTAGAATCATTCTTTTTTTGTGGCTGTAGGGGTAATTTCTGATCTGTTTTGTCAGCTTCTTCTTCAGACCTTGTTGTCCCTTTGTTTACTTTTACTTTTTTAGAAGGAGTGGCAACACTGCCATCAGCAACTTTGCTGCAATTACTGCTGGGCTTATCTGTTTTATCTGTTTTATTGGCAACATTGCATTTAATCAATTTATCATTTTGGCTTTGATTTTTTTTAAATAATTCAACAATTTGCTCCAAATTACTGATTGTACGTTCTAACTCTGTCACTAACCTGTTTTTTCCTTTTAATTCCAGTTCCAGCACCTCATTCTTATGAGAAAGGTTTTCTAACCTCAACGGGCCCATGTGAACCGTGGGATCGGATTCTGTTGCAGCATCATGAAATTCCAAACCATCGTCACTTTCTATGTACTTTTTTAGGTTTTCACTCACATTTACGTTAGGCGGCACTTTTTTATTTACAATAATTTCCACTAAAAACTCCTTTTTTAGTTTACTTGATTCAGTAACATACTCAACAGAATGAACAGTTCTTCATAGGATCAGCTGAGAAATTAATCATCACATGTTCCATATAAGATGTATTATTTTTAGAAGTATCTAAAAATTACGTGTACCGAAAAGTATTTTTTATGTGATTTCGTTTTTCTTCACCTTTTTTCCTTAGCTGCAATTCAGTTTCTGTAAACCCCTCCATATCCTCATCAACACTTGTAGGAGAATCTATTACTTCAAAGATGTCTTCACAATCTATACAAATATTATGGAGGATGCAGCTAACAATTATAAACCGGTTAACTGATGAAACACTTTTGTTATCTAACTTTATAAGTTGTCGAAATCTTCCTTTCAATATACCAAATGTATTTTCAATTAGCACTCGAGTAGTACGAAATTTTTGGTTGTACTTAATTTCATCCTGTGTCAAGTTGCCATAATCTTTATATGGTACTAACAACCAAGGTCTGATAGGATATGCACCATCTCCTAAAAGGTGGTATTTCATTCCACAAATATCTGGCAGTTGTTTCGATAAATCAGACATGTGAAATACTCTGGCATCATGCACTTTACCAGGAGCACCAGTGAATATGTCTAAAAATCGTCTATTGTAATCACACACCCCTTGAAGTGTTATAGATGGTAAGTCATGTCTGTTGACGTAGCATGATTTTATTTTGTGGGCAGGTGTTCTTATAGAAATAGAGGTGCCATCTATACAGCCCACTACTCCAGGAAACGCAGATACCTAAAATAACAACAGAGAACTTTAATGCACCACTCACTGCATAGACATCTTATAAAAAAAACAATCATATACTTAGGTAAGTATTGCAAGAAGTATGTGTACTTACTTTTTTAAACTCCTGTTCAAGTTTTTCTTTTTCGGCATCTGTTTTAGGCATTCTGATTACGGTTGGACCCAATTCTACTAAAAAATTTGTGACCCTATCCATCACTCTGTTAGCGATGACTCTGTCATATCAAATCTCTGTGCTACATCTTTGATAGTCGACTTATTGCCACAAAACCTAAAGATAAATACATTTTTGCATTTTAAAATCAGAAATCTAAAAACTTAAGGATGACTAGTACATATGTACTTATATTTTGAACTTACTAGGCATCAAAGTAGATATAACCTACCAAGTGAAAAAATCTTACCAGATAAAGGCTAAAATATGTGTTTCAGCCGTTATTGCCCTCCTACCACCACAACCTTCTTTCTTTGGAAAATGTCTACTTTGTTTGAATTTCTAAATTATAATGTCTGCAGTTTCTCTTTTCATTCGCAAGTATTTACGAAACTAAAACCAATATTTAAAAAAATCTTGGGCATTGCTTATATTATAATATTATATAATCGTTTATTTCTGGGTTTACTTGTTAAAACAATTACAAATAATCCTTTAAAAAATTTAAGAAAGCCCTCAATGTGCTTATACCACTGCAATTTTTCGACCTACCTTTTTAAAAACAAGAAACTCACCTGATTTTCATCTAATTTATCAAGGACAGTAGAGACAAAATTTTTTATTTTTGGCAAATCCTTCTTTTCCTTTAAAAACAAAGGGTAATACTCCTCGTCGCTATCATCACTACTACTAGACAAAATAATATTTAAAATATTACCAAAGTCGGCCATTTTTCAAATAATGGTATTTTCATCCAGTTTCTGGTGTCGCACGGCCTCCAAGAGCGCGTGCAGAACTCATTGCACTTGGTGCAAGAAATGTTGCACCGGTTTCCCAATGGTTTATAAATACTTGCATTGAAATGTCCAATGGTTTTCACATTTTGCAGTCGTGCCGCACTTTTTTTACCAATGGAATTCGCTATTAATAAACTTATACGTCGCGCCGCTTGGTTTAAAAATTTAATTTTAAAATGTCAATGTCGCTTGGGTCCGACTCCGTAAGATATTTTTATTATGGATCAGGACATAAGTCATATTTTTATCTTTATCACACCTTAGCCGGTACGGTTGAATTCAAAGAGAGAAAGATAGAGAACGTTCCCCACGCTCATTCTATATACAGGGTTTTTATTTGAAAACTTCCCACCACGGATTTATCGAAAACCACTGATTAAAAGAAAAAACGCCGAGATACGTCAAAAGATTTGCCAAAGGGGACAACTTTTTAACCGAAAACTACTTTACCCCCTTTTACCCTCTGCCCCCCGGGGTCATCCCCTTAAAAATTTTAAATGACAAGGGGTATCAAGTAATAGCTTGTTTGAAAGGCCTTTCAAAGTGAGTTAGTTTGACGTTTGATTTTTTAAAATCGGTCGATTCGTTTTCGAGAAAATTAGAAAAATCTTTATTTATCTTAATTTGTTCAGATAGAAAAAAAAACACACGAAAATATCACTTTTTATTTCAATAAGTGTTCAAAATGTTGCCCGTTATTGGCCAAACAATGATATAGGCTATATATATATAGGCTATAGTTTATATTGGTTGTTGAACACTTATTGTAATAAAAAGTGATATTTTCGTGTGTTTTTTTTTCTGTCTGAACAAATTAAGATAAATAAAGATTTTTCTACTTTTCTCGAAAACGAATCGACCGATTTTAAAAAAATAAACGTCAAAATAAAGCACTTTGAAAGACCTTTCAAACAACCTATTACTTGATACCCTTGTCATTTAAAAATTTGAAGGGGATAACCCCGGGGGGCAGAGGGTAAAAGGGGGTGAAGTAGTTTTTGGTTAAAAAGTTGTCCCCTTTGGCAAATCTTTTGACGTGTCTCGGCGTTTTTTCTTTTAATCAGTGGTTTTCGATAAATCCGTGGTGGGAAGTTTTCAAATGAACACCCTGTATATGTTTTACCGCTACCAACGTTAGGATATGAACAACTTTATAAAACAAAATCCATACAGTAGCTCCATCATCGTCTGGTTGAAAAACTAAACGAGCGGGGAACGATCTTCACCATTCAAGTTATCCTAGCCTGCGTCTGATGAACAAAGCCCAGCATCATTCAAGATCAAATTCAGGGAGTGGCAATTGCATGGAACATAAAATGCTCGAGGACAGATTTCTAATATCTTTTTTTGGAGACCCACGTTTTTGCCCTTCATATTTGACCCGTTGTCGTATCCTTGGCCCCTAAGGTTATTTATATCTAAAACCAATTTTTTTAAGTTCCTCAGTAATTACATTAAATAAACCTTGTTCTGTTGTATCTTCAACCGGTAAAAATTTTAAAAACGTTTCTTTTAAATTTATTTCTGTAAACGCTTCAATGGTAACATATCTTATAATAATAGACATTTGTTCTATATGAGACACATCTGGTGTGCAATCTAAAATTATAGAGAAATAACGAGCCTTCTTTATACAAGAGATAATTTCATGTTATATGCGATCGCCCAATATATCGTCGCCTTAATCAGAAAAACCCGTAAGTCACAAATTAAAAATTTTGCATGGCGCCAAAAAAACGGCTTATTTATAAGTCCATACTTATTTGAGCAAAATTGAAATATACAAAATATCTTAAATAATTTTGTACAACTGATTTCCATACTATTAACCAAAAATATTTTATATAAATTATTTTAGTGGACTTACCTGTTTTTCCACTATTTTTTGTATAGATTTAGGAGATACGGGATTTTACTTATAGTAGTTGTTTTATGAAAAAATAAAATCGGCGCCTAGTTAAAATTTGCTTTATTCAAAGGTTTATAAAAATATCAAGAAAAATAATTATTAGAAGAAATAATAATTGCAAAAACATTATTATAAATTGAAAATATCAACAAATAATAAACATTATTTGTAAGGCAAATTATCATAGAAGCTATGATAATCACTTTCAATACTTTTTTTCAGAAACTGTAGGTGCAGATATTTCTCTTTTTTTATAGGTATAGATGTCTCATACAAAGCTGGATAGCTCTGTCCAGTATACAGGCGATTTCCTTTCGTTTATTTTTAGGTAAACGGCTATATTCAAACTCAACAAAGTTATGTGCGTGTCTAAGCTTATAAAATAGATTACCATCTGAAGTATATTTTAATGCGCGCAGGTCCGTTACGACAGGATCTCCTATTTTTTTCCCCGGTCGCAAAGAAGTCAAAAACTGTGGTTTCCGAAAATCCTTAAAGAAACCATAATCCAGATAATATACCTTGTAAGGCCTTGGTTTTTCCCGTGCTTGCATGCATAGCCTAACATAATCAGCAGGTACATTTATGTTGGTATTACGAATTTTTCTCTCGATAGTGGAATGCATTGAATCTGCCTCCATTTGTGTATGCCCCTTTTCGAGAAATTTTTGTTCAATGGTTATATTAAAGGTTATAGAAAGATTGATGAGTGCATTGGCTAAGATGGAATTTCTGTTCTGGGATGTGCATCCGTCGCTATAGAGTATAAGTGTTTGGTCAGGCAGTAGATCGTTTTTAACATGGTCATTTATAAATTGGCAGATAATAGAAGTATAATCATTTGCCGTTACACCACCAGCGGATTCGTGCCAAATATAACAGTATCCATCATTTGTGCTTAAATCAAAAAAGGTGAAGTTATGGACGATAAGCTTAGTCTTAAAATAAAGAGATGAAACATTCGATTTTGGTGATAATAAGACTGATTGTAAGTCCATACAAAAAACTTTATTTTCAGATGCCTTGTCTTTAGATTTCTCACTTCTCGCCTCCTTCTTTTTTTCTTGATGCAAGTTAAACACTTCATCAGATAAATTTCCAGTTTTGTGTGCCACGCACGCATCACATTCATCCTTTTTTGGTCGGAAAAGTGATAGGTTCATTTCATCAAAGACGTGGTGAAATGAGGTAATGGACAGAAAGGGATCTTTTTTTTGCTGGCTCCAATTTCTGTAAAATTTATAAAGTGAAGACTTTGATTGCCAGTTTGGTTCCAGATACAGTTTTGTCGATGAAGCCCGACAATAGTGCGATTCAATTTTTGGAAGTTCTTTTAAAAAACATCTCAGCTTCATTTTCAAATCTTTGTAACGGCCCGATTGTACAAGTTCGGGGTTTTCTAATAACTCTTGGTTATTATTATCTTTATTTGTTGGATCTGTGTTATTTGAGTCTTGAGCATTCTGCTTTTTTAGCCAGTCTAAAATCATATTCTCTTTTACGCAATGAGTATTTAAGATTGCTTACATACTCTTATTCGTTCTTCATTAGGTTTTAGATAATATACTAAGGTTTCGTTTCTCCTGGAAATTCCCTCAACAACTCTGTTTCTGCTTCTTTGAATTGATTTAGAGACAATTAATAAAGAGACATACAATCTTCTTTCAACCCATCCCATTTTGGACCAAAACCGTATGAATATAGCCTTTCTCTCTTCTTCTGAGATCGTCCTACATTTCAATGATTTACCGTTAATAGAAGCTTTGCAATTACATGGTTCCTTCATTTTTTTCTCGCCCCTTTTGACGTCATATTTCCATTTTCCTTCTACTTTTCTTCTACCTTCATATTCTTTGCCCATCTCTCGTTTAATTTTTTTCTGGTTTACATTCCAATCTTCTGTACACACATATTGTCTTTTCTTTCTTTTTCTAATACTTTCATTTGCAGTATAATTTTCAATTTCAGTATCAGGTTCGAAATCAGGATCTTCTTTAGAGGTAACAATATTTTCATTTATTGTGGAATTAAATACTTCAATATCAGTCATACAGTTCAAATTCGTCAAAGTGCCTATTTCTAATTCTTCGAAAATACCATCAGTGACTTCCGCGATATCAAGTAGAATCAAGTTGCTATTTGGTAATGCTTTTGACAGGTCATTCGCAGTATCAGTACATACAATACTTTTTTCAGTTTGATTTTTTTCAGATTGTTGCTTGCAAAACAGCATAATTTTTTCCGTCCTCGTTGACACACAAGTGAAATTCTTCCCTATAAAAAAAACCGAAATTTATTCACGTGCATCTAATCATAATAACAACATGACGATAATGTGTTTTAGTACTATAATGAAAATATAAACAATTTTTTTAATGGCCAAAGTCGTAGTATCACATTTAAAAATTACATGTTTTATCCTTTAGGGCAATATCCGTCCTTAATATCTACACGTGTTTGTGTGCTATTAGCTATTAAAGTCTGATGTCGCCCCTAAAAGGCGAAACATGTAATTTTTAAATGTGATACTACGACTTTGGCCATTAAATAATTTGTTTATATTTTTAATACTAGCATCTCTAGTATTTTCATTCATAATGAAGTCAGTGAAATATTTATGTTTATCCTTATTACTATAATAACAATTTTGCAATTCAAAATTAAGGGCAAAAAGCATTATTAGATACTAAACTATGAGGAGACAAACACATAACTCCCTAATAGTTTACACTCTAAACAAATTAATAATTTTAGAAAAACCCGTAAGTCCTGGAATTAATTAAAATACTAGTATTAAACCTTTATTTACAACTTACAACTAACGGGAAACATAATTACATGTACTTACCGTTCATATTTACACACTTTCGATAAATAAACTGGTCAGATTACAGGAAAATGAAGGTAGAAACAAGAGAGTGCTCTTATGCCGGTTGTTTATAGGGTAATGGCGGATACAACGTGGACATACGGGTTTTATGTTTCGTTTTTAAGCAAGCCCGGACTTACGGGAAAAGATAATAATGGTCGGAATAATATACGGAATTTTTTTGTAGTTACGGGATTTACTTTAACTGGTAGATTAATTTTTAATGCAATAGATGGCATTAAAATGTCCATTTCGCTAAAATGTGGACTTACTGGTTTTTCTGATTAGGGCGACGATATGTATAAATTCATTTTGTACTCTTTTACTTAAATAGTGAATTCAAGATTGTTGGTTTGAAATTCTATGTAAATATTCATACTTGGATATACACTCTACAAGTGGCAAAAATTTTCCGTTGTTTGACTCAAAAAGCTTGGCACTGGAGCCACGAAATGCCAAACCTTGTTTACTGAGAAATTGTATAATATAGAAAATTCCCTCCAATGCTCTGTTTCCTTCCAAATCAGTTTTTGATTTTCGATATCAATTGTTTTATTCAAATTTAATCGCAATTTTAGTTCATTTCAAAAATAGTATGATTTGATGTGATTTACTGGCTCTTTCATGTTCAGACAATCTTGAAGATATATTTTTATTAACTATAATTTTTGTTACAGTGGCGGTTCGCTTATTTTACGAATTATTTGTACAATTTAACAACAACAAAATGCAATATAAGATATTAACACTTAACTCCTTAAATATTTTTAAAAATCATTTGGGGCAAAATTTGAAAAATCCGTCATATAAAGCACGAGCCGCCACTGTATTTGTAATAAATACTAAATACTTGTAGACAGGTCATATTAATGATTTATTAGATATTAGATAGTAATGCCACTGCACTCTAAAGCTCAATTTGCAAAACCTTTATTTACCGCAACTTCAGACACTTCATTTTGTTCCTCAAGAACATCAAGAGTATCCAGAGATTTGCTCTCGTTTCCTTGGGCCGAAGTAAATGCCGGCGGAGAAGCAGGAACATTCGTGGGTTTTATCATTAGCAATGAAAAAATCTTATCATTAGCAATGAAATAATCAGCATTATTTTTTCTGCTTCCAATAAACGTCTCAAGAATTATTTTTGATTGTTTACCGGATTCAATTAGCATTTGCTTTTTTTTTTTCTATAAAAAGCACCTGACTTTTTACCCGACGCTGACATTTTTCAGTAATTTTAGGTTAGGATGGCACCTAGAAATGTACCTGTCATTCCCGTTATTAAATAAATTCAATTATACAATTAATCAGCTTCTTACAACAACTCAACAAGCACCAGTCAAAATTAATTTACAATTTGCAGACTTTGTTTAAATCAGTTTATATAAGTTTAAAACACACCACTAAGTTGTAAATAAAAAATAAACAACGCCGCAGTTCGCTAGCGCCATGACGAGCGGCCAAGAACGATAAAGCACAAGAGGATAGTTAGATGTTAGATTGGTAATTTATTTCCACCAGTTTTTTATTTATTTATCTACTTATTTATTTATTCAAATATTCACTTACAGATCACATTTTTTGACATACATTTCGTCAGTTTAAAAAACCTACAACTAATAAACTTATGCTAAAATAACAATGTAAAAATCGGTAAAAACAAAAACAAAAAAGAACGAACACTGAAGCACACATTATCTTAAATACCACCCAAAGCTAAAAGGCTAAAAAGTGGTTGAGAAAAACTCTTGTAAATTGTAGAAACCATATGTTAAAAGTAAATTTTTAAAAGTTTTTTTAAATGATATAGCACTCTTTATATCTCTTATTATATGCCCCAAATGATTAAAAATTTTAACAGGCTTAATTAACCACACTGCTCTCTGCAGTAAAGGCAAGTCTGTGAGCCGGGACTTTAAGGTCATTGCCATTTCTCAAAGGGTAAACAT
Source organism: Polydrusus tereticollis (assembly GCA_963920685.1). Lineage (NCBI taxonomy): Eukaryota > Metazoa > Arthropoda > Insecta > Coleoptera > Curculionidae > Polydrusus > Polydrusus tereticollis. The sequence goes on from OY987330.1 coordinate 92,152,356, forward strand.
CCTGAGCATCCCAAACAAACATATACTTATCCAAATTTTTTCTTACATAAATTACACATTCCAATATATATAGAGACGTTACTGTTAGTATACCTATTTTTTTTTGTGCGATTAGAACTTCGCCAATTCGCTTAGCGTTGCCCCGATCCACGATACCATAGCTCAAGCATGAATGAGCGTAGGCATAATAGTAAGAAAGTAGCACTGGTCTACTTGTGAACTGTCTAAGTTTCCAAACAACAAAACAGTATTTAGCCAGCCTGCCCAGTATCGAGTCTATCTGAAAATTCCAAGACAACTGTGAATCCAGATGTAACCCCAAAAGTTTTAGGCCCTCATCCCGCTTTATCGATGTGCCATTCATGCGCACTAAAATAGAGTAATCAATTCCACTGGCAGAAAACATCATACACTGAGTCTTGGACAAATTGAGAGACAGACCATTGGATTGACTATAATCATTCATAAAACTCACACTGTCTACAGCCCCGGCACACAAACCCGAAACTCCCTCAGATGCGATAACAGCAGTTACATCATCTGCATACATAGCGAGGCTATTAGCAGGATTGTTTCTTGTTACATCACTTACAAAAATTAAAAACAGTAGGGGTCCGAGAATACTCCCCTGAGGTTCCCCCACGCTCACCGGTAGCTCCCCAGAATAAAACTCCCCACCACTCACATTTAACTTGACTCTCTGAGTTCTATCACAAAGGTAAGAGGACAGCCATCTCAAGGGCAGTCCTCTTACTCCAAAGCAATGCAATTTAGCCAGAAGCAACTTATGATTGGCCAAATCAAACGCGCGGCTGTAGTCAAAGAACAAACCAGCCGCTTGCTTTCTCTGGTCTATCATTTCTATAACGTATTTGTCTGTTGTCAATATAGCATCTGTAGTTGATCGCTTCCTGCGAAAACCAAACTGAATATCAGGTAAACAATTAAACCTTTCCTAGAACTCCAATAGCCTGATATAAAAATCTTTTTCGTAGATTTTCGAAAAAGCTGCGAGAAGTGCGATTGCTCTATAGTTTTCGATTTTTTCTTTCTAATTTTTTTTATGAATTGGTTTAATTACGGCACACTTTAGTTTAGAGGGAAAATTTTCTTCTTGAAAAGAACTATTTATCAGTTCAGCTAATATAGGAGCAATGATATCGGCTACAGAACTCCAAAGGGTGCAAGGAATTCCATCATCACCATCAAGCATTCTTTTTTGAAACATCATAGATAATTTTTTCAACTTCAGATGGTGTTACGGGGCTCAAGAGCATAGAGCTGTTAGTTGCTATTTAGTAAGAGCGATGAGCGGCGACACGTAAATTAACTATTACCGGACAATGTTGCCGTATCTTTTATTTTTTCCCTATTATCCTTTTTGGCGCCCCTGCTCGTGGCGCCCTAGGCGGTTGCCTCGGTTGCCTAGGCCAATGACCGACCCTGCTCGTTGAAGTAGAACTAGAGGGGTTGCATAGGATTCTCTTCTGCCACAATTGATGCAATCTCTGCTTTTCACATAATTTTTTCTTTTGAAAGAGGGTAGATTCCAGATCCGTCAAACCCTCCGACAGCATTTGATCTTGAAAAGCAGCCAGTGTCGACTAGATTTTTCATAAGTAATGGAAAAGTTAGTTTGTCTACATTTTTGTAACCAGTATTGTGATAAAATTCTTTTAGAACGGTCTTCCAGGCTCTTTTGGCTGCTTCGTAGACACCAACATCCAATGGTTGCAATAAATGTGACCTATGATCAGGTAAGCATAAAATTTCTATGTTGTTTACGCAGCGGCATCGATTAAATCTGTGGAAATATGTGAGTTATGGCCATCATAAATAAGTAATTTTGTTCCTTCTTGTTGTGCGGTGTGTGGAATGAACGAGTTTAAAAACCAGTCCAAAAACTGCGCAGATTCCAACCACCCTGAAGGAGAACAGTTATACCGAGCAATTTCTGGACCGCCGTTACACCAACTGATATACATATGCAATCTTTTGTAGTTAATAAACATTTGAAGATAATCTCCAAGAGCATTGCGGCACATTAAAACAGTGTACGATGCTTTAGTTACACTTCCTACTACTTTAGAAGGGTTTCGACTGCCTCTTTTACACAAAACTTTTTGCTGTCCGACGTCTGTTTGGAAGCCTGTCTCATCGCAATTATATATGTTCTGTGGTTTATTGTCCAGTCCAAAATTGGTCATAATTTGATCTAACTTATTAGAAAGTCCTCCATGACTTCAGGCGTGCCAGCGGTGGCTCTATTTTTTGGTAAGTTTTGGGCAATTCTGCGCCTTATGTCATCTTTCCATCGTTGCTCAAAGAGCAAGCACCAATCTTCCCCCGGTATGCCATTTTTAAAGGGATTTGGCCTATTCAGTCTGCGCAAATAGTCAGCAACAAAATGTTTCAGTTGTATTCGGTCAAATCCGTAGCCCCATTCTGACAATTTTACCAACATGTGCACCAGTAGCTCTTCTTCCTCTGTTGACAGAACTGTGGGTCTTCCAATCTTGTTGCATTTGTAGCCTTTAACGTGATTCATGAGTGTAGTTCGATTTATTCCAAACCTGCTAGCTACCCAGACGGCACCAACATATTCCAGGATGATGCCAGGAATATGCAAAAGGAATGTTGGAATATTCCAGGAATATGATATATCCCCCTGGGAATGTTCCTGGAATATTCTGTCACCATGAAAAATATGCTGGGAATATGCTTGGGGATTTCAAAGGATATTTATAGAATATGCTAAGAAGATTCAGGAAATAAAAAATAGAATATTAAAAAAAAATTCCTTTATTAAAAAAAAACATGCGATTTGTTTTCATTCAAGATCTTCATCGGCTTGTTCACCATCAGCTTAGTCGCCAGCAGCTTGCTCCCCCAGCTTGTTTCTTTCTAAAAATCAGTGCAAAATTAGTTATTTACCTAACAAGTGCAGTGCGCGCTGAAAGTGGTACTTTTACTGCACGCATTGTAAGTAAATCATGCCGTAAGGTTACTATACAAGTTTAGTGCTGTAAAGTTCTAATGTCCAATGTAAAACCGTGCAGTAAAAGTTCACTTTACTGCACGATCGTAGAAAAAGTATTCGACTCTAGAATGCGGTGAAGTTATTTTTGGTTGTATTTCAGACCGGCATTTTGTTAAGCATCAAATGGCACTGCCAAATTTAAACTACCCCTCTATCGCATACCGTTTCCGAAATCCCCATATAAGCATCAAATTTGAAATACTGTATAATATACAGTGTATATACCTATTTGAATTTATTTACTGTAAATTTTGTCTTCACTTACAATTTTCTGTTACAGCGATCCGTCGCCTTTGACAGGTATGTTGACATGATACCTTCTATAGTTTTCACGCTGCTATCTTTGGCTTCTTTGTTCAGTTTGCAAACATCTAAAATCAAGGTCAATACAGAATACTCCTTTTTTAAATAATAACCAACACTAATGTAGAATAAGTTTTTTGTTTTAATCTTAAATATGGATTTTCTTTTGTACTTTTTAATGAATTGTAAGAAAGATTGCTATACAAAACAATAAATTGACACGAACCAAAGTATTAAAAGTTTATTTAGTAACTCTAAATAGAAATCTTATTACCTTTTATGACTTCTGACATTTTTAACAGTCCAAATTTCTTTTTCCCCTTTCCACCGATCCAACTATTATCTTTTAATATTGCATCGTCCACTATTTTAGCCATTATTCTTTTGATCAGGTCTTTTGGACTATTTCCGCCCACATGTAACAGCCTATTTACCTAAAAAAATATCATATTGTAATTTTCTTCAACTGTATCTTGGCAAATTACAAAAAAAAACTCGTGTGCCTCTTTTTCTTTTTTATTATCGGTAATTCTTGCATTTAATTGTAAAAATTTATTCTCAGTCTGGGTTGGAATGTCGAAGATGATGTCTTCAGGATCTGCTGTTGTTGGACGTATGGAGTGTTTAATATCCCTATTCAGTAGAGTGGTAAGTAATTCAGATTGTTCCTGAGACCGTGTATTTATCACATGAAGGAGCCTAATAACCCGACTATACTCTAAAAACAAGACACTGGTATTATACAGATTGTCAGTTTCCAGAACAATCGATACAAAGTGTATTGATAAAACACTTTTTGATTGTAATATTGTAAATTATTGCCAAATATTTTGTACTTGACAATGGATAAACAACTTAATGGTTTTACCTTTAGTATGAGCACATTCGTGAGAACATCCTCCATTTGCCCTATTTGGTTGGTTTTCACTGGAAACCGATGGGATATTATCTATAAAATAAACTGGGTTAGGTAAATCTTACAGAATTAGAACAACAAAGCTCCTATTTGTGATCACATTGATTTGGGATTTTATCAATTTTAAGTTAAAAACTTTTTAAGGACAAAATTCTTAACTATAATTGATCATTTAAAACTACACAATGACAATTTCAAATTTGTTAAGAGGGCTAAGTTCTAGAATTTGTATTGACATTGCTTGTGAAATTGAACAAGTTTGAATTAAAACGATGGTATTACCCTTAAACAGTTTAATATAATAATATATACAGTGAGGACAAAAAGTATGGAATAAATTCATTATCTAAAAGACGATTTATTTTATGAACAATCGCTCGGACACGTCAACTTTCTTTTTATTTTCTACATATTTTGAAAATATTTTTCATTATACAGGGTTGCCCAAAAAAGTAGGATACAAGTCAACTTAATTTTTTTAAATAGAACACCCTATATATTATTACATTTTCGAATTCTACGTAAAATTCTAAACAATTTTCGTGTAACATGTGATATACCTATGTCGAATAGTTTCAGAATTACACAGGTTGAAAATTTATTTGTATTCTTATTATTATATTAAAATTAACAGTATTAACACTAATAGTAAGTAATGCAAAATATTGGATACTCTAAAGGTAATTTAATGGTATTTTATTAGATGTTCAAAATGTTCACCATTTACTACTTGGCAATATCCAAGTCTATTTACAAACTCAATTTGATTGTTATGCACTACATTAGGAGGTATTAGTCGAATTTCATTTCGAATGCGAATTTTTAAGTCCTCAAGATCTATAGGTTTTGTTTTGAACACTTTACTCTTCAAATAACCCCATAGGAAAAAGTCCAAAGGTGTCAAATCAGGCGATCTCGCTGGCCACTCAATAAACCCCCTCCTCCCGATCCACCTGTCTGGAAAAACTTCATCTAAATAGGCTTGCACTTCAGCAGCATAATGAGGCGGAGCCCCATCTTGTTGAAACCAAATTTGGTAGGTCTGGATTTTCTGGGTTGGGATGTATTGTCGCTAAAGCTGGAACAAGGTCTTCTTCCAGGAATCGCAAATATCTATTACCTGTTAATGACTGTTCAAAAAAGTAGGGTCCGATAACTATGTTATCAACAATACCCGCCCACGCGTTTATTTTCTGTTGATATTGGGTATATCCCTCACGTATCCAATGGGGGTTTGTGTCCGACCAGTACCGATAATTTTGTGTATTGACATTTCCGTTGAGGCAAAACGTAGATTCGTCCGAAAATACAATATTTTTAACTAAATATGGGTCATTATTGCACATATTTTGGAGGCGCTCACAAAACTCTAACCTCCTGTCAAAGTCGCCATCTGAAAGTTCTTGTACAACTTGCATTTTATAAGGGTGATATTGGTTTCTATGTAATATATATTTAAGACGGATGCTTTTGCAATATCTAAACTTCCAGCCAAGCCAGGACGACCCAGTTTAGGAGCATCCCTAACGTGACCTAACTGTCTAAATTTTTTTTTAAATAAATGACAAACTTCTTGTTGAGTACGCACTCTATTCCCATAACCAATCATCATTAATATTTCAATTCTTTCTGTTTCGGTTAATTTCATTTTTATTAGATGAAATTAATTCACGCAATTTTTGACTAGAAAAAATTTTGATGTTTCTTTTTTGATAGTAAACTTTAATGAAATAATTTGCTAACATTACATTTAACGCTTTGTTTCTTTTCGGATTTCCAAACCCTATTTTATTAATAGGTTTTACAAATAAATTTTCAACCTGTGTAATTCTGAAACTATTCGACAGGTATATCACATGTTACACGAAAATTGTTTAGAATTTTACGTAGAATTCGAAAATGTAATAATATATAGGGTGTTCTATTTAAAAAAAATTAAGTTGACTTGTGCCCTACTTTTTTGGGCAACCCTGTATAAGGAAAAATATTTTCAACGAAAATAAAAAGAAAGTTGACGTGTCTGAGCGATTGTTCATAAAATAAATCGTCTTTTAGATAATGAATTTATTCCATACTTTTTGTCCTCACTGTATATAATGTTATAGGTCCACGACCTAAGTTATAGTTTTACCTTTAACATTCATCGCCTCATTTGCACTAGGTCCACTTTTATTTGGTACTGTTGTAATAACATCTCCCAAGTGTTTTGATAAATTCTTAGTGACCTGAGCACGAGCCTGAGCAACTGACAAATGTGGTAAACCTACAAAATAAAACCTCTTATTGAAGCTCTAATAAAAATAATGTAAAATTCGTACCCGCCTTGAGAAATTTTGGGGGAGTCGGAAAATTGGACCTAGAGTTCTCAAGTTGGATTTTTATTGAAGTCCTTGAAGGTGAATCCTGGAGAAAAACTTCATCACTAGACGATTCTAAATATTTCTTATTTTTTTTCCTTGACCTCTTTCCAGGTATATTATAATTAATACAGACCTCCTCTGCATCACTTTCAAGTCAGCTAGTATAGGTTGCCTTATTAGTTTTTGAGGAAGCAGCAGCGAATGATTCACATTCATGTTTGCTTAATATTTCTACATGAAACTTTTTCCAGTCGCATTTTGGCTGCTCTTGGCTTTTTATGGCAGCTACAACTTTGCTGGGCAATTGGGAGTTTGGCCATAAACATAAAGGTTGCCCATTTTCTTGGGTAACCCAAAAAGATGGCACCACTTCGACTGTGTTTTCCTTAAGAAATTTGACGATTTGAAATCCACCCATTACCAATTATTAAGCTCTAAAAAACAACAAACTCGAGAAAAAACATGCAACATTAAATTGTATTCAAATTCAATAATTTATTATGGTCAGGTCGCCTATACAGTGATCGAGAAAGTAAAGGTTGGAACAAAGTCATTTAAAATGTTTGTGTTTTTATTTTGAAAAAACGCTTGAACCCGTCAATTTTTTATATTTGTTCTACATTATTTAAAGCTTATTTTATGTATACAGGTTGCCCCAAAAACAACTTTTGATGGTTTACTTTATTTTTTTTTTAAATGGAACACCCTGTATATTTTTAAATTTTCTGATTCTACATAAAATAACAATTATTTTTTAGTAAGGGCATTAGTATTATTATAAGTCTAAACTTAATAGTTTCTGAGATATCGAGTTTTGAAAAATTACATTTTTGAACATTGACAGCTTCTAACTTTCCAACGGTACGCCATAGAGCAAAACGGCTTACATGTCCCTATTTTACTTTTTACTATCTTCCCAAAAACATCAACTTCCGGTTAAACCGGAAGAACTATATTTCCTGCATTCGAGTTACATCCGGTTTAACCGGAAGTTGATTTTTTTGGGTAGATAAAAAAAATGGAAGATAGGGACATTTTGACTCTAAGACGTACTGTTAGAAAGTTATAAGCTGTCAAAGTTCAAAAATTTCATTTTTCAAAAGTCAATCAGCCTTATTCACGTGTACTCTTGGATATTGGTTAAGCCTTGGTTGTTGAAAATTTAACGAATTGTCATTCCGGTGTTCTTTGGCTGTTGGATTGAATATTGGTTATTGAATGTCATATTGCTTGTTGAAACTGATAACGAATTATCTTATTCAGGTGTACCATATTTTTTAATAACAGTTTTCAGTGTTTCATATTTTGTAAGCTGTTGGTTAAAGGACTGCTTGGTAGATTGGATATTGGAAATTAATAAAATGTCTACTTTTCTGCCATGCTTACGTGGATCCATCGGTTTCTGTCGTTTATATAGTGAGCGATTCTTTTAAAATTAAGTACTTATGGCAGATAATTTTCTATTGCTGATTGCAACTTTAGAAGACGAAAATCAAAGTTAGAAAACCCAGTTTTTTTCGTCCTTAAGGGGGAATTTATAAAAACGACATAACCTAAAATTTACAAACAATTATTCATGTTTTTCACAAAAAATAAACGTTTTCGATGGAAAATTAATGGTTTAAAAAAACATGACTTATTTGTAAATACTTTAGGTTAAAATTAATTAAGGTAGTTGGTTTTTTATAGGCTTTTAAGGGATACCTATTTCTTTATAGATCATATTTTGCAGTTTACATCACAGAAATCTAATGGTTAAAAAATTATGCCAAACATTTAACGTTATTTAATGAAAAATGACTGCTTTTAACTTGAGAATCAATGTTAAATCCTCGGTTAAATAATTTATTTGTTCAAAAATGGTTTTTCCTCGGTTTTTTTTTCAAAGCAATTGCTTTTTAACCTGAGGTTAATTTTTATGTTTATTTATTAATGATTAATAGCATAAACTGCTAACAGTTTACAAACAACTTTGGATTATTTGAGGCATTAATTTTAAATAATCTACAATTCTAAATTAAATAGTTTTGACAATAACATTGTTGATATTATATCTACAGAATAAAGTACCTACTTCTTCTCTTGAAAATCTTAACTGAATTTGATAGGGGTTTGTTTTCTCTAGCTTTTTTCTACAGGCACTTGTCCACTCCGTAAACACCTAGAAATAATTGAAAATATAAGTTTATTAAGTACTGAAGATATGAGAAAAAGGGGGAAAAGGGGGTTGCTATTATAAGTATTTTCTCAAAACATTTAAGTATGAAACTAATAAGTAGCAGGTACCTAAGGGATAACCGATAAATCACAGAAAAATGTTTTGCACATACTTACCCTGAAAATAACTTACTACAAATCTAAACAGCAAATATATTTACTATTTTGTAAGAAACGTAACAAAATACTTTGTAAAACTAGATTTACGGCGGCCGTGTCTATTCAGAGCTCGTGCATAGCGCAAAAAGGGCATGTCAAATGTAAAAATTAAAAATTTTTGAAATTTTCTACAATAATTACCTTTTTCCATGACGCCACCTCTGTGATAGGTCCAACCCCACAAGAATTTAGAATTTTTGTGAGCTTAGCCCACAAACCCTCCAAGTTTTCAGGACTACAGGTTGGGTGCAATTTTCCTGATATTAAAACCGGATTTTCTATGATGAAGTTATTGTAAATTTAAAATTGTTTTTAGACGTGCGTTTTCTCTCCATTTTGGGTATATAGGTAACTAAATTTTTTATTTAATTCGGGTTTTCTTGAGGAACGGCTGAACGCGGCGAACAGTCAAATTCAAATTTGAAAAGTGGGGTTATATTTTAAGATTTTTGACAATTTCGCTGTGTTGCCACATCTACTTATTCAATTCAAGAACAGTTTTTCAATATCCAATAATCCCGTTTTCAAGGGGAACCCGTGAATAAGAAATATTTCAAATATTGAAATATCTCAATATCCAATATTGGAAAATTTTAATAACTAAGGGGACACGTGAATCAGGCTGAATATCTCGGAAACTATTAAGTATAGACTATAATAATGCATTTAATAAAAAATAATCAAAATTTTATGTAGAATCTTAAAATTTAAAAATATATAGGGTGCTCCATTTAAAAAAATTAAGTAAACCATCATAAGTTGTTTTTGGGACAACCTGTATACATGAAATAAGCTTCAAAAAATGTAGAATAAAAATAAAAAATTGACGGGTTCGAGCGTTTTTTCGAAATAAAAACACATACATTTTAAATGAATTTGTTCCAACCTTTACGTTCTCACTGTATATGAATGGTATTGTCACAAAAAACGTTTGTCTTGGCTAACATTGTTAAAATTATTACATGATAGCTCTGTAATTACATGACAGCCCATACGAACCTATCAACGGGCCTACGTTTATGATAAAAAAAAACCTCAGCTAACTATAACCATAACAATTATTATTAAACACCCGTTACTTTATATCAGGCTTATTTTAACTAAATATGTAACAGAGGAATGGTAATAAACCCACCGTCACAAGGTAAGCGAACACATTTATTTTGAACCTCACTAATAGGCACAATAATATATGATTGGCTCAATTTTTTTACAAACTGAATGTTAATAGTTGTCGACTTACATGGAACTGTAAAAAAGTCTTTCTGAATTTGATATTTTTTTACCAGAGCGAGAGTAGCACCCAAATCATTTACCGCAAAACATAAACCACACATACAGAACCATCTTTAAGTATGCAAGTATTGTCCCGTTTTAGTCCTGCTCGTAGTTAAAAGTTTGGACAAACTAATTTTAAATACTGTGGTGAAGAAAACATATCAGAGATATGACTTTCAAGTTTCAAATCAAAACTTCTTTGATTACCGTTACTTCTAGAATAAAATTTTGAATAGAGACAACCTTCAGATAATCGTTTTATAATTTGCTGCAGTGGCTTATCACCTTTTCTTAAAAGATTTTTTTAAATTTGAAGAAAGTTTTCACTTGAAAAATTACTAAAGTTGTCCAAAGGACCGAAACGTCGGCAATAATCAGTCAAATGCAGCAAGTTATGAAAATTATGCGACATATAGTGAACTCCATATATCCTTTGAATATTTTCAACAAAACAATAGAGAAGCTTCTCAGCATAATCATATAGTTCTGTCAATGAAGGAGAAATTACGATCGTAATACTAATCACAAGACATAAAAAATTAGAGTATTTGTCAAAGGTGAGAAAAGGTTTTAACAAAACCATACCGGTATACAATAAGAATAGCCGAAACTCAGTAGCCTTCCATCTTTTACTTTCCAGAATACTACGAGATGTTCGTGTAATTCAGACTGTACATGTCCTGATATTTACTAATAAATCGAATTGGGTAATAAATATTCTTGGAAATTTGTGTGGAGGTTTCCCAAAAGCCCATGTACCTACTACTAATTTTTTAACAATATAAGACAAGATGCATAATGGAATATCATCCACCATATTTAAATATTCAATATTTTCTAAAATTGAAACAGCTAAATGATGATTTTCATCCCTTTGGGTTCGAAAAGTATCATTAGTTCTTTTAGAAAAGTGTAAACTAGGAAAACACACTATCATTTTTATATACACCTTCTTGTGAACACTTAGTACATGAAGAATACCCACTATGCCCCTTAATACACAAGAGAAATGACTGGAGCATCAAACAGTAAAAACTTAACCTTAAAAACATAGTAGGTCCCTTGAATAATGATATGATTTTTCGATAACCTAATACATTCTGCTACAAGATCTTCCAAAAAAACATTGGGGTCATTGGGTTTTTTATGGCCATGGTATATTCCAATAAGTATTACATTTTGAATTTGTGTTTCTAAACCAATTATAATTCCTAAAATTGGGTACACTTGGCTACCAGAGCTCTTACTTAAAGGAAGTCCATCCATATCTATACCAATTTCTATAATTCCTGTGGGACTCCTACCAAGTATCTTAAAATAATTGTTAATTTCAACCTCGATACCAATGTGACAGTACTGCCCAGGGTCAACATCTTTCTTTACCACTTGTCGAACAGTCTTCAGAGGGGCTGGGGCACTTTTTGGAACAAATATACCATCAAAACATGGTAAGGTTATAAACAACGGTAACAATTCATTTAAAGCTTTATGAGATATTTGTTTTCTAGCAGCCCACTCTTTTATCTGATCAAAATGCAATAATGGATCAAATTCAAATGTATTAATAGGGTTAGTGGCCAGCGACAAGGCAACATTACATGATGAAGTAGCATTAGACTGCCAGGCTGCCTCGGCTATTACATTGACTGTATTAAAATGGTTTAAATCGACATTTAACTCATTACTAAGCTACCTTGTGTTGTCCTCAGTGTTATTTTGTTGTTCATTTTCACTATTATTTATTGTATCTGGTAATAGTTGCTCTTGTACAGGGTCATTCCGTATATTTAGACAGCGTCTGCTGCGTTTGTTATAAGAGATAGAAAAAAATTTTAAATACAAAAGTTGTAGGGTTTATCCTAAATCGCCAGAAAATGTTACGCAAAATAACAAATGAATATCACAAAGTTAGGAAAAAACACAAACTTGGTAAATCTTTAATGGATCACCCTGTATATTGAAACAAAAATTAATAGATCTTTTTTTCCTGAATTCAAAAATATATGATATGTTGACATTTGGTTTAGCCGTTTTCGAAATATTTGCATTTTAACAACTGCATGATTATATCGTTTAAATTGTTTTAATTATTTTCAATAAACAAAATAGAGCCGAAAAATTAAAAATATATTTTTTATTAAAATAATTTATGAAAATTCACAAGTGTTGAATGTGACCGCCGTTATTTTCAATACATTTTCTGTAATCTTCCTCTAATTTAGATATAGCATTGTCAACATACTCCGGATGTTCTTCATTACTGCTTTGAATTCTTTGCCTTAAGTCTTCTAAACTTCGACTTCTTTCTTTATATACTTCATTTTTTAGATAGCGCCATAAAAAATTGTCCAAAGGGGTCAGGTCAGAACTATTAGGTGGCCAGTTAATGGTCCCATGCGTTCCAATCCACTCGTTAAACCGGTTATTTAAAAAATTTCTTACGAGCATTGTGTTATGAGGCGGCGCGCCGTCCTGGTGCCATATTATGTTGTTATATTCCCTAATAGGAAGTTCTTCTAAGAAACCTTCAATATCATTTAAAAACTGGATGTATCTATCTCCTGTTAACGAGCCCTCAAATATAACCGGGCCAATTATTCGGTTCTTAAGAATACCACACCAAACATTTTAACGACATTCGACCCTGTATCTTAATTTTATCATAGGAGTGGGGGTTCTCTGATGCCCACATGTGTGTGTTTCGTCGGGTTTACACCCCTGCTGTGGTAAACGTAGCTTCATCGCTCCACAATATCTTATTAAAAAAATCGTTGCCTTCAGTTTTTCTAACCGACATATCATTACAATATGCTAGTCTTCTAATTTTATGATCATCGGTCAATTTTTGTACCGGCAACATTTTATATGGGTGATATCCATATTTGTGTAAAACAGTTTGAATCTTTTTTGCAGATTTTCCAAAGTATTTACTAGCATCGGCTATAGATAACTTTGGATTTTCTAAAAATAAGTAATAACAGATTGATAAAACAGATAAAATAATTAAAGATTCTTTTCCTACCTTCAAAATATAATAAAATCTGTAGTTCATCATCCTCATTTGTGATAACTGTGCATTTTATCCTATGAAGGGTTTTGCGCTCCCTCATGCTCCTTTCGGTACAATAAAAAGTGGGCCTAGCAGGAACTGGCATTTCGCGATGAATACGCCGATACTCTGCTCGTGCTTGAGCAACATTATTGTTGTTTTTGTAAAATAGGCGAACTATTTCTAATTTTTCTTCCTCTGTGTAACCCATCTTACGTATGGAATAAAGGAAATCTGACAGCCATATAAATAATGATAAATAATGGCGTTCGAGTCATTTGTTAATTCATGGCAAGTGCGATTTAATTAAACAATATAATCACTTTTTTAAAATGCATATAATTCGAAAACGGCTAAACCAAATGTCAACATATCATATATTTTTGAATTCAGGAAAAAAAGATCTATTAATTTTTGTTTCAATATATAGGGTGATCCATTGCAGATTTACCAAGTTTGTGTTTTTTCCTAACTTTGTGATATTCATTTGCTATTTTGCGTAGCATTTTCTGGCGATTTAGGATAAACCCTACAACTTTTGTAATTAAAGTTTTTTTCTATCTCTTATAATAAACGCAGTAGACGCTGTCTAAATATACGGAATGACCCTGTACATTACAACAAGCTCTTTGGGAGTCATGATCAAGTTGATATGAGGATTCGCAACTGGATGAAGGTTGATATTGTTGAGAATTTATATTATTAAGGTTTTGACCCGTAATATTGGTAGACCTTAGAGTAGCTAAGATCCTATGTGCAAGTTTTTGAACTTTTCTAAAATAGGATTTTTTTATGGTAATAATATTGAGGACAAAATTTTACAAAATAGATTTTTAGGTATTAAAAGTATGTATTAAATTACAAATTTCCACAAAAGCCAATCTACACAATCAAAGAAACCTTATTTTGAAAAGCAATAAAGCAAATCACACAAATTATGTATTATTATAATTTAAAGAAAGATGTTTTTCCCTTTTCTTTCCGTCAGACCCAATCCTTGGACGCGTTTCGCCGTATTACGGCTCATCGGCAAGGCTATAGAGTCTGACGAAAAGGAAAGGGACCTTACAGTGTTTTCGACACATAATGTATAAATACATATGCGAGATGTTACACGTGGCGACATCTCGTAGCAATCGAGCTATCCACCCAACCAGACCAGCGAGGTCTTAGAGAAGACCAAACGCTGGAATGGATCCCGCATAAGCAGGTATCTAATGTTTTTTTTTTTCCTTTCTTTATATCATGTTTTCGGTTCATTGAAACCGACGATTGGCTTTCAGCGCCACCTGACATTAGATACCTGCTTATGCGGGATCCATTCCAGCGTTTGGTCTTCTCTAAGACCTCGCTGGTCTGGTTGGGTGGATAGCTCGATTGCTACGAGATGTCGCCACGTGTAACATCTCGCATATGTATTTATTATTATAATTGCCTAAATATTTATTAGGTACTTACCCTTAAAAATATATTAACAAATAACAAAATTGTCAATTGTCAATCACATGATATGACGCTAGACACAGTGTTGCCGGAAATTAAAAGGGCGCCATTTTTGAAAATATCTAATTTTAGTTTTTACTACAAAAAACTTAAACATAGGTACATAAATTATTGTTAGTATATGAAACTTTGACATTAGTAAACGTATAAGATTATATTGGTGTTTACTTAAAATTGCAAATACGTTCGTTCGTGTTGTCATAAATGGTTTACCAAAAACTAAATTTGACACTACTGTCTCTTACAAAAAGGATACAAAATCGCAACGATAGACGGTGCTGAAGCTGAAGAAATTATGAAAATATATGGAATATTGTTCACAAATTTTGAACTTTTATTCAATTTTTAAAGAGCTCAAAATTTCACCGTTTTATCTTTCCAAAGCATATTCATAGAATATGGTTCCGGTACTGTTTAGGCAGAGAGGTCCGAAATATTTAATTCCAAAACTAAAAAAAATTCTGCTTAACAAAGCATATTATTCCATACAGGAATTTTTTGATGATGGGGCTGTTCTCCTCATGACATGACTCTGTAAACTTCTAGGGCCAAGTGTAGACTTTCTCTTTCTCTGACTTTTAAAATGTGTTGTGAGTAGTTAAGTATTTTAGATGTTTTGTTTTTAATTTTAATTCTAATTTTTTAAATTTTAACTGATTGAACTTTTGACAGGATCTACACTTTAGGGTAAAAGGAATTTATTGTAATTCTTATAGATCAAATAAAGATATATCTATCTATCTATCTATCTATCTATCTATCTATCTATCTATCTATCTATCTATCTATCTATCTATCTATGCCAAATGGCATATCGTCGCCTCAGTGTTATAGTGTTCTACGTCCACATAACCTAATTTTGAGTAAAATAACTTTGAATGTTTAAGTAAATGTATTTTCTACACTTACTTACCTAATAATAATTGTGTTCTGTCAAAAAAATTTGGTTATATTGTATGTTTAAACTTTATAGAAATAATTGGTGTGGGTATATATTTTATATATGAAATCATACAACGTAATTTTTACAAAAATGGATATAGAACCTTTTAGTTGCTTTCAGAAAAAAACGGTGGATATAGAACAAAAAACTTGATAAAGAACACCATTATGATTATTCAAAATATATAGTTGTATTTATTATTTGGTAACAATTATAATATAATTATAGGGTTATAACATATATACAGTTTACAGTGCAATGTTCTTTATTTATAAGTCCTACTTTTGTCGCCTTTCTAGTACGCTTGCGCGCTACTTCCGTTGCATTCTCCTAAATTTAATTTTTTGCCTTTTTCTTACTTTCACTTATTTTCTTTGGTTTCTTTGATTCTTCGACCTTTCTCTTGGTGCCATTGTGGGATTCTGAAGTGCCTGGCTCATTCTTGATTTCTGAACTTATAGCATTTAAATTTTCTGAGCTACTCTGATCTCCCCTACTTTTACCTTTTTTGACTTGCTTTACCGCCACTTTTTTTTTGTCCTTGTTTGCATAAGCAGCTATTAAAACTTAATAGAAATGTTTAACCTCTTCGGGCATTTGTGGCAGCATTTCTTTCAAGGCTTCCCTCTTTTGCTCAGAGATACCGAGGTTAATATCCGACAAAGGGTTTACCGACTCTGGGAAACAAAACTCTTCGTTTTCAGATTTTCTGGTCTTTCGAGTTTGTTTATAGCATAGTTTTATATCTTTGATTTCCCCTTCAAAAGCGTCCCGATATTTTATGTTTATAATTGTCTTTTTTTCATAAATAAAGTGGTTAACCTTCGTATACGGAATTAAGTTGTATGTTAAAGTCCCGTAAACCTTTTTGTAATTTAGGTAATCACTTGGAATCATCTGAAGGACTTTGAACTTCAGTTTCCAATGGGTTGGCATGTGCAGTAAGGTTCTTATTAAAGTTAATGGGGACCAGATTTCCAAGTTTCTAATATATCTTTCAATGCAACTATGTGCTGCATCAATTTCTTGTATAGTCCCATGTCCGGGCTCTGAGTATTTGTGTTCTATTATTTCCAATTCTTTGCTTTCCTTAGAATTTAAGAAATATTGCAATGCAAATGGTAAAATAGAATTGCGATTCTGCGGAACACAACTATCAGACCATAGAATGACTTTCTTTAAATTCGAATGATCTGCTAATATAGCTTTCAAGATTTTAATTAGAGCACTTGCTAAGTGTGTTCCTCCCCGTCCACAAATGTATTCATGCCAAATGGCATTGTATACACAACTACTAATGCTGCAATGCCCAGTCAAGTTATAGGTATTAAGTTTGGATTTATAGTAGTAACCTCCTACGTATGCTTTAGGCAAAGAGAATACATTTTGCATGTCGTATGTCACAACACAAACATCTTCTTTCATTTTATTTTTGCATCTCTCTCGGTCAAGTTCACGTTCTTCTTTCCCAATTCTTTTATTTTTAAACTGTTCCTTATAATCAAATATTTGCTTTTCAGTGGGCTCTTTAGTTACTTTAAATTCCTCACATTTATCGCAGCGATCCTTTTTCTACTTTAGAAAACCTATATTATACTCAAATTTAAAGATGTCTGAGTAAACATGGTATTTACCTGGGTTCTTGCTGGTAGCCAAATATAAGTTATACATTCTTTTAATATTAAGATCTCTTTCCAAGTATTTCCTGTTGCTCGTACTCCTGCAATAATGTGAGTCAACAACGGGAAATTATTCTATGTGAGCGCGAACTTCATTCTTGCTTTCGTCAGATATAACTTTCCAGAAAGTAACTGCCTAGGCCCAGGTGCGTTATGAGGTTGAATTTTGTCAAAAAAATAGTAAACACGCCTTTTAGATATATCCAGTGTATTTAAGAAGTAGTCCTGGCAAACACGCAAACGGGCTTGTTTAACTTCAAAAAAATATTGGTATGAATACACCTTTTTACTGACCGATTTCTGAGTTCGTTTTCGTTTTGCAAGATACCTGTTAATATACTTAGAGTAAAAGTGAGGTTTACGTTGGTCAGGAAGTGTCCAAAAATATCTATGAATTTCTTCCCTTTCTTCAGGACTTATTTTAGTTGCACATTTGAAATGGCATTTTTCTGAATGACAAGCAGCTTCGTTTACTGCTTTTCTCGGTTCGCAATTGTCTTTGCAATTTAAATATGGTTCTCCGTGCTGACGTTTTTCTTTCCTTACATTCTGTTTCCATTTGGACGGTTCTCTCTTATTCTTCCTTGTTGATATCGTGTTATTGTCACATTCTTCAGATTACACATTAACTACCGTATTGGTTCCATTTTCAAAATTAATTTCTTCGATAGGCACAGGATTATTTACCCTAAAATGCATAATTGGTGAATATAATGAGTAAACTTGCTAACGAAATCGGTAAACTTACGTTGGAATCGCAATGTAAGTATGAACGATTATAGGAATAGATTGTTGCCCTCCAATCATATTATTTTCAGTAATCAACTCAGAGACAAGAAGTGGAAGATCTTGCTCTTGTTGAATGTTGCATCTGCAGTAAAGGGTAAAGTAAGTTACGCGTTTTTAACTCATAGTATTTTATTTGGTACCTTTCAAGTTCATGGCATGTGAAAATAACTTCCATATTTTCTATATCCAAATTATCAGTGTTATTTTGATTAAAACTTAGGTCTTTATTATCAAACTGAAGTAAGGCTGAGTCTAAATCTCTAAAATCAAGAATAATTCATATAACTGCTACTTTCAGTTTCAAATTGAGAAATTCAAAAAAGTCAGGTTATTAATACTTCGTACAATGGTTTTGCACCGAATAAAATAATATTTGAAGTAACTTGCTACCATATTATATTGGTGGGGCTTCCAGAAAGTGTCGTAGGGTCGCCTGACGTAAAATCGCTCATTTTTAATCTTCTTTACGTATTTTTACTAGAGCAATACAGCCCAATTACCTGCGAAAAGCGAATGACAACAAACTGGATATAGAACATTATAATGTTGTTGCAACTGCAGTGCAAGAATAGAGCCAACCAAAAGCGAATATAGAACACTATAACACTGAGGCGACGATATGTAACATCATATTCCCAGTATCAGATGCAGGGAATATTCTACTTAGAATGTGAATATGCCAGATATTCGTAGCATATGCGTGGAATATTCGGATATCCCTGGGGAAATAGGCAGATTGTAGGCATATTCAACGGATATTCGGTACCGTCTGGGCTACAGATTTGCATGATTTTCCACTTTTTACTTCCTGCACGGCTTTTGTCATATTCTCATCCGAATAACTTTTATATTTCCTTGCGCCTGGGTTCTTCGGATTTTTTTCTCGAGGTATCTGTAACAACATAATCTGGTGTCAATGTTTAGTGAATATAAAATTACCATGTCAAATTTATCAAGGATTGTCACGTGACAAACATAACCTAATTTAAAAATTATGACTTTTTTTAAACAACACAAAAACAAGTTTAAATAAATAAGATATTGATGTCTTAAGCTGTTTTACAACCTCTACTTACCTTTATATGTCAACTTAATCACTATAATTATGATTTTTTTAAAAGTTTTTTTTTGACGAAAACACCATTTACATGCCCAGCTGAGAATTTAACCAAACTGAAGAGGCGCCTATTGCGAAAGTAGTGAGATTCCCTCGCGGCGCCAGGTAGCGGTGCATGGGCGGTATTTAATGCAGCGTTCTGCAATACACTCTTATTCCACGATTCGCTCCTTTGGTGTTCTTTTATGTCCTCTTGCGGCGGCGGAGTAAATCTAAGCGTGTTCTTTTTTCACCTCTGCGATGCCGTCGAGCAAATCTTTTTACTCCGACTTTTCGGAGTGAGCTCGCAGATTTACTTAAAATTTGTTGGTGGGGATGAAGGTTTACTAACCTCACTTTTTGATTTTTTGCACCACTTCAGAACATAACATACAACATACAGGCTGTTTTCTATTTAGGACATTTATTTTGTTTAATTATAAAAAAAAATGTAAAATGGATATTAATAATGATATGAACTATTGCTGCTTGGTAATTTGCAATATAGGAATATTATATATAATATTTGAGGACCACCAATTTAAAGGTACTGCCATAACGGCGCACCGCACCTCGCACAAAGCATTGCGGTCGAGTGTTCATATTGGCGCACCGCACCTAGCATTATTTCATATCAGTTGATTTTTAACTATCGCCTAAGCATCATAGCAAACATGAGTTCTTCTTCATGTTCGGCGGATGATGATGATATCGTGTTTAACTATACTTTAAGAAAGTGGTACTTTATTAAAAATAAAGGAAGGAAAACAATACATCTTTTAAATAAAAAGCGAAGTCAGTTTGGTGAATTCCATCACCTTTATAATGACTTAAGACAAGATAATCATCGTTTCTTTGAGTATATGCGAATGAACATTGGGACATTCGACTATATTTTAAGCAAAATTGCCGACAAAAAAGATATTTCTTGGAAGAACTGCCATGCTCAACCCAAAATAATTGAAGAAAGACTGATGCTAACTTTACGGTAAGTACACAAAACTTTATTGCAAAAAAAATAGTTACAAAATATTGTTGGTTAATATCTACATTTCTAACAGAACCTTGATTAATATGTTACTACCAGATTAAAAATTAAATTGTGGGCGAAAACTTGTTGATCTTGCCGGTTGGCGGAAATGTTATAACCGCTGAGTTGAGTACCTGGCAGTGCTGCTAACGCAATAATTCAACTTTCCCCACTTCAAGTGTCAAGAATACCCGTACAGGCATTAAATTACCCGCGTCAATGAAAACCCTTTAATATTGATTATTTTGCCAAAATACGTATACATTTCAAATTTCATCAAGTCGAAATGGCTGTGTAGGTAGTACAAAACACTAAAAATTATGTACAACATAACATAACCCAAAAAAAAATTAATACATAACCTCATTAACCTGCGGGCGGGTGTAACTTTCTTCATCCAGAATACGTTTATAGGATAATGTAAAAATAATCTAGTTTTCCCCTTAGAAAAATAAAATACAGTTGATCGTTATTAAAAACTTTATTAGGTGTTTGGACTAAATATTCTAAACATATTTTTCTCTTAGCATAAAGTACAAAATATAAAAAAAAAACTATTATTTTTTCCAAACATTACAACTTAACATTTTTTTATTGGGTTCAAAGTTTAAAAGACCATTACATGATGCAATACCCTGCTTACTATATATAAGGGATGCTATATTTACAGTACCTAAACAGTTTCGATGGTCGGTTTAAATAAGGTTTAGATTGCTGAAAATTCTTTCAACTGATACATTAGAGAATGGAAGCACAAGAAAGAAATGAATAATGACTATTAAGTGAGTAAATATTGGCATGTAATCTACAAGATTTTAATACCTTTAAATTATTAAGAAATCGTTCCAAACGTCTTATTAAACAAGACCATTTCAATTATATAAATCATATTGAAGAAGAAATACCCTATAATAGTAGGAAATTCTGGCATTTTGTCGGGGCAAAAAATCATAATGACTTACCTTCTTCAATGTCATTTAATAACAATGTTGTTGACAACACCGAGGATATTTGTAATCTGTTCGCAGAATATTTTAAAAGTGTCTATGAGCCGAAGTCGAATAACAACTATGCTAAAAATTACACAGATGGCGATGCCCTTTTCTCTCACCTTCATTTTGATGTCTTAGAAATTAAAAATATCTTAATAAATCTAAATACTAAGAAGGGCGCTGGTGCGGATGACATTCCAGCATTATTTGTCGCCAAATGTGCTTTAAGTCTAGCGCTCCCTCTCACCTTGATATTCAACCAATCATTAAGAGTGGGTTTGTTTCCCAAATCATGGAAAAAATCGCTAATTATACCAGTTTTTAAATCTGGCAATAAAAGTGATATTAGTAACTATCGACCAATATCTAAACTGTGCATTTTTGCTAAAGTTTTTGAAAAGGCAATTTATGAACACCTTTTTTTTTTATTAAAGAATAAAATTAGTATCCATCAACATGGATTTTTCGTAATAGGTCGATAGAGTCAAATCTTATTTGTTACTCGGAGTTTTTAACTCGTAGTATGGATAATAGAATTCAGGTTGACTCCATCTACACCGACTTCAGTAAGGCTTTTGATAAAATTGACCACCTTTTACTTCTAAGAAAGTTATCTAAGGTTGGTGTGGGTGGTGTGATTCTGGACTGGTTTGACTCCTATTTAACTGACAGAGAGCAGCTTGTTTCAGTGGCTGGCTGCAGGTCGAATAACTTTATATCTACCTCAGGTGTACCTCAAGGTAGCCACCTGGGGCCGTTACTATTTACCTTGTACATAAATGATATACAGACATACTTTCATCATTGCAAATTTCTATTCTATGCAGATGACCTCAAATTATACAGAGAAATAATAAATATATATATAATAAAATGGTCTACAACTACAACCTTGGTGGGCATTATTTAAAACGAGTGAGTCAAGTTAGAGATCTGGGATTTCTTTTTGATGACAAGTTGTTGTTCGACATTCATATACAAAACACTGTCAGTAGTGCGTTCCGGATGCTCGGATTTGTAAATAGACAAGGCAAACACTTTAGGCATAATAAAACATTAATATCTCTTTATTACGCATACGCCTTTAGTCGTCTTAATTTCGCTTCTTCTGTTTGGAACCCACAATATGTTGTTTATAAGTCGCGTATAGAATCTGTCCAAGATAAATTTTTAAAATGTTTAGCATTTAGAGATAACATTAGATATGATAATTTGGGAATGCTACGCTCTAAGTATAAGTTGTTGTCCTTGGAACATCGAAGATCCGTTAATGATATACTTAACCTCTATAAAATAATTAACTCAGAAATTGATTCTCCTGAGCTGTTGGCATTGGTGACCTTCAATGTTCCTCAGAGGAATTTTCGGAATATAAATTTATTTAAATCCGGCTTTTCTCGGACAAATAGTTCTTTAAACTCGACTTTCTCGAGAATGATTAAATTTTCTAACTCGGTATGTGATGCAGTGGACTTTTTTTCTACTTCCTTACAAGCCTTTAAGAACAAATTAAAAGGAATATTGATTGACTTTTAGTATTTAGGTTAGTAAGTACCTATTAGGTTTTACTTACATCTGTTTAGTTGATAGAATAAGTACACTATGAACATTTTAATTAAACTAAATTGTATTTGTAAATAGTGGATATCTTTATGGGAGCATATCCTGTTCGTATCCTAAAGAAAGTAAATAAATAAATAAATAAATGTTGGCTGCATTTTTTAATAGGAATACATCTTCCCAATATTTTTCTGCAGTTTCATTTTTGTTTAATCCCAATTCTTGAAAATCAAGCATCGCACTCATTATCCAGTTGTTGCTCCCCAGCAATTAAGTCAGTTAAAAAAGGAAATTTTTGTAAAATTGGAATGAGGCTTTTAATTTCATACTTTTGTGCTTTTATAGGATCTACGATTTCTAACAAAGTATATAGATCATCTTTAAAATTAAATCTTTGCTTTATTTGTGTAACTAACTCGATATAAAAGGTCAGGCAGGTTTTTAAGAATTGGCACTTGGGGGGGTAAATGGGTATATGTCCTAAATCGACAATTTTGGGAAATTGAGTTTAAAGTTTTAATACTCGCGTTTGGATAACGGTTTTTTTTTAACTGAATTTTTTTTTTAAAATAGGTATTTTTTGGTCCTTAATACATTGTATATAGCAGTAATTAAAATAAAATAATTATTATGAAAAAAAATATTACCTATACCCTTTTACACATGAAAAATTCTAAAAAAACTTACATATACCTCTTTACACCAATTAAATAAAATTTTGGTATTGTACTTTCTTCAAAACTGTATTAAATATGAAAAGAAACAAATGGTAATAAACGCAGAGTTCAAAAACAAAACTTATTATTATTTTTATTCATCGCTCGACTCTTCATCGCTCAATGGGAGAACATTGGGAATATTATCCTTCGTATAAAGATTTTGATAAAATGGGTGAAAGTTTTTATCAATATATGGCAAAAATTGTAACAAATTTTCTTTTTTCTTGGGATCAATTGGGACAGGTCCCTTGTAGCTTAGTGGAGTCTTAATGACATTGGGTATTAAGGTTTTTGATTTGCGCTTAAAATTAATCATTTTGAACGGATCTTCATGTTTTAATGTGGTTTTGTATTGCACTATTCCAAACTGATCTGACGCATATCGAAGCCACTTTATATCTCTTCAGACTACCTGCTCTCCACCCTCGTTTATTTTTTTGTTTATGAAATACGTTTTAAGTAAAGCTGAGAACTCAAAAAAATCTTTTCTCTTTATCTCAATCACTTTAAATGGGGTTTTCCTGCCACACATACGTACAAGTTGCACCCAATCACGTGGGTGTTCAATGGGAGCATCATAATTCTTCTTTTTTTTTTTCAATAATCGAATGATCTGTGTCGCATTCCATGTGCGTGTGTCCTGGCTCTAGAAACTTATGATCAATGTATTCCAAACTTTTTACTTCTCTCATAAGTAGCATGTACATAATAGGCAAAAACGAATTTTTGGTTTGCCCGGCACAAGTGTCAGAATAAAAAGTCAATTTTTTGTGTCTGGGTCTAAATTATCGATCAGCTGTTTATAGAGACATGAAGCTATTTGGTTAGCGCCTCTTCCTGCGGTGGCTTCATCCCACATATAACAAAAAACTTGTTTGTCCTCACACCTATGAATGGTCAAGTTGAATGTTCATAGTCGGCGTTTATAGAAAACGACTGACGTTTGAATATCAGGAGTTGGCAAACATTGCTGTAGATCAAAAGTAAATACAGATTTAGTTGTATCATGCAAAGCTTCTTGTACATCTTTTTTTTTGGATTCAAAGGCATACTCAGCATCTGCTTGATGCTTGGTTAAATCATTTTCGAGGGTTTGCTTTTCAGCGGTATCTGACGTATTTTTAAGCTGCATATGAATCTTATCGCATTTAGCACAACTATCTTTTTGGTTTTTTTTTTCTTAATCTTCATACTACGAAACACATCTTCATATATTCTTCGACTAACTGGATCCATAGTGTCAGAAAGCCATTTTTTATATTCTTCGTATATTCTCGAGAGCGTGTAATAGGAAGGAAGAAATTTATTTGTTGTTTGTTTCCTACAGTAATGGCTTTCATAGCAAGGTAAAGACAAGACGTGATTTTTAACTAGTTCTAATGCTTCTTTAGAAGTTTTATTGTATGGGACTCCTGTACCTCTTTTATCTTCCAATATTATTCCAGAAAGTGAGGATTCCTTTTTTTTAATAACATTCGTTGCAAACTTATTACTTTCGTCAAACGTTAATAGGAAGCACTTTTTGCATACCATTTGTCATTTGTCCATTTACACGCAAATGATAGGTATGAGATACACTTCTATTTTTGTGCTTTTTGTCGTCTTTTTTAACACGAGCGGTTTGTTTTTCTTGGGTAGATACAAGGGTTGCGATATAAGCCATCCTTCTATTATAACTTCCCATATACGAATATTCCCCAAATATGGTTTTTCTCGCCTCATTTTCTAACCTTTCACTGCATTTCAATCTGCATTTTTGTAAATCCCTACATTGTCTTTGTGGTTCATCTTCGGAAGAGTTCTCACTGCTTTCTGTTTCATAAGACTTGTCTTTTACGCTGTCATCACTGTTCTCCATCAAAGCGAAGTTTTCATTCCGTATTATTCCTGACGTGGATGCTTCACAGGCAAGTATGTCATTCTCTTCTGTTAGAGAAAGCATATTATTATTTATTGCAAGAGATTCGCCAGTATCGTCCAGGATTGAATTATTGATCTCTGACATTTTTTGTTCGTCTAAACCTGGATCCAAAGGTTGTGCAGAAGTACTATTAGCACTGCTTAAATCCTCTTGTATAAGCGGTGCAGATTTGGGTGGTACAAGTAGCGCAGACACATCTTCGTCATAACCTAAAAACCACAATAATGTATGTTAATGAAAATATGTATTTTTATTATTTTTGCTTGTAGCGTATGTGTATGAGTTATTTTCTTACCAATACTTATTATGGCATATGGTTCTATGCTATAATATGTAGCACTTTTGGTTTTATTATCTTGCAGAAGCATTCCAAAGGATTCGCCAGTTGCGTCCAAGATTGTTTGTTCCTGTAAACATGGTTCCAAAGATGCTGCAGGACTTCTGTTAGCACTGTTTGAATCTTGTAGGAGCGGTGCAGTAATCTGTTGGGCAAGTGGGGCAGACGCATCTTTATCAATACCTTAAAACCACATTAATGCATAATAATATAAAATTGTTTTTATTTTTTCTAAGTAGGTGTATTCTTACCATTATTTGATTTTATTGTAGTATCTGGGTCTGTTCTGATATGCAGCATTTTTTGTTACTTTATCCGGCATAAGCGTTCTAAGGGATTCGTCAGTATCGTCAAAGATTAAATTGATAATCTCTGACATTTGTTCCTGTAAACATGAATCCAAAGATGGTGCAGGACTACTATTAGCACTACTTGAATCCTGTCGTATAAGGGGCGTAGACGTATCTTTGTCAATATCTAAAAGCCAAAAAAATATGTTTTCGGCATTTACTCTTCTATTATAAAAATTATAGAAGCAATACGGCAGAATCTAGTTTTTAATCAGGTTTAAACTGCATTTTAATAGCTATATTTTCCAAAAAAACCCTAAACGTTATCTTTTAACCTTTGAATGCCCATGCCATTGGAGCAAACGTAAATGCCCATGTGGGGACACTTAGGGACCGACACATATCCAAAATCGTAGTTGTTAACTCTTTCAATTTAAAACTATAATGTAAGAGAAATATAATTATTATTGGGGTCTCTGAGTTTCTCCTTGGGCATTCAAGGGTTAAGCAATAGAAATAAAAAAAAAACATTAAAATTATTTAGGTATTGATAGATTATAAAGTTGTACTTACATTTGAAGGGGTCAGAAGCAAAAGTGCCCAAGTGATAAAACGTTGATTTTGAGAAAATGAAGTCCAAAGTTCAAAGAGTATTATAAATTCTGAGATAATTTTATTTGATTTTTATAAGTCAAAATATATTTCAAATATTATGGGCATACCAACTATATAAAAAGAAAAGCAAAAAATAAATTTTTGCTATAGAAATTTGGCAAAAAAGTACTTAGGCACTTTTGCTTCTATCAATATTTATACTTTTATTGACTTTATCGAGCATGGAAAAAAGACCACACGGATTTTTTATTTCTTTATTAACTATACAGACCTAAAACCTATTTTGGAATATCAAATTTTATTCGTAGTCTGACACCATATACTCATGGTCTTCCTCGGATTGTTCATCAATCGCAATTAGAGTAGTTGAAGTCGTTGCAGAAGAAGTTGCTGCTGAAGGAGTCGCTGGAGAAGAAATCGCTGTAGACGAAGTGGCTATTGAGTCTTTTTTCTTTTTATTGGCTTTCTCCTCATGTGGCAAGTCTTTGTAGAAACTGTGGTGAATGGGTGGAATGAATTCCAATAATTGCTGCAAATTTTCCCACTTTTCGTATTTGATTTTACATGGCTGTTGGTTAAGTGGTTCAAAAGGAATATTGTTAGAAGGGCGCCCAAGACTTTTATAACACTTTTCGGATAAAATGAATGGAAAATATTCTTGCAGTGTATGTTTAAACTGGAACTGGTATGCGATCTCTTTTCTGTAAGAAAACCACTTTATTTGCCTCCACTTGATTGCTTCATTTGTAAGAGATTTTTTTGGATCTTTAATACAATCGTTTAAATTGGAAAATTACATGAAATCTGAATTATTCATTTTATGGATGGTACATTTTTTTGAACATTTCTTTATTAAATCACACCAATGATCCGGTACAAATATCTGGGGATTGTGCTTTTTAGTTTTCTCTATCAGAGCAAAACTTCGGTCACACTCCATGTAGGAGTGACCAGATTCAAAAAATTTGTGATCTATTTGTTCAATGTGGGTACTGCGAACTACTTGCATGAATAATTTTGTAATGTTCTTGTTTTTATTTTGCCCGCCACATGAGTCACTGTAGGCTACAACTTTGGTTACATTGGAGGGCAAATTTGTTAGAAACTAGAAAAAAAAATAAAAATTAAAATAACATTGGAACAATAAAAATGTATTAATTTACTTACATGAAATAAACAAGATCCAATTTGTACTGATCCCCTTGAGGCTTGGCCTTCATGCCAAATATACATATGAGATACTCCAGAACATAAATCGAAGATACAAAAATTATATGTCCACAATTGTCTCAAGTAATAAATAAATAAATAAATAAAATAAATAAAGTCTTTATTGTAATTTTTAAAAAATTAATTACAAAAGGCGAAGTTGAAGCAAGCTTCCTCACTTAACCTAAGGAAAATATATACATTTTTTATTCATCCATTATTTAGCAGAAAAAAAGTAAAAACATTTTGTACTGTAGGTTGAACCCTATTAGGGTATTATATAAATCAATCACAATAACGAGTATAAACTAGATAATAAGTTTTATGACTTCTTTAACTGCTATTTTAAATCTTATGCCCGTAAGTTGCCTTATGTGGAGGGGTATTTTATTATATAATTTTGCCACATTATGACTAAATGATTTCTCAAAATTACTAGACGTGTGTGCCGGAGTAGTTATAGTATATTTATGGCGAAGTTCCAAATTGTGCATTTCACTGCGAAATTTAATGTTCTCGTATAAGTAATCCAGACACCTTCTAGAGATTATACTGTTGTATAGAACTACAGAGTGTAGGACTCTTCTTTCGTTCATTCGTAACCATTTTATTTCGTTTAGTTTCGCAGACACTCCCCTTTCACGCTTCCTAATACCCCCTATCAGACGCGCGCAAGAATTCTGAATTAATTGGATACGCCGAGCATCAACACTGAGCAGACAAGGACCATATACTACGTCCGCGTAATTAAAGTGCGATAAAACTATGGAGTCACATAGCAATTTTTTAAGTTTATCAGATAGAATTGTTCTATAATTGAATATTAATTTCAGATTTGTAAAAGCCCTTTTTATGCACATACCAACATGTTCAGAAAATCTAAGACCATTATCGAGTACTAGGCCCAGATTCCTTGCAGAATTTACCAACTTAAGCGTATCGTTATTTACAATTATTTTAACATGTTTTTGACATAACAATTGATCTTTCTTCCTACCAAAGAGAAGTCCCTGCGATTTACTGGGGTTTATACTTAAACAGTGTGCTTGAGATACCTGTAAAATGACACCCAGATCCTCATTGATCTTGTTATTGGCATTAACAATTTCACTAGGTTTAAAGGAAATGTAGATCTGTGTATCATCCGCGTAAAAGTGGGTTCTACAGTGCTTGATTCGCGTTATAAGTTGTGCTGTATACAGAGTAAAAAACAATGGTCCTAGTATCGATCCCTGCGGAACACCAAACCTCAAGTCCCTCGACCCCGATGTATTTCCGTTTAGAACAACCATTTGTCTCCTGTTTTCTAAGTAGCTTCTAACAAGGTTACATGCATTGTTCTGGAAACCGAGATATTTAAGAATTGCTACAAAGAGGGTGTGATTGAGCTTGTCAAATGCTTTGGTATAATCTAATAGGATCAACAATGTGAGCTCGCCCCTTTCCGTTGCCTCAAATATATCGTTTGTAACTTTTAGCAGAGCGGTAGTGCAACTATAATTTTTTCTAAATCCGGACTGCACGCTTGGCAGAATACTGCACTGACCCACATAGTCTCTAATTTGATTTTTAAGTACCTTTTCGATTATTTTAGATAGGGTTGGTAAGATGCTCACCGGATGCAAATCTTTTAGCTCACTAGGGTCCTTAACCTTAGGCAACGGAATTACGCAAGAAATTTTCCATATTTCTGGAAAAGTCTCCATTTCTATACTGTAGTTCACCAAGTGCGCAATAACTGGTATAATAACAGGACAGCAACGCAGTAGCATATCGACACCTATCTCATCATGCCCCACAGCCCTCGATTTTATTGAGAACAATGCGTCTTTAATTTCATCCAAAGTGGCCATTCTAAAATAAAATTCAGTAACATTTTCTTTTTTGTTATTTAGGTAAAAGTCTAAAATAGTCGGATCCGGATCGACCTGAGGAATGTTTACAAAATAATCGTTAACCTGGTCGGCACTCCCCAACTCAATCGGAACCGACGCTATCTTCCTACCATACACATTCATATCCCTCAGTAACTTCCAGTTGTCCTTGGGACCGTTTAGCCGAATTCTATTTTCTAAATACGCCTTTTTCTCCCTATCGATCGCCGCAGTAACAAAATTACGATATTGTCGGTAGTACTCCCAGTTCTGCGCATTTCTGTTTTTCTTAAACTTTGTAAGTGCTTTGTTTCTGAGTGATATCATATATTTTATGTTTTGTGTGACCCATGGTGCCTTCCTCTTGGTAATATGTGCAGTACGAGTCGGTGCATGTATATCAAAGATGTTCAAAATTAATGCGTTAAATAATTTCACCTTATCATTAATATCGGCTAAATAGTATATGTTATTAAATATGACATGTGTAAGATCTGCGTTAAAAAAATCCTTATTAAAATACCTGTAATCCCGGTAGGTGCAGTAAAAAGGCATTGGCTTACTTGTTTTTAATTTTAAGCTACATTTTATAAGAGCATGATCAGAAACGTTAATGTTATAATCAACGTTACAGTCCACGAATAAGTCCTTGTTTGATATTAAAATTAAATCTATAAGAGTTCCACTACCTGATGACCCATATCTGGTCGGTTCATTAATAATTTGTTCTAAGCTATAGTCATTCAAAATAGACAAAAAACGCTCGACGTGTCCACACTCCAAGTTTAGAAGGTATTAGGTATAAGCCTACTAATATTTTCTTCAAATTCAAAAAAAAAGTCCGACAATTCTGTGACAGGAGGGGTTCTGTATAAAACACCCATAATATTTCGTACGTTATTAATTTTAAATTTGATCCAAACCTGTTCAGCTCTGACAGTATTTACATGTTCTATTTCAGAAAATTGGAAAGTATTTTTAATGTAGAGCAAAACCCCTCCTCCACGACCCCCCACACGGTCCTTTCTGACACTTCTAAAGCCATTAATTTGAACCGCTTCATTTAAAATTTTATTATCTAACCATGTTTTCGTTACCCCTACAATATCGAGATTTTTGTCAAGTACATATTCTTTAAATATACTAAATTTAGGAAGTAAGGATCTCACATTTACGTGAGCAATATTTATCTTATTTGCCATTACAATGCAAAAAAAAACAACATAATCTTAAGCTTAATCGGTAACATGCAAATGTAAATTTTAATTTAGGATGTCATTAGGTTTGTTACTTGCCCGGAAGTGATAATATTCTGCACAGAGTCATTGTCACCCTTTCTAACAAATATTTTACCATCTTTACACCACACATATTTGAATCCATGTTTTTTTAACTCTCTCGCCTTTTTAAATAGTTCCCGTGTATTCTTAGGTAGGTCCTCATTCAAGAAGATATTGGTTGGATTGTTTGCGGATATGCCACAAGTCACAGTATCAAGCCTGGCGGTTTTTCGTTTTTGTAGAATTCTATCTCTTGTGGCCTTCTGGGTAAAGCTGACTAGCAGTGGTTTCCTAGCCCCTTCATCCGACTGCGGCTTTACTATATAGTCTTCTTGAGAAAGGTCAATATTTAGTTTTTTTATAATTTTCTGGAAGTCTTGTATAGCATTTGGTCCATTATTTATTCCCATTACAACAATATTCTTAGATCTCTCCTCTTCCTTTTCTACATTAGGCGAAATTTTAAGATGAACGATTTCCTGCTCTAGATCTGCTACTCTATCCTTCAGCAATATCTGTTCTTTTTTCAATTTTTTGTTTTCTTTATTTATTTTATTTAAATTGTCAGTGAGTTCCTCAATCATTGTGCTATTAAAGGAAAGGGACTTTTTTAATTCTTCGAACATGCCCTTTATAGCCCCAAGTATATCCTTATTACTTGGCTTAGGATGATCGAGAACGGCTTCGAAATCAAAATGATGTGATTTTCTGCTTTTGGTAGCTGGAGGGGTAACAACACTGTCATACTCAGAGTCTTCGTTATCTTCATCTTCGCTCTCCCCTTCCAAGCAGTTGTTACAAATCCATTTTTTAGAGGTTCTTTTTAGCTCCTGATCTTTAAACTCCTTATCACTTAAGCCACTGCACTCTTTGTGGTACCACCCTTCACACTCACCAGCACATTGGATTTTGTTCTGAGTCTTAGTAATCAGTTTTCTGCACTTCTTGCACTCGAATGAGTTTTTATTTTTATTTTTATTAACCATCGCAATAACAATCACAGCCCGGTCCTGCTTAAAATACCTTCCGGCTTATCAGTTTGTTTAGTTGTTTAGTTTTTTGTACGTGTATTTTATTTTAACGGTATGAATTAATTTCGGACTAAAAACCGATTATGAAGCACTTCTGTGTGTTATTGTTTACTATAACAGAATTTTTTAAATCCTGATAACTATTTTACCGGCTTCGCGAAAAAAAGAACTAATTAGCTTCGGAAATGGGCTACTAACTCAAATTATTCAGGAGTCACGACAATAACATGTATCTACAACGAATTTTAAACTGTTGATACACTTTATTAGTGGTCAAAAGTGGAGTTGCAAGTGTCTTTTGCAAATCGAAGCAAATTACTATTGAATCGTGTATGCTCTTAGCATTTTCAACATCCATAGTTTTAGAATCTACTGCTTTTTTCGCTTGACGCTGATGCAGTTCTAGTTCTTGTTTATGCTCGTTTTTTTCTTCATCTTTGCCAAATGAAATCTTATTTTGTAACTGGTCACATTTATTGCAAGTGTCTGAGTGAGGGTGGTGAAACTTTAAGTTGAATTTCGTATTAAAAATATGACGATAAAATGACTCTTTCGCAGGTGCTTCGCCTTCAGTGCAAGTATCTTTATATAAATTATACATTTTGCGGATATTTAGATCAGGAGCTAGATATCTTGTATTTGGGTTTTGAGTGTAAGAGTAATGGCTCTTATAACGAGGAAATGCATTAATATGATTTATAATCTTTTTTCTATCGTCTTCAGACACTTTGTTTGCTGGAATTTGTTTACCCCTTTTATCTGGCGTCAGAAAATTGTCCTGATCAATCTTCTTACATATTACTTTAAAACGTCCATCCGTTATATCATAAGTTTTTAGAAAAAATGTTCTGCAAACACGTCGATCTAGTAGCGTTATCTCAGTACTAAACTTCCTTTTACCAATACCAGTCGTCCTTTTCGGACTTGTTTTCTTAATATGCGATGCTATAAAACTTGTTTGCAGATCATATGTAGGTAAGCTATATAGTTTGGAAAACAGGCGTTGTCTTTCTTCATCCGTAAATTTAGAGCATTCATATCTACAGTCGTGAACGTATTGCAGCACTTCTTTTCTTTTTCTAATTTTTCCTCTGCTACTATATTCTTCGCCTGCAAGTCTTTTATGCTTTACTTCAGACCTCTTCCAAGTTTGTTTATTTCGCTGTCTTTTCCGAGTCCTCTTAGGAGTCACTGAAAAGATTATTATTTAAATTATTATTATTTAAATCATATTTACATCAATATTTATTTCTTAAAAAAAACGTTTGCTGTTTAATTTACTCTCACCATAAACATTTGCAAGTTCTTCCTCTGAAGTCACGAGCAGGACCTCATTATCTGATGTATTAACTTCAGCATCACTCGGCACATATTCCGAACCAGAGTCCGTTGCATAGGAGTAGGGAAAGTTAGATAGCGGATTTTCACCCCCCACTCCTTGACCTTGGATGACCTTGAACGTATACGTATGCAGGTGTTAATTTGACCTTGAATGACCTTGAATGACCTTGGCCGCAAAGGTATGCAGGTGTTAATTTGACCTTGAAATGACCTTGGCCGCAAACGTGTGCAGGTGTTACTTTTACCTTGAATGACCTTGGCCGCATACGTATGCAGGTGTTAATTTGACCTTGAAATGACTTTTGTTGCGAACGTATGCAGGTGTTAATTTGACCTTGAAATGACTTTGGTTGCGAACGTATGCAGGTGTTAATTTGACCTTGAAATGACTTTGGGTGCGAACGTATGCAGGTGTTAATTTGACCTTGAACCATAACACTTGGAACACATGTCCTTATAACCTTGAACGACCTTGACAATTTCTATTGGGCTATACCCTTGAATCACCTTGACAATGGGTATAAATTTGCGTGCTGGGGTGGTGTTTGAGCATTCAGTTCTGAAATCATCCTCAGAAAACGGTTTAAGTATAGTAACCTAATATCGAAATGGAATCATCTTATGTGTGTGAAAAGTGTGGTGTGTCTTTTACTCGCATTTATTCCTTAATGCATCATATAAGGGAATCTTGTGTGAGTAGATTCGAAAGTGTTTATGGAGGGAAGCGACGTAGGGTTGACGATGGATCTGCATCAACGGCTGCTGCTACAGCAGATACATGTGTTGTATGTGATGTAACTGTGCCCCGTAATGAGACGTTGATACATCAAAGAACACTGGCGCATAAAAACAATGCTCGTGTTCCTTTGTCTCATGGAGTTCAATTTGTACAAAGCGCATTTAAAAATAGACTTGCGACATATCAAATAAGCAGTGAAGTGGAACATGTGGATTATTCAATATTTTTTGAAGACATTAAAGCTAAGGTGTTGGGTTTAATGAATGAAATCGTGCAGGTGCAAAAATCACTGAAAATAAACATGGTAGTTGTGGGACGATATTTTTTACCGGCGCAGGAGATATTTAGTGATAAGTCTTTTAATACAATGAACCAAATAGTCACTATTGGAAGTAATCTGGATGATGTTTACAACTCATTTGTAGAGGCAATGAAAGCTCAATCAACTGAGTTTCAGGAGAAGGATTCAGGTATGTTAAAAACAAAAAAAAAATCAAATAGTATGAAACAATTTAACAACTTATTATAGTGTAAAATTTTTTAAATGGATATTAATTTTGTTCTTTATGTTTTAGGCTGGGCGTTGGAAAAAATTTTATATCTGGAAGTGAATATGAATAAGTTCTCACCTCTGGGCGGCTCATCATACATAAAGTTGCCTAGGATGATCGAATCTAGAGGGGCAGTAATCAATGTTTTAAACCAAGATGAGTGCTGCTTTGCTTGGGCTGTAACTTCCGCATTGTTCCCAATAACCAGAATGTCAAGTCAAATATCATCCTATCCACATTACTCGACAGTATTAAATCTAACAGGTATGAGTTTTCCAGTTAAATTGCGTGACATTTCAAAATTCGAGGAGCTAAATAACATTTCGATTAATGTTTATGGTTTAGAATCCGTATATAAAAACAATGAAATCGAATATGAGGTTGTTGGTCCTTTGAGATATGCTTCCAAAGAACTACTTAGACATGTAAATTTGTTGCTTATAACGAAAGATTGTAATATAAAAGATGATGGTGACAGCGACCATGTTTGTAATGATAGCTGTTTAAAGAGTAATTATTGTTGGGTTAGTAACTTATCACGTTTAGTTTCGGCCCAAATTTCAGAACATCATGGTAAATTATACTTTTGTGATGGTTGTCTACTCCACTCTGGCACACCATTATCTCTATTGTCACATCAAAAAAACGATTGTAAGCATATTTCAGCTAGTACACCAACAACCAAGTTAAAAGTAGATAAATTTGGTAAGAGTGTCCCAGAAAATATCTTGAAATTCGAAAGTTTGGAAAAACAAATGAGAGTTCCTTTCGTGGTTTATGCAGACTTTGAATCAGTTTTAAAACCAGTTGCAACAATAGAACCAAACCCCCAAAATTCTTACACAACTAAAAGTTTAAAACATGAACCATATTCTTTCGCCTATCTCATAAAATGTTCTTTTGATGATTCTATTTCTAAATTTGAGCTATACCGAGGTGAAGATGCAGCAAAAGTTTTCGTTGATCGTATTGAGACTGATTTAAGACATTTGTATAATACATATTTGAGAGATATTGTACCAATGGCTAAATTGACATGCGATGATAAATCAAATTTTGAAAATGCCGATAGTTGCAATATTTGTGAGCGTCCTTTTGATCATATCAAGGACAAAGTAAAAGATCATTGCCACATAACCGGCAAAAAAAGATTTGGTGCTGCACATTCGATATGCAATTTAAATTATAAAATACCTAATTTTGTCCCCATAATATTTCATAATCTAAGCGGTTATGATAGCCATATGTTTATTAAGGAACTATGTAGATATGGGGATAAAATTGATGTTATCGCTCAAAGTAAAGAGAAGTATATTTCATTTACAAAGAGCATTTATATGCATGATTATGTTGATAGAAGGACTGGTATAAAAATGAAAAAAAATTTAAAGCTTCGATTTATTGATAGTTTTAAATTTTTATCAACATCGTTGGAGAATTCAGGTAACGGTTTAAGTAATAATGAGTTTAATGAAACAAAAAAACATTTTGTTGATAATGATCAATTCACTTTAATGCGGCAAAAAGGTGTCTTTCCATACAGTTACGTTGACTCTATGGAAAAAATGAATGACTTAAATCTTCCAACAAAAAATCAGTTTTACGATCAATTGCGTGAAGAACATGTAAGTGACGAACATTACGAGAGAGCTAAAAAGGTTTGGAATTTGTTCAATTGTAAGAATTTGGGTGAATATTCCGATTTATATTTGAAATCTGATGTTTTATTGTTGTGCGATGTTTTCGAACAGTTTCGCGATACATGCTTGAATGTTTATAAATTGGATCCTGCGCAGTATTACACCCTACCAAGTTTATCTTTTGATTGTATGTTGCGCATGACCAAGGTAGAGTTGGAACTTTTGACAGATATTGATATGATCCATTTTTTTCAAAAGGGTATTCGAGGAGGTATAAGTCAGTGTACGGAAAGGAAACATATTGCTAATAACCCTTATTTGCCTAACTATGACCAAACTGAACGTTCATCATATATTACCTATCTGGATGCGACAAATTTGTATGGTCATAGTATGTCCCAAGCATTACCATTCGGCGGTTTTCGATGGTTATCGGAGCGCGAAATTTTAGATTTAAATATTATGAATGTTGATGACGATAGCTCTGAAGGTTATGTTTTAGAAGTGGATGTGCATTATCCTCAAGAATTGCATGATGCACATTCAGATCTACCTTTTCTGGTGGAAAACATCGTACCACCAACGAAAACATCAAAGTTGCCTAAATTAATTCCAAATTTAAACGATAAGAAAAAATATATTATTCATTATATAACATTAAAGCAAGCCATTAATAATGGCCTTATGGTAATGCAAACCCATAGAATTTTAAAATTTGATCAGTCAAAGTGGCTCAAAAAATATATTGATTTCAATACTCAGTTAAGAAATGCATCAAAAACAAAATTTGGAAAAGATGTATTTAAATTAATTATAAATGCCGTTTTTGGAAAAACTATGGAGAATGTTGAGAAACGGAAAGACATTAAATTGATAACTCATTGGGGGAATTCTAGAGGTAAACCTGGAGCTGGTGCTTTAATTGCTCGACCAAATTTCAATAGTCGATCCATATTTTCAAAAGATTTTGTTGCCATTCATATGGATAAATTAAGAATTGTCTATAATAAGCCCATTTATATCGGTTTCTCCATTTTAGATATTTCCAAAACGGTAATTTACGATTTTTATTATAACTTTATTAAACAAAAGTTTGGTAGTAATGCTTCCTTGCTATACACTGACACGGATTCACTAATATTAAAAGTTTACACAGATGATTTCTATAGCATAATAATCGAAAACCCAGATAAATTTGACACATCGAATTACCCCGAAAAAAATAATTTCAATATCGTGAAAAGTAATTCGGTGCCGGGTAAGATGAAAGATGAATTTCCTTGTGACCCGATAATTGCTTTTTATGGCACCGGAGCTAAGGCCTATTATATAAAATCATTAAATTCCGAATTAAAAAAGGCAAAAGGCGTAAAAAAATCAGTTATCGAAAAGGAACTTCATTTAGATGATTATCGCAAAGTTGTTGAGCGAGGCGGTTTAGTTTTCCGAAAAATGAAGACATTTCGAAGCGAATTACATGACGTTTATACACAGATTATAAATAAAATCGCTTTAACACACCACGATGATAAACGTTATGTAATTTCATCGTCCACTAAAACTTTACCTTGGGGTCATGCCGACATTGATTTTTTCGAATCTAAACCAGAAGACAACTTGGAGAATTTAATTCGTGTGGTAAAATCACTTATGTAACTTTAAAACTGGAAAAGTCATACCTAAAATAATCTTATTTTATAATTTAAAATTATGTATACTTAAAATACCCAAAATAATTTGAAATTAAAACACAGACACATATACCTATCTTATATTATTTTATTGAATATATATATATATATATTTATTTATTACAATGGGAAAAAAAAAACAATGTTATGGGTTTTTATATGCACTGTCCAAGATCCATTTTCTTTGCATCATATCTTGTTCTGTCACCGGTCTTCTTCTTTTGTACATAAAATAGCCACAATATACACACCGTATAATTGAAACTCGCAAAAAGTCAACATAACCTAGTTGGTCACCATCCATCCAAAATAAGTTTCTTATTTTGCACTTGAGACATTGAACGTAGTACCCCTTCGGTGTCACCTCATAAGTTGCAGCCGAAAAGTTTGGTTCTTCATCTTGTGGCAACATTATACACTAGTGGATAATAATAATAACTTTTTTGAAAGACACAAAATATTTTAAGATGCACAGTCAACGGATTGTTTTTTCGATAAGGATAGGATATATGCATAGAAAGATGTATTTATATTTTCTCTTATGACCTTCAACTCATCAAGGGTATGACATTGAATAATTGTCAATGTTACGGTGACTTCTAAGTTTTTGAAAGTCACAAGCATTAGGATACAGAGTAGGGCGCTCGAGAAAGGGAGACGAGTCAGATGTCTGTTAGGTAGAGAGAGAGAGGTGGAATTGGTGTTGGTGGGGATATGGACTATTTAAGCGTGCGCTCTGCATATATTTCTTCAGTATTACAACAGCAGCAGTTCGTTGAGTTAAGTTATAGTTTTGTGAGTTTAGTTTTTGTGTGTGAAGAAGAAGAAAAGAAGATGTCTGGAAGGAGCGGGATTTTGTCCATTGCCAGCGCCGACGACGGGTTGATTGACCAGGCGTTGGAGGTTAATGCTGGCCAGTCAACCATGGCTGACTTCGACGAGGAGCTGTTTGATGACCTGCTGGACGATGGGATGGATAGAAAACTGGACGATGCAATGGCGATTACTACCGGGACATTAAAGACGGCCAGGAGAAACGGGTGCGTGTCCTTAGCAATGTTCAGGTGAAACCACCTCGAAGCAAGCTGGAAACATTGCTAAGCACACCTGTGGCGGAGATATCAACTGCATATGATAGGTTGCGGAATCATCATCCGCAACCAAGTATCTCCGCCATTACCAAGCCGGTCCCGGTAGTAATGGATGAGCAGAAAAAGACGTTCCAGTTTAAGCAGCCCCCAGTACCATTCCCCGGCGGCGAATTTAGGATGCCATCGCAGCCACCACCATCAGCAGCGGCAGTGATTCCGGAGCCAACAGTTCCATCTCCGGTATCCGAGCCGCCACCACCACCCACGACAGATGCACCGTTGTCACCTATCCTTAGTGGGAAGGACTGGAACAGCAAAGGAGCCCATCGAAAGCGCATCGTTATGAGGAAGAAGAAAAATCTCAAGCGGTCTTTCGATGAGGCAAGTGGTGTGGTGGTGAGTGGGGCATTGTCGTCGTCGTCGGGGTCATCGTCGTCGTCGTTGTCGTCATCGTCGTCGCCGTCATCGTCCCTCTTTAGCCAAGAAGAAGAAAAAGACAAAGTGTTGTGGGTGTTGGGAAAGAGGGACGAGTGGCGGAAAAACATTAGTGCGTGTGATGTCGAAGCGGAACAGTTGAAAGGACAAATTTTAAGACTGAGGGAACGTTTAAGTGTAGTTAATAGGAATAGAGACAAATATAGTGCTAGGATAAAATTGTTAGAATAGGTAAATGTAAAGTTAAAATAAGGTTTATAATAGTAATAGTTTTTATTTAGTAGAGTTGTATGTGTGGTGGATGGTATGGGCTTAGTAATTGTAAATTGGGAATAAGATGTGGTGATGGTATAGGTTTAGTAATTGTAAATTATTTTAAAGTTATTGTAAGTGTAAATAAATGTCAATACTTATATATATCTAGTCATTCGATATGGGTTAGGTTAGATTAAAAAAAAAATCTTTTATATATTGAAATAAAGGAAAAATACGTATAACCATTGTTGTTTTATTCCTTAAACCCCCAGGTCCTCTTCGGAGGACCACATAAAGACTTGAGCGTAGTTTAGTTATTCAAAACCACTTTATTGTGGTATGGTATTATTATTATTATCATCGAAAGTTAAGGTAATAAAACAATTTGTCCATTTTGTAATATTCATTTAGAAAAAATATAGTCATACAATATTCTAGCATTTATAACGCTACAAAAACAAATATCTAAACTATGATAGTGACAATACGTTGAATCCATTGTTAATTCAATATAAGACACAACTGGGCGATCCTTTAAAGCAGTTCAGGTTAGTTCACGATAGGCAGTTTTTTTTTTATTATAAATGCCCACAAAAAGCTTTTAGCAGTTCGAGTGTTTTATGACCCTGGCCCTTTTATGACTCTTTTATGGCCCTTTTATGACTTTTTATGACCCTTTTATGGCCCGTTTATGACTTTATGACCCTTTATGGCCCTTTTATGACTTTTTATGACCCTTTTATGGCCCTTTATGACTTTTATGACCCTTTTATGGCCCTTTTATGACTTTTTATGACCCTTTTATGACTTTTTATGACCCTTTTATGGCCCTTTTATGACTTTTTATGACCCTTTTATGGCCCTTTTATGGCCCTTTTATGACCCTTTTATGGCCCTTTTATGACTTTTTATAACCCCAAAGGGTCATAAAACACTCAAAAATTTTTTTCGCGGAACTGCTAAAAGCTTTTTGTGGACCTTTGATAATAAAAAAAAATCTGCCTATCGTCCTAATCTATAATCCTAATGGTTTCCAACCAAATGAAATTTCCGAGTATGCGCAATATCAAACTCGCTTAATATCATCATTTTGTCGATTTTAAAACTGCTGTCATATAGTTCGCGATGATACCGTTATTTTAAGTGATATACAATTTTTACCTACAACGACTGGGAATCCTTGAAAAAATTAATCTTATTTTAACTTTTCAACATATTCACCTTAAGGTGAATTATGTGCTACAGAAAATCCCTTTTCTGTGTGATGATAACAAATACCACTTGTTGGTATTATATCATCCCACCAATGGGACTTCCAACTAACTAACTACGCTCAAAGTATAAGGGTGGTCCTGAAAAGGACCGTTTTTTGGGTGGGGTTTGAGGGAAACCAGCTAATTCGGCTGTTCCCCTCTGGCGATCTGAACCGACCGCGGTGCGATTATCCGCCGCCAACGCCGACGCGGTGCTGGTGCTTCCGGCACCCCGACCTCGTCATCCTCTATCACCACGACAGGTGGTGGTGGTGCCGCTTGCACTGTCGGCTTTACGACAGCGATCGGTTTCCCTTCAAATTTCTTCTTTGAGGCTGCCCAATACTCCTCGATTTTCCTCTTCCTGGTCGAGGTCAACATCAGTCTAGTAGCGTCCATGGCTGGATGAAGAGTGATACATTCTGCTATGCGCACACGTATTTATAGCCATATTTTAGGGGTGGGGTGTAAATTTTACTATTTCCTTCAAAAATGTGTCTTGAATTAAAAAAATAATTTAGTTTGCTCCCAGCTTTGATGAGATGAAGTTTGTTGTAGTCGACATTCAAGGATTCTGCGTTCCACAATTTCAACCTAAAGAGTTGGCTATTTATGATGGAAGCCAGATGAAAAGTTACTTTTTTAAACCATCCATACCGTTTTATGAACTATCGTATCAATGCCAGAAGCAAGTGTTGTTTTTATATGGAAACCGACATGGTCTCTGCTATCCTTATGGTGAAATGGATCTCGACCAGCTTTTCCCGATTCTCTACGACGCTCTGCACGATGTCGACACTATTTATGTCAAGGGCCGAGTAAAGAAGGATTTTTTAATTAATACTTTTTCCGAAAAGAACCTTAAAACTCCTTTTGTTGTTAACTTAGAATTCACTACTGATGTACCAAAATTAACAATGGATACTACGTATTGCTCATATCATAGTTTACATATATGTTCTTGTAGCTTTAAAAATGCTACAATTTTGTATGACTATGTATATAATTTTTTACCTAAATAAATAATAGAAAATGTATAAAGTGTTTTATTAACTGACACCTTAAAATAATTAAATTTTAATAATGTTTAGGGTAGGGTTTCAATAATAATACCATCCCACAATAAAGTGGTTTGGAATAACTAAACTACGCTCAAGTCTTTATGTGGTCCTCCGAAGAGGACCTGGGGTGTGTCAGGGTTCGGGCGGTCGCATAGGAGATAGAGAGAGTAGGACTTATCGTTGGGTCATGGTTCGGGCGGTAGGTATTAGTCGCTTTATTTGTAATAGAACTTACATTCTATTGCAAATAACGCAAGATTGTTCGTGAAAGACCGTAAACAATCGTTCAAGACAATGATGACACTTAGACTGATCTTGCATCGCCCTATTACCGCGTCCTACTGTAAAATGGGTCTGAACGAACTCAACCCCATTAAAATCTTCAAATCTATTTATGTAGCAATTCATACATAAAAAGACGTTGAGACCCCATTTTACAAAAGACTGGACTACACAAAATCTAGCCCTAAACCTACCGCCCCTACGTACCCGTCTATGTTGCAGATTTAATGCAACTGCTCGGTCCTCATCGCTTGAATAGCCAGCATCTGAACTCGATGACATTTTGGGAGAATATGAGTTTCCATATCGATATCGGTCCTTATATATACTCTATTCTGCCCCCACCTCTACTTCCCCCTCTCTCTTTCTCTCGTAAATTCCTGTGGCATTTAAAATATACCCTCGATTCTCGATTATAAAAGTTAAACACACAATATACGAATTATTAATTTATTTTCTAGAACATCAGATAACCTAAACTAACAAATTGATTTACGGAACCTATTCTCCCCATTAGTGCTTAAAACTAATACATAGACTTATTGTTAACTGAACCATTTAAAATATTATATCTTAAAAATGAGCCGTGAATAACCAACGCATATACTTTAGTATCCTTAGGGAATTTACTGTTTCGTGTTTCAAACTCCAATTTCACATCGACGGTCGATGATTTAATAGCTTCTGGCTGGTGACTGCAATCAACGATGAAAATGGGATTGTCGGGATATTTGGCGAAATTTAACATTGGGTCCACCATTTCTCGTCCATAGTAACTACTTTGGAAATTTTCATAGGTGTAATAAGCTGTAGCATATAATTTTTTCTTAAACTCTAAATTCCATCTTTCATATGGATAAACAGTGGAATTAAGATATACTCTAATGTCACTTATATCAGCTGTAGTAAACTGAGTAGCATCTTTGGATTTATTATCGTAATAGGTACTATTCTGAAACCCAATAATCAAATATCTAGGTTTTTCAAGACTCGTGCTTGTCCTTAAGGCCCACACGTCTGATGATGTTTGACGTAAGGCAGGTAGTTCGTAAAGATCCCATTTACGATACGCCATTGGGATATTTGCGCTATTCACACCTTTATTCATGCGAGACATTATCTTCAACTTCTGTCGATCATCGGGATAATGTGACGAATTTTCCATTCTATTTTATCAATATTAATGTCTGCTTCCACTTCGCCCATATAACAATTGGTAAAATTGCGAGCGATAATTAAAATAAGTTCTTGCTTAATGTTAAAAATGCCCTTTGTATAATCCTCAGCAAATCCCATAAGATACTTTAGGGGTAGCTTTCCGGAGAAAACATGACTTGCGGGATCAACAAGAGCTTGATTGTTTTCATTTAGACCCCAGCCGCAAACCATTACTTACGTTACGGACTTAAAGACAAATCTTTTTAAAAAAGGATTTTATTACTGCTAAGGTTACAATATGACTGAATTATATTTGTTTTTGATTTAATTTATAAGTTCTGTAATATTGTGTAAGCGAAATATAATATTCTGCTAAATGAGCAGGTCTATGGGAACATAGCTCCTCCGCCCTTAGACAAAAGCATACCCTTAAGGGTGTGATTTTTGAAACTGAAACACGCAATAATCAAAAATTAATAAAATTATACAAATTATATAAAAGTAGTTTAAACTATGATGTCCGTATTTTCATGGGCTTCAGAGTGTTTCTTAAAGTACCTATTTATAAGAAATTTAGAGCCTAAATAAAGACAAAATATTGCAATAAACAAATATAGTAAAATAGTCCAAAAACTGGTATGGTTTATTGATATGGGTGTGGTCATCTCATTGATTTTTTTTCTTTGTTCTTGGAGGTTGGCTTCAATTTCTTTTGTTGCTTTAAGATTTACAACATTGAGGTCAAGCGTGGGTGGATTAAAGATGATTTCATCTTTTTGGTAGTAATCATCGGAAAGGTCCAATTCTGGTAAGGAAATGCCTTTATAAGTTAGTTGATTTGGTTTATATGTACGCAGGATAAACGATTTTATTTGGAGGCTGCATTGATTGGAGGCTTCGATTAGGTATGATCCAAACAGTGGTCTGTTGTCCTTTGAATTTTTACATGATATTGGTGCAATCAAACGATTAGGGACTGTGACGATCCATTTTCCATCGATGATTCTTGTTATCTGGACTTCTTGTAGTTCTACATGAAACGGCTGGCATGTAGTGGTATTTGATTGATAGGTTATCAATTGAACGGCACATGGAGGGGCATTGCTAACGTAGGCTATGTGGGCTTCTTTGCAGAGGTATTCGTTTGGCAGCAATTGAGTGCAGATTTGGTCCATATATGAATATTTAGTATTGCTAAGTGCAAGGTAAGGTTTGTGTGGGAAGTTAAGGTAAAATCCGGATGATTGGTT
Organism: Polydrusus tereticollis; assembly: GCA_963920685.1. Lineage (NCBI taxonomy): Eukaryota > Metazoa > Arthropoda > Insecta > Coleoptera > Curculionidae > Polydrusus > Polydrusus tereticollis. The sequence continues at coordinate 92,197,293 of OY987330.1, forward strand.
ACCAGGAATAGGTATTGGAAATAATTGATAATAATGGTAGATTTCTGATTCAACCAATGGTAACTCTAAAATAAACGTTATTACATTTTCTCTTGAGTAACTTTTTATTTCGATTATTTTTTCAAAATTCAATACGTTATCAATAGTGGCCTCTAAGGGAAGTGCGTCCATTACTAAGTGTGATTTAAAACCTTGTATTTCTTTAATAAGTTCTAAAGGATCAACAATTGAGTTGTGCAGTGTATTTAATTTAGCAAAAGAGATAGCTACTTCAATTTTTTCAAATATGTCAAATATGGCTTGATACATCATTGTTATTTGATTGATAATTACATGTGTTCGAAAGTATTGATGATCTGTATTTTGATGCAGAGCTACTTTTTTAATAGTCTGTTCTACTTGCAAGATTCTTGATTTAAGAATATATTGATTATGGGAAATATTCGAAACGGTATTTTGAAATGTATTAATAGATTTTTCTAAGATTGTAATTTGGTTAAAAGCTATTTCTTTAAGTTTGTTTTGATTCTTTTGCAGTTGCCTTATTTGCTTGTCATACTGTTCTGCGTCTGTTTGGTCGAGGTTACCTGTAATGCATTTTATTAAGGAACCAAGAGGGTTAAAAATTGCGCGTTTTTGTTTTTGTGTAATATTATTAAAACTAGGATTTATTTGTTTAATTTGATTTCCTATTTTCTTTTCTAATGATAGTAGTGGAATAAAGGAATTTTTATATTCGTCTCTATACAGGGTGTTGTTTTGAATACTATTCATAAGGCGTTTAGCAAACTTGTTAATAGTTTCAAATTCAATAATTATCGGATGCAAATTATATATTTGAATTAAGGACCAATGATTTGAACGAATTTTAGTAATACCTAATTTATAGGGAAGGAGTCCTGGGTACTTGTTTAGGTCATGGATTTTTATTTCGTTTGTTCCGCCGTCGATGAACCCGATCCATCTGGAACAATGGGCATTATTTTAGTTTCATTGATATGCACAATTTCGGTGCGGTTAGTTTTTGGGTTTTCGATTTCAATTTTACTGTTTTCCAAGATTCGTTTTAAGATAAATGGACCTAAAAATCGACGTTTTAATTTACCAGAGCGTTTATCTCCCTTTTTATAAACTTGAGATCCGATTACTAAATTTTGGGGTTTTTTATTTGTATTTATTTTGTCGATAACTTTTTGTTTAAGTTTTAGAGATTCTTCATGAATTTGGTTATAGAGAGCTTTGGTATTTGTTTGATGTGTATTGATATAATCCGCAAATACTTGAGCTGGTATCAATTTCATAGGGTCACGTGAGTCAGTATGTCCTAATACGATTTCGTATGGTGTGAAGTTTGTACTGGAATGGATTGTACTATTATACGCAATTACAGCATATGTCATAAGGGATGTTAAATCGGCTTTATCGTCTTTTTCTTTTAATATTCTTAAGTGTTCAATGAGCGTCGAATTTAATCTTTCAACTGGGGAATTTGATTCGTGATGGTATGGTGTAGTAAAATGTATTTTAATATTATGGGTTCTTAATAATTCTTCGATAACTTCGTTTTTAAACTCAGTTCCGTTGTCTGCAACAATTTGTTTCGGTATGCCGAAAAAGGAAAAGAAATGGATTAAGTTTTGGCATGCTGATACTGCTGTGCCGAAATATGGTAATGCCTGTCCGAATTTTGAGAATTTATCGATTATTACTAAAAACTTTTGTCTTTCTACCGTGAGTGTATCAATATGTAATATTTCAAATGGTTTAGATGGTGTTTCTGTTAATACGAGAGGTTGATCTGGGGGTCTACGATTATATTTTGTTCTTTGACAAATTTCGCAATTATTTATAAATTTGGTTATATCCGATTTCATTGATTTCCAATAATAGTTTAATTTTAGGCGTTTAAGTGTCTCTTGTATACCTCGGTGATTTGTTTTTCCTTCGTGGGAAAATCTCATAATCATATCGCGTTCGTCTTGTGTTACGTTATTTATTAACTTTGTACATTCCACGAGTTTAAAATTACAAAAATGTCTTGTTAAAGCTTCCTGAAAATGTATGCGTAATTCTTTAGATAAGAAATGAATATAAGTAGTTTTATCTTTTAAATTTTCCTTGAGAAACTGCGTTATTATCTGAACATTACTTGGAATTGTCGCGTGAATAATGCGATTACCATCGAAATTTTCATACTTAGATTTAACATAGGCGTCGTAAGGGGATTTTTTCACAATAAACTGATTTAATTTATTATTGATTATTTCGTCTAAAATTGGGATTTCTGTCAAAGTTTCTTCAGCGGCTGCGCTGTGCGCTGTTCTTGAGGAACTTTTATTATCGGCATTAATAATTCGTATATCTTGAGTGACATTGATTTTAGGTGTTGTTGTCTCTAATTCTTCAAGCGTTCGACTAACATCGTCGGGATCTAGAATTTCGGGGTTAAATTGATTGTTATCTTCCAAAAATTTATCAATATCAATATCTATATCGCCGGGATTATTTTGAATGGATCGAGTTTCAAGTGCGTTTAATTGGATTCGCGATAAAGCGTCGGCATTGGTGTTTTGTTTACCACTTTTATAAATTATGGTATAATCAAATTCTTCTAATTTTAACCGCCATCTTACTAATTTTGAATTAGGTTCTTTGAGATTAAAAAGCCAGACTAAAGGTCGGTGATCCGTATAAATTTGGAACTTTTTACCATACAGGTACGGTCGAAAATATTTACATGCCCAAACGATTGCGAGTAACTCTTTTTCTATTGTCGAATATTTTTGTTCTGTTTCATTGAGCGTGCGCGATGCGTAAGCTACTGGGTGATCATTAGGAGGAGTTGATTGAGAAAGTACGGCACCAAGCGCTATATTTGATGCGTCTGTGGTCAGTACGAAGGGTTGTGTAAAATCCGGGTATTTTAAGATCGGTGCGTTTATTAATAAATCTTTCAAGTGATTAAACGACTGTACAAAAGATACTGAGTGTTCTACTTTAGAGCCCTTTTTTAAACATAATGTTAATGGCTTAGAAATTTTAGCGAAGTTTTTTATGAATCGTCTATAATAACCTGCTAGTCCTAAGAAAGATTTTATTTCTTTTGGCGTTCGGGGTATTGGGAAATTTTTTACTGCATTAATTTTTTCTGGATTGGGTTTAACACCATCTTTTGTTATCTTATGTCCTAAGTAGTCGACTTCTTTATGTAGGAATTCAGACTTGTCCATTTGTATCTTAAAATTCGATTGACGTAAACGTTCAAAGATTGATTTGAGCCTTTCTATATGTTCTTGCAAAGATGTGGAAAATATAATGATGTCGTCTAAATACACTAGACAAATTTCATTTTGAAAGCCACGCAAAACGTTATTCATTACGCGTTGGAAGGTTGCTGGCGCGTTTTTAAGCCCGAAAGGCATTCTTTTATATTCATAGTGACCTGTATCCGTAGAAAAAGCTGTTTTAGGGATGTCATCGGGGTGCATTTCTATCTGATGGAAGCCGTTGGCGAGATCTAAAGTCGTGAAGTATTGTGCCTTTCCTAATTTATCCAATATATCTGCGATATTTGGAAGGGGAAATCGATCATCTATAGTGACGTCATTTAATTTTCGAAAGTCGCAAACAATTCGCCATTTACGCGTTCCTGAAGCATCTAGTTTCTTTGGTACTACCCAAATTGGGCTGGACCATGGCGAATTCGAGTGTTGAATAATGCCATCGTTAAGCATTTTTTCAATTTGAGTTTTACTTCTATTTTGTGTACTTCCGGGTATCTATAAGTTTTTGTAAATATGGGCGTTTCATTAATTACATTGATTTTATGCTTGACTTGATTAGTAAAGGTTAATGGAGTTCCTTCACAGTAAAATATATCTCTATATTCGTAACATAGATTGCGTATGGCTTTATATTCCTCGGAATTACAGTGACTTAATCGTAAATTTTTTAAATTTTGTTTTTGCATTTTATCGAAGTATTCATTGATTTCTAAATCGGTTTCCATTTTTTCAATAAAATTTATTTCGGTCTCTTCAATGATTTCGATTTGTAATGGTTCAAAGATTTCGATTTTTACGGGGTTTTCGCAAGGATTTGTTATTATTGTGAGAGCATAAGAGTTAGCAATTTTTACAAGAGATTCTGGCATCTCAGCCTTACCAAAATTTATATAGCTTAATAAACCTGTCCCATTCGATGCGTTAACTGGTATTTTAACTTTTTGCGGCGTTCTCGGAGGTATTATTAATTTTGTACTCTGTGAAAACGACTGTGTCGGCATATTATATGGAATAGGATTATTCTTAGATTGATAGTAAAGAGGTAAATGAACATTCGGTGTTTCCAAAATTAAATCGCTTAGATTGATTTTTGCTTTAATTTGGATAAGAAATTCGATACCTAATAAACCGTCAAATTTATCTGAAAAATCGAATAGATAAAATTTATGATTATCATTGGTTTTAAAAGAAGGAAAAATTGGGATGTCTATAACTTCGTTGTGAGTTGACATTGCGTGAGCAGTGCGTACAGTAAAATTTTCGTTAAAAATAAATTCAGAGTAAATTTGATATGCTAGATTTGGATTAATAAAACTTTTGCCACTTCCTGTATCAATAAGAAATTTTGCATTTATTTCGGGGATTATGATTACGGGGAGATCTAAATGTGTGTAATTGTTAAGGTATATTATGTTGTTTTGTCTATATTCGGGGGAATATGAAAATTTTCGTCATTACCGTTATCATGTTCATCATAAATATTATCAAAGTAACTTTCTTGGTCAGTATAATATTGATCGGAATAATTATAGTCATTGAAATTTTGTGTGTCGTTACCTAACTGTTCGTAATTGGTTTCGTTTACTTTCGATGCGTCATCATCGATTTGATTATTTTCGGGTGTGTTAACTGATTGATTAAAAAGTTCTTCAGCTACCCAATTTCTTTGAGTTGGTGGGCGTTGAAAGGTATTTCCGCGTTGACCCGAATTAATACGCGTATTTCTACTCGATGTGTCCATCGGTTCCGGTATGTCACGTTGCATATTATTTCTGGGAATAGCCCCTGTACTATTGTTTTGGTTTGTAAACGGCCTTGCCATATGCGTGAAGGTAGGTCGTGGTATAAACCGATTAGGATGCACTAAATTTGCACTTTGAAAATTTTGTCGAAATGGATTATTAAAGTTTTGTCTAAATGGATTATTGAAATTTTGTTGGTTCATGGGCCTGAAATTTGGGGTAAAATTTGGTGTAAAATTCGGTTGGGGTCTGAATAATTGTGTAGGCATATTAGCAGAATAATGTGTCTGAGATGGATTATTATTTTGTGGTTGATAAGGTTTATTTGTTCTTTGAGTCTGTATAGGCATAGTTTTGTTATTAAAATTAGACCTATTTCGATAAGTAATAAAGTTTTCTTCTTCGCGAACGTATGCCATTGCTTGTTCGAGAGAGTCTGGGTTTTTTAGTCTTACAACAAGTTGCATATGATAGTTTAGATTATTAATAAATGTTTTTAAGCATAAGTCGTCATATTGCTGAATTTTCAATACTTTAATTTGAGCATCGACATTTAAGTTATTTATTTTTGTAAATAATAGGCTTCGCGAATCTTGAATGCGTATGCCGAAATTTACAATTGGTTCGTTTTTATCGAGACGCATACTTATAATATCCTGTACCAAACAGTCTTCAGAACGTTGATCAGAAAAAGTGGATACTAGTGCATCTTTTATTAATTGCCAACTATTAAGTTCAATTCGCGATGCTACTAAATCGGCAGCTCTACCTATCAGTTTACCAATAACAGTATCGAATAAACAAACATTAATTTGTGCTTCTACATTATTTCTGTCTTGATGATTGGCTAGAAAATGTTCGCAAGATCTTAAAAATCTACTTAATTGCTTAGGGTTGCCATCAAAACAAGGAATATTGTCAGCTTGATAACGAATCATACTATAATTTGGTTGATTATTTTGATTGGCCATATTTTCTTGTATTAAATTTTGTTCGATTTCGGGAATTTGTTGAGCTAATGCCAAATTTTCAACGAGATTGATGAGGTCTTCCAGTTTTACAAATGTGGTCAATCAGAATTCTAACATTAAGGAAAGAAAAGGATTATATTTGAAGGAGCACTTACAGTACTACGAAGAATGTTGCTGTCTTCATGGATTTCTTAGCCTAGTTCCAATAGGAAGAGCGATGCTTGTCTTTTCCCTGGAGCCTACTTATGGAGATTTAGGCGATGCTTGTCCTGCTTCTCCGCACTGGGGTTGTTAGACGATTTTTGTTCCGTTCCCCGGTCGTGGAGCCAGTTGTATCACTTTACAGTTTGTCAGTCCGGTCACGTTCTTTTGACAGTTAACTGTTGAAACAGACGGCACTTTGGTCTTTTTGGTTTTCCGAACAGCGATTGGACGAAACTACCCGTTTTAACACAAACTACCCTGTCAGATCCTACCGACTGCGCCACTTACGTTACGGACTTAAAGACAAATCTTTTTAAAAAAGGATTTTATTACTGCTAAGGTTACAATATGACTGAATTACATTTGTTTTTGATTTAATTTATAAGTTCTGTAATATTGTGTAAGCGAAATATAATATTCTGCTAAATGAGCAGGTCTATGGGAACATAGCTCATTAGAGAATTATTGTGTACGGAGCCAAATGATGCCATAGTTTTCAGTGTTGTAGTAATTCCTGGTTTCCGAACAATAGCGACTTGTTCACCACCCATCTCATAACGGATTTCGTCGAAAAGGAAGGCTAGAGCATTATTCGATAAATGACATTTCTTTGTTGCATCCTTAGATATGAAAGTTCCTTCGATGTATATATAACTTTCGGAAACATCCAAAATTATGTCTTGAAAGTAACAGGAATACGGATTTCATCAGAGTTCTTAAATGTTGGAGAACCATATGGTTTATAAGTGTGTTCTTGTAAACTTATGATGGAGTTTTCAAAGATGGGCTCGTTGAAAACTTCAATTTTTTCACTTGTAGCAGTCATTTTTTAGACTTTCGTATTTTTAACCCGATAGACCGTAAAAAGCTGTAATCTTCGGTGGATAGCTGCCGTCGATGACGTCTTCTCGATCCAATGGCTGCTTTACGAATGAGTTTGGAGTGCTTAATCTGTTTATTTTTAGTATGTTTCGATGAATCTTTCATAGTATGCAGCATACGCAGTTGAGTGTTAAAACAAAAACCCATATTTTAAGCAATTTCCTTCAACTCCAATTTAACAATAATCTTCTCACCTCGAAAATCAATCAGATCACCGTCGTCATCCAAGATTCGCAGACTAATGTTGTCTATGAACTGACGTCCTTCCGGAATGATCGGCATATAAATAATATTCTGCGGCTCTTTTGTTATTTTATAACCTGCTTCAACATCAATGTCAAATTCAAATAGGATGTGGCATTTTGATGAGTTCAAGAAAGCACCAGAAATTATGTTACAATCCACCCGTATAATACGTACTTTCATAATATCCACATTGTACACTGACTGATGTCTATTACTTTTTTTTAACACTTTACCGTCAAACCCCAACATTTTAGCAATACTTTTGCTATGTCGAAAATCAATGTCATACTTTGATTTGATCTCACATTTTAATGTATTATTATTGGCTGTTAACGAAAATATTTCATCATGATCGTCGTGGGTTGAATCTTTTAGAGCTGCCAGCATGGCTCTACCAATTTCATTAATTTCATGGGCTCCTGGTGGAATAGTCAATAAATGTGATTTTTTTCCATCTTTTCCAATGTAACCAAAGGAATTGTTGCCTTCATTAATGTTAAATATTAAGTTGTATGTATAAAATCCAACAAGTGCAAGCCCATATTTACTGGTTGTACTTAATTCAATTGGTGGATAGAAGTCGGCGCTTAAAACGCTCGAGTATCCTGTTAGTGTGAATGTATGTGACATGACTGACGTTCAGTAGCTATCTGTGATGGTTTTTATTCTGATTTGCAACAGCTCAATGGATTTAATAAACTAATGTTTTTTTTTCTTCCTACCATCTGCTTTTGATTGAATTGAATTTTCAGCTGTTATATTAACATCGCTTATTTTACAGTAACAGCAAAATAATCTTCTAGTCACTGGTCCATCATTGACATCCTCATTGGAATCATCATCATCACTAGCGCTATTATTATAATGTTCATGACAAAACTGATATTTAAACATATCTTGGTCACTTTTCAGTTTATTTAGTAGTTTTTATCATCACTTCTTTAGGCATGTTTTCCAGTTCTTCAGAATTCATTTGTTGAAGTCCACCTACTTTACGATACACTTTTAGCGACGATAGCATTTTAGTATAGCTCTCGCGATCCATTTGTGCGGTGTCACAGATATCTCACTTTTTATAATTCGGCGGAGAGAAACTTCAGACATAAATGTCCACACCAGACTGTTCCAAATTCTTGTTGACGATCATATGTATAGTAAATTTTATTCGATGCTTCGGAACCACTTTTCAGATATTGTACCAATTCGGTGGGTGGTGGTAAATCACCAAAGTTATCGTAGTATGTTACTTCGAAATTGTTTTTCCTATATGCTACCCAGTGAGTCCCACTCCCTCGGATACTATCCAAATTAATGATTGCAGCTTCATAACGATGAGGTCCGCGCACTGGTAGAGCATCTCTCATATATACCCCTCTGAAATGTGGTATTCGCATTTTTTTGGCATATTTTTCTAGATCTACATTGGATAGTGGTCTTCGGGGTAGGGACTTTAGTGGTTTTTTTGTCCCCTATTGTTAAGGAATAATCCCATACCTGTGCGGTATGGTTTAAGAAATAATCCATTTCCTTGCAAGGCAGCACCCGTTTTTTCTGAACCTGAATTCTTTACAGTTTTTATAGCACGAACGATACCTGCCGCGCCACCAGCCAAGGAACCCAAGGCGGATAGTCCTGCAAATATTGGTATTAGCGGTAAAATTCCACCAGTCTTAGGGATTGGTATTATTCTAGGAGTTCGAATTCTTCGTTTACCACCTGCCGCTTTTAAAGATTTACGTGCAGCCTTAACAGCTATTTTAGATGCTTGCATAATATTTGTTGCGATACTTTTTTTCCCACCTGCTGCTTTTAACAATTCCATCCGAATTGGTCGTCTAATAGCCGAGCCGAAAGCTACTTTGCTTAACCGCTTTCCACCTTTCCGTTTTGAGATCTTCTTGCGACGACGACGGCTGCTTCGTTTCGATGCCGAAGAAGGCACACCCATTCCGAAACGTTGTTTTGCTTTCATAATGTTCGTTACTAGCAAAGCTGCAGCCCTTTCCTTTACACTGGCACCCTTAGATTTTACTCTTTTCCAAGCACTTTGTTCAAGTTCGTAATCGGCCTGATGACGTGCCCCTAAATTTTCTTCGTTATGTAAATAAGCTAAATCATGTTTTTTACAGGCAACATCCAGTGGATTAATTCCTTGATCACCTCTGGTCACACGTTTTATTACCTTGGTACCGGGTCCACAATACTGATAACCGGGAATATGTACCTCAAACGGTAACCTATTAATTACTGAATTGACTATGCCAGATCCAGTCTTCTTTGATAAACGAAACCGTCCACTTCGCTTGACGGTTGACATTTGAATGATTATTTATGTCAACAGTTCCAAATAAATATAAATAAAATGAGAATTATTAAACTTAAACAGAAGCTTTCGGTCGATAATCTTGATGAGAAGGTTGGAGCGGGAGATAATCAAAAAATAGTAATGAGACACGGCCCATTGCTTCCATCTTCCTTTCGTGGGTTGTTAATAGGACCTTCGAACTGTGGCAAAACCAATGTGATGATTTCGCTGCTAACTCACCCCTTGAGATTACGTTTTGAAAACGTTTATATTTACTCAAAATCACTATATCAACCAAAATATGAATATTTAAGAAAAATTCTTTCGCCGATCAAGGGTATCGGTTATTACGCTTTTAGTGATGCAAATAATATTGTCGAACCCTCTGATGCCAAACCAAACTCCATTTTTATTTTTGATGATGTCATGTGTGAGAAACAGGATGTTATAAGATCGTATTTTAGTATGGGACGTCATAAAAATGTGGATGCTTTTTACTTAGCACAGACATATTCCCGTGTTCCTAAGCAACTTGTTCGAGATAATGCAAACTTCATTATAATGTTTAAACAAGACGAAATGAATATGAGACACATATTTTCCGATCACGTTTCACCAGACTTAACATTCCCACGATTTCAAGAGATGTGCTCGAAATGTTGGGATAATAAATACGGATTTTTAGTGATTGATAAAGACAGTGATATAAATTCGGGAAGATATCGTAAAGGTTTTGATAGTTATATATATCTATAAGAATAACAATACGTTTCATTTCAACATCGTCTGTTACTTTGAAAACACCATGAATGAAGAAATTAATTTAAAACGTAAGCTGATCGAAACTACAAATGCAGTTAGAAAAAAGTTTAGGCAAATTAAAAGTGCTAAAGTGCAAAGTAATGTTAATTTAGAAGAGCTTTATAAACCGATAACGAAACCATTAACAACCATATCAAACGTTGTCAAGCACCGGACACCGCCAACACCTCAAAAATCTATTACTGTAATTAAACCAGGAAAAAGTACCAGCTCAACGATGGGATCGGCAGAAACATCGAGAATGGACGCTGCCACCAACGATGAGTCCAACATTATTGGACCGATGGAATTATTTCAAACTTCTACACCCATCATGCGGAAAACAAAATATTCTTCACCACAACATAATACTAATTTTGAATCTTTCTTTGCGACACCATCGTCATCGATCAATCAAACACTGTCATCACACAGACCAAGTGACAACCCATCTTCTGTAGGTGTAAATACCTATTTGGTTGGAATAGAAAAGCATCCTTCTCATTATGATACAATCTATGGCGTTCATTTTGGTAAAAAGTTGAATAAAACGAAAAAATATATTGGTAATCTAGAAGTACGTTTTATCAATGGAAAAGTTTATTTACATAAAAAGGAAATAAATATTGCTACATTTGATGGATCGAATGAGCTCTATGATTTGATTTTTCTTAAATCACCACCATTAATCGGTAAAGAAAATGAAATAAATGAAAAAGTGCTCTTAACGTACAAAGATATTTTGGATTTAACAAATGCTGCATACCTTAAGTACGATAAAAATAAAGGGTTAAGAAAAACCAGATGGCCAAAATATACATCAATCATTGAACCGCTAATAATGGGAACTAAGCTTGGTAGTGGTGTTGGAAGAAAAAAACGAACAAAACATATTCTGTTGCCGGCAAAAAAGACATTATCCTCAAAATTAACTGAATATGTTTATTGGAATAAAGCAACGGAGTTGGTGACACGATTAAGATTATTGTGGAGTTCAAAAGTTGCTGGCCATACAGGACATGATAATGAAATAATGTCAATTATAGAGGAGCTTCGCGAGAAAGGAATAGTATATTAAGTGTTACAGTTGATGACATTCATCAGTGTGTAAGAAGACGTGTACCCTTATACGATGGATCCTAGCCCAGAAAAACTAAAAATTGTTACTGAACTACATAGGAATGCAAGAAAAAATTTTATTCGAAGGCATACAATAATAAAAGGATATGATGACTTGTGGCAAATTGATTTGGCAGAAATGCAACAGTATTCTAATGAGAATGATGGTTATCGCTACATTGTTGTTTGTATTAATTGTTACTCCAAATTTGTGTATGCTAGAGCAGTCAAAAACAAAACCGGTGTTGAAGTTACTAATGCGATGAAGAGCATTATTAAAGAGGCATCATATGCACCGAACAATTTGCAGAGTGATCAAGGAAAAGAGTTCTTTAATAGCACCTTTCAAGCACTTATGAGAAAATATAACATCAACCATTACTCTACCTATAGTACAAAAAAGGCTGCAATTGTTGAGCGTGTTATAAGAACTCTAAAAAATAATTTATATAAGCAATTTTCAGCTAGGGGTTCATACCGATGGATACAAGTACTACCATCTATAACAGAGGTCTACAATAATACCAAACATCGTACGATAAGAATGAAACCCAAGGATGTAACAGCGGATACACAAATTAAAGCATATGATTATTTAAAAATTGTTTCAAGGAAAAGAAAATATCGTTTGGGCGACATTGTTCGTATTAGCAAGTACAAGGGTGTATTTGACAAAGGATATACACCATCATGGTCAACAGAGCTGTTTAAAGTATCAAAAGTTAACGTAACGAATCCACCTACATATTTATTAGAATCGTTAGAAGGTCAACAGATAAAAGGATGTTTTTATGAAGCAGAACTGCAAAAGACAACCAGTCCAAGGGTTTATTTAGTGGAAAAAATTATTAAAAAACGTCAAAAAAATGGCATCGACCAACTGTTTGTAAAATGATTAGGCTTTCCTAACCAATTTAATTCTTGGATAGATAAGTCAGATATTGTATAAACACCTTTGTATTTTGTATTCATAATTATTGTAATATTTTAGCGACAAAATAAACACGTAATGTAATACTTATGAGATTTATTTTATAAAAACAAACAAATTTACCAAACACTTAGGGACTATAACTAAAATGTCTAAGTTCGTAATCATCATATTCCTCATCCGTACTTTCTTCATGCATGAAGGCTTCCTCATCTGAAGTGTCGAGCGGTGCAGGTGGTAGCGGACTTGATGACTGCGATGACAACGATCCTTGCGTTGCTGCATCCTCTTCTTCTTCACTTAATTCAGTAGATTCTTGTTGTTGTTGTCGTTGTTGTTGTTGTTGTTGTTGTCCGCCCCCTAAAATAATGGGGCTTTGAGGTTGATCCCCAGCCACAATAATCCTGTTGTTTTCGTCTTGGCACCAAGAACATAACCCCAATTCCCCACTCACAATCTGCCAATGTTCACAATTAGAACACATTTGGCGACCATTAATTGAAAATGGCCAAACTATTACTGTTTGTTTTACTACTTGTGACTCCATACTCAATATTATTTTGAACGCAATGCTAGAAATAAACTAAGTCACCATAATTTGGGTACGTGTATTTATATAAAACAGATGACCTCTACTTGTGACTTTCAGCGTTTGGTGGTGGTGGTAGTAGGGAGGTGTCATTTGACCTTTCGCCCTCGTCGCTTGATATGTGTTGGTTAGCATTGCACTCAAAATGTAGCTAGCGTTATAAAAGGGATTTTATTTGGGCATCCATTTTGTCTAGGCGTTTTTGTTGGTCTACCCAAATGGAGTGAGTCATTCCTTTATTGTATGAGATGTCTTGTTTTATGTCAGCAATGATGTCCTTATTGACAATTGAAAATATTTCCTGACGAAGTTCCAACACTTGTTTATTGATATAATCTTTGATTGTTGCGGAATCAAGTTTTTTTCCTGGTCCTTCAATGTGATGGACCCTATCATTTAAATATTTTACGATATCCTTATTTACAGTAGAAAATATATGCTGGCGAAGTTCGCGAAGTTCCCGAAGTTCGTTAATAACATATTCTCTAGTCGCAGCATCATTACTATTTTTTGGAATGCCAACATTAGTCAAAGACTTTCCTTCGATGTCATAGTGGCCGTCAGATGTTAGTTTAAAACCAATACCTGGTAAAGCACGTACTAATTGCATATGATGTTGATTTATCCTCTGACGGCCAAATTTGTCAACTGTGCTGTTACTTCGACTCATCTTTCACTTAAACTAAACTAATTTGCTATTTTAACTTCTACTTATATAAATTTATGATTGCAGAATTTACACAAAAAAACAATTACAAGGTGTTATAAACATTTATTTATAATACAATAACTATACATTAAATAAGTACATTATTACTTCTGACTAACCAACATTTTTATAATATAACTACTTATATAAGGTTCATAATATTTAATAGGAAATAATTTATATACGATTGCATATATTACAGTGTTACAATGAGCTCATCATCATCAACAACAACATTATTAGAAGTATATGCTGCACCATTGTTACCATCCACGTTTGTCTTAATTCCATGGCGACGACAACAACAACCAGCTGCTAAGGAATATTCTTCGTCTTCTATTTCTTCCCTGTCTTTGCTTTTATTATCATTACATGTAGAACTTGGTGCAGAGTCATTGTTACTGGCAACAGCATTTTCATTTGACATAAAATCATATTTTAATTTTACTTCATCGGGTATATGTGGCATTTCATTGAGGAATCTTCCCAGTTTTTCTTCAATCATTTTCAAACAAAATGTATCCATACCAATTGAACCATATAAATATTTGTTACAAATATGGACTCCAGTCGAAAAATTTATCGCATCTTTCATATATTTCCCATACTGACTTTTAATTGATTCCACATCAGACCCATGATATTCTGCAAAATTTAAAATGTCTTGGGCCATCCGTCTCAATTTACATGACAACCAAATCACGTTAGAATCTTGGCATTCAGTAATAGTAGCATCGTCACACATCTTAAATTACTTTGATTAACTTGATGTACACGTATTTCTATAAAAATAAACAAAAACTAATTTATTACATTTTTAACTAATTAAATTATATGATAAAGAAAAATTATTATCAAACTAAAGTTCCAAAACTAAATAGAGCTCGACTATGACTCCCAGTAGTAAGTGTTGTCTGTAAACTCTGCCCCAAATAAGTAAATGTAAATTTGTTGCTTTTATTAAAGTTTTCAATTATATCATCAGTAAAGGTATCAACAATACGTTTTGGTAAAAATATCTGAAATGTTACATCATCCGTTGAATCGTACAATGTGACAACAACACTTCTACCAAAACGCGTTATTAAGCACGCCATTTTTTTAAGCATATAAACTTTTCCCACTTCCAAAGTTGACATCTTCCGACATTCCGGAAATTCAACAGTTTGATTTATCATATTATTAATTTCACTTAAGGTGGTTTGTGAAATACTCATTATGATTAAAAATGTAATAAACAACTTTTATTTACCTTTAAGTAATACTTTTGTAGCACCCAACAACAACAACGACAACAGCAACAACAAACACAACAATTCAACTATTATTAGCGAAGACGATGGTTGTCTGTGTGACAGTGAAGGGCACACCAAAGTTATACCGTATTTATTGAGTTTTATCAAGGTCATTCAAGGACAAATTAACACCTGCATACGTTTACAACCCAAAGTCATTTCAAGGTCAAATTAACACCTTCATACGTTCGCAACCAAAGTCATTTCAAGGTCAAATTAACATCTGCACACGTTTGCGACCAAGGTCATTTCAAGGTCAAATTAACACCTGCACACGTTTGTAGCCAAGGTCATTCAAGGTCAAAGTAACACCTGCACACGTTTGCGGCCAAGGTCATTTCAAGGTCAAATTAACACCTGCATACCTTTGCGGCCAAGATCATTCAAGGTCAAATTAACACCTGCATACGTATACGTTCAAGGTCATCCAAGGTCAAGGAGTGAGGGGTGAAAATCCGCTCCCTAACTTTCCCTACTCATAGGGATCATCGGCGGACTCTAAGATATTATATAACATTAATAATTATTAGAGTTTTGATAACGAAAATATCTAACCTATCTTTAATTATTTTATCTAACTTTCACAGAAAATTTAAATACTGTGTTCACTTACCAGATGTAGAAGACCTAGTTCATTTACCAAAAATACTCCAAACGAATTTTAAATTCTCAAAACACCTATAAAACTGTCTAGTAAAACAAACTACATCACACGATAATCAACGTATAACTTCTTAACTACTTGTTTATTTAGACATGTTCATTCTTGTTTGGAAGCAAAATCGCCTAAGTGCTAGTTAGGCACTTTTACCTCCAAGCGAAAACTATATTTCATTTTAGTAACTTTTTCTCCTCAATAATAGATGGCGCTAGAAGTATGTTTTTACTTAGGTAATTTTTGCACCAAACAGAAGGAAATATGTAGAACACGAATTCGATCTTAGGTCAATTTTTAAAAAATTGCACTTAGGCACTTTTGCTTCTGACCCCTTCATTTTGGATCGCTTCTATTACAGGCATTATCAACATAACTTCTTAAAAATTTAAGTTTTGGGTGGTTTGAATACATAACCTCAAATTTTCAATCACGCTCGCTACTATAGTTTATTAGTAACCCCGTTGTTAACCATAACAGGTTAAATAAATTAGATTCACAATATTTTATATTTTGTTTTGTTACACAAGCCTTACTCCAAGACGTTTTGTGTATCACTGAAATTAAGTCATATTGTTTACATCAATATTATAATTTCACAAGGCGGGAAGAGAGGGATAAGTATACTTGTGTGACGTAGCTTTGACGAGCGCAATTGTGTTAAGGGAAATATGTTTACTTACCTCCATTTTCCTAGTCGTACAGGAAAAATATTTCAGGTGAAAAGGGGGATAAGTATACTTACAATACTCAGATTAGCTGACGGAGTTGTCTTAAAAGATATAAGTTTAATTATACCCTTTTCCTCAATAAAAGGCCAAACAACTTTTTAGGGCAGAGGGAGATAAATATATTTATATTCCTTTCCACAAATAATTTTGTTAAAATTCAATTCGTCAGTAGGTTTTAACAAATCTTAATCCCCTTTTCACAAAAAAATATACATTTTCTGTAGTTATATCCTTTTCCACAATCAAAAATGGCACATATTTAAGGCTTAAATGACTTATATCTCTTTTCCCAGGGGTAGATAATAAATTTAAAAGTATTGTGGGTGACTTATCTCAATTTTGAAAATTTTCGACTTATACCCCTATATATATCTTGGGAGCTTTAAATAAGCATGGGAAGCAGCTAAATGTATAGAATGGCAAGAGCATTTTACTGACACGACATAAGGCAAATCTTTTTTAAGGAGTGGAAAAACCGAATTATGCTCACCAAACATAACGTTACATGTATCAGCAGAAAAACCTATTAAGTTTTGAAATGGTATGTTTTTACTTGTGATAGTATTTTTTAATACTCTATAAAGGTCTTCCGCTCTCCCTGAGCTCATCTTGACTAAATCAAAAAACTTTGTTGCCACTTTCTTGCTTTCGTCACAAAAATAAATCACTGTAAAAGCACATTGTTTTATTGTTCCTCTGTCAGTAGTTTCGTCTACTATTATAGAGAAAAATGCTCCTCGTACTCTTAGCTTTGCAAATAGATCTTCTTTAAAATTATCACCCAATCCTTGCTTAATCATGGCAGTAGCTTTGGTCCTTTTCAGGCTAACATTACGTGCTATTTTGGAATCCGGAAATAAATCACTACATAAAGGGCTTAAAACATCTATTAGCTTAAAAGGTAGATTGTTTGTAGCCAAAAGAGCACATAATTTTAATTAAGCTCTTCTAGTACTTTGAGAGATTGGGTTCATTTCTACGTCAGTTATTTTTTTATTGGTTTTAATTTTTAAATAGTTCTCCTTATGTTTAATAGATATACTGTGTCGTTTTATGTCATTCCTGTGGGCCATCATATCTACATCACAAATATTGCAATGTGCATACTCATTTCCCATATTTTCTGTTTTAGCCTTTACAAGCCAATTTTTAAAATTACCAATTTCCAACCAAGATGAAGAAAATTTGTTTTTTTTAACTGTTTTTTTTTGCTTCTTTTTAGGTGGAAGTAAGGCCTTCACCTCTAAAGATTCTTCATCCTAAAATTATTTTTAGTAGAATTAGAGATGCCAATCAATAAACAATTGCAAAGTGATTACCTTTTCTTTTTCATTTATTAAACTGTTACTTTCACGTGTTTTCTTTTGCCCCAGTCCTACTTTTCTTTCACATTTGTCTTGTTCTAAAACTTCTTGTACTTGTTCGTCAGTTTCAGAATCCCTGGAATTATGGTTGTCAGTATGAGTCTTATCCTTATCTTGTACGAATAACTATATTTGTTCTTCCGATGTCTGACAACATAAAAACAAGTTGGTATTATACTCTATTATTTTTCAAACTGGAGATGTAAACAATTTATAATATTGGGCCTGAGTCTAGCACTAGGTACCTAGGGGATGAGACGACTTTGCGATTCAGTTTTAGTAACCAGTTATCCATTTTAAACTAATAGAATTACAATGCCACAACGTATTTCTAACTACGTAGGTACGTAACTATAATATTCCCACACCCCACACCTCAAACCAACACTAAAATTAACCCAGATTGTAAGTAAAAACATGCATAGGATATATACATACATAAAAATATTAGAACAATACAGTAATTAATCTCCGTAATTAATTTCATGAACTAACAATAATTGTTACCTGCCTGCTGTTGTGCTGTCCATAGATAAAGGAGTTGCGCTGTTTACGTGCTGTCATGCTCAGTCAATCGTCAATAACTTCACACCACGATCGTCACGATATACTCGCACTCACGCTAAGAGCCACACTGACTCTCTCGCTCCTATGACTCCTATGAGTCCTATGTCTCATCACAGACCAGTAAACAGTAGTGACTATGGTTCAGTTGATCGTAATTTTAAAGAATATTTCAAGGAATCATGAAATTACCCGAAAATACCCACAACAATCAATTACTTACAGATTAACCGCAGGCATGCTAAATTCCCCTCATTTCGAGTAATTACCCGCAAATCGGCAGCACTGCGCAAAATACTAAGCTCGATTTCGGAGTGCAATGCTCTGATGCCAGGCTTGGTGCGAGGCGAGGGGCGGTGCGCCGTTATGGCCAAGCGCATTTAACTTCATAATAACATTTGCTTCGCACACAGATGCTATGGTACAATGCTAAGTGCGGTGCGAGGTGCGGTGCGTCGTTATGGCCGCCGACTAAAGAACATTTTAGAATGTTGCCATCAACCTTTCAAATTGTATTGCTTGAAATTAGAAGCGCTATTAGGGATAACATGCTGATGGTACGTTCTGGCCATCCAGAAATTGATTTTACCAAACAGCTGTTAATAACACTATGGTGTTTGGCTAATATTAGAGTGTTTTTGGTCAGTCACGTTAAACGTCAATTTCGTTATAGTTGTGATTAATAACCATAACTTTTCGTCGCAAATTATAGAGTTTTTGGACGCACCAGACAAACTGTCACAATTTTAGGTTAGTTCTTAAACTTAGGTATAACCTCAAAATTATTTGTTGGTGTTTGTTTTGATGAAAAAAATTGATAGATAAATAATGGAAGAAATAATTGAGTTTGTGATACAAAGAGGTGAGGTCGAGGATGAGATTAATATGAACCTAATTAGAAATTTGATATTGCAAGATGTTTTTGGTGGTCCTGAGCAACCAGCAGCAGTAGGAGATCGCGTTGTCAGAAGGCCTCTATTTGATCTAGAGGAATGGTCTGAAGCAGACTGTAAAACTCATTTCCGATTTGACAAAGAGGACATACCCCGTCTTGTTGCAGCACTCGGAATACCACAATTTATTTAAACTCAGGCAGGACATACTGCTACAGGTTAGTTTACTTCTGAGTTGATTTTTTCTGTTTGAGGGTGCGGATAATACATAGTTTAATAATAAGTCCTTAATACCTACCCAGCATACATACAGACCTACTACAAAACCTGCACAGATCACTTTCTTAGTGGTACCCATCGAAAGCTGCATTTCTTAACAAAAAATCAGGATTAGGTTCTATATTTTTAACTAAATTAGGTATATCTATTTATTTTTTAGGATTTGAGGCTTTATGCAGGACATTGAAAAGACAGGCATATCCAAATAGACTTGAGGACATCAGACATTTGAATCATCTATATTCAAAACCCGACAAATCCACTGAGGTCAAATGTTGGGAAATTGAAGAAAACTGTTTCATGTCATTACTATTTACTAACTGTGTAAATATTTTGCAGGCTATTAGAGGTCAAATTGTTTTATTGAAAAATTTATTTATTTTTTCCAAAAAAACATAACTGTAGTCAAAATTTTAATAAATAAAATGGATTTGTCGGGTTTTGATATTCAACTTTGGATTTGTCGGGTTTTGCAAATAACGCTCATGGATTTGACGGGTTTTGATACCGAAACATTTAAAAACAAAGAATTTTTTGAAATATTTATGTTATCTAAAGAGCCTTAATACAATACAATATTTTTTGAAAACTAAACTATCAAGTCCGGGATCTCGTCAACTGGTTCACACAAATTAGTACTGCTGCATTCGGGTTCCTTTGAAATTCCATCATCTGGGACATCATAGTATTTTTTAATAACGTCATTGTAGTATTTAAGGTTTTCTATTTCTTTCCAGTTTTCACCCCAATGTTTTTCCAATAAAGCCTTAACGTCTTTTAGCTTTTCCTCGTACGCCGCTCAGAACTACAGATTGTAAGATACTCCCAACCGATTTACCTTTTTTAAAAACAGACTTGTATTCCCCAAGATCAGATTTATAGGATTGCTCTCCTCGAATTGTTACTGTCCTATTTGGTCCTCGTCTCAGTAAAAACCTTTTACTCATGTTAAACCGGAAGTGCCACTGTGCAGGAGGTGTGATGGTAGTTTGAGAGTCCTTTTTCCAGTCGTGAACAGTCACATCACGACTCAGAACAAAAACAGTTCCATCGTCATTAAATATTTCGAGAAACTCTTCTGGAGAAACGATGGTGTCTTTCCTTTTTATAACTTTCTCGATTCGTGCAAAGACTCTATCTGGGGGAATAAAGGAATGTTCAGACACGGGAAATATAAGTTCCAAGTTATTAACATAGAAGGGTGCATGTACACTTAGCCATTTGATGCACATTGTTATCATTATGGAGTTTTTGTTTTGCCCCCCACAGCCATCGGCAATAAGCCGAACAGTATCTATGTTTTCGAAGTTAGTGGTACTCAATTTGTGAAAAACGGCACTAGCAATTTCATTGGCTCCTTTTGAATGCTGGTCCTCAGTCCATGAATATAAAAACACATTTTCCTTGGACAATGGAGAATGTGATGTACCTGTAACGGCGGCAAAATTATACGTTTACAACTGCCGACTGTAATAAACAGATTGATCTTCGGCATTGCTTGGTTTTTTTGACAGTCAAACGAAATTATTTTGAGACCTTGCCTTTCTTCTCTGAGTGAATCAAAAAATGCTTTTGCCTGTAATTTGTGTACGCGCTTCTCAATCATAAGTTTTCTTTTAAGTTGCTTATCTTTTTCCACTTTGAGTTTTTCTGTTAACTAAAGGCATGTAGAACAAACATCAGTTCTTGGAGAACCGAAACCAATATTGTAGCAGGTATTGAAAATATGCCGGAAATAACTTTTTTTCACCATAACGTACGTAGATCCCATTTCAACTTTCCGGTAGTATTGTCGCCACATTTTTGATATGTTTAAATCCGAAGATAAATATGTTCGGCTGCTCCTATTTCTGCAGTAATGAGATTCAACAGTTTTAAATTGCTCAATAAATCTCATTACAGAAGATTTTTTTTCAGCAAATTTTTGAGTCTTTCGATCACCTCCCCTGTTTTCGCGTGCCATGTGTTGTCCTTCATGAAATCGTTTTAGTACGCCAAGTACTCGATCCTTTTTTACTTTCAAAATATCAAGAAAGGCTTTCTGGCATACAGGTATTTTTTTGGATGAATCTAAAAGACCGATATAGTATTTTACTGAGTAGGTTTTCCTATAATTCCTATTTCCCGTACGCCCTTGGCGTTTTATATTTTTTGTCTCGCAAAATTTTATTATAAAGTTATCCTGGCCTATCTTATCTTTATGCGAATAAAAAATTTGATGAAATTGTTTTATATCACGCATCAACAGGGTACTGCATCGATAAGATTTTGTAGAATGTTGACAAGTTGGATATGACGGCAAGCCTTGGGCTTTGTATCTAAGGAGAAAAAAAAAATTCTGTACATTTTTGTTTTGTTTAAAAATAAAAATGAGATTGTTTACCTTTCCTCCTTTTGTACTGTTCGCTTCCATGTTCTTGGTCGGGAAACTCTTTTGCGAGCTCTGTCTGGAGTCACTGGTTTAGGAACCTCTCCAATATACTCTGCCATTGTTTGAGTATTAAATATATAATGTAAAATAATTTACTTTTCAATTTTAATCACAACACAAACTGGACAATACTACTACTTTGTATACTCTGACTGTTAGAATAAAAACAAATGGCGCAGACAAACCAAATTCATACGTATTGCAGTCGCGTGACTTTAGAAGAATGCTGTGATTGGCTGGTGTGGATTTGCTGGCATTTGATTTTAACGTCGCTCGGATTTGTCGGATTTTGAAACCAACTCCATATTTTAGGTGCAAATGTAGCTTGGATTTGCGGGGATTTGCACTGTGAATATTATATTAGATGGTAGAGAACTAGAAGACAAATCCAGTGACGTATTAAACTCATTTTTCTCGAAAAATGGATTTGTCGGGTTTTGAAACTAGATGATTCATTTTTTTGGTGACCGTAGTATTTGTGCAATTTCAGAAATTACAAACTTTGTGATAGGTTTTGTAGAAGAAACCTTTGACCACCTACTTATGGATCTGGAATCTCACCGTTGGTTAACTGCAGAGAAACTTCGAGGTTATTCAAATGTAAGTTTAAGAAAAGTTTATCAAAAATATGCCTCCAGTCAAAAAGTCATAATCATCAGTTTGAAATAGGTATAATAAATTTTTATGTAAAGGTAGCAACCTCACCTTTTTTTAATTTTCTTGGAAAACAGAACGGCACATATTTTTTAAAGGGTGGACAATACTTTTAAGTTTTATAGAGATGGGCTTGCTAGGTTTATGGAGGTCTCCACAAGAGCTTGGTCCCCTAACAACAAGACGGTGTTTAAGTTCTCTACTTATTCTGACAAGTTTCCTCTCTTTCAGGCAGTTGCAGCAAAAGGGGCTGCAGTTCAATACTGTTGGGCCTTTCTTGATGGGGCAATAAGGCCCATTTGCAGGCCATCGGTAGATCAACAGCTGTATTACTCTGGTCACAAGAGGACCCATTGCTTAAAGTACCAGAGCTTGGTTACTGATGGTTTAACCATTAGCTGTATGGGACCCTTCGAGGGAAGAAGGCATGATGCAGGTATCCTGAGAGATCATATCCTGAGCCTTTATGGTCAGTTGGAAGAAAAAACCATATTTCCAAAAGGCAATTTTGTAATATATGGCGATCAGGCTTACGGCATCAGAGAACTCATACTCTGTCCGTTTCCTGGACGAAACAAACCCTGAAGAGATGTTCAATAACAGTATGTCTTCAGTCAGAGAAGCAGTGGAGTGGTCTTTTTGTAAGGTTGTGGCAGAATTTGCATTCATAGACTTCAAAAAAAATCAAAAGCTGTTGCTTCAGGATATAAAAGCAATGTATAAAGCTG
Source organism: Polydrusus tereticollis (assembly GCA_963920685.1). Classification (NCBI taxonomy): domain Eukaryota; kingdom Metazoa; phylum Arthropoda; class Insecta; order Coleoptera; family Curculionidae; genus Polydrusus; species Polydrusus tereticollis. The sequence continues at coordinate 92,220,670 of OY987330.1, forward strand.
CAACAATCTTTGCAAATTGTCACACTTGCCTTTATGGCACTCAAACTGCACAGTTTTTTAATATAAATACTATAGCATTGGAACAATATCTCAATGGTGAATTATATTTTTTTTTTAGTTTGTTAAGTGGTTTACATCATTATGTCTCCACCTGGACGTTTGTAGATAGTTTAGCCTTATATTCAGCAGAAAATATGTATCTTTTAGAAAAATTAAGGGTAGTTTTAATTATGTACATAATTTTAAAATGTGTTTTTTTGCTATTTTTAAACTACAAGGTGTATTTTAATCAAGTAAAGACGTTTCTACTACAAATAAATTTTATTGAAATATGAAAGTACAGTGAAAATGTTACATTTACAAAAAAACTGGATAAATTTACTTAAGCTACCTATCCTAAATACCTTCTTCTTAAAAGGTCCTGTGGCTGCAAATACATGTTCCTGGATTACAGTCCACAGGTCTGGCTGTCGAAAGGGATTATATCCCAGCACCTCTCGTAGGAAGATCAAGTCATCTTCATCCCGAAACCGTAACCTTGTTTTTTTTGGTATACTTGGGCTTTCATTGTTGCTGCTCATATCTAAAACAACATAAAACGAAGCATGGAATTGTTTAATCAATCACCACCTCTACAGTAGGGTTCATTCCCGGGAATTCTCGGCTCGAGAATTCCCGGGAATCGTTGGGCTTTGTTCCCGGGAAATCATGTACCTATATAGAAATTAAATCGCCGTTTGTTGTGTTGCGTAGCGGCGCGGGCCAAAGCGCAGCGGCACCCTTTGATCTCGCTGCAAGCGCTCTGCGGCGTCGTTTTTACACGTTCATTCGTGTTCCGATTCTAGCCAATTATAGTTTACGTAGTGAGTGTTTCACAGTTTACGTGATAAATTGAAATCAAACAGGTAAGTCTTTTCACTTTTATTGACACATCATGGCTTTATTATTCATATTATTTTTATCAATAATATAATCTAAATGTGATCTTAAATTTTACTAGGTACGAGTACCTATCTGTTCTTTTCTATTATTTTTTAGTCAAACTTTAATACATAAAATAACTAACGATACATTAATTATACTACTTAGTCTAATTATATTTCCTATTTTTGTAAAACAACAACACACAAGCTTACTTACTACTTAGTCTAATTATATGTCCTATTTTTGTAAAACAACAACACACAAGCTTAGTTTTTAATTATTCTGATATGTTTTTCTTATGTAAGTAATTTGAAATTAATTAATGTGTCATTTTAAATTTGTGAGACGAATATTGCCAGTTGTGTTGTGTGTGTATCACATATTACTCCAAAGGCCTATTATTAATTTAAATTGCGTTTGTTATAGATTTTACCGAAACGTCACTATAACAGTAAAGATGGAAGCATCAAAAGCATGGAAATATTTAAAAAAAAATAAGGAATCTGCAAATGCGCAATGCCTAAAGTGCCCAAAAACCATTGCTTGCAAAGGTTCAAATACTAGCGGGTTGGTGAGACATTTAGCACATGTGCATAAAATCAATATTACTAAATGCGGGACCCAAGAAGAATCCGAATCTGAAGCATCTACAAGTTCAGGTGTGAGTGCACCGAAAAAAAGCAGGCCTGGGTATGAAAGTATGCAGCAAACAGAAACTAAACTTCAAAACTCTACCGATACAATCATTGGGTGAAATATTGGCGAGGCTGGCTGCAAAAGACGGCTTCACCATAAATGGAATCACAAAAAGTGAATTCATTCGTGATTCACTTTCTGCTAAAGGATATAAACTGCCCATGTGTGTTAATGATGTTATGAATCTAATACTAAAATACTATGAGGACAAGGAAAAAGAAATGATAAAAGAACTTTCAGATATTTGTTCTTCAGGTAACCGGCTAAGTGTTAGTATTGACGAGTGGACAAGCATACGTAACAAACGCTATTTTAGTGTTATTTGTCATACCACAGAAACAACACATTATAATTTGGGGTTAGTCTATATACCCGGTAAATGTGGGGCCGTTGAAGTAAGACAAATAGTGGAGGAACGCTTGAAACATTTTGGAGTGAAATTTGAGAGTGATGTTGTTGCCGTAACAAGCGATGGGCCAAACGTAATGAAAAAATTTGGCAGAGAAAGCCCCTGTGAAATGGTTATATGTGTAAATCATGCCATCCATTTAGCTATTCTTGACACATTTTGCAAAAAACAGTCAGAAGTTACAGCTGCTAGGACTGCCTTGCATAACGATGACGAACACAGCAGCTCCGATGAAACCAGCAGCACTGATAACGATGATGAATCTTATATATCTAATGAAGAACCTAGACCGCAAATAATTGATGACATAAACAATGTAATGACTGAGACCCGATCGATTATAAGATTTTTCAGAAAGAGTCCTCTAAAATCAATCACACTGCAGAAACATGTAGTAGCCGAATTCGGAGTAGAACTAGTTTTGTTACTCGATGTCAGAACTAGATGGAATTCAATGCTGACAATAATTGAACGTTTCTTGAAATTAAAAAATGCAATCAAAAAGGCATTGATAAATTTAGATAGCTCACAAAAATGGAATGAAGATAATATTACTGTGCTACAAAAACTGCAGATGATATTAACACCAACAAAACTTGCAGTAGAGGCGTTGAGTAGGCAATATGCCAATTTATTGACTGCAGAGGCTATAATAGACGTATTGCTAAAAAAATTAGAAAGTATTAATGATCCTTTGGCCCTCAAATTAGTAGATTCACTTAAGTTGAAAATATCAGAGCGCCGTAATACGTCTCTAATATCGCTGCTAAAATACTTGAACAGCCCTGACAATTTCATGCACAATAAAAGTAACTACTTCATTGATAACAATAAGACATTTTTGATCGGATACGGATCGTTTATACCCTGCCGTCACAACCTGAACCCGAAAGCTTCGAAATTCAATTAGAAAAAGCAATTAAAGGCATTTCAACAAATGAGGAGGGAAGTGCAGTGGCACTGTCAAAATCTATAGTAAAGAAAGAGTTCTTACTTTTTGAACAGACTTGGAAGAGGTCACCAAATTTAGAATCGATGTACAAAGCATTGCTTTCAGTTAAGCCTACTTCAACTGAAAATGAAAAAGTGTTTTCAATTTCAGGAAATATAGTTAATAAAATAAGAAACCGGATGTCTGATAAAGCTATAAATGCTTTAGTTTTTCTAAAGGCATATTTCATCAGACAGAGTAAGCTGACCTAATTGTTATGTATCTGTCTGTCTGTATGTTCAGCTCCTCAGCGTAAGATGTTCCATTGATCTTGCAAAGTTTTTATTTGTTTTTATTCTAATTAACATGCCATAAATGGTGCTGTGATTGTAATTTAATTATAAGTTAAGTAAGATATTAACGTTTTCTTTCATGTTGATTTTTTGTTTAGTTTAATAGAAGCTACTTTTGTTTATAAGTTCTAAATAACCAGCCAAAAATGGTGCTGTCATTATAATTATGAGTCTGAATAACATTATTTCTGTATTTTTTTTAAAAAACTTAATTAGCTTATTCATAAGATTAATGTTTTTGAATATAATCAATAAAAGTTTTATAATTAATTTGATACTTTTATTTGAGAGGAAAACCACTGAATTTGTTGACGTTACTGGAACCAAATAATATGAGAAAACGTACGTAAATGTAAATTTCTCGGCAACCCGAGAAGCCTCGAGAAATTAGCTTCGAGAATTCTCGAGACCCGAGAAATTGAAAAGCTCGAGAAATCATGAACCCTACTCTACAGACAATATTTTGTTTTAATAAAGAAAGGTGGTATGTTTAAGTTCTTTATTTGATCTTAATAAGCTTTAAATAATCCAGAAAATGCGTACCTACGTTTATGCTGGAAATACTCCACAAAATTGTACGAAAATCATTTAAAACTTGCCGAAAAGTTAAAAAAAATAGTCACAAAATGAAAACATAAACAAAAAAACCAAACAATTTAAGTTCAAATGTCAATGTCAAAATTCTGAAATATAACGATAAGCACTCTTTTAAAGATACCGCTAATCCTCCGTAATTAACCACGTCCGTTATCCTTAATAAACATAAAGGCGTGACAGGTCGCTACTGCGTCGACTCCGTATAACGATAACCACGATTTCAGTGACAAATGTGCGGACCAAAAACACTCTATTGAAAGTTTTCGGTAGGTATATTAAGGTATTTTATATTTTCCAACTTCACTTAAAACCTATATTTTAAAGTTCCTTATAACTTTTATTTGGAAATTAGTCTTAGTCTTAATTACTATGGCCACCTGTCTTGTCGACAATCAGCCAGCTATGCTTTATTCAACATAGGTACCTATTACATATTACTCTTAAATAATATATTTACATAATTGGTTTGGTATCAGTAGCAAAACTAAATAATAGACACCTAGGTGCGAAACACCCGTCTGTACCAAAAACTAAATTTGACACTACTGTCTCTTACAAAAAGGATACAAAATCGCAACGATAGACGGTGCTGAAGCTGAAGAAATTATGAAAATATATGGAATATTGTTCACAAATTTTGAACTTTTATTCAATTTTTAAAGAGCTCAAAATTTCACCGTTTTATCTTTCCAAAGCATATTCATAGAATATGGTTCCGGTACTGTTTAGGCAGAGAGGTCCGAAATATTTAATTCCAAAACTAAAAAAAATTCTGCTTAACAAAGCATATTATTCCATACAGGAATTTTTTGATGATGGGGCTGTTCTCCTCATGACATGACTCTGTAAACTTCTAGGGCCAAGTGTAGACTTTCTCTTTCTCTGACTTTTAAAATGTGTTGTGAGTAGTTAAGTATTTTAGATGTTTTGTTTTTAATTTTAATTCTAATTTTTTAAATTTTAACTGATTGAACTTTTGACAGGATCTACACTTTAGGGTAAAAGGAATTTATTGTAATTCTTATAGATCAAATAAAGATATATCTATCTATCTATCTATCTATCTATCTATCTATCTATCTATCTATCTATCTATCTATCTATCTATCTATCTATCTATCTATCTATCTATCTATCTATGCCAAATGGCATATCGTCGCCTCAGTGTTATAGTGTTCTACGTCCACATAACCTAATTTTGAGTAAAATAACTTTGAATGTTTAAGTAAATGTATTTTCTACACTTACTTACCTAATAATAATTGTGTTCTGTCAAAAAAATTTGGTTATATTGTATGTTTAAACTTTATAGAAATAATTGGTGTGGGTATATATTTTATATATGAAATCATACAACGTAATTTTTACAAAAATGGATATAGAACCTTTTAGTTGCTTTCAGAAAAAAACGGTGGATATAGAACAAAAAACTTGATAAAGAACACCATTATGATTATTCAAAATATATAGTTGTATTTATTATTTGGTAACAATTATAATATAATTATAGGGTTATAACATATATACAGTTTACAGTGCAATGTTCTTTATTTATAAGTCCTACTTTTGTCGCCTTTCTAGTACGCTTGCGCGCTACTTCCGTTGCATTCTCCTAAATTTAATTTTTTGCCTTTTTCTTACTTTCACTTATTTTCTTTGGTTTCTTTGATTCTTCGACCTTTCTCTTGGTGCCATTGTGGGATCCTGAAGTGCCTGGCTCATTCTTGATTTCTGAACTTATAGCATTTAAATTTTCTGAGCTACTCTGATCTCCCCTACTTTTACCTTTTTTGACTTGCTTTACCGCCACTTTTTTTTTGTCCTTGTTTGCATAAGCAGCTATTAAAACTTAATAGAAATGTTTAACCTCTTCGGGCATTTGTGGCAGCATTTCTTTCAAGGCTTCCCTCTTTTGCTCAGAGATACCGAGGTTAATATCCGACAAAGGGTTTACCGACTCTGGGAAACAAAACTCTTCGTTTTCAGATTTTCTGGTCTTTCGAGTTTGTTTATAGCATAGTTTTATATCTTTGATTTCCCCTTCAAAAGCGTCCCGATATTTTATGTTTATAATTGTCTTTTTTTCATAAATAAAGTGGTTAACCTTCGTATACGGAATTAAGTTGTATGTTAAAGTCCCGTAAACCTTTTTGTAATTTAGGTAATCACTTGGAATCATCTGAAGGACTTTGAACTTCAGTTTCCAATGGGTTGGCATGTGCAGTAAGGTTCTTATTAAAGTTAATGGGGACCAGATTTCCAAGTTTCTAATATATCTTTCAATGCAACTATGTGCTGCATCAATTTCTTGTATAGTCCCATGTCCGGGCTCTGAGTATTTGTGTTCTATTATTTCCAATTCTTTGCTTTCCTTAGAATTTAAGAAATATTGCAATGCAAATGGTAAAATAGAATTGCGATTCTGCGGAACACAACTATCAGACCATAGAATGACTTTCTTTAAATTCGAATGATCTGCTAATATAGCTTTCAAGATTTTAATTAGAGCACTTGCTAAGTGTGTTCCTCCCCGTCCACAAATGTATTCATGCCAAATGGCATTGTATACACAACTACTAATGCTGCAATGCCCAGTCAAGTTATAGGTATTAAGTTTGGATTTATAGTAGTAACCTCCTACGTATGCTTTAGGCAAAGAGAATACATTTTGCATGTCGTATGTCACAACACAAACATCTTCTTTCATTTTATTTTTGCATCTCTCTCGGTCAAGTTCACGTTCTTCTTTCCCAATTCTTTTATTTTTAAACTGTTCCTTATAATCAAATATTTGCTTTTCAGTGGGCTCTTTAGTTACTTTAAATTCCTCACATTTATCGCAGCGATCCTTTTTCTACTTTAGAAAACCTATATTATACTCAAATTTAAAGATGTCTGAGTAAACATGGTATTTACCTGGGTTCTTGCTGGTAGCCAAATATAAGTTATACATTCTTTTAATATTAAGATCTCTTTCCAAGTATTTCCTGTTGCTCGTACTCCTGCAATAATGTGAGTCAACAACGGGAAATTATTCTATGTGAGCGCGAACTTCATTCTTGCTTTCGTCAGATATAACTTTCCAGAAAGTAACTGCCTAGGCCCAGGTGCGTTATGAGGTTGAATTTTGTCAAAAAAATAGTAAACACGCCTTTTAGATATATCCAGTGTATTTAAGAAGTAGTCCTGGCAAACACGCAAACGGGCTTGTTTAACTTCAAAAAAATATTGGTATGAATACACCTTTTTACTGACCGATTTCTGAGTTCGTTTTCGTTTTGCAAGATACCTGTTAATATACTTAGAGTAAAAGTGAGGTTTACGTTGGTCAGGAAGTGTCCAAAAATATCTATGAATTTCTTCCCTTTCTTCAGGACTTATTTTAGTTGCACATTTGAAATGGCATTTTTCTGAATGACAAGCAGCTTCGTTTACTGCTTTTCTCGGTTCGCAATTGTCTTTGCAATTTAAATATGGTTCTCCGTGCTGACGTTTTTCTTTCCTTACATTCTGTTTCCATTTGGACGGTTCTCTCTTATTCTTCCTTGTTGATATCGTGTTATTGTCACATTCTTCAGATTACACATTAACTACCGTATTGGTTCCATTTTCAAAATTAATTTCTTCGATAGGCACAGGATTATTTACCCTAAAATGCATAATTGGTGAATATAATGAGTAAACTTGCTAACGAAATCGGTAAACTTACGTTGGAATCGCAATGTAAGTATGAACGATTATAGGAATAGATTGTTGCCCTCCAATCATATTATTTTCAGTAATCAACTCAGAGACAAGAAGTGGAAGATCTTGCTCTTGTTGAATGTTGCATCTGCAGTAAAGGGTAAAGTTAGTTACGCGTTTTTAACTCATAGTATTTTATTTGGTACCTTTCAAGTTCATGGCATGTGAAAATAACTTCCATATTTTCTATATCCAAATTATCAGTGTTATTTTGATTAAAACTTAGGTCTTTATTATCAAACTGAAGTAAGGCTGAGTCTAAATTTCTAAAATCAAGAATAATTCATATAACTGCTACTTTCAGTTTCAAATTGAGAAATTCAAAAAAGTCAGGTTATTAATACTTCGTACAATGGTTTTGCACCGAATAAAATAATATTTGAAGTAACTTGCTACCATATTATATTGGTAAGGCTTCCAGAAAGTGTCGTAGGGTCGCCTGACGTAAAATCGCTCATTTTTAATCTTCTTTACGTATTTTTACTAGAGCAATACAGCCCAATTACCTGCGAAAAGCGAATGACAACAAACTGGATATAGAACATTATAATGTTGTTGCAACTGCAGTGCAAGAATAGAGCCAACCAAAAGCGAATATAGAACACTATAACACTGAGGCGACGATATGTAACATCATATTCCCAGTATCAGATGCAGGGAATATTCTACTTAGAATGTGAATATGCCAGATATTCGTAGCATATGCGTGGAATATTCGGATATCCCTGGGGAAATAGGCAGATTGTAGGCATATTCAACGGATATTCGGTACCGTCTGGGCTACAGATTGGCATGATTTTCCACTTTTTACTTCCTGCACGGCTTTTGTCATATTCTCATCCGAATAACTTTTATATTTCCTTGCGCCTGGGTTCTTCGGATTTTTTTCTCGAGGTATCTGTAACAACATAATCTGGTGTCAATGTTTAGTGAATATAAAATTACCATGTCAAATTTATCAAGGATTGTCACGTGACAAACATAACCTAATTTAAAAATTATGACTTTTTTTAAACAACACAAAAACAAGTTTAAATAAATAAGATATTGATGTCTTAAGCTGTTTTACAACCTCTACTTACCTTTATATGTCAACTTAATCACTATAATTATGATTTTTTTAAAAGTTTTTTTTGACGAAAACACCATTTACATGCCCAGCTGAGAATTTAACCAAACTGAAGAGGCGCCTATTGCGAAAGTAGTGAGATTCCCTCGCGGCGCCAGGTAGCGGTGCATGGGCGGTATTTAATGCAGCGTTCTGCAATACACTCTTATTCCACGATTCGCTCCTTTGGTGTTCTTTTATGTCCTCTTGCGGCGGCGGAGTAAATCTAAGCGTGTTCTTTTTTCACCTCTGCGATGCCGTCGAGCAAATCTTTTTACTCCGACTTTTCGGAGTGAGCTCGCAGATTTACTTAAAATTTGTTGGTGGGGATGAAGGTTTACTAACCTCACTTTTTGATTTTTTGCACCACTTCAGAACATAACATACAACATACAGGCTGTTTTCTATTTAGGACATTTATTTTGTTTAATTATAAAAAAAAATGTAAAATGGATATTAATAATGATATGAACTATTGCTGCTTGGTAATTTGCAATATAGGAATATTATATATAATATTTGAGGACCACCAATTTAAAGGTACTGCCATAACGGCGCACCGCACCTCGCACAAAGCATTGCGGTCGAGTGTTCATATTGGCGCACCGCACCTAGCATTATTTCATATCAGTTGATTTTTAACTATCGCCTAAGCATCATAGCAAACATGAGTTCTTCTTCATGTTCGGCGGATGATGATGATATCGTGTTTAACTATACTTTAAGAAAGTGGTACTTTATTAAAAATAAAGGAAGGAAAACAATACATCTTTTAAATAAAAAGCGAAGTCAGTTTGGTGAATTCCATCACCTTTATAATGACTTAAGACAAGATAATCATCGTTTCTTTGAGTATATGCGAATGAACATTGGGACATTCGACTATATTTTAAGCAAAATTGCCGACAAAAAAGATATTTCTTGGAAGAACTGCCATGCTCAACCCAAAATAATTGAAGAAAGACTGATGCTAACTTTACGGTAAGTACACAAAACTTTATTGCAAAAAAAATAGTTACAAAACATTGTTGGTTAATATCTACATTTCTAACAGAACCTTGATTAATATGTTACTACCAGATTAAAAATTAAATTGTGGGCGAAAACTTGTTGATCTTGCCGGTTGGCGGAAATGTTATAACCGCTGAGTTGAGTACCTGGCAGTGCTGCTAACGCAATAATTCAACTTTCCCCACTTCAAGTGTCAAGAATACCCGTACAGGCATTAAATTACCCGCGTCAATGAAAACCCTTTAATATTGATTATTTTGCCAAAATACGTATACATTTCAAATTTCATCAAGTCGAAATGGCTGTGTAGGTAGTACAAAACACTAAAAATTATGTACAACATAACATAACCCAAAAAAAAATAATACATAACCTCATTAACCTGCGGGCGGGTGTAACTTTCTTCATCCAGAATACGTTTATAGGATAATGTAAAAATAATCTAGTTTTCCCCTTAGAAAAATAAAATACAGTTGATCGTTATTAAAAACTTTATTAGGTGTTTGGACTAAATATTCTAAACATATTTTTCTCTTAGCATAAAGTACAAAATATAAAAAAAAAAACTATTATTTTTTCCAAACATTACAACTTAACATTTTTTTATTGGGTTCAAAGTTTAAAAGACCATTACATGATGCAATACCCTGCTTACTATATATAAGGGATGCTATATTTACAGTACCTAAACAGTTTCGATGGTCGGTTTAAATAAGGTTTAGATTGCTGAAAATTCTTTCAACTGATACATTAGAGAATGGAAGCACAAGAAAGAAATGAATAATGACTATTAAGTGAGTAAATATTGGCATGTAATCTACAAGATTTTAATACCTTTAAATTATTAAGAAATCGTTCCAAACGTCTTATTAAACAAGACCATTTCAATTATATAAATCATATTGAAGAAGAAATACCCTATAATAGTAGGAAATTCTGGCATTTTGTCGGGGCAAAAAATCATAATGACTTACCTTCTTCAATGTCATTTAATAACAATGTTGTTGACAACACCGAGGATATTTGTAATCTGTTCGCAGAATATTTTAAAAGTGTCTATGAGCCGAAGTCGAATAACAACTATGCTAAAAATTACACAGATGGCGATGCCCTTTTCTCTCACCTTCATTTTGATGTCTTAGAAATTAAAAATATCTTAATAAATCTAAATACTAAGAAGGGCGCTGGTGCGGATGACATTCCAGCATTATTTGTCGCCAAATGTGCTTTAAGTCTAGCGCTCCCTCTCACCTTGATATTCAACCAATCATTAAGAGTGGGTTTGTTTCCCAAATCATGGAAAAAATCGCTAATTATACCAGTTTTTAAATCTGGCAATAAAAGTGATATTAGTAACTATCGACCAATATCTAAACTGTGCATTTTTGCTAAAGTTTTTGAAAAGGCAATTTATGAACACCTTTTTTTTTTTATTAAAGAATAAAATTAGTATCCATCAACATGGATTTTTCGTAATAGGCCGATAGAGTCAAATCTTATTTGTTACTCGGAGTTTTTAACTCGTAGTATGGATAATAGAATTCAGGTTGACTCCATCTACACCGACTTCAGTAAGGCTTTTGATAAAATTGACCACCTTTTACTTCTAAGAAAGTTATCTAAGGTGGTGTGATTCTGGACTGGTTTGACTCCTATTTAACTGACAGAGAGCAGCTTGTTTCAGTGGCTGGCTGCAGGTCGAATAACTTTATATCTACCTCAGGTGTACCTCAAGGTAGCCACCTGGGGCCGTTACTATTTACCTTGTACATAAATGATATACAGACATACTTTCATCATTGCAAATTTCTATTCTATGCAGATGACCTCAAATTATACAGAGAAATAATAAATATATATATAATAAAATGGTCTACAACTACAACCTTGGTGGGCATTATTTAAAACGAGTGAGTCAAGTTAGAGATCTGGGATTTCTTTTTGATGACAAGTTGTTGTTCGACATTCATATACAAAACACTGTCAGTAGTGCGTTCCGGATGCTCGGATTTGTAAATAGACAAGGCAAACACTTTAGGCATAATAAAACATTAATATCTCTTTATTACGCATACGCCTTTAGTCGTCTTAATTTCGCTTCTTCTGTTTGGAACCCACAATATGTTGTTTATAAGTCGCGTATAGAATCTGTCCAAGATAAATTTTTAAAATGTTTAGCATTTAGAGATAACATTAGATATGATAATTTGGGAATGCTACGCTCAATGTTCCTCAGAGGAATTTTCGGAATATAAATTTATTTAAATCCGGCTTTTCTCGGACAAATAGTTCTTTAAACTCGACTTTCTCGAGAATGATTAAATTTTCTAACTCGGTATGTGATGCAGTGGACTTTTTTTCTACTTCCTTACAAGCCTTTAAGAACAAATTGAAAGGAATATTGATTGACTTTTAGTATTTAGGTTAGTAAGTACCTATTAGGTTTTACTTACATCTGTTTAGTTGATAGAATAAGTACACTATGAACATTTTAATTAAACTAAATTGTATTTGTAAATAGTGGATATCTTTATGGGAGCATATCCTGTTCGTATCCCAAAGAAAGTAAATAAATAAATAAATAAATGTTGGCTGCATTTTTTAATAGGAATACATCTTCCCAATATTTTTCTGCAGTTTCATTTTTGTTTAATCCCAATTCTTGAAAATCAAGCATCGCACTCATTATCCAGTTGTTGCTCCCCAGCAATTAAGTCAGTTAAAAAAGGAAATTTTTGTAAAATTGGAATGAGGCTTTTAATTTCATACTTTTGTGCTTTTATAGGATCTACGATTTCTAACAAAGTATATAGATCATCTTTAAAATTAAATCTTTGCTTTATTTGTGTAACTAACTCGATATGAAAGGTCAGGCAGGTTTTTAAGAATTGGCACTTGGGGGGGTAAATGGGTATATGTCCTAAATCGACAATTTTGGGAAATTGAGTTTAAAGTTTTAATACTCGCGTTTGGATAACGGTTTTTTTTTAACTGAATTTTTTTTTTAAAATAGGTATTTTTTGGTCCTTAATACATTGTATATAGCAGTAATTAAAATAAAATAATTATTATGAAAAAAAATATTACCTATACCCTTTTACACATGAAAAATTCTAAAAAAACTTACATATACCTCTTTACACCAATTAAATAAAATTTTGGTATTGTACTTTCTTCAAAACTGTATTAAATATGAAAAGAAACAAATGGTAATAAACGCAGAGTTCAAAAACAAAACTTATTATTATTTTTATTCATCGCTCGACTCTTCGTCGCTCAATGGGAGAACATTGGGAATATTATCCTTCGTATAAAGATTTTGATAAAATGGGTGAAAGTTTTTATCAATATATGGCAAAAATTGTAACAAATTTTCTTTTTTCTTGGGATCAATTGGGACAGGTCCCTTGTAGCTTAGTGGAGTCTTAATGACATTGGGTATTAAGGTTTTTGATTTGCGCTTAAAATTAATCATTTTGAACGGATCTTCATGTTTTAATGTGGTTTTGTATTGCACTATTCCAAACTGATCTGACGCATATCGAAGCCACTTTATATCTCTTCAGACTACCTGCTCTCCACCCTCGTTTATTTTTTTGTTTATGAAATACGTTTTAAGTAAAGCTGAGAACTCAAAAAAATCTTTTCTCTTTATCTCAATCACTTTAAATGGGGTTTTCCTGCCACACATACGTACAAGTTGCACCCAATCACGTGGGTGTTCAATGGGAGCATCATAATTCTTCTTTTTTTTTTCAATAATCGAATGATCTGTGTCGCATTCCATGTGCGTGTGTCCTGGCTCTAGAAACTTATGATCAATGTATTCCAAACTTTTTACTTCTCTCATAAGTAGCATGTACATAATAGGCAAAAACGAATTTTTGGTTTGCCCGGCACAAGTGTCAGAATAAAAAGTCAATTTTTTGTGTCTGGGTCTAAATTATCGATCAGCTGTTTATAGAGACATGAAGCTATTTGGTTAGCGCCTCTTCCTGCGGTGGCTTCATCCCACATATAACAAAAAACTTGTTTGTCCTCACACCTATGAATGGTCAAGTTGAATGTTCATAGTCGGCGTTTATAGAAAACGACTGACGTTTGAATATCAGGAGTTGGCAAACATTGCTGTAGATCACAAGTAAATACAGATTTAGTTGTATCATGCAAAGCTTCTTGTACATCTTTTTTTTTGGATTCAAAGGCATACTCAGCATCTGCTTGATGCTTGGTTAAATCATTTTCGAGGGTTTGCTTTTCAGCGGTATCTGACGTATTTTTAAGCTGCATATGAATCTTATCGCATTTAGCACAACTATCTTTTTGGTTTTTTTTTTCTTAATCTTCATACTACGAAACACATCTTCATATATTCTTCGACTAACTGGATCCATAGTGTCAGAAAGCCATTTTTTATATTCTTCGTATATTCTCGAGAGCGTGTAATAGGAAGGAAGAAATTTATTTGTTGTTTGTTTCCTACAGTAATGGCTTTCATAGCAAGGTAAAGACAAGACGTGATTTTTAACTAGTTCTAATGCTTCTTTAGAAGTTTTATTGTATGGGACTCCTGTACCTCTTTTATCTTCCAATATTATTCCAGAAAGTGAGGATTCCTTTTTTTTAATAACATTCGTTGCAAACTTATTACTTTCGTCAAACGTTAATAGGAAGCACTTTTTGCATACCATTTGTCATTTGTCCATTTACACGCAAATGATAGGTATGAGATACACTTCTATTTTTGTGCTTTTTGTCGTCTTTTTTAACACGAGCGGTTTGTTTTTCTTGGGTAGATACAAGGGTTGCGATATAAGCCATCCTTCTATTATAACTTCCCATATACGAATATTCCCCAAATATGGTTTTTCTCGCCTCATTTTCTAACCTTTCACTGTATTTCAATCTGCATTTTTGTAAATCCCTACATTGTCTTTGTGGTTCATCTTCGGAAGAGTTCTCACTGCTTTCTGTTTCATAAGACTTGTCTTTTACGCTGTCATCACTGTTCTCCATCAAAGCAAAGTTTTCATTCCGTATTATTCCTGACGTGGATGCTTCACAGGCAAGTATGTCATTCTCTTCTGTTAGAGAAAGCATATTATTATTTATTGCAAGAGATTCGCCAGTATCGTCCAGGATTGAATTATTGATCTCTGACATTTTTTGTTCGTCTAAACCTGGATCCAAAGGTTGTGCAGAAGTACTATTAGCACTGCTTAAATCCTCTTGTATAAGCGGTGCAGATTTGGGTGGTACAAGTAGCGCAGACACATCTTCGTCATAACCTAAAAACCACAATAATGTATGTTAATGAAAATATGTATTTTTATTATTTTTGCTTGTAGCGTATGTGTATGAGTTATTTTCTTACCAATACTTATTATGGCATATGGTTCTATGCTATAATATGTAGCACTTTTGGTTTTATTATCTTGCAGAAGCATTCCAAAGGATTCGCCAGTTGCGTCCAAGATTGTTTGTTCCTGTAAACATGGTTCCAAAGATGCTGCAGGACTTCTGTTAGCACTGTTTGAATCTTGTAGGAGCGGTGCAGTAATCTGTTGGGCAAGTGGGGCAGACGCATCTTTATCAATACCTTAAAACCACATTAATGCATAATAATATAAAATTGTTTTTATTTTTTCTAAGTAGGTGTATTCTTACCATTATTTGATTTTATTGTAGTATCTGGGTCTGTGTTCTGATATGCAGCATTTTTTGTTACTTTATCCGGCATAAGCGTTCTAAGGGATTCGTCAGTATCGTCAAAGATTAAATTGATAATCTCTGACATTTGTTCCTGTAAACATGAATCCAAAGATGGTGCAGGACTACTATTAGCACTACTTGAATCCTGTCGTATAAGGGGCGTAGACGTATCTTTGTCAATATCTAAAAGCCAAAAAAATATGTTTTCGGCATTTACTCTTCTATTATAAAAATTATAGAAGCAATACGGCAGAATCTAGTTTTTAATCAGGTTTAAACTGCATTTTAATAGCTATATTTTCCAAAAAAACCCTAAACGTTATCTTTTAACCTTTGAATGCCCATGCCATTGGAGCAAACGTAAATGCCCATGTGGGGACACTTAGGGACCGACACATATCCAAAATCGTAGTTGTTAACTCTTTCAATTTAAAACTATAATGTAAGAGAAATATAATTATTATTGGGGTCTCTGAGTTTCTCCTTGGGCATTCAAGGGTTAAGCAATAGAAATAAAAAAAAAACATTAAAATTATTTAGGTATTGATAGATTATAAAGTTGTACTTACATTTGAAGGGGTCAGAAGCAAAAGTGCCCAAGTGATAAAACGTTGATTTTGAGAAAATGAAGTCCAAAGTTCAAAGAGTATTATAAATTCTGAGATAATTTTATTTGATTTTTATAAGTCAAAATATATTTCAAATATTATGGGCATACCAACTATATAAAAAGAAAAGCAAAATATAAATTTTTGCTATAGAAATTTGGCAAAAAAGTACTTAGGCACTTTTGCTTCTATCAATATTTATACTTTTATTGACTTTATCGAGCATGGAAAAAAGACCACACGGATTTTTTATTTCTTTATTAACTATACAGACCTAAAACCTATTTTGGAATATCAAATTTTATTCGTAGTCTGACACCATATACTCATGGTCTTTCTCGGATTGTTCATCAATCGCAATTAGAGTAGTTGAAGTCGTTGCAGAAGAAGTTGCTGCTGAAGGAGTCGCTGGAGAAGAAATCGCTGTAGACGAAGTGGCTATTGAGTCTTTTTTCTTTTTATTGGCTTTCTCCTCATGTGGCAAGTCTTTGTAGAAACTGTGGTGAATGGGTGGAATGAATTCCAATAATTGCTGCAAATTTTCCCACTTTTCGTATTTGATTTTACATGGCTGTTGGTTAAGTGGTTCAAAAGGAATATTGTTAGAAGGGCGCCCAAGACTTTTATAACACTTTTCGGATAAAATGAATGGAAAATATTCTTGCAGTGTATGTTTAAACTGGAACTGGTATGCGATCTCTTTTCTGTAAGAAAACCACTTTATTTGCCTCCACTTGATTGCTTCATTTGTAAGAGATTTTTTTGGATCTTTAATACAATCGTTTAAATTGGAAAATGACATGAAATCTGAATTATTCATTTTATGGATGGTACATTTTTTTGAACATTTCTTTATTAAATCACACCAATGATCCGGTACAAATATCTGGGGATTGTGCTTTTTAGTTTTCTCTATCAGAGCAAAACTTCGGTCACACTCCATGTAGGAGTGACCAGATTCAAAAAATTTGTGATCTATTTGTTCAATGTGGGTACTGCGAACTACTTGCATGAATAATTTTGTAATGTTCTTGTTTTTATTTTGCCCGCCACATGAGTCACTGTAGGCTACAACTTTGGTTACATTGGAGGGCAAATTTGTTAGAAACTAGAAAAAAAAAATAAAAATTAAAATAACATTGGAACAATAAAAATGTATTAATTTACTTACATGAAATAAACAAGATCCAATTTGTACTGATCCCCTTGAGGCTTGGCCTTCATGCCAAATATACATATGAGATACTCCAGAACATAAATCGAAGATACAAAAATTATATGTCCACAATTGTCTCAAGTAATAAATAAATAAATAAATAAAATAAATAAAGTCTTTATTGTAATTTTTAAAAAATTAATTACAAAAGGCGAAGTTGAAGCAAGCTTCCTCACTTAACCTAAGGAAAATATATACATTTTTTATTCATCCATTATTTAGCAGAAAAAAAGTAAAAACATTTTGTACTGTAGGTTGAACCCTATTAGGGTATTATATAAATCAATCACAATAACGAGTATAAACTAGATAATAAGTTTTATGACTTCTTTAACTGCTATTTTAAATCTTATGCCCGTAAGTTGCCTTATGTGGAGGGGTATTTTATTATATAATTTTGCCACATTATGACTAAATGATTTCTCAAAATTACTAGACGTGTGTGCCGGAGTAGTTATAGTATATTTATGGCGAAGTTCCAAATTGTGCATTTCACTGCGAAATTTAATGTTCTCGTATAAGTAATCCAGACACCTTCTAGAGATTATACTGTTGTATAGAACTACAGAGTGTAGGACTCTTCTTTCGTTCATTCGTAACCATTTTATTTCGTTTAGTTTCGCAGACACTCCCCTTTCACGCTTCCTAATACCCCCTATCAGACGCGCGCAAGAATTCTGAATTAATTGGATACGCCGAGCATCAACACTGAGCAGACAAGGACCATATACTACGTCCGCGTAATTAAAGTGCGATAAAACTATGGAGTCACATAGCAATTTTTTAAGTTTATCAGATAGAATTGTTCTATAATTGAATATTAATTTCAGATTTGTAAAAGCCCTTTTTATGCACATACCAACATGTTCAGAAAATCTAAGACCATTATCGAGTACTAGGCCTAGATTCCTTGCAGAATTTACCAACTTAAGCGTATCGTTATTTACAATTATTTTAACATGTTTTTGACATAACAATTGATCTTTCTTCCTACCAAAGAGAAGTCCCTGCGATTTACTGGGGTTTATACTTAAACAGTGTGCTTGAGATACCTGTAAAATGACACCCAGATCCTCATTGATCTTGTTATTGGCATTAACAATTTCACTAGGTTTAAAGGAAATGTAGATCTGTGTATCATCCGCGTAAAAGTGGGTTCTACAGTGCTTGATTCGCGTTATAAGTTGTGCTGTATACAGAGTAAAAAACAATGGTCCTAGTATCGATCCCTGCGGAACACCAAACCTCAAGTCCCTCGACCCCGATGTATTTCCGTTTAGAACAACCATTTGTCTCCTGTTTTCTAAGTAGCTTCTAACAAGGTTACATGCATTGTTCTGGAAACCGAGATATTTAAGAATTGCTACAAAGAGGGTGTGATTGAGCTTGTCAAATGCTTTGGTATAATCTAATAGGATCAACAATGTGAGCTCGCCCCTTTCCGTTGCCTCAAATATATCGTTTGTAACTTTTAGCAGAGCGGTAGTGCAACTATAATTTTTTCTAAATCCGGACTGCACGCTTGGCAGAATACTGCACTGACCCACATAGTCTCTAATTTGATTTTTAAGTACCTTTTCGATTATTTTAGATAGGGTTGGTAAGATGCTCACCGGATGCAAATCTTTTAGCTCACTAGGGTCCTTAACCTTAGGCAACGGAATTACGCAAGAAATTTTCCATATTTCTGGAAAAGTCTCCATTTCTATACTGTAGTTCACCAAGTGCGCAATAACTGGTATAATAACAGGACAGCAACGCAGTAGCATATCGACACCTATCTCATCATGCCCCACAGCCCTCGATTTTATTGAGAACAATGCGTCTTTAATTTCATCCAAAGTGGCCATTCTAAAATAAAATTCAGTAACATTTTCTTTTTTGTTATTTAGGTAAAAGTCTAAAATAGTCGGATCCGGATCGACCTGAGGAATGTTTACAAAATAATCGTTAACCTGGTCGGCACTCCCCAACTCAATCGGAACCGACGCTATCTTCCTACCATACACATTCATATCCCTCAGTAACTTCCAGTTGTCCTTGGGACCGTTTAGCCGAATTCTATTTTCTAAATACGCCTTTTTCTCCCTATCGATCGCCGCAGTAACAAAATTACGATATTGTCGGTAGTACTCCCAGTTCTGCGCATTTCTGTTTTTCTTAAACTTTGTAAGTGCTTTGTTTCTGAGTGATATCATATATTTTATGTTTTGTGTGACCCATGGTGCCTTCCTCTTGGTAATATGTGCAGTACGAGTCGGTGCATGTATATCAAAGATGTTCAAAATTAATGCGTTAAATAATTTCACCTTATCATTAATATCGGCTAAATAGTATATGTTATTAAATATGACATGTGTAAGATCTGCGTTAAAAAAATCCTTATTAAAATACCTGTAATCCCGGTAGGTGCAGTAAAAAGGCATTGGCTTACTTGTTTTTAATTTTAAGCTACATTTTATAAGAGCATGATCAGAAACGTTAATGTTATAATCAACGTTACAGTCCACGAATAAGTCCTTGTTTGATATTAAAATTAAATCTATAAGAGTTCCACTACCTGATGACCCATATCTGGTCGGTTCATTAATAATTTGTTCTAAGCTATAGTCATTCAAAATAGACAAAAAACGCTCGACGTGTCCACACTCCAAGTTTAGAAGGTATTAGGTATAAGCCTACTAATATTTTCTTCAAATTCAAAAAAAAAGTCCGACAATTCTGTGACAGGAGGGGTTCTGTATAAAACACCCATAATATTTCGTACGTTATTAATTTTAAATTTGATCCAAACCTGTTCAGCTCTGACAGTATTTACATGTTCTATTTCAGAAAATTGGAAAGTATTTTTAATGTAGAGCAAAACCCCTCCTCCACGACCCCCCACACGGTCCTTTCTGACACTTCTAAAGCCATTAATTTGAACCGCTTCATTTAAAATTTTATTATCTAACCATGTTTCCGTTACCCCTACAATATCGAGATTTTTGTCAAGTACATATTCTTTAAATATACTAAATTTAGGAAGTAAGGATCTCACATTTACGTGAGCAATATTTATCTTATTTGCCATTACAATGCAAAAAAAACAACATAATCTTAAGCTTAATCGGTAACATGCAAATGTAAATTTTAATTTAGGATGTCATTAGGTTTGTTACTTGCCCGGAAGTGATAATATTCTGCACAGAGTCATTGTCACCCTTTCTAACAAATATTTTACCATCTTTACACCACACATATTTGAATCCATGTTTTTTTAACTCTCTCGCCTTTTTAAATAGTTCCCGTGTATTCTTAGGTAGGTCCTCATTCAAGAAGATATTGGTTGGATTGTTTGCGGATATGCCACAAGTCACAGTATCAAGCCTGGCGGTTTTTCGTTTTTGTAGAATTCTATCTCTTGTGGCCTTCTGGGTAAAGCTGACTAGCAGTGGTTTCCTAGCCCCTTCATCCGACTGCGGCTTTACTATATAGTCTTCTTGAGAAAGGTCAATATTTAGTTTTTTTATAATTTTCTGGAAGTCTTGTATAGCATTTGGTCCATTATTTATTCCCATTACAACAATATTCTTAGATCTCTCCTCTTCCTTTTCTACATTAGGCGAAATTTTAAGATGAACGATTTCCTGCTCTAGATCTGCTACTCTATCCTTCAGCAATATCTGTTCTTTTTTCAATTTTTTGTTTTCTTTATTTATTTTATTTAAATTGTCAGTGAGTTCCTCAATCATTGTGCTATTAAAGGAAAGGGACTTTTTTAATTCTTCGAACATGCCCTTTATAGCCCCAAGTATATCCTTATTACTTGGCTTAGGATGATCGAGAACGGCTTCGAAATCAAAATGATGTGATTTTCTGCTTTTGGTAGCTGGAGGGGTAACAACACTGTCATACTCAGAGTCTTCGTTATCTTCATCTTCGCTCTCCCCTTCCAAGCAGTTGTTACAAATCCATTTTTTAGAGGTTCTTTTTAGCTCCTGATCTTTAAACTCCTTATCACTTAAGCCACTGCACTCTTTGTGGTACCACCCTTCACACTCACCAGCACATTGGATTTTGTTCTGAGTCTTAGTAATCAGTTTTCTGCACTTCTTGCACTCGAATGAGTTTTTATTTTTATTTTTATTAACCATCGCAATAACAATCACAGCCCGGTCCTGCTTAAAATACCTTCCGGCTTATCAGTTTGTTTAGTTGTTTAGTTTTTTGTACGTGTATTTTATTTTAACGGTATGAATTAATTTCGGACTAAAAACCGATTATGAAGCACTTCTGTGTGTTATTGTTTACTATAACAGAATTTTTTAAATCCTGATAACTATTTTACCGGCTTCGCGAAAAAAAGAACTAATTAGCTTCGGAAATGGGCTACTAACTCAAATTATTCAGGAGTCACGACAATAACATGTATCTACAACGAATTTTAAACTGTTGATACACTTTATTAGTGGTCAAAAGTGGAGTTGCAAGTGTCTTTTGCAAATCGAAGCAAATTACTATTGAATCGTGTATGCTCTTAGCATTTTCAACATCCATAGTTTTAGAATTTACTGCTTTTTTCGCTTGACGCTGATGCAGTTCTAGTTCTTGTTTATGCTCGTTTTTTTCTTCATCTTTGCCAAATGAAATCTTATTTTGTAACTGGTCACATTTATTGCAAGTGTCTTAGTGAGGGTGGTGAAACTTTAAGTTGAATTTCGTATTAAAAATATGACGATAAAATGACTCTTTCGCAGGTGCTTCGCCTTCAGTGCAAGTATCTTTATATAAATTATACATTTTGCGGATATTTAGATCAGGAGCTAGATATCTTGTATTTGGGTTTTGAGTGTAAGAGTAATGGCTCTTATAACGAGGAAATGCATTAATATGATTTATAATCTTTTTTCTATCGTCTTCAGACACTTTGTTTGCTGGAATTTGTTTACCCCTTTTATCTGGCGTCAGAAAATTGTCCTGATCAATCTTCTTACATATTACTTTAAAACGTCCATCCGTTATATCATAAGTTTTTAGAAAAAATGTTCTGCAAACACGTCGATCTAGTAGCGTTATCTCAGTACTAAACTTCCTTTTACCAATACCAGTCGTCCTTTTCGGACTTGTTTTCTTAATATGCGATGCTAGAAAACTTGTTTGCAGATCATATGTAGGTAAGCTATATAGTTTGGAAAACAGGCGTTGTCTTTCTTCATCCGTAAATTTAGAGCATTCATATCTACAGTCGTGAACGTATTGCAGCACTTCTTTTCTTTTTCTAATTTTTCCTCTGCTACTATATTCTTCGCCTGCAAGTCTTTTATGCTTTACTTCAGACCTCTTCCAAGTTTGTTTATTTCGCTGTCTTTTCCGAGTCCTCTTAGGAGTCACTGAAAAGATTATTATTTAAATTATTATTATTTAAATCATATTTACATCAATATTTATTTCTTAAAAAAAACGTTTGCTGTTTAATTTACTCTCACCATAAACATTTGCAAGTTCTTCCTCTGAAGTCACGAGCAGGACCTCATTATCTGATGTATTAACTTCAGCATCACTCGGCACATATTCCGAACCAGAGTCCGTTGCATAGGAGTAGGGAAAGTTAGATAGCGGATTTTCACCCCCCACTCCTTGACCTTGGATGACCTTGAACGTATACGTATGCAGGTGTTAATTTGACCTTGAATGACCTTGAATGACCTTGGCCGCAAAGGTATGCAGGTGTTAATTTGACCTTGAAATGACCTTGGCCGCAAACGTGTGCAGGTGTTACTTTTACCTTGAATGACCTTGGCCGCATACGTATGCAGGTGTTAATTTGACCTTGAAATGACTTTTGTTGCGAACGTATGCAGGTGTTAATTTGACCTTGAAATGACTTTGGTTGCGAACGTATGCAGGTGTTAATTTGACCTTGAAATGACTTTGGGTGCGAACGTATGCAGGTGTTAATTTGACCTTGAACCATAACACTTGGAACACATGTCCTTATAACCTTGAACGACCTTGACAATTTCTATTGGGCTATACCCTTGAATCACCTTGACAATGGGTATAAATTTGCGTGCTGGGGTGGTGTTTGAGCATTCAGTTCTGAAATCATCCTCAGAAAACGGTTTAAGTATAGTAACCTAATATCGAAATGGAATCATCTTATGTGTGTGAAAAGTGTGGTGTGTCTTTTACTCGAATTTATTCCTTAATGCATCATATAAGGGAATCTTGTGTGAGTAGATTCGAAAGTGTTTATGGAGGGAAGCGACGTAGGGTTGACGATGGATCTGCATCAACGGCTGCTGCTACAGCAGATACATGTGTTGTATGTGATGTAACTGTGCCCCGTAATGAGACGTTGATACATCAAAGAACACTGGCGCATAAAAACAATGCTCGTGTTCCTTTGTCTCATGGAGTTCAATTTGTACAAAGCGCATTTAAAAATAGACTTGCGACATATCAAATAAGCAGTGAAGTGGAACATGTGGATTATTCAATATTTTTTGAAGACATTAAAGCTAAGGTGTTGGGTTTAATGAATGAAATCGTGCAGGTGCAAAAATCACTGAAAATAAACATGGTAGTTGTGGGACGATATTTTTTACCGGCGCAGGAGATATTTAGTGATAAGTCTTTTAATACAATGAACCAAATAGTCACTATTGGAAGTAATCTGGATGATGTTTACAACTCATTTGTAGAGGCAATGAAAGCTCAATCAACTGAGTTTCAGGAGAAGGATTCAGGTATGTTAAAAACAAAAAAAAAATCAAATAGTATGAAACAATTTAACAACTTATTATAGTGTAAAACTTTTTTAAATGGATATTAATTTTGTTCTTTATGTTTTAGGCTGGGCGTTGGAAAAAATTTTATATCTGGAAGTGAATATGAATAAGTTCTCACCTCTGGGCGGCTCATCATACATAAAGTTGCCTAGGATGATCGAATCTAGAGGGGCAGTAATCAATGTTTTAAACCAAGATGAGTGCTGCTTTGCTTGGGCTGTAACTTCCGCATTGTTCCCAATAACCAGAATGTCAAGTCAAATATCATCCTATCCACATTACTCGACAGTATTAAATCTAACAGGTATGAGTTTTCCAGTTAAATTGCGTGACAATGTTTATGGTTTAGAATCCGTATATAAAAACAATGAAATCGAATATGAGGTTGTTGGTCCTTTGAGATATGCTTCCAAAGAACTACTTAGACATGTAAATTTGTTGCTTATAACGAAAGATTGTAATATAAAAGATGATGGTGACAGCGACCATGTTTGTAATGATAGCTGTTTAAAGAGTCATTATTGTTGGGTTAGTAACTTATCACGTTTAGTTTCGGCCCAAATTTCAAAACATCATGGTAAATTATACTTTTGTGATGGTTGTCTACTCCACTCTGGCACACCATTATCTCTATTGTCACATCAAAAAAACGATTGTAAGCATATTTCAGCTAGTACACCAACAACCAAGTTAAAAGTAGATAAATTTGGTAAGAGTGTCCCAGAAAATATCTTGAAATTCGAAAGTTTGGAAAAACAAATGAGAGTTCCTTTCGTGGTTTATGCAGACTTTGAATCAGTTTTAAAACCAGTTGCAACAATAGAACCAAACCCCCAAAATTCTTACACAACTAAAAGTTTAAAACATGAACCATATTCTTTCGCCTATCTCATAAAATGTTCTTTTGATGATTCTATTTCTAAATTTGAGCTATACCGAGGTGAAGATGCAGCAAAAGTTTTCGTTGATCGTATTGAGACTGATTTAAGACATTTGTATAATACATATTTGAGAGATATTGTACCAATGGCTAAATTGACATGCGATGATAAATCAAATTTTGAAAATGCCGATAGTTGCAATATTTGTGAGCGTCCTTTTGATCATATCAAGGACAAAGTAAAAGATCATTGCCACATAACCGGCAAAAAAAGATTTGGTGCTGCACATTCGATATGCAATTTAAATTATAAAATACCTAATTTTGTCCCCATAATATTTCATAATCTAAGCGGTTATGATAGCCATATGTTTATTAAGGAACTATGTAGATATGGGGATAAAATTGATGTTATCGCTCAAAGTAAAGAGAAGTATATTTCATTTACAAAGAGCATTTATATGCATGATTATGTTGATAGAAGGACTGGTATAAAAATGAAAAAAAATTTAAAGCTTCGATTTATTGATAGTTTTAAATTTTTATCAACATCGTTGGAGAATTCAGGTAACGGTTTAAGTAATAATGAGTTTAATGAAACAAAAAAACATTTTGTTGATAATGATCAATTCACTTTAATGCGGCAAAAAGGTGTCTTTCCATACAGTTACGTTGACTCTATGGAAAAAATGAATGACTTAAATCTTCCAACAAAAAATCAGTTTTACGATCAATTGCGTGAAGAACATGTAAGTGACGAACATTACGAGAGAGCTAAAAAGGTTTGGAATTTGTTCAATTGTAAGAATTTGGGTGAATATTCCGATTTATATTTGAAATCTGATGTTTTATTGTTGTGCGATGTTTTCGAACAGTTTCGCGATACATGCTTGAATGTTTATAAATTGGATCCTGCGCAGTATTACACCCTACCAAGTTTATCTTTTGATTGTATGTTGCGCATGACCAAGGTAGAGTTGGAACTTTTGACAGATATTGATATGATCCATTTTTTTCAAAAGGGTATTCGAGGAGGTATAAGTCAGTGTACGGAAAGGAAACATATTGCTAATAACCCTTATTTGCCTAACTATGACCAAACTGAACGTTCATCATATATTACCTATCTGGATGCGACAAATTTGTATGGTCATAGTATGTCCCAAGCATTACCATTCGGCGGTTTTCGATGGTTATCGGAGCGCGAAATTTTAGATTTAAATATTATGAATGTTGATGACGATAGCTCTGAAGGTTATGTTTTAGAAGTGGATGTGCATTATCCTCAAGAATTGCATGATGCACATTCAGATCTACCTTTTCTGGTGGAAAACATCGTACCACCAACGAAAACAGCAAAGTTGCCTAAATTAATTCCAAATTTAAACGATAAGAAAAAATATATTATTCATTATATAACATTAAAGCAAGCCATTAATAATGGCCTTATGGTAATGCAAACCCATAGAATTTTAAAATTTGATCAGTCAAAGTGGCTCAAAAAATATATTGATTTCAATACTCAGTTAAGAAATGCATCAAAAACAAAATTTGGAAAAGATGTATTTAAATTAATTATAAATGCCGTTTTTGGAAAAACTATGGAGAATGTTGAGAAACGGAAAGACATTAAATTGATAACTCATTGGGGGAATTCTAGAGGTAAACCTGGAGCTGGTGCTTTAATTGCTTGACCAAATTTCAATAGTCGATCCATATTTTCAAAAGATTTTGTTGCCATTCATATGGATAAATTAAGAATTGTCTATAATAAGCCCATTTATATCGGTTTCTCCATTTTAGATATTTCCAAAACGGTAATTTACGATTTTTATTATAACTTTATTAAACAAAAGTTTGGTAGTAATGCTTCCTTGCTATACACTGACACGGATTCACTAATATTAAAAGTTTACACAGATGATTTCTATAGCATAATAATCGAAAACCCAGATAAATTTGACACATCGAATTACCCCGAAAAAAATAATTTCAATATCGTGAAAAGTAATTCGGTGCCGGGTAAGATGAAAGATGAATTTCCTTGTGACCCGATAATTGCTTTTTATGGCACCGGAGCTAAGGCCTATTATATAAAATCATTAAATTCCGAATTAAAAAAGGCAAAAGGCGTAAAAAAATCAGTTATCGAAAAGGAACTTCATTTAGATGATTATCGCAAAGTTGTTGAGCGAGGCGGTTTAGTTTTCCGAAAAATGAAGACATTTCGAAGCGAATTACATGACGTTTATACACAGATTATAAATAAAATCGCTTTAACACACCACGATGATAAACGTTATGTAATTTCATCGTCCACTAAAACTTTACCTTGGGGTCATGCCGACATTGATTTTTTCGAATCTAAACCAGAAGACAACTTGGAGAATTTAATTCGTGTGGTAAAATCACTTATGTAACTTTAAAACTGGAAAAGTCATACCTAAAATAATCTTATTTTATAATTTAAAATTATGTATACTTAAAATACCCAAAATAATTTGAAATTAAAACACAGACACATATACCTATCTTATATTATTTTATTGAATATATATATATATATTTATTTATTACAATGGGAAAAAAAAACAATGTTATGGGTTTTTATATGCACTGTCCAAGATCCATTTTCTTTGCATCATATCTTGTTCTGTCACCGGTCTTCTTCTTTTGTACATAAAATAGCCACAATATACACACCGTATAATTGTAACTCGCAAAAAGTCAACATAACCTAGTTGGTCACCATCCATCCAAAATAAGTTTCTTATTTTGCACTTGAGACATTGAACGTAGTACCCCTTCGGTGTCACCTCATAAGTTGCAGCCGAAAAGTTTGGTTCTTCATCTTGTGGCAACATTATACACTAGTGGATAATAATAATAACTTTTTTGAAAGACACAAAATATTTTAAGATGCACAGTCAACGGATTGTTTTTTCGATAAGGATAGGATATATGCATAGAAAGATGTATTTATATTTTCTCTTATGACCTTCAACTCATCAAGGGTATGACATTGAATAATTGTCAATGTTACGGTGACTTCTAAGTTTTTGAAAGTCACAAGCATTAGGATACAGAGTAGGGCGCTCGAGAAAGGGAGACGAGTCAGATGTCTGTTAGGTAGAGAGAGAGAGGTGGAATTGGTGTTGGTGGGGATATGGACTATTTAAGCGTGCGCTCTGCATATATTTCTTCAGTATTACAACAGCAGCAGTTCGTTGAGTTAAGTTATAGTTTTGTGAGTTTAGTTTTTGTGTGTGAAGAAGAAGAAAAGAAGATGTCTGGAAGGAGCGGGATTTTGTCCATTGCCAGTGCCGACGACGGGTTGATTGACCAGGCGTTGGAGGTTAATGCTGGCCAGTCAACCATGGCTGACTTCGACGAGGAGCTGTTTGATGACCTGCTGGACGATGGGATGGATAGAAAACTGGACGATGCAATGGCGATTACTACCGGGACATTAAAGACGGCCAGGAGAAACGGGTGCGTGTCCTTAGCAATGTTCAGGTGAAACCACCTCGAAGCAAGCTGGAAACATTGCTAAGCACACCTGTGGCGGAGATATCAACTGCATATGATAGGTTGCGGAATCATCATCCGCAACCAAGTATCTCCGCCATTACCAAGCCGGTCCCGGTAGTAATGGATGAGCAGAAAAAGACGTTCCAGTTTAAGCAGCCCCCAGTACCATTCCCCGGCGGCGAATTTAGGATGCCATCGCAGCCACCACCATCAGCAGCGGCAGTGATTCCGGAGCCAACAGTTCCATCTCCGGTATCCGAGCCGCCACCACCACCCACGACAGATGCACCGTTGTCACCTATCCTTAGTGGGAAGGACTGGAACAGCAAAGGAGCCCATCGAAAGCGCATCGTTATGAGGAAGAAGAAAAATCTCAAGCGGTCTTTCGATGAGGCAAGTGGTGTGGTGGTGAGTGGGGCATTGTCGTCGTCGTCGGGGTCATCGTCGTCGTCGTTGTCGTCATCGTCGTCGCCGTCATCGTCCCTCTTTAGCCAAGAAGAAGAAAAAGACAAAGTGTTGTGGGTGTTGGGAAAGAGGGACGAGTGGCGGAAAAACATTAGTGCGTGTGATGTCGAAGCGGAACAGTTGAAAGGACAAATTTTAAGACTGAGGGAACGTTTAAGTGTAGTTAATAGGAATAGAGACAAATATAGTGCTAGGTTAAAATTGTTAGAATAGGTAAATGTAAAGTTAAAATAAGGTTTATAATAGTAATAGTTTTTATTTAGTAGAGTTGTATGTGTGGTGATGGTATGGGCTTAGTAATTGTAAATTGGGAATAAGATGTGGTGATGGTATAGGTTTAGTAATTGTAAATTATTTTAAAGTTATTGTAAGTGTAAATAAATGTCAATACTTATATATATCTAGTCATTCGATATGGGTTAGGTTAGATTAAAAAAAAAATCTTTTATATATTGAAATAAAGGAAAAATACGTATAACCATTGTTGTTTTATTCCTTAAACCCCCAGGTCCTCTTCGGAGGACCACATAAAGACTTGAGCGTAGTTTAGTTATTCAAAACCACTTTATTGTGGTATGGTATTATTATTATTATCATCGAAAGTTAAGGTAATAAAACAATTTGTCCAT
This sequence comes from Polydrusus tereticollis, assembly GCA_963920685.1. Classification (NCBI taxonomy): domain Eukaryota; kingdom Metazoa; phylum Arthropoda; class Insecta; order Coleoptera; family Curculionidae; genus Polydrusus; species Polydrusus tereticollis. Next base: position 92,250,257 of record OY987330.1, read on the forward strand.
TTTGTAATATTCATTTAGAAAAAATATAGTCATACAATATTCTAGCATTTATAACGCTACAAAAAACAAATATCTAAACTATGATAGTGACAATACGTTGAATCCATTGTTAATTCAATATAAGACACAACTGGGCGATCCTTTAAAGCAGTTCAGGTTAGTTCACGATAGGCAGTTTTTTTTTATTATAAATGCCCACAAAAAGCTTTTAGCAGTTCGAGTGTTTTATGACCCTGGCCCTTTTATGACTCTTTTATGGCCCTTTTATGACTTTTTATGACCCTTTTATGGCCCTTTTATGACTTTATGACCCTTTTATGGCCCTTTTATGGCTTTTTATGGCCCTTTTATGACTTTTTATGACCCTTTTATGGCCCTTTTATGACTTTTATGACCCTTTTATGGCCCTTTTATGACTTTTTATGACCCTTTTATGACTTTTTATGACCCTTTTATGGCCCTTTTATGACTTTTTATGACCCTTTTATGGCCCTTTTATGGCCCTTTTATGACCCTTTTATGGCCCTTTTATGACTTTTTATAACCCCAAAGGGTAATAAAACACTCAAAAATTTTTTTCGCGGAACTGCTAAAAGCTTTTTGTGGACCTTTGATAATAAAAAAAAATCTGCCTATCGTCCTAATCTATAATCCTAATGGTTTCCAACCAAATGAAATTTCCGAGTATGCGCAATATCAAACTCGCTTAATATCATCATTTTGTCGATTTTAAAACTGCTGTCATATAGTTCGCGATGATACCGTTATTTTAAGTGATATACAATTTTTACCTACAACGACTGGGAGTCCTTGAAAAAATTAATCTTATTTTAACTTTTCAACATATTCACCTTAAGGTGAATTATGTGCTACAGAAAATCCCTTTTCTGTGTGATGATAACAAATACCACTTGTTGGTATTATATCATCCCACCAATGGGACTTCCAACTAACTAACTACGCTCAAAGTATAAGGGTGGTCCTGAAAAGGACCGTTTTTTGGGTGGGGTTTGAGGGAAACCAGCTAATTCGGCTGTTCCCCTCTGGCGATCTGAACCGACCGCGGTGCGATTATCCGCCGCCAACGCCGACGCGGTGCTGGTGCTTCCGGCACCCCGACCTCGTCATCCTCTATCACCACGACAGGTGGTGGTGGTGCCGCTTGCACTGTCGGCTTTACGACAGCGATCGGTTTCCCTTCAAATTTCTTCTTTGAGGCTGCCCAATACTCCTCGATTTTCCTCTTCCTGGTCGAGGTCAACATCAGTCTAGTAGCGTCCATGGCTGGATGAAGAGTGATACATTCTGCTATGCGCACACGTATTTATAGCCATATTTTAGGGGTGGGGTGTAAATTTTACTATTTCCTTCAAAAATGTGTCTTGAATTAAAAAAATAATTTAGTTTGCTCCCAGCTTTGATGAGATGAAGTTTGTTGTAGTCGACATTCAAGGATTCTGCGTTCCACAATTTCAACCTAAAGAGTTGGCTATTTATGATGGAAGCCAGATGAAAAGTTACTTTTTTAAACCATCCATACCGTTTTATGAACTATCGTATCAATGCCAGAAGCAAGTGTTGTTTTTATATGGAAACCGACATGGTCTCTGCTATCCTTATGGTGAAATGGATCTCGACCAGCTTTTCCCGATTCTCTACGACGCTCTGCACGATGTCGACACTATTTATGTCAAGGGCCGAGTAAAGAAGGATTTTTTAATTAATACTTTTTCCGAAAAGAACCTTAAAACTCCTTTTGTTGTTAACTTAGAATTCACTACTGATGTACCAAAATTAACAATGGATACTACGTATTGCTCATATCATAGTTTACATATTTGTTCTTGTAGCGTTAAAAATGCTACAATTTTGTATGACTATGTATATAATTTTTTACCTAAATAAATAATAGAAAATGTATAAAGTGTTTTATTAACTGACACCTTAAAATAATTAAATTTTAATAATGTTTAGGGTAGGGTTTCAATAATAATACCATCCCACAATAAAGTGGTTTGGAATAACTAAACTACGCTCAAGTCTTTATGTGGTCCTCCGAAGAGGACCTGGGGTGTGTCAGGGTTCGGGCGGTCGCATAGGAGATAGAGAGAGTAGGACTTATCGTAGTCCTTCTACGGAGTGGTTGAGTCCGCTGGATCGGGGTCCACATCGTCTTCAAAATTCCACCAAGATGTGGAATCCGCCGGACCGCTGAAGTCATCACTGACTTCTACCGGCCCAGCATCCGATGTGGAATCCGGTTCAGTGGACTCAACATTCCGTACAGCCATACAAACCCAACAGGCTCCGTTGGGTTCGTTGCAACAGGCTCCGTTGGGTTCGTTTACGTCCCGAGCATCCTCTGTCTCATCGCTCCACAGCGACGAGCCACGACTTGGAGGTCTTTCTTGGGCCATGTCCAAGATGAATATGAATTAATTGTGAAGCTTAACTCGTATTTATATTCTCAAATTGTAGTGGGAGTAATAATAATTCAATGATGCACCCTATAGCCGTTTATAATAAAAAATATATGTCTCTGCCCATGGTAACACAATCGAGAAATTATTCCTCGAAGAGTATTGTGTCACAATGGGTATGTGACATCAAACAACTAACTACGCTCAAGTCTTTATGTGGCCCTCCGAAGAGGACCTGGGGAAGGGGTGGGGGTGGGGTGGGTCATGGTTCGGGCGGTAGGTATTAGTCGCTTTATTTGTAATAGAACTTACATTCTATTGCAAATAACGCAAGATTGTTCGTGAAAGACCGTAAACAATCGTTCAAGACAATGATGACACTTAGACTGATCTTGCATCGCCCTATTACCGCGTCCTACTGTAAAATGGGTCTGAACGAACTCAACCCCATTAAAATCTTCAAATCTATTTATGTAGCAATTCATACATAAAAAGACGTTGAGACCCCATTTTACAAAAGACTGGACTACACAAAATCTAGCCCTAAACCTACCGCCCCTACGTACCCGTCTATGTTGCAGATTTAATGCAACTGCTCGGTCCTCATCGCTTGAATAGCCAGCATCTGAACTCGATGACATTTTGGGAGAATATGAGTTTCCATATCGATATCGGTCCTTATATATACTCTATTCTGCCCCCACCTCTACTTCCCCCTCTCTCTTTCTCTCGTAAATTCCTGTGGCATTTAAAATATACCCTCGATTCTCGATTATAAAAGTTAAACACACAATATACGAATTATTAATTTATTTTCTAGAACATCAGATAACCTAAACTAACAAATTGATTTACGGAACCTATTCTCCGCATTAGTGCTTAAAACTAATACATAGACTTATTGTTAACTGAACCATTTAAAATATTATATCTTAAAAATGAGTCGTGAATAACCAACGCATATACTTTAGTATCCTTAGGGAATTTACTGTTTCGTGTTTCAAACTCCAATTTCACATCGACGGTCGATGATTTAATAGCTTCTGGCTGGTGACTGCAATCAACGATGAAAATGGGATTGTCGGGATATTTGGCGAAATTTAACATTGGGTCCACCATTTCTCGTCCATAGTAACTACTTTGGAAATTTTCATAGGTGTAATAAGCTGTAGCATATAATTTTTTCTTAAACTCTAAATTCCATCTTTCATATGGATAAACAGTGGAATTAAGATATACTCTAATGTCACTTATATCAGCTGTAGTAAACTGAGTAGCATCTTTGGATTTATTATCGTAATAGGTACTATTCTGAAACCCAATAATCAAATATCTAGGTTTTTCAAGACTCGTGCTTGTCCTTAAGGCCCACACGTCTGATGATGTTTGACGTAAGGCAGGTAGTTCGTAAAGATCCCATTTACGATACGCCATTGGGATATTTGCGCTATTCACACCTTTATTCATGCGAGACATTATCTTCAACTTCTGTCGATCATCGGGATAATGTGACGAATTTTCCATTCTATTTTATCAATATTAATGTCTGCTTCCACTTCGCCCATATAACAATTGGTAAAATTGCGAGCGATAATTAAAATAAGTTCTTGCTTAATGTTAAAAATGCCCTTTGTATAATCCTCAGCAAATCCCATAAGATACTTTAGGGGTAGCTTTCCGGAGAAAACATGACTTGCGGGATCAACAAGAGCTTGATTGTTTTCATTTAGACCCCAGCCGCAAACCATTAGAGAATTATTGTGTACGGAGCCAAATGATGCCATAGTTTTTAGTGTTGTAGTAATTCCTGGTTTCCGAACAATAGCGACTTGTTCACCACCCATCTCATAACGGATTTCGTCGAAAAGGAAGGCTAGAGCATTATTCGATAAATGACATTTCTTTGTTGCATCCTTAGATATGAAAGTTCCTTCGATGTATATATAACTTTCGGAAACATCCAAAATTATGTCTTGAAAGTAACAGGAATACGGATTTCATCAGAGTTCTTAAATGTTGGAGAACCATATGGTTTATAAGTGTGTTCTTGTAAACTTATGATGGAGTTTTCAAAGATGGGCTCGTTGAAAACTTCAATTTTTTCACTTGTAGCAGTCATTTTTTAGACTTTCGTATTTTTAACCCGATAGACCGTAAAAAGCTGTAATCTTCGGTGGATAGCTGCCGTCGATGACGTCTTCTCGATCCAATGGCTGCTTTACGAATGAGTTTGGAGTGCTTAATCTGTTTATTTTTAGTATGTTTCGATGAATCTTTCATAGTATGCAGCATACGCAGTTGAGTGTTAAAACAAAAACCCATATTTTAAGCAATTTCCTTCAACTCCAATTTAACAATAATCTTCTCACCTCGAAAATCAATCAGATCACCGTCGTCATCCAAGATTCGCAGACTAATGTTGTCTATGAACTGACGTCCTTCCGGAATGATCGGCATATAAATAATATTCTGCGGCTCTTTTGTTATTTTATAACCTGCTTCAACATCAATGTCAAATTCAAATAGGATGTGGCATTTTGATGAGTTCAAGAAAGCACCAGAAATTATGTTACAATCCACCCGTATAATACGTACTTTCATAATATCCACATTGTACACTGACTGATGTCTATTACTTTTTTTTAACACTTTACCGTCAAACCCCAACATTTTAGCAATACTTTTGCTATGTCGAAAATCAATGTCATACTTTGATTTGATCTCACATTTTAATGTATTATTATTGGCTGTTAACGAAAATATTTCATCATGATCGTCGTGGGTTGAATCTTTTAGAGCTGCCAGCATGGCTCTACCAATTTCATTAATTTCATGGGCTCCTGGTGGAATAGTCAATAAATGTGATTTTTTTCCATCTTTTCCAATGTAACCAAAGGAATTGTTGCCTTCATTAATGTTAAATATTAAGTTGTATGTATAAAATCCAACAAGTGCAAGCCCATATTTACTGGTTGTACTTAATTCAATTGGTGGATAGAAGTCGGCGCTTAAAACGCTCGAGTATCCTGTTAGTGTGAATGTATGTGACATGACTGACGTTCAGTAGCTATCTGTGATGGTTTTTATTCTGATTTGCAACAGCTCAATGGATTTAATAAACTAATGTTTTTTTTTCTTCCTACCATCTGCTTTTGATTGAATTGAATTTTCAGCTGTTATATTAACATCGCTTATTTTACAGTAACAGCAAAATAATCTTCTAGTCACTGGTCCATCATTGACATCCTCATTGGAATCATCATCATCACTAGCGCTATTATTATAATGTTCATGACAAAACTGATATTTAAACATATCTTGGTCACTTTTCAGTTTATTTAGTAGTTTTTATCATCACTTCTTTAGGCATGTTTTCCAGTTCTTCAGAATTCATTTGTTGAAGTCCACCTACTTTACGATACACTTTTAGCGACGATAGCATTTTAGTATAGCTCTCGCGATCCATTTGTGCGGTGTCACAGATATCTCACTTTTTATAATTCGGCGGAGAGAAACTTCAGACATAAATGTCCACACCAGACTGTTCCAAATTCTTGTTGACGATCATATGTATAGTAAATTTTATTCGATGCTTCGGAACCACTTTTCAGATATTGTACCAATTCGGTGGGTGGTGGTAAATCACCAAAGTTATCGTAGTATGTTACTTCGAAATTGTTTTTCCTATATGCTACCCAGTGAGTCCCACTCCCTCGGATACTATCCAAATTAATGATTGCAGCTTCATAACGATGAGGTCCGCGCACTGGTAGAGCATCTCTCATATATACCCCTCTGAAATGTGGTATTCGCATTTTTTTGGCATATTTTTCTAGATCTACATTGGATAGTGGTCTTCGGGGTAGGGACTTTAGTGGTTTTTTTGTCCCCTATTGTTAAGGAATAATCCCATACCTGTGCGGTATGGTTTAAGAAATAATCCATTTCCTTGCAAGGCAGCACCCGTTTTTTCTGAACCTGAATTCTTTACAGTTTTTATAGCACGAACGATACCTGCCGCGCCACCAGCCAAGGAACCCAAGGCGGATAGTCCTGCAAATATTGGTATTAGCGGTAAAATTCCACCAGTCTTAGGGATTGGTATTATTCTAGGAGTTCGAATTCTTCGTTTACCACCTGCCGCTTTTAAAGATTTACGTGCAGCCTTAACAGCTATTTTAGATGCTTGCATAATATTTGTTGCGATACTTTTTTTCCCACCTGCTGCTTTTAACAATTCCATCCGAATTGGTCGTCTAATAGCCGAGCCGAAAGCTACTTTGCTTAACCGCTTTCCACCTTTCCGTTTTGAGATCTTCTTGCGACGACGACGGCTGCTTCGTTTCGATGCCGAAGAAGGCACACCCATTCCGAAACGTTGTTTTGCTTTCATAATGTTCGTTACTAGCAAAGCTGCAGCCCTTTCCTTTACACTGGCACCCTTAGATTTTACTCTTTTCCAAGCACTTTGTTCAAGTTCGTAATCGGCCTGATGACGTGCCCCTAAATTTTCTTCGTTATGTAAATAAGCTAAATCATGTTTTTTACAGGCAACATCCAGTGGATTAATTCCTTGATCACCTCTGGTCACACGTTTTATTACCTTGGTACCGGGTCCACAATACTGATAACCGGGAATATGTACCTCAAACGGTAACCTATTAATTACTGAATTGACTATGCCAGATCCAGTCTTCTTTGATAAACGAAACCGTCCACTTCGCTTGACGGTTGACATTTGAATGATTATTTATGTCAACAGTTCCAAATAAATATAAATAAAATGAGAATTATTAAACTTAAACAGAAGCTTTCGGTCGATAATCTTGATGAGAAGGTTGGAGCGGGAGATAATCAAAAAATAGTAATGAGACACGGCCCATTGCTTCCATCTTCCTTTCGTGGGTTGTTAATAGGACCTTCGAACTGTGGCAAAACCAATGTGATGATTTCGCTGCTAACTCACCCCTTGAGATTACGTTTTGAAAACGTTTATATTTACTCAAAATCACTATATCAACCAAAATATGAATATTTAAGAAAAATTCTTTCGCCGATCAAGGGTATCGGTTATTACGCTTTTAGTGATGCAAATAATATTGTCGAACCCTCTGATGCCAAACCAAACTCCATTTTTATTTTTGATGATGTCATGTGTGAGAAACAGGATGTTATAAGATCGTATTTTAGTATGGGACGTCATAAAAATGTGGATGCTTTTTACTTAGCACAGACATATTCCCGTGTTCCTAAGCAACTTGTTCGAGATAATGCAAACTTCATTATAATGTTTAAACAAGACGAAATGAATATGAGACACATATTTTCCGATCACGTTTCACCAGACTTAACATTCCCACGATTTCAAGAGATGTGCTCGAAATGTTGGGATAATAAATACGGATTTTTAGTGATTGATAAAGACAGTGATATAAATTCGGGAAGATATCGTAAAGGTTTTGATAGTTATATATATCTATAAGAATAACAATACGTTTCATTTCAACATCGTCTGTTACTTTGAAAACACCATGAATGAAGAAATTAATTTAAAACGTAAGCTGATCGAAACTACAAATGCAGTTAGAAAAAAGTTTAGGCAAATTAAAAGTGCTAAAGTGCAAAGTAATGTTAATTTAGAAGAGCTTTATAAACCGATAACGAAACCATTAACAACCATATCAAACGTTGTCAAGCACCGGACACCGCCAACACCTCAAAAATCTATTACTGTAATTAAACCAGGAAAAAGTACCAGCTCAACGATGGGATCGGCAGAAACATCGAGAATGGACGCTGCCACCAACGATGAGTCCAACATTATTGGACCGATGGAATTATTTCAAACTTCTACACCCATCATGCGGAAAACAAAATATTCTTCACCACAACATAATACTAATTTTGAATCTTTCTTTGCGACACCATCGTCATCGATCAATCAAACACTGTCATCACACAGACCAAGTGACAACCCATCTTCTGTAGGTGTAAATACCTATTTGGTTGGAATAGAAAAGCATCCTTCTCATTATGATACAATCTATGGCGTTCATTTTGGTAAAAAGTTGAATAAAACGAAAAAATATATTGGTAATCTAGAAGTACGTTTTATCAATGGAAAAGTTTATTTACATAAAAAGGAAATAAATATTGCTACATTTGATGGATCGAATGAGCTCTATGATTTGATTTTTCTTAAATCACCACCATTAATCGGTAAAGAAAATGAAATAAATGAAAAAGTGCTCTTAACGTACAAAGATATTTTGGATTTAACAAATGCTGCATACCTTAAGTACGATAAAAATAAAGGGTTAAGAAAAACCAGATGGCCAAAATATACATCAATCATTGAACCGCTAATAATGGGAACTAAGCTTGGTAGTGGTGTTGGAAGAAAAAAACGAACAAAACATATTCTGTTGCCGGCAAAAAAGACATTATCCTCAAAATTAACTGAATATGTTTATTGGAATAAAGCAACGGAGTTGGTGACACGATTAAGATTATTGTGGAGTTCAAAAGTTGCTGGCCATACAGGACATGATAATGAAATAATGTCAATTATAGAGGAGCTTCGCGAGAAAGGAATAGTATATTAAGTGTTACAGTTGATGACATTCATCAGTGTGTAAGAAGACGTGTACCCTTATACGATGGATCCTAGCCCAGAAAAACTAAAAATTGTTACTGAACTACATAGGAATGCAAGAAAAAATTTTATTCGAAGGCATACAATAATAAAAGGATATGATGACTTGTGGCAAATTGATTTGGCAGAAATGCAACAGTATTCTAATGAGAATGATGGTTATCGCTACATTGTTGTTTGTATTAATTGTTACTCCAAATTTGTGTATGCTAGAGCAGTCAAAAACAAAACCGGTGTTGAAGTTACTAATGCGATGAAGAGCATTATTAAAGAGGCATCATATGCACCGAACAATTTGCAGAGTGATCAAGGAAAAGAGTTCTTTAATAGCACCTTTCAAGCACTTATGAGAAAATATAACATCAACCATTACTCTACCTATAGTACAAAAAAGGCTGCAATTGTTGAGCGTGTTATAAGAACTCTAAAAAATAATTTATATAAGCAATTTTCAGCTAGGGGTTCATACCGATGGATACAAGTACTACCATCTATAACAGAGGTCTACAATAATACCAAACATCGTACGATAAGAATGAAACCCAAGGATGTAACAGCGGATACACAAATTAAAGCATATGATTATTTAAAAATTGTTTCATGGAAAAGAAAATATCGTTTGGGCGACATTGTTCGTATTAGCAAGTACAAGGGTGTATTTGACAAAGGATATACACCATCATGGTCAACAGAGCTGTTTAAAGTATCAAAAGTTAACGTAACGAATCCACCTACATATTTATTAGAATCGTTAGAAGGTCAACAGATAAAAGGATGTTTTTATGAAGCAGAACTGCAAAAGACAACCAGTCCAAGGGTTTATTTAGTGGAAAAAATTATTAAAAAACGTCAAAAAAATGGCATCGACCAACTGTTTGTAAAATGATTAGGCTTTCCTAACCAATTTAATTCTTGGATAGATAAGTCAGATATTGTATAAACACCTTTGTATTTTGTATTCATAATTATTGTAATATTTTAGCGACAAAATAAACACGTAATGTAATACTTATGAGATTTATTTTATAAAAACAAACAAATTTACCAAACACTTAGGGACTATAACTAAAATGTCTAAGTTCGTAATCATCATATTCCTCATCCGTACTTTCTTCATGCATGAAGGCTTCCTCATCTGAAGTGTCGAGCGGTGCAGGTGGTAGCGGACTTGATGACTGCGATGACAACGATCCTTGCGTTGCTGCATCCTCTTCTTCTTCACTTAATTCAGTAGATTCTTGTTGTTGTTGTCGTTGTTGTTGTTGTTGTTGTTGTCCGCCCCCTAAAATAATGGGGCTTTGAGGTTGATCCCCAGCCACAATAATCCTGTTGTTTTCGTCTTGGCACCAAGAACATAACCCCAATTCCCCACTCACAATCTGCCAATGTTCACAATTAGAACACATTTGGCGACCATTAATTGAAAATGGCCAAACTATTACTGTTTGTTTTACTACTTGTGACTCCATACTCAATATTATTTTGAACGCAATGCTAGAAATAAACTAAGTCACCATAATTTGGGTACGTGTATTTATATAAAACAGATGACCTCTACTTGTGACTTTCAGCGTTTGGTGGTGGTGGTAGTAGGGAGGTGTCATTTGACCTTTCGCCCTCGTCGCTTGATATGTGTTGGTTAGCATTGCACTCAAAATGTAGCTAGCGTTATAAAAGGGATTTTATTTGGGCATCCATTTTGTCTAGGCGTTTTTGTTGGTCTACCCAAATGGAGTGAGTCATTCCTTTATTGTATGAGATGTCTTGTTTTATGTCAGCAATGATGTCCTTATTGACAATTGAAAATATTTCCTGACGAAGTTCCAACACTTGTTTATTGATATAATCTTTGATTGTTGCGGAATCAAGTTTTTTTCCTGGTCCTTCAATGTGATGGACCCTATCATTTAAATATTTTACGATATCCTTATTTACAGTAGAAAATATATGCTGGCGAAGTTCGCGAAGTTCCCGAAGTTCGTTAATAACATATTCTCTAGTCGCAGCATCATTACTATTTTTTGGAATGCCAACATTAGTCAAAGACTTTCCTTCGATGTCATAGTGGCCGTCAGATGTTAGTTTAAAACCAATACCTGGTAAAGCACGTACTAATTGCATATGATGTTGATTTATCCTCTGACGGCCAAATTTGTCAACTGTGCTGTTACTTCGACTCATCTTTCACTTAAACTAAACTAATTTGCTATTTTAACTTCTACTTATATAAATTTATGATTGCAGAATTTACACAAAAAAACAATTACAAGGTGTTATAAACATTTATTTATAATACAATAACTATACATTAAATAAGTACATTATTACTTCTGACTAACCAACATTTTTATAATATAACTACTTATATAAGGTTCATAATATTTAATAGGAAATAATTTATATACGATTGCATATATTACAGTGTTACAATGAGCTCATCATCATCAACAACAACATTATTAGAAGTATATGCTGCACCATTGTTACCATCCACGTTTGTCTTAATTCCATGGCGACGACAACAACAACCAGCTGCTAAGGAATATTCTTCGTCTTCTATTTCTTCCCTGTCTTTGCTTTTATTATCATTACATGTAGAACTTGGTGCAGAGTCATTGTTACTGGCAACAGCATTTTCATTTGACATAAAATCATATTTTAATTTTACTTCATCGGGTATATGTGGCATTTCATTGAGGAATCTTCCCAGTTTTTCTTCAATCATTTTCAAACAAAATGTATCCATACCAATTGAACCATATAAATATTTGTTACAAATATGGACTCCAGTCGAAAAATTTATCGCATCTTTCATATATTTCCCATACTGACTTTTAATTGATTCCACATCAGACCCATGATATTCTGCAAAATTTAAAATGTCTTGGGCCATCCGTCTCAATTTACATGATAACCAAATCACGTTAGAATCTTGGCATTCAGTAATAGTAGCATCGTCACACATCTTAAATTACTTTGATTAACTTGATGTACACGTATTTCTATAAAAATAAACAAAAACTAATTTATTACATTTTTAACTAATTAAATTATATGATAAAGAAAAATTATTATCAAACTAAAGTTCCAAAACTAAATAGAGCTCGACTATGACTCCCAGTAGTAAGTGTTGTCTGTAAACTCTGCCCCAAATAAGTAAATGTATATTTGTTGCTTTTATTAAAGTTTTCAATTATATCATCAGTAAAGGTATCAACAATACGTTTTGGTAAAAATATCTGAAATGTTACATCATCCGTTGAATCGTACAATGTGACAACAACACTTCTACCAAAACGCGTTATTAAGCACGCCATTTTTTTAAGCATATAAACTTTTCCCACTTCCAAAGTTGACATCTTCCGACATTCCGGAAATTCAACAGTTTGATTTATCATATTATTAATTTCACTTAAGGTGGTTTGTGAAATACTCATTATGATTAAAAATGTAATAAACAACTTTTATTTACCTTTAAGTAATACTTTTGTAGCACCCAACAACAACAACGACAACAGCAACAACAAACACAACAATTCAACTATTATTAGCGAAGACGATGGTTGTCTGTGTGACAGTGAAGGGCACACCAAAGTTATACCGTATTTATTGAGTTTTATCAAGGTCATTCAAGGACAAATTAACACCTGCATACGTTTACAACCCAAAGTCATTTTAAGGTCAAATTAACACCTTCATACGTTCGCAACCAAAGTCATTTCAAGGTCAAATTAACATCTGCACACGTTTGCGACCAAGGTCATTTCAAGGTCAAATTAACACCTGCACACGTTTGTAGCCAAGGTCATTCAAGGTCAAAGTAACACCTGCACACGTTTGCGGCCAAGGTCATTTCAAGGTCAAATTAACACCTGCATACCTTTGCGGCCAAGATCATTCAAGGTCAAATTAACACCTGCATACGTATACGTTCAAGGTCATCCAAGGTCAAGGAGTGAGGGGTGAAAATCCGCTCCCTAACTTTCCCTACTCATAGGGATCATCGGCGGACTCTAAGATATTATATAACATTAATAATTATTAGAGTTTTGATAACGAAAATATCTAACCTATCTTTAATTATTTTATCTAACTTTCACAGAAAATTTAAATACTGTGTTCACTTACCAGATGTAGAAGACCTAGTTCATTTACCAAAAATACTCCAAACGAATTTTAAATTCTCAAAACACCTATAAAACTGTCTAGTAAAACAAACTACATCACACGATAATCAACGTATAACTTCTTAACTACTTGTTTATTTTTGTTCATTCTTGTTTGGAAGCAAAATCGCCTAAGTGCTAGTTAGGCACTTTTACCTCCAAGCGAAAACTATATTTCATTTTAGTAACTTTTTCTCCTCAATAATAGATGGCGCTAGAAGTATGTTTTTACTTAGGTAATTTTTGCACCAAACAGAAGGAAATATGTAGAACACGAATTCGATCTTAGGTCAATTTTTAAAAAATTGCACTTAGGCACTTTTGCTTCTGACCCCTTCATTTTGGATCGCTTCTATTACAGGCATTATCAACATAACTTCTTAAAAATTTAAGTTTTGGGTGGTTTGAATACATAACCTCAAATTTTCAATCACGCTCGCTACTATAGTTTATTAGTAACCCCGTTGTTAACCATAACAGGTTAAATAAATTAGATTCACAATATTTTATATTTTGTTTTGTTACACAAGCCTTACTCCAAGACGTTTTGTGTATCACTGAAATTAAGTCATATTGTTTACATCAATATTATAATTTCACAAGGCGGGAAGAGAGGGATAAGTATACTTGTGTGACGTAGCTTTGACGAGCGCAATTGTGTTAAGAGAAATATGTTTACTTACCTCCATTTTCCTAGTCGTACAGGAAAAATATTTCAGGTGAAAAGGGGGATAAGTATACTTACAATACTCAGATTAGCTGACGGAGTTGTCTTAAAAGATATAAGTTTAATTATACCCTTTTCCTCAATAAAAGGCCAAACAACTTTTTAGGGCAGAGGGAGATAAATATATTTATATTCCTTTCCACAAATAATTTTGTTAAAATTCAATTCGTCAGTAGGTTTTAACAAATCTTAATCCCCTTTTCACAAAAAAATATACATTTTCTGTAGTTATATCCTTTTCCACAATCAAAAATGGCACATATTTAAGGCTTAAATGACTTATATCTCTTTTCCCAGGGGTAGATAATAAATTTAAAAGTATTGTGGGTGACTTATCTCAATTTTGAAAATTTTCGACTTATACCCCTATATATATCTTGGGAGCTTTAAATAAGCATGGGAAGCAGCTAAATGTATAGAATGGCAAGAGCATTTTACTGACACGACATAAGGCAAATCTTTTTTAAGGAGTGGAAAAACCGAATTATGCTCACCAAACATAACGTTACATGTATCAGCAGAAAAACCTATTAAGTTTTGAAATGGTATGTTTTTACTTGTGATAGTATTTTTTAATACTCTATAAAGGTCTTCCGCTCTCCCTGAGCTCATCTTGACTAAATCAAAAAACTTTGTTACCACTTTCTTGCTTTCGTCACAAAAATAAATCACTGTAAAAGCACATTGTTTTATTGTTCCTCTGTCAGTAGTTTCGTCTACTATTATAGAGAAAAATGCTCCTCGTACTCTTAGCTTTGCAAATAGATCTTCTTTAAAATTATCACCCAATCCTTGCTTAATCATGGCAGTAGCTTTGGTCCTTTTTAGGCTAAGATTACGTGCTATTTTGGAATCCGGAAATAAATCACTACATAAAGGGCTTAAAACATCTATTAGCTTAAAAGGTAGATTGTTTGTAGCCAAAAGAGCACATAATTTTAATTAAGCTCTTCTAGTACTTTGAGAGATTGGGTTCATTTCTACGTCAGTTATTTTTTTATTGGTTTTAATTTTTAAATAGTTCTCCTTATGTTTAATAGATATACTGTGTCGTTTTATGTCATTCCTGTGGGCCATCATATCTACATCACAAATATTGCAATGTGCATACTCATTTCCCATATTTTCTGTTTTAGCCTTTACAAGCCAATTTTTAAAATTACCAATTTCCAACCAAGATGAAGAAAATTTGTTTTTTTTAACTGTTTTTTTTTGCTTCTTTTTAGGTGGAAGTAAGGCCTTCACCTCTAAAGATTCTTCATCCTAAAATTATTTTTAGTAGAATTAGAGATGCCAATCAATAAACAATTGCAAAGTGATTACCTTTTCTTTTTCATTTATTAAACTGTTACTTTCACGTGTTTTCTTTTGCCCCAGTCCTACTTTTCTTTCACATTTGTCTTGTTCTAAAACTTCTTGTACTTGTTCGTCAGTTTCAGAATCCCTGGAATTATGGTTGTCAGTATGAGTCTTATCCTTATCTTGTACGAATAACTATATTTGTTCTTCCGATGTCTGACAACATAAAAACAAGTTGGTATTATACTCTATTATTTTTCAAACTGGAGATGTAAACAATTTATAATATTGGGCCTGAGTCTAGCACTAGGTACCTAGGGGATGAGACGACTTTGCGATTCAGTTTTAGTAACCAGTTATCCATTTTAAACTAATAGAATTACAATGCCACAACGTATTTCTAACTACGTAGGTACGTAACTATAATATTCCCACACCCCACACCTCAAACCAACACTAAAATTAACCCAGATTGTAAGTAAAAACATGCATAGGATATATACATACATAAAAATATTAGAACAATACAGTAATTAATCTCCGTAATTAATTTCATGAACTAACAATAATTGTTACCTGCCTGCTGTTGTGCTGTCCATAGATAAAGGAGTTGCGCTGTTTACGTGCTGTCATGCTCAGTCAATCGTCAATAACTTCACACCACGATCGTCACGATACACTCGCACTCACGCTAAGAGCCACACTGACTCTCTCGCTCCTATGACTCCTATGAGTCCTATGTCTCATCACAGACCAGTAAACAGTAGTGACTATGGTTCAGTTGATCGTAATTTTAAAGAATATTTCAAGGAATGATGAAATTACCCGAAAATACCCACAACAATCAATTACTTACAGATTAACCGCAGGCATGCTAAATTCCCCTCATTTCGAGTAATTACCCGCAAATCGGCAGCACTGCGCAAAATACTAAGCTCGATTTCGGAGTGCAATGCTCTGATGCCAGGCTTGGTGCGAGGCGAGGGGCGGTGCGCCGTTATGGCCAAGCGCATTTAACTTCATAATAACATTTGCTTCGCACACAGATGCTATGGTACAATGCTAAGTGCGGTGCGAGGTGCGGTGCGTCGTTATGGCCGCCGACTAAAGAACATTTTAGAATGTTGCCATCAACCTTTCAAATTGTATTGCTTGAAATTAGAAGCGCTATTAGGGATAACATGCTGATGGTACGTTCTGGCCATCCAGAAATTGATTTTACCAAACAGCTGTTAATAACACTATGGTGTTTGGCTAATATTAGAGTGTTTTTGGTCAGTCACGTTAAACGTCAATTTCGTTATAGTTGTGATTAATAACCATAACTTTTCGTCGCAAATTATAGAGTTTTTGGACGCACCAGACAAACTGTCACAATTTTAGGTTAGTTCTTAAACTTAGGTATAACCTCAAAATTATTTGTTGGTGTTTGTTTTGATGAAAAAAATTGATAGATAAATAATGGAAGAAATAATTGAGTTTGTGATACAAAGAGGTGAGGTCGAGGATGAGATTAATATGAACCTAATTAGAAATTTGATATTGCAAGATGTTTTTGGTGGTCCTGAGCAACCAGCAGCAGTAGGAGATCGCGTTGTCAGAAGGCCTCTATTTGATCTAGAGGAATGGTCTGAAGCAGACTGTAAAACTCATTTCCGATTTGACAAAGAGGACATACCCCGTCTTGTTGCAGCACTCGGAATACCACAATTTATTTAAACTCAGGCAGGACATACTGCTACAGGTTAGTTTACTTCTGAGTTGATTTTTTCTGTTTGAGGGTGCGGATAATACATAGTTTAATAATAAGTCCTTAATACCTACCCAGCATACATACAGACCTACTACAAAACCTGCACAGATCACTTTCTTAGTGGTACCCATCGAAAGCTGCATTTCTTAACAAAAAATCAGGATTAGGTTCTATATTTTTAACTAAATTAGGTATATCTATTTATTTTTTAGGATTTGAGGCTTTATGCAGGACATTGAAAAGACAGGCATATCCAAATAGACTTGAGGACATCAGACATTTGAATCATCTATATTCAAAACCCGACAAATCCACTGAGGTCAAATGTTGGGAAATTGAAGAAAACTGTTTCATGTCATTACTATTTACTAACTGTGTAAATATTTTGCAGGCTATTAGAGGTCAAATTGTTTTATTGAAAAATTTATTTATTTTTTCCAAAAAAACATAACTGTAGTCAAAATTTTAATAAATAAAATGGATTTGTCGGGTTTTGATATTCAACTTTGGATTTGTCGGGTTTTGCAAATAACGCTCATGGATTTGACGGGTTTTGATACCGAAACATTTAAAAACAAAGAATTTTTTGAAATATTTATGTTATCTAAAGAGCCTTAATACAATACAATATTTTTTGAAAACTAAACTATCAAGTCCGGGATCTCGTCAACTGGTTCACACAAATTAGTACTGCTGCATTCGGGTTCCTTTGAAATTCCATCATCTGGGACATCATAGTATTTTTTAATAACGTCATTGTAGTATTTAAGGTTTTCTATTTCTTTCCAGTTTTCACCCCAATGTTTTTCCAATAAAGCCTTAACGTCTTTTAGCTTTTCCTCGTACGCCGCTCAGAACTACAGATTGTAAGATACTCCCAACCGATTTACCTTTTTTAAAAACAGACTTGTATTCCCCAAGATCAGATTTATAGGATTGCTCTCCTCGAATTGTTACTGTCCTATTTGGTCCTCGTCTCAGTAAAAACCTTTTACTCATGTTAAACCGGAAGTGCCACTGTGCAGGAGGTGTGATGGTAGTTTGAGAGTCCTTTTTCCAGTCGTGAACAGTCACATCACGACCCAGAACAAAAACAGTTCCATCGTCATTAAATATTTCGAGAAACTCTTCTGGAGAAACGATGGTGTCTTTCCTTTTTATAACTTTCTCGATTCGTGCAAAGACTCTATCTGGGGGAATAAAGGAATGTTCAGACACGGGAAATATAAGTTCCAAGTTATTAACATAGAAGGGTGCATGTACACTTAGCCATTTGATGCACATTGTTATCATTATGGAGTTTTTGTTTTGCCCCCCACAGCCATCGGCAATAAGCCGAACAGTATCCATGTTTTCGAAGTTAGTGGTACTCAATTTGTGAAAAACGGCACTAGCAATTTCATTGGCTCCTTTTGAATGCTGGTCCTCAGTCCATGAATATAAAAACACATTTTCCTTGGACAATGGAGAATGTGATGTACCTGTAACGGCGGCAAAATTATACGTTTACAACTGCCGACTGTAATAAACAGATTGATCTTCGGCATTGCTTGGTTTTTTTGACAGTCAAACGAAATTATTTTGAGACCTTGCCTTTCTTCTCTGAGTGAATCAAAAAATGCTTTTGCCTGTAATTTGTGTACGCGCTTCTCAATCATAAGTTTTCTTTTAAGTTGCTTATCTTTTTCCACTTTGAGTTTTTCTGTTAACTAAAGGCATGTAGAACAAACATCAGTTCTTGGAGAACCGAAACCAATATTGTAGCAGGTATTGAAAATATGCCGGAAATAACTTTTTTTCACCATAACGTACGTAGATCCCATTTCAACTTTCCGGTAGTATTGTCGCCACATTTTTGATATGTTTAAATCCGAAGATAAATATGTTCGGCTGCTCCTATTTCTGCAGTAATGAGATTCAACAGTTTTAAATTGCTCAATAAATCTCATTACAGAAGATTTTTTTTCAGCAAATTTTTGAGTCTTTCGATCACCTCCCCTGTTTTCGCGTGCCATGTGTTGTCCTTCATGAAATCGTTTTAGTACGCCAAGTACTCGATCCTTTTTTACTTTCAAAATATCAAGAAAGGCTTTCTGGCATACAGGTATTTTTTTGGATGAATCTAAAAGACCGATATAGTATTTTACTGAGTAGGTTTTCCTATAATTCCTATTTCCCGTACGCCCTTGGCGTTTTATATTTTTTGTCTCGCAAAATTTTATTATAAAGTTATCCTGGCCTATCTTATCTTTATGCGAATAAAAAATTTGATGAAATTGTTTTATATCACGCATCAACAGGGTACTGCATCGATAAGATTTTGTAGAATGTTGACAAGTTGGATATGACGGCAAGCCTTGGGCTTTGTATCTAAGGAGAAAAAAAAAATTCTGTACATTTTTGTTTTGTTTAAAAATAAAAATGAGATTGTTTACCTTTCCTCCTTTTGTACTGTTCGCTTCCATGTTCTTGGTCGGGAAACTCTTTTGCGAGCTCTGTCTGGAGTCACTGGTTTAGGAACCTCTCCAATATACTCTGCCATTGTTTGAGTATTAAATATATAATGTAAAATAATTTACTTTTCAATTTTAATCACAACACAAACTGGACAACACTACTACTTTGTATACTCTGACTGTTAGAATAAAAACAAATGGCGCAGACAAACCAAATTCATACGTATTGCAGTCGCGTGACTTTAGAAGAATGCTGTGATTGGCTGGTGTGGATTTGCTGGCATTTGATTTTAACGTCGCTCGGATTTGTCGGATTTTGAAACCAACTCCATATTTTAGGTGCAAATGTAGCTTGGATTTGCGGGGATTTGCACTGTGAATATTATATTAGATGGTAGAGAACTAGAAGACAAATCCAGTGACGTATTAAACTCATTTTTCTCGAAAAATGGATTTGTCGGGTTTTGAAACTAGATGATTCATTTTTTTGGTGACCGTAG
The DNA here is from genome assembly GCA_963920685.1 of Polydrusus tereticollis. Classification (NCBI taxonomy): domain Eukaryota; kingdom Metazoa; phylum Arthropoda; class Insecta; order Coleoptera; family Curculionidae; genus Polydrusus; species Polydrusus tereticollis. Next base: position 92,270,233 of record OY987330.1, read on the forward strand.
TATTTGTGCAATTTCAGAAATTACAAACTTTGTGATAGGTTTTGTAGAAGAAACCTTTGACCACCTACTTACGGATCTGGAATCTCACCGTTGGTTAACTGCAGAGAAACTTCGAGGTTATTCAAATGTAAGTTTAAGAAAAGTTTATCAAAAATATGCCTCCAGTCAAAAAGTCATAATCATCAGTTTGAAATAGGTATAATAAATTTTTATGTAAAGGTAGCAACCTCACCTTTTTTTAATTTTCTTGGAAAACAGAACGGCACATATTTTTTAAAGGGTGGACAATACTTTTAAGTTTTATAGAGATGGGCTTGCTAGGTTTATGGAGGTCTCCACAAGAGCTTGGTCCCCTAACAACAAGACGGTGTTTAAGTTCTCTACTTATTCTGACAAGTTTCCTCTCTTTCAGGCAGTTGCAGCAAAAGGGGCTGCAGTTCAATACTGTTGGGCCTTTCTTGATGGGGCAATAAGGCCCATTTGCAGGCCATCGGTAGATCAACAGCTGTATTACTCTGGTCACAAGAGGACCCATTGCTTAAAGTACCAGAGCTTGGTTACTGATGGTTTAACCATTAGCTGTATGGGACCCTTCGAGGGAAGAAGGCATGATGCAGGTATCCTGAGAGATCATATCCTGAGCCTTTATGGTCAGTTGGAAGAAAAAACCATATTTCCAAAAGGCAATTTTGTAATATATGGCGATCAGGCTTACGGCATCAGAGAACTCATACTCTGTCCGTTTCCTGGACGAAACAAACCCTGAAGAGATGTTCAATAACAGTATGTCTTCAGTCAGAGAAGCAGTGGAGTGGTCTTTTTGTAAGGTTGTGGCAGAATTTGCATTCATAGACTTCAAAAAAAATCAAAAGCTGTTGCTTCAGGATATAAAAGCAATGTATAAAGCTGCAACAATCTTTGCAAATTGTCACACTTGCCTTTATGGCACTCAAACTGCACAGTTTTTTAATATAAATACTATAGCATTGGAACAATATCTCAATGGTGAATTATATTTTTTTTTTAGTTTGTTAAGTGGTTTACATCATTATGTCTCCACCTGGACGTTTGTAGATAGTTTAGCCTTATATTCAGCAGAAAATATGTATCTTTTAGAAAAATTAAGGGTAGTTTTAATTATGTACATAATTTTAAAATGTGTTTTTTTGCTATTTTTAAACTACAAGGTGTATTTTAATCAAGTAAAGACGTTTCTACTACAAATAAATTTTATTGAAATATGAAAGTACAGTGAAAATGTTACATTTACAAAAAAACTGGATAAATTTACTTAAGCTACCTATCCTAAATACCTTCTTCTTAAAAGGTCCTGTGGCTGCAAATACATGTTCCTGGATTACAGTCCACAGGTCTGGCTGTCGAAAGGGATTATATCCCAGCACCTCTCGTAGGAAGATCAAGTCATCTTCATCCCGAAACCGTAACCTTGTTTTTTTTGGTATACTTGGGCTTTCATTGTTGCTGCTCATATCTAAAACAACATAAAACGAAGCATTGAATTGTTTAATCAATCACCACCTCTACAGTAGGGTTCATTCCCGGGAATTCTCGGCTTGAGAATTCCCGGGAATCGTTGGGCTTTGTTCCCGGGAAATCATGTACCTATATAGAAATTAAATCGCCGTTTGTTGTGTTGCGTAGCGGCGCGGGCCAAAGCGCAGCGGCACCCTTTGATCTCGCTGCAAGCGCTCTGCGGCGTCGTTTTTACACGTTCATTCGTGTTCCGATTCTAGCCAATTATAGTTTACGTAGTGAGTGTTTCACAGTTTACGTGATAAATTGAAATCAAACAGGTAAGTCTTTTCACTTTTATTGACACATCATGGCTTTATTATTCATATTATTTTTATCAATAATATAATCTAAATGTGATCTTAAATTTTACTAGGTACGAGTACCTATCTGTTCTTTTCTATTATTTTTTAGTCAAACTTTAATACATAAAATAACTAACGATACATTAATTATACTACTTAGTCTAATTATATTTCCTATTTTTGTAAAACAACAACACACAAGCTTACTTACTACTTAGTCTAATTATATGTCCTATTTTTGTAAAACAACAACACACAAGCTTAGTTTTTAATTATTCTGATATGTTTTTCTTATGTAAGTAATTTGAAATTAATTAATGTGTCATTTTAAATTTGTGAGACGAATATTGCCAGTTGTGTTGTGTGTGTATCACATATTACTCCAAAGGCCTATTATTAATTTAAATTGCGTTTGTTATAGATTTTACCGAAACGTCACTATAACAGTAAAGATGGAAGCATCAAAAGCATGGAAATATTTAAAAAAAAATAAGGAATCTGCAAATGCGCAATGCCTAAAGTGCCCAAAAACCATTGCTTGCAAAGGTTCAAATACTAGCGGGTTGGTGAGACATTTAGCACATGTGCATAAAATCAATATTACTAAATGCGGGACCCAAGAAGAATCCGAATCTGAAGCATCTACAAGTTCAGGTGTGAGTGCACCGAAAAAAAGCAGGCCTGGGTATGAAAGTATGCAGCAACAGAAACTAAACTTCAAAACTCTACCGATACAATCATTGGGTGAAATATTGGCGAGGCTGGCTGCAAAAGACGGCTTCACCATAAATGGAATCACAAAAAGTGAATTCATTCGTGATTCACTTTCTGCTAAAGGATATAAACTGCCCATGTGTGTTAATGATGTTATGAATCTAATACTAAAATACTATGAGGACAAGGAAAAAGAAATGATAAAAGAACTTTCAGATATTTGTTCTTCAGGTAACCGGCTAAGTGTTAGTATTGACGAGTGGACAAGCATACGTAACAAACGCTATTTTAGTGTTATTTGTCATACCACAGAAACAACACATTATAATTTGGGGTTAGTCTATATACCCGGTAAATGTGGGGCCGTTGAAGTAAGACAAATAGTGGAGGAACGCTTGAAACATTTTGGAGTGAAATTTGAGAGTGATGTTGTTGCCGTAACAAGCGATGGGCCAAACGTAATGAAAAAATTTGGCAGAGAAAGCCCCTGTGAAATGGTTATATGTGTAAATCATGCCATCCATTTAGCTATTCTTGACACATTTTGCAAAAAACAGTCAGAAGTTACAGCTGCTAGGACTGCCTTGCATAACGATGACGAACACAGCAGCTCCGATGAAACCAGCAGCACTGATAACGATGATGAATCTTATATATCTAATGAAGAACCTAGACCGCAAATAATTGATGACATAAACAATGTAATGACTGAGACCCGATCGATTATAAGATTTTTCAGAAAGAGTCCTCTAAAATCAATCACACTGCAGAAACATGTAGTAGCCGAATTCGGAGTAGAACTAGTTTTGTTACTCGATGTCAGAACTAGATGGAATTCAATGCTGACAATAATTGAACGTTTCTTGAAATTAAAAAATGCAATCAAAAAGGCATTGATAGATTTAGATAGCTCACAAAAATGGAATGAAGATAATATTACTGTGCTACAAAAACTGCAGATGATATTAACACCAACAAAACTTGCAGTAGAGGCGTTGAGTAGGCAATATGCCAATTTATTGACTGCAGAGGCTATAATAGACGTATTGCTAAAAAAATTAGAAAGTATTAATGATCCTTTGGCCCTCAAATTAGTAGATTCACTTAAGTTGAAAATATCAGAGCGCCGTAATACGTCTCTAATATCGCTGCTAAAATACTTGAACAGCCCTGACAATTTCATGCACAATAAAAGTAACTACTTCATTGATAACAATAAGACATTTTTGATCGGATACGGATCGTTTATACCCTGCCGTCACAACCTGAACCCGAAAGCTTCGAAATTCAATTAGAAAAAGCAATTAAAGGCATTTCAACAAATGAGGAGGGAAGTGCAGTGGCACTGTCAAAATCTATAGTAAAGAAAGAGTTCTTACTTTTTGAACAGACTTGGAAGAGGTCACCAAATTTAGAATCGATGTACAAAGCATTGCTTTCAGTTAAGCCTACTTCAACTGAAAATGAAAAAGTGTTTTCAATTTCAGGAAATATAGTTAATAAAATAAGAAACCGGATGTCTGATAAAGCTATAAATGCTTTAGTTTTTCTAAAGGCATATTTCATCAGACAGAGTAAGCTGACCTAATTGTTATGTATCTGTCTGTCTGTATGTTCAGCTCCTCAGCGTAAGATGTTCCATTGATCTTGCAAAGTTTTTATTTGTTTTTATTCTAATTAACATGCCATAAATGGTGCTGTGATTGTAATTTAATTATAAGTTAAGTAAGATATTAACGTTTTCTTTCATGTTGATTTTTTGTTTAGTTTAATAGAAGCTACTTTTGTTTATAAGTTCTAAATAACCAGCCAAAAATGGTGCTGTCATTATAATTATGAGTCTGAATAACATTATTTCTGTATTTTTTTTAAAAAACTTAATTAGCTTATTCATAAGATTAATGTTTTTGAATATAATCAATAAAAGTTTTATAATTAATTTGATACTTTTATTTGAGAGGAAAACCACTGAATTTGTTGACGTTACTGGAACCAAATAATATGAGAAAACGTACGTAAATGTAAATTTCTCGGCAACCCGAGAAGCCTCGAGAAATTAGCTTCGAGAATTCTCGAGACCCGAGAAATTGAAAAGCTCGAGAAATCATGAACCCTACTCTACAGACAATATTTTGTTTTAATAAAGAAAGGTGGTATGTTTAAGTTCTTTATTTGATCTTAATAAGCTTTAAATAATCCAGAAAATGCGTACCTACGTTTATGCTGGAAATACTCCACAAAATTGTACGAAAATCATTTAAAACTTGCCGAAAAGTTAAAAAAAATAGTCACAAAATGAAAACATAAACAAAAAAACCAAACAATTTAAGTTCAAATGTCAATGTCAAAATTCTGAAATATAACGATAAGCACTCTTTTAAAGATACCGCTAATCCTCCGTAATTAACCACGTCCGTTATCCTTAATAAACATAAAGGCGTGACAGGTCGCTACTGCGTCGACTCCGTATAACGATAACCACGATTTCAGTGACAAATGTGCGGACCAAAAACACTCTATTGAAAGTTTTCGGTAGGTATATTAAGGTATTTTATATTTTCCAACTTCACTTAAAACCTATATTTTAAAGTTCCTTATAACTTTTATTTGGAAATTAGTCTTAGTCTTAATTACTATGGCCACCTGTCTTGTCGACAATCAGCCAGCTATGCTTTATTCAACATAGGTACCTATTACATATTACTCTTAAATAATATATTTACATAATTGGTTTGGTATCAGTAGCAAAACTAAATAATAGACACCTAGGTGCGAAACACCCGTCTGTGTCGAGATCTAAAAGTAGACTTATGTTTATAGTATTTTATTATATATATATTTTTTTTTATAAATAAAAATTTATAGCAGTAAACTATGGTTCCTTTCATTCATTTTTATAATTTAAACAAAATTTGTTTCAGTTCCGTCGCGGACAGAATTGGCATAACAAAAAGTGCTTGCTGGAGAGTATTATACCGAACCAGCTCTAGACTGCTCCAAGTCAACAGTCGGTATGGCATTATTTCATTCCCAAGTAAAAACAGAATGCAAGAAGTTGCAAACAGTTTTGAGGATGTATCAGGTTTTTCAGGTAATGAATTTTTTACTTATAGTCCACATAACAAAAATATATACTAAGCATATACTTAGCATATACGTTTTGACATAAGCATATTGACAGAATATTCTTAGCACATTCTAGGGATATGAATATATATCTTAGGAATATGCTGAGCATTTGCGTTTGGCCACCAAATTGATATGCTGACGATATGCGCCAAGCATATCCGAAAGATATGCTCGTGCATGTGCTAGGTGGTTACAGAGCATATCCCAGGAATATGATGCTGGATATGCTGCTTACAGCCACATAATATGCTAGGTATATAGTAAAAATTTGGTGGTAGGTAGATACTTAAATAATATCGTTTATTTATTTAAAGATATACATTATATAATATACAGGGTGTTCCTAAATATCATGTACATACGGAAGGGGGTAATACTGTGACATATTTCGTGACTAAAAATGTATATAAACATAGGTCCGCAAACGCTTCGTTACCGATCTACAGGGTGTTGAAATTTCAAGATTTTTTCGTTTTCTCTTTTTGTCCTCAGTTGTTGAAGACAGGTCAGATGTGTCTTCTGCTGTTTTTGTTTTTTTGATGGCAGTTTCATATTTGTCTGGAACATATAACAAACACTTAACAATAACATTCAAAATGGTCACTTCGAGTCAGAATACAGCTGTGTCTTTAGTTAACAATATTTAGAGCTACATATTATTTCAAAATGCGTACATTTTATACAGGCTAGGTACTGAAATTAAATTGAAAGGTAAGTAAAAACTGCTTACCATAAAATCACAAAATTTTTACCCTAAACTGGGACCAGTTCTTATTAGGCTTCTCTCCTCTTTTAACCAGGGTACTGACACTTTTGTTCTTCGGTGGCCAGTAGCTAAAATCTTCCCCATCAGACCCTTCAAAAAGCCGTGACTTTGGCACAGTTGCAACACAACTGTCATAATAAAATGTTATGGACAGACCACAACTTCTCCATATTTTTCTATAAAAACTGATCAAAGGCAAAGAGTACATTATTTTCTAAAGGGGTTTTTAATAATAATAATAATAAATTTAATAGTAATAGTAATATTAATATTATAGTTAAATAGTAATATTAATCATAATTATAAATAATATTAACCTTAATAAAGTATAAGAATATGTAAAAAATCTAAATTCTAACATAAAACTACCAAGATATATACACTTTAGTACTTTGCTACCTTTTTTTTAACAATGTAACAATGGGAAAACAACATAATATGTTTCATTAAACTCATAGTGTAAAATTACAAGTTTTCTTAAAAATTGATTAAAATATAAGCTTGATAAAAATGACCGCTTTTGAACAATATTAATACCCAACTCAGAAGATTTACATGGCTTTTTGAACAGGTCTCCTATTTTCATATATACATTTCCAACTATCATTAGTTCGTTATTGTTATTGTGGCAAAAAATTTTTATTTCCAATATGTCTCCACTTTTTAGTTCAACTATCCTATTGGCTAAACTATTACATGAAAGGGTGCATGAATTTAAAACAATTTTTTTAAATTGTGTGTTTTTACAGTTTGTCAATAAAGGGCCCTCAAAATGAGTCTGAAGGTAACTAACACACATACTATCACTGGAACTACTGGAACCATTTTTCTCAGTTTTTATTTTTTTTACTTATTTTACTATTTGATTTTCTTCTCGAAACCTTCTAATTATCTGTTGTAGTGGTTTGTGTGCTTTCCTTATACCCTTTAGAAGTGTTTGCATGAAGTTCTCAAATGGAAAGGCACTAAAGTTGTCAAGTGGTCCAAATTTTCTGCTACAATCCACCAGGTGAGTAATAGAGTGAATATTTAGTAAATCCTCCGTATATTGAAGCCAGTCTTCAATTTTGGAAAATTCACTAAGTAAAATAGAGATTTCAACTAACAGCACCATAAAATGATTATACCTCTTCCTTGGTAAGATATCTTTAAAAACGACAGGACCCGTATATAATAGGAACATTCTAAGATCAGTTGCTTTGTATCTTTTGCACTCTGTAATTGTTCTAGTTTTCCTAGAAAATTCACTGGGTATGAAAGTACGATATTTATTTAACATCAAATTTATTTTAAGGACATGTGCTGCACGCATCTTGTATGGTGGTTTACCATAAACCAGTCCATATTTGTTGTGCGACAATATTCTTTTAACAACCCCTAAACACACAAGGTGCATTTCGTTGGCGTACAGCGAAACCCCAATCATACACAAAAGCTATGGAAAAATTACACAACAAAGGCTTTAGCGAATAAAGATTTATTGAGGTATTAAAAAAAGAATGCTAACAACAATGGACTTAGTGTATTTTTCTGGTCAAAGTCCGCGACCTTTCCACAACATAGTGGGATAGCGGCATATCATCGGAGTCGTCGGAGTCCGACTCTAAACCAAAAGTGGTGTACCTATTGTCAGGTAATGTTTCCATTGTGTCATCAGAGTCGTCTGAACCACTATCTTCCTTTGCAGGCTAAAGTGTCACATCCTTGGCGATAGTGGAAGTTGGCAGAGACTTATACCATCCATGCAATTCTTCTGGGATTGCTGAAGATTTACATAACCTCAGGAGGTCTTGTTTCTTTTGGACGCTTATTGGCAACATTCTGTTGTACAATTTTTTAAGTTGTTTTGGTAAAGTTTGTGGTCTGCCCTTGCCATTAATTTATCTTTCTGTATTCGGAGGAATGCTTATACTTAAAGAAAGTAATCCCAGGGTTTTCTTTGGTGTATTTAAGACTTTTAATTAACAGTCAATTGACACCTTGCCCATCTGTATCTGTAGCTTTTTTCCCTATGAGTGTAGATGATAAATGCTTCAGATCGTAGAAGTCGGTAAATTTCATTTCTTGTACGCTATATGGCCCACTTATTTTATTTTTGTTCCGTTTTGATCTTGCTAGGCTAAATATGTTGAGCCAGTCCTGAATGCTATAAACAGGAACTAACTTCTTTGCCTTTTCTATGGCGCTGTGCATAGAATCTGCCTCCATGTAACTGTGACCATGACCTCCATGACTGTGCAGATGAGTGACTTGCACTATGTATAATAATAGGGCTGCAACATGTTTGTTTCTATTTTGTCCAGAACATGTATCAGACCACATAGAAACTTCGGTTACATGCACAGGTAGGCCCTTTAAATACCTAAAGAGACAGCTTCCAATTTCGGAACTTTCTCTCTTTCCATGTAGCTCTGTCACTGGCGTAGCTAGGATTTTGTCTTGGGGGGGGGGGGGGACAGACAAAGTAGAACCCGCAAGTCGGATTTAGTTCTTGAGCATGAGAGGGGTAAAATAGGTAGGCGAACATTTTTTTGGAACCACGCCCAAATTTCGAAAATTCACGTTTCCAAATACTACCAGGAAGGAATTTTAGAATAAAAAATATTAAGTGACATAATCGCATCAGGTAGCGCATGCGCAAGAGCATAACGGTTCTCCTTGGACCGTGATAGGAATTAAATTACCTAAATACCAACTCTTTCTATTTTTATTAGAAATTATTAATATTTAAAATAGAAGACTAAAGCAAACAAAATATTAAAACTTTTACACTAAAATTTTATTCAGTGTAAGGTAGGTACATTATACTGGTACTTGTTATATTTACAGGAAACTGAAAACTAATTGGAGCAAAGCTGCCGTCCTAAGACAAAAGGTCGTATCTAATATTTTAAGCTTTTTCAGAATTAACATTTTTGTGAAAAGCACTCTGTCATTAAAGTATTTCAAGTTAGAAACGCCAACTTTTATAAACAGGCAGTATACAAATAAATTAGATCATAGCTAAGAGTTTGGAGACGTAATTAAAAGTGATTAAGAAATATTCATGATTTAGTAGATACGACTTATAGACTTTGTAAGCAGTATTCTTGTTCGTGTAATTTTCTTAGTCTAATTAACGTATATGGTGGATACGACATACTGTCATAGTATTTACATGTTTTTATGTAAAGGTTGACAAATTTGGCTATATAAAACGAAAGATAAAAAATATTAACGAATATATTTTCAAAAAATTATTAAATAGGTAACCTATTTTCTGCAAACGGGCAAACCAATCAAAACATATATGTAGAGTGGCAAAGCTAATTGATCTAAGTGCCAAAAAGCATTTTTGTGGAAAAATGAAAAAAACACTACATATGTATCAAATATAGCAAAGATTTATTTTTATAACGGTAATACTGTTCGGAAACATGTAACTGGTTGATTAAATGTATTTTTAATAAACAAATATAGGTAACAAAAAAGAATTCAAAACACAAATATATTTGAGAAGATGTAAGTCCATGGGGTTATTTGCTTAGGCATATTTTCAAAAAACTCCCTGTTTTCGGCATCAATGAACTCCATCATGGCACGTATGTCTTTTTTCTTGTTTTCATTTAGGGGCTGGACACCTGGTAAACAAGTAAGTTCTGCTGTCTTGATATGTTCGATGGTGATTCCCTTCTTAAGCACATGACATTTTTCCCAGCCCAACAACTCGCTAAAATTTTGTTTATAAGAAACTACACCGGGATTTTCTTTTGTTATTCGTAGCCAAGAAGCTTGTGTAATACGAAGTTTTGAGGTTGCAATATACCTTGCTGATGCTGTGTCAAAATCAAAAAACTTTACGTCATCGTCTCCCATATCCAAAACCTTGTATGGTCTGGAAGGTCTCGATGTTGCTATCACTTTCATAACATCTTTAACTGTTTGCATTTTTGAACGTTTTGCGCGCTTCTCAATTAGAGCAAAATCGCGATCGGATGCAGAAAAACTGTGACCCGACACCAGAAACTTGTGATCAATAGAGTCAAAAAATCCCAAAGACACCAGGTAAATGTATAAAAACAAAAGCATTCTGTTTTTTAGCTGTCCCGCACAATTGTCACTCCAAATGCACAATTTTTTTTTATAAGTTGATAAAATTTCAGCGTTTAAAGCTTGTAAAAGGCATGACGCCATCTGGTTCCCGCCTCTACCTGATTGTCCCTCATGCCACACGCACATAATGCCATCTGAAGTGTCAGTGATATGAATTCCCAGATTGTAGCATGATAGTTGACGACTATAATACATACTGCTGTGGGTTAATTTAGGAAGTGGAAACACTTTCTGTAAATCTATGGTAAAGGTGCATGTTGTACTTCCCGGTAAGGTACTACGTACAGTATCATTCTTAATGGCTTGAAACGCCTTTTCAACCTTCCTATGATGCAACTCTAGGTCGATTTTCGCTTTCTTGGCCTCATTCACATCTCTGCTTTTGGTTTTCAAGTGAATGGAATCACAAGTTTTGCATGTGTCCACTCCACGCGGGGTCTTTTAAATGACAGCTTTTGAAAATCTTTTAAGAAAACCTTGCGATAAAATTTGTATGTAACCATACTTTCAGGATGCTTTTCTTTAAAAGCTTGAAATAGCCTGGACATGTTTAGATCGCTGCTTAAATACTCTTTCTCAGATTTTTCACGATTGTAGTGGCTTTCCACCCTTGGAAAGCTATTAATATGATTTTTTATCATATTTCTCCTATTTTCATATATACATTTCCAACTATCATTAGTTCGTTATTGTTATTGTGGCAAAAAATTTTTATTTCCAATATGTCTCCACTTTTTAGTTCAACTATCCTATTGGCTAAACTATTACATGAAAGGGTGCATGAATTTAAAACAATTTTTTTAAATTGTGTGTTTTTACAGTTTGTCAATAAAGGGCCCTCAAAATGAGTCTGAAGGTAACTAACACACATACTATCACTGGAACTACTGGAACCATTTTTCTCAGTTTTTATTTTTTTTACTTATTTTACTATTTGATTTTCTTCTCGAAACCTTCTAATTATCTGTTGTAGTGGTTTGTGTGCTTTCCTTATACCCTTTAGAAGTGTTTGCATGAAGTTCTCAAATGGAAAGGCACTAAAGTTGTCAAGTGGTCCAAATTTTCTGCTACAATCCACCAGGTGAGTAATAGAGTGAATATTTAGTAAATCCTCCGTATATTGAAGCCAGTCTTCAATTTTGGAAAATTCACTAAGTAAAATAGAGATTTCAACTAACAGCACCATAAAATGATTATACCTCTTCCTTGGTAAGATATCTTTAAAAACGACAGGACCCGTATATAATAGGAACATTCTAAGATCAGTTGCTTTGTATCTTTTGCACTCTGTAATTGTTCTAGTTTTCCTAGAAAATTCACTGGGTATGAAAGTACGATATTTATTTAACATCAAATTTATTTTAAGGACATGTGCTGCACGCATCTTGTATGGTGGTTTACCATAAACCAGTCCATATTTGTTGTGCGACAATATTCTTTTAACAACCCCTAAACACACAAGGTGCATTTCGTTGGCGTACAGCGAAACCCCAATCATACACAAAAGCTATGGAAAAATTACACAACAAAGGCTTTAGCGAATAAAGATTTATTGAGGTATTAAAAAAAGAATGCTAACAACAATGGACTTAGTGTATTTTTCTGGTCAAAGTCCGCGACCTTTCCACAACATAGTGGGATAGCGGCATATCATCGGAGTCGTCGGAGTCCGACTCTAAACCAAAAGTGGTGTACCTATTGTCAGGTAATGTTTCCATTGTGTCATCAGAGTCGTCTGAACCACTATCTTCCTTTGCAGGCTAAAGTGTCACATCCTTGGCGATAGTGGAAGTTGGCAGAGACTTATACCATCCATGCAATTCTTCTGGGATTGCTGAAGATTTACATAACCTCAGGAGGTCTTGTTTCTTTTGGACGCTTATTGGCAACATTCTGTTGTACAATTTTTTAAGTTGTTTTGGTAAAGTTTGTGGTCTGCCCTTGCCATTAATTTATCTTTCTGTATTCGGAGGAATGCTTATACTTAAAGAAAGTAATCCCAGGGTTTTCTTTGGTGTATTTAAGACTTTTAATTAACAGTCAATTGACACCTTGCCCATCTGTATCTGTAGCTTTTTTCCCTATGAGTGTAGATGATAAATGCTTCAGATCGTAGAAGTCGGTAAATTTCATTTCTTGTACGCTATATGGCCCACTTATTTTATTTTTGTTCCGTTTTGATCTTGCTAGGCTAAATATGTTGAGCCAGTCCTGAATGCTATAAACAGGAACTAACTTCTTTGCCTTTTCTATGGCGCTGTGCATAGAATCTGCCTCCATGTAACTGTGACCATGACCTCCATGACTGTGCAGATGAGTGACTTGCACTATGTATAATAATAGGGCTGCAACATGTTTGTTTCTATTTTGTCCAGAACATGTATCAGACCACATAGAAACTTCGGTTACATGCACAGGTAGGCCCTTTAAATACCTAAAGAGACAGCTTCCAATTTCGGAACTTTCTCTCTTTCCATGTAGCTCTGTCACTGGCGTAGCTAGGATTTTGTCTTGGGGGGGGGGGGGACAGACAAAGTAGAACCCGCAAGTCGGATTTAGTTCTTGAGCATGAGAGGGGTAAAATAGGTAGGCGAACATTTTTTTGGAACCACGCCCAAATTTCGAAAATTCACGTTTCCAAATACTACCAGGAAGGAATTTTAGAATAAAAAATATTAAGTGACATAATCGCATCAGGTAGCGCATGCGCAAGAGCATAACGGTTCTCCTTGGACCGTGATAGGAATTAAATTACCTAAATACCAACTCTTTCTATTTTTATTAGAAATTATTAATATTTAAAATAGAAGACTAAAGCAAACAAAATATTAAAACTTTTACACTAAAATTTTATTCAGTGTAAGGTAGGTACATTATACTGGTACTTGTTATATTTACAGGAAACTGAAAACTAATTGGAGCAAAGCTGCCGTCCTAAGACAAAAGGTCGTATCTAATATTTTAAGCTTTTTCAGAATTAACATTTTTGTGAAAAGCACTCTGTCATTAAAGTATTTCAAGTTAGAAACGCCAACTTTTATAAACAGGCAGTATACAAATAAATTAGATCATAGCTAAGAGTTTGGAGACGTAATTAAAAGTGATTAAGAAATATTCATGATTTAGTAGATACGACTTATAGACTTTGTAAGCAGTATTCTTGTTCGTGTAATTTTCTTAGTCTAATTAACGTATATGGTGGATACGACATACTGTCATAGTATTTACATGTTTTTATGTAAAGGTTGACAAATTTGGCTATATAAAACGAAAGATAAAAAATATTAACGAATATATTTTCAAAAAATTATTAAATAGGTAACCTATTTTCTGCAAACGGGCAAACCAATCAAAACATATATGTAGAGTGGCAAAGCTAATTGATCTAAGTGCCAAAAAGCATTTTTGTGGAAAAATGAAAAAAACACTACATATGTATCAAATATAGCAAAGATTTATTTTTATAACGGTAATACTGTTCGGAAACATGTAACTGGTTGATTAAATGTATTTTTAATAAACAAATATAGGTAACAAAAAAGAATTCAAAACACAAATATATTTGAGAAGATGTAAGTCCATGGGGTTATTTGCTTAGGCATATTTTCAAAAAACTCCCTGTTTTCGGCATCAATGAACTCCATCATGGCACGTATGTCTTTTTTCTTGTTTTCATTTAGGGGCTGGACACCTGGTAAACAAGTAAGTTCTGCTGTCTTGATATGTTCGATGGTGATTCCCTTCTTAAGCACATGACATTTTTCCCAGCCCAACAACTCGCTAAAATTTTGTTTATAAGAAACTACACCGGGATTTTCTTTTGTTATTCGTAGCCAAGAAGCTTGTGTAATACGAAGTTTTGAGGTTGCAATATACCTTGCTGATGCTGTGTCAAAATCAAAAAACTTTACGTCATCGTCTCCCATATCCAAAACCTTGTATGGTCTGGAAGGTCTCGATGTTGCTATCACTTTCATAACATCTTTAACTGTTTGCATTTTTGAACGTTTTGCGCGCTTCTCAATTAGAGCAAAATCGCGATCGGATGCAGAAAAACTGTGACCCGACACCAGAAACTTGTGATCAATAGAGTCAAAAAATCCCAAAGACACCAGGTAAATGTATAAAAACAAAAGCATTCTGTTTTTTAGCTGTCCCGCACAATTGTCACTCCAAATGCACAATTTTTTTTTATAAGTTGATAAAATTTCAGCGTTTAAAGCTTGTAAAAGGCATGACGCCATCTGGTTCCCGCCTCTACCTGATTGTCCCTCATGCCACACGCACATAATGCCATCTGAAGTGTCAGTGATATGAATTCCCAGATTGTAGCATGATAGTTGACGACTATAATACATACTGCTGTGGGTTAATTTAGGAAGTGGAAACACTTTCTGTAAATCTATGGTAAAGGTGCATGTTGTACTTCCCGGTAAGGTACTACGTACAGTATCATTCTTAATGGCTTGAAACGCCTTTTCAACCTTCCTATGATGCAACTCTAGGTCGATTTTCGCTTTCTTGGCCTCATTCACATCTCTGCTTTTGGTTTTCAAGTGAATGGAATCACAAGTTTTGCATGTGTCCACTCCACGCGGGGTCTTTTAAATGACAGCTTTTGAAAATCTTTTAAGAAAACCTTGCGATAAAATTTGTATGTAACCATACTTTCAGGATGCTTTTCTTTAAAAGCTTGAAATAGCCTGGACATGTTTAGATCGCTGCTTAAATACTCTTTCTCAGATTTTTCACGATTGTAGTGGCTTTCCACCCTTGGAAAGCTATTAATATGATTTTTTATCATATTTCTGTCAAGAACGGTATATTTAAATGTTGTTAAACCACCACGTTTGTCTTGAAAAGTAGTATTACCTTGTTTTAGTCGGGTAACTAAAGTCGTAATCTTCTGAGGGCTTATTGCAAATATCTCCATAAATGTTTTTTTACATACTTTCTTTAAACTTCCTTGACCATCCGGTACTGTAAAACTAACAGTACATTGCCTCCTGCTTTGAGACGAATCATCATAGGAACCATGGCGCCGTCTCTGGATAGGCAAAACTTGGAGTAGTCCCATCAAATAGCTTCCTTGTTCATTAAGTCCTAGCTTATAGTACGATTCAAACAGTTTAACCTTCACGTTATTAACTTCCTTACAGCCAAGGAACTTGCATTTACATTTTACCTAAAAGCAAAATTTTTTTGTTATAGTTTGATACTTTAAAAACAAAGAAAATCTATTATTTACCTCATTCGTAGGTATTTGTTTAGATGGTTTAAGCTTTTTGGTCTTTTGAGTAGTATAAGGCTTTCCACTAAGCCTAGCCTCACGTTGTGCATTTCTTGAGGATCTAGGTTTCATGTTTCCTTGAGAAAAAGCACTTGAATTCATTTCTACTTGTAAACAAGCCGCGCAAACATAAACGACAACGCACTGTCACGATTGTGATTTATTTGATGATAAATAATGACTAAAATGGCAGCCTGGCACTTAGATCAGTTAGGCGCGTCAACAGCGAGCGGACTTACAGGTAGCGCCATCTTGAACACGAATTTAAAGCATACGGAGATGAAATAGGACTTAGATCATGTAGCCCCGCATTGGCCTCGGCGCATAGATCATTTTGATGGGTAAACATAAAATTTGTGTATTTTGGCACTTAGATCACTTAGCTTTGCCACTCTACATATATTTATTTTAAATACGTTTTTTGCATACAAATAACAAAAATTTAAGTATTAACAAAAACTGGGTTTAATGTTGAAGGTAAAATAAAAGGCAAATGGTAGACTACTCATCATCATCATCGATGGTAACGTCATTAGTTTCTGGTAGGTCCCGCCAAAATTTTATTCTATTTTGAGGTATAATGGCCGACAACTTTGAAACTAGATTTGTTTTTCTATCTGTGGCAATGCCTTTGTAATTCTTTCGAACAGTTGGCGAGGGAACACCTTTTTTACTTATATTGCCTATAAGAAAGTTCAATTCTGTAAAGGCGCCAGCGAAATCAGTTTTGTAAAATAAGTTATTATATCCTCTCCTAAACTGAACTTCACAGAATGTATTTAAGTAGGGTTTTGGCATAGTTTTATTAAGCTTAAATCTGGATGAGTAGTCTTTACAATCATAAAAATTGGCTAACTCCATATTAATAACCTGCACTTTTTTATTTGCCTTTTTTATGCAGGCAAGATAGTCTTCGAAATCAAGAACTTTCTTTTTTTCTTTTAAAAATTTCTCTACCTGGTGGTGAAACGAGTCTGCCGACATGAAGGTATGGCCAGTCTCTAAGTATTTAAGCGTGATTCTAGTAGAATTGACTTCAGAAGAATTAATAAGATAAATAAAGAAGCAATATAAGTTCCAATTTTTATTTTGGGCGGTGCAATTGTCCATCCATAAAGTTATTTCCGCAGTGTCTCTATGGAGTAAGAAGAAATTGTAAAATGTTGACATTATATCAAATTTATTTCTACCGGCCACACCTTCATGCCATATGACTGCTACTGGTCTTTTTGCATCGGTTTGCTTTCCAAGTGGCACGAAAGATTCATTAAAGCATATTATTCTTGGAGTAAATAAAATTTCCTTAAACATTTCAGCTCTAGGCAGCATAACTACCTAAAAATAAACAAGAAAATAGTAAATCCAATTTTTACAAACATAATTTAATTTCTACACAAATACCTTTTGTAAATCTACTGAGAAGGATGACTCTTTTGAAACATCATTTTTGTATTCTTTCCTTGCCGAAATGGCATGATCATGATGTTTTTTCCAGCTTTTGCAATCTTCACAATCAAGCGGCATGCTTTCTTTCTGATTGTTTGTACTTTTTGAGTGATTTATAAATGATTCGCAGTGCCAGCACTCCTCATTTCCCAAGACAGCAAAGGAAATATTCATACTTGCTACTTCTTTTCGATATAGCTCATACGAAACTGGAGTATTAGGATATTTTTCTAAATAGTCTTTATGCATTATTGTAATATTAATATCACTTGGTAAATACTTCTTATTGGGAGCGTGCTCTCGCCGGTAGTGAGAAATTGTTGGACAAAATGAAGTAATATGGTTACTAATATTAGATCGGTCTATCTTTTTCTCCGATAAATGTCCCTTTCTTTTTTTGTTGAACACCAACATTTCTGAGCTACTTTTATTCAAAACGTCTCTAATCAACCTGTCATTGGAAATGCCATATCCCAATGTCTTGCAAACATGACAGTCGTTTCCATTGGCATCCTTGAAATAATATAAAATCGTACTTCCTCTTCGCGATTGGACATTTTCGTCTTTAGTTTTTCTCTTCGTTTGTGTATTCTTAAGAGCTGAAAAAACAAACTGTTTTTGTTCCGTGTCACTTAGACTCCAAAATTCTTTGTTTATTTGTTTTATTCTTTCTTCAGTTATTTTTCTTGTACAATTTCGAATACAACTACTAGAACATATTGCCTGAATATCATGTTTAACCACCTTGTCAATTCTCTTTTGTTTTTTTCTTTCTTGTGTGTGTGGATATATCATACATTTTCCTTTTACGCTCAGTACCTTTTTTGGTATATTGTTTTTCCTTATTTTCGCTAAGGACAACATTTTCAACAATATCTTTTAAAATATCTTCCACTATAATTATTAAAGGAGATTTATCTTTTGTAACTGAGCTAATATTTACTACATTTTCAATAATATATCCCAAAATATCTTTTACAACAATCAAAGAAGGAGATTTATCGGGACTTAAACTGTTACCCATTTTAAAATTGTCACCTTTATTGATCACTATGTTTGAAATTATATTTATTTTTTCTGTACTTGGAGAATCTGCACCTTCAAATAAAAATATATGGTAAAAACTAGGTAAGTAGGTACTTTTTTACTTTTAAATTAACAAAACAAAATATTTTCTGTGTCTACCTCTTGTAACATATTTTGAGATGTCCTGAATTTGCGTTTGTTCTGTTTTCTGCATATTTAACAATAAATCTAAACCAGTGGTATTATTACTTAATTTTCTTCTGCCTTTTAACAGAGCATCATCTAGATTGCCTCTACATTCCAGGTTGTTTAGCGAATATGGCAAAAAAGTGGGATCAGTATCATTACTGGACTTCAGTGCTTTTCTAACAGAGCAGGTTTTAAATTTCTCCTTTAACTTTTTATTTAGCGCCAGGGTTAATAGTTTTTTAGATCTTTCCGACATAATCTAAAAATTTATAATAGTTCAAGGAAAAACACAATAAAGGCAATTAACTTTTAAACTGTTTCTTAAAATAGTTAACAATAATCTAAGTACTACTACTTACGTGAGGTCAAAATATTATAATTATATGAATAAATATCCCTTTTTGTTAAACTTAAACACGTTCACACACTTTAATATATTAAGAAAGTACTGGTTTTGTTTCAGTTAATAAAAACATAACCTCAAAAATTGTAAAGCCGCGTAAACCTTAAAAATCGTTGGGCTCGTCCAAATTTTTAGGTAGCAATGCTAAGTTAAAATGTCGTAACTGGCCCGATACGACAGAAGGACGTAGTATTATTAAGATACGACATTTAAACTTAGGGTTGACCATGTTTTTGTAGATACGACAAATAGTGGGTGCTTATTATAACCTATATCTAGTTTAGATACGACTATAGGACTTTGCACAGTAATAAAATACATTCAAACGCTTCAAGATATGAAATAAAGCCAAAATCCATGTTTTTGTCGATACGACCTTTTGTCTTAGGACGGCAGAAAGGTACTTTGGTTTAAATATAAAATAACAGATTGTAAATAAAATTAATGACAAATTTAATTCTAACACCTATATATTAATTTTTAACCTTCTTTTCATTTTTGCCATATGATCGAGCACTTCCTCTGGTGAGATTAAAGTTTCCAAATGAATATTTAGAAGTGCGAGACCATTTAGCCGAGAGTTACTAGTCGTACTACGTAAATATGTTTTAAGTCTTCTTAAAGTACTAAAAGATCTTTCCGCAGTACAACTGGTAACGGGCAATGTCGCAAATATTTTTAATAATACTTTAATATTTGGAAAAAATGTTTTATTGCAACTGGCAAATGCTTCTTAGGATTCTTAGGCCTTTTATTGTTTAGGCTTCTTTTCCAAAGTTTAAGTTCAGCGAATAAGATAGTTTCTGAAGGCTCTGTAATGAAGTCGGAAATTCTATATATGTTTATCAGTTTTAAAAAATCATCATCAGAATGATCTTCAGGGGATAAAATACAGCTAAAGGCATTAATTATTTCACCATGGTTTAAAAATTTTTCGTTTAAGTTATTAATAAAATGATCCAAAAAGGGTAGAAATGTAGATATTCTATAGTAATCCTCAGAATTTGCGCTATTAACATTTGACCTGTTAGTTTGTCTGGCATTTATACGAGGTAATGGAATGGTAACTTGTTCCTGCAGTATTTCTGACAAAATGTTCTTAGTTTTTAAAAATATTTCATTGAATGATGTATCTGCTGCCAACCGAATTTCATTTAATTCCTTTACCGTATTTTCGCACAGCTTTACTGCTTCTGCCAAATCTATGCTTGGTGTTTGAAGCTTTTTACAAAGAGGCAAAGTTAAACCAAACACTTTTTCAATTATTAGTAAATTTAAATAAAACGTGGGTTTAGTTATTGAATCATGTAAAGAATTTGCTTCCAATGAAGATGTAGAGTCCTTCCATGTTATTATTTTCTCCAAAGCAAGAACTAAAGGGTGATATAATTCTTTTAAAATAATTACTGATTCATGACGATCAACCCATCTCGTTGGGCACAATTGCTTTAATCCCGCTCGCTTGCTTTCAGGGACAACTTCGTCGATTTTCTTTTTAAGAACTGCTTTCCTCTTAGGTGTGTTCATAAACACATAACACTTTTCAATTGTGCCTAACGTATTCCTAATATCGACCACTTCGCAAGATTTTGATATTGCCAGATTTAGAGAATGGGAAGCACAATGTACATAAATTGCTGCAGGGTGAATTTGTCTAATTCTTGTCTGGACTCCAGATATTTTTCCACCCATTGATGCAGCCCCATCATAACCCTGGCCACATAAATAACGTAATTCAACACCCGGCAATTTTAAAAATGATATTAAATTGCTTGCTATATTTTCAGCCGTGGTGCTTTCAATCGCCAGAAATTGAAGAAAGTGTTCCATAATTTTCTCATCTCTTATATATCTAACACATATAGACAATTGCTCAATATTTGAAATGTCTGCCGGTTTCATCAGCAATTAATGTAAAGGCTTTGGCTTCATTTATCTCCTCGACTATCTTCTTAAGGATAATGTTATTACAGGCTTCTATGATCTGATTCTGAATGTCAGGACTCAGTCAATTGGTATTTTTAGCTGCAGTAGATAGATGATTTTTTAAAATATCGTCCCCAGCATCTATCCTAAATAATAATAATTTTTTAAAGATTCCTATTTCTTTGTTCGCCAATTCATTTTGTAAGCCAGCATCTACATCTAATTGTTTCGAATCTCGATGCCCCCGCAAAGGTAAATTATTTCTCCCGCAAAAAAGTATTGTTTTTATGATGGGGGTTATTTTTTTTTTGTTTTCCAATGACTGTAAATAAGCCTGCTTGTTTAGGATGTTTTCAACAGTTTGTTCTGGATTTTTTATGGCTTTTCTTAGATATTCGTATTTCAACACTGCATTTTGATGATAGGTGTTACTTTGATGGTTATCAAATTTTTCTGTTGCTTTCTTCCAATTTTTGAAAGGTTCCGAGTAAAACACTCCTAGCGACTGGCTACTAGAATGCCCTACCACTGCGCTAGCAAAAAAAACGCAAAATTTGCAGAATACCCCATTGTTCACTTTACTATAAGATAGCCAATTGTACTTCAAAAGCCACATATAATTAAATTTTCTATTGGTTTTTCCGAGGCTACTTAGGGGGAAAGGAAAATCATCTGGTGTATGCCAAATTGACCCTAATTTTTCTAATTTATCCTTATCATTTATGTAAATTCCCACGAAATTGGCTATATCATTTTCATCAACAGGCAAATCAGTGGGCGCTTGCGACATCCTTAACGATGTGAATGATGTTGATGGTAATTGTGACGCAACCTTAAAAAATAAAACAATATTTATTATTTTATTTTTGGGTATTTGTTGGTGTCCCAACTGGCCATCGACTGAAGTCCTTCAGCCAAAAAAAATGTATTTGAATGAATTAACTGTAATTTTAAATTTTAACACGAGGAAAAATATAATAAATTACAAACCTGTGTTTCTGATACTGTAGGCACTGCTTTTACGTTAGATTGTTGTGCTAGAGATAATGGATTTTCCAAGGGCTCTTCGGTTGTTGATTTTTTTGTTAAAAAAGTTGTCAACAAAGACTGACTAGTTTTTAATTTTTTCTTCACTGGTTGATCCATCTAGAAGCTTAAAATATGGAAGAATTCCTAGAAATATAACATAATATTCATTCCTGCGTCAGACCCTCAACCCTCAGACGTGGAAAATTAAATATTTATATTATTGTTATTAGGTAATATTATTATTCACTGAACTCACCTTTAAACGGGCTCAACAATAAAAAAAATATGTAAAAACCAACTTAATTTACAACGTTTAAAATGTAATAAACAAATCACCAAAATAAAATAATTGACACCAAACGAAATGATCTGAATTTAGTACCTAATTTTTCCTCGCAGTCAGCGCAACGAACATGTCGGTGCACGACCAACGCCAACGACTCGCGACTCCAACGAGCGGGACATTCGCAAGCAATGGAACGGCCTACTTTAACCCTAAAAGGCCGTAAAATTAAATCAAATAATATTATTATTAAAAATTTGTGGTAGGAGAGTGATAGATGCTAAGTATATCTTTATTTCTAGATTTTTTCTATCTCTTGGGGGGGGGGCAAATGCCCCTGTGCCCCCCCCCCCCCTAGCTACGCCAGTGAGCTCTGTCCAGCAAAAACAGTATGCATCATTTGGGGGAGCACTATCATAGACGGTTAAATTATATACACATACTTTTCTACTATAATACATCTGACTAACGTCTGAGCAAGGTATCTGTAGGACCGACTGTAAATCGAATGTAACGCTCACAAACTGCGGTTCCCTTGATGCTCTTTCCTTATCAAAATTTTTTGCTGTATAACAATCTTATTTGATCTTCTTGATAAATTGTTTCAAACTTCTCCTTTTTTGTGGCGCTATTGTAATTATCACATGTCTGGCATAAGTCTTTTTTTGGTCTAAAAAATGACAAGTTGTAACTATTCCCAAAATTTTTTTTATAAGTAATAAATGTGACACACTCTTTATTTTCTGTGGTGCAATTTTCCTTGTAAAGTGAATACATTTTTGAGATAATTAGCTTGCTATCCAAATACTGTTGTTTGCTTGATTTTCTCGAATAGTGTGATTCTATGGTAGGGAAGCTTTCTAAGTGTCTTTTAACATCCATTAAAACTTCAGGTTTTGCTTTATTACCAGGCTCTTTTTGACCTCTTTTGTCCTCGCCAATATAAGTATTATTACTACCTTTATGTTTAAATGAATTGTAAACAACAACGTTACTGATACACAACGTTTTAAGAAAAAATATTTGGCACACCCTGTACCTATTTTTATTTTTTTTCAAAGTAATATTGTTTACTATTTTGACGAGCACCATTATTACCTCTTCGTAGTCTCCTTCGATCAGGACTGCAACTAGTAACATTCGATAAAATAAAATCTTTTTGTCTTTTAAAATCAGACATGGCCCAATAAGATGAAAACAATAGACGCCTATCAGCTTTAGAAAAATGTTCATTACATTTAGACGACACTTCTCGCAGTTATTTTGTTTAGGAGCTTTTGCTGGTCGATGTTTACGCTTGATTTCATAAGACATACTTTTGCTTCTCCTTTCTTTGGCTACATTTTTTTTTCCAAGAACTCGGGCGGCCTTTCTTCCATCGAGTTAGTTTTTCTGTGCATTTTTGGTTATCTAAAAAGTCAAAATAGTTAACGACTATCATACTAATAGAAAAAAGAATAAGTACCTTCTGAACTTTCTGACACATAAGGAGGATCCCTAACTGAATCGTCTGTGTCCGTATTTTTTTATTTATTTTTATTTTTTTATTTAAAGCCAGTACACTACAGAAAGACCTTATTTCTAAATGGTACAAACGGTACAAAATTAACAAACTCTAGACATACCCGATACTAAAATCCTTTCATGAAATAATTGTATTTGTCTTGTGTTTCTACTAGGAATTGAAAATAATACTAAGCTCAACAGATCGCTACAGTCTATACTCCCATTCACCAGTTTATATAAAAACAACACCTGTGCGTTCCTTCGCAGGGTCAGCAAGCTCTGAAAGCCACAGAGTAAGAGTCTTGTCGCGTAGGGTACATTCTGGTAAGAAAATTATGCTTGTACAAAAGGTTGTTTTGAACTTTTTCCAGTCTATCTATGTGACACGCGTAACCTATAAGTATTAAAAGACTCGTTTCCTGAATGATCCAACTGCTCTGTTACAGATTTATTAGGCATCAAAACATTATCCTGTAATGTATTTTTATTTACTTTGATCTGACTAACGGCAAAACTGTCATCGCCACTGCTATTTATAGAGCTCTCCAAAGCTGCGTTTTGAGTACCTAAAATTTTTAAAACTGTAAGGAAACTGACACATTTTTTCTGATATGCTTCGCCCGTAAATACAAACAAAGAAGATAACAAATATTATATAATAAAATAATATTCGTAAATAACATTTCTTACCTCGGTTGCTATATCCACTTTTACTAAAATCATGTTTTTTATTTTCTGGCCGGACAATCAACGGACTTACAGAATCTTTACACTCAAACGAAACACTTTCTTCACTTTTTGATTGTGTATGTACATGGTTTCTTCCATTTTATCTAAAATTTCATTTTGCTCGGGTAAAGCTAAACCATATGCTTTCACACGAGCTCTTGAGTCGCTTTGTGGAACTTTAGAGTTAAATACATCGAACCAGTCATTGGTAACTTTTAATAACTCTGAACATTCAAGCCAATTGTTTTCAGTTTTAAAAATACCCAATATCCCCAGCCTTGAAATCGCTTTTGATACTGTGTGCGAAAACAACTTGGTTGCAAGTTTAACTTTTTGCCGTTGGGCACCCTTTACTGTTAAAAAATCAGTGTTAATTTTATGTGCAATATTTAAATCTAAGGTTTGTGTATTTTGAAGTAAATCAACAATTGGTTTGGATGTTATAAATTTGTCATTTAATAAAAATCCAGTATCAAGAAAATGATTTCTTAAGAGTTTGATCATATGTGGTGCATCTGCAAATGCATATACTCTTTTGTTGCTTATTGGATTTATAAACCATGTTGATTCTTCCGTAATATTTAAAGAATTCCACAGTCTCCTATTGCTGCCTCCTAAATCACTGTTAATTGCATAAATTGGGTAGCCAATATTTTCTAATTTGGTTATGACTTTATACAAAAGATTTTTGGTTAGTTTTCGATCGTAATCATAAAATATCGGCTGCTTCCAGTCTCCACATATTCCACGAGCCATAATAACTTGGACATAGCAAAGGTTAAAATAGGATCGTGTGTTAATGAACATTTTAAAATAGATATTAATTGTCCTGTGTTGAACAAATAACAGAAAAATTACCTAGCTTTGCTTTATATAAAAACCAATTAAATATACCAGTAAATTTGGAGCTTGCGGATCCTGAATTTAATATACCGAAAGAGATTGATCTTTTATTGGCATCGGAGATATTTTGGTCAGTAATTAATCAAGGTCAAAGATCACTTGACCCAAACTTACCTGTACTTCAGAATATAGTATTTGGCTGGGTAGTAGCAGGTTATATGCCAATAAATTCTTATGTTAATAATGAATCAATTAATTGTTTTAGTAAGTCTATACAAGACAATTTGGTTGCTAATCAAATTATAAAATTTTTTGAATCAGAGGAAGTTTCTAATAAAAAACCGATTTTTTCTGAATCTGAGAAACATTGTGTCCAGTTCGGATGTGACCCATAATGTGACAATTGGGTGAAGTGGCGCTACCTACCTGGTGCGGCAGAACCAAAATAGACAGAAGTAACGTACGCCGTCACAGAGTCAGTTTTGTATCATTCTTCTCCGGTTTTGATTGTATTATTCAGCAAAATAAAACGTTAAAACAAAATAAATGTTTTAATAAGCACCATAAGAAATCGTAGCGTTCATATCGTACACATTGTGAAGAATATTTTGAAAATACCATGACAGAAAATGAGGAGGGCAGGTACGTAGTCAGTATTCCTTTTAAAGACTCCGTTGCTAATTTGGGTAAGTCTAGAGAGAACGCTTTGCAACGATTCTATTCATTAGAAAGGAAACTTATTAATAATCCTAGTTTAAGGCACGACTACGTGAAATTTATGAATGAATATATTATATTGAAACACATGTCTGAACATGATAATAATACCTATAATGAAGAAGGTTACTATTTACCTCACCACGCAGTGATGAAAAATACAAGTTTAACGACTAAGTGTCGTATAGTATTTGACGCTTCATGTAAAACTACGTCTGGGCTATCTTTAAATGAAGTACAATTTATAGGGCCGACGTTACAGCAAGATATCTTTGAAATCTTGGTCAGATTTAGAACTTATAAATATGTTATGACCGGAGATATTAGTAAAATGTACCGGCAAGTATTAATTAAGGATAACGATCAAAAATATCAGAAAATATTTTGGAGATCAAATCCTGATGATGAGCTTAAATGTTATAAATTAAACACTGTCACATATGGTACTGCGTCCGCGCCATATTTGGGTGTCAAATGTTTATTCGATATCGCAAAACAAAATGAAAACAACAAAATAATCAGTAACGTAATTAAGCGCGACTTTTATATGGACGACTTATAAACGGGAGCTAATTCAGAAGATGAAATGTTATATAGTCAAGAAAACATTTCAAATATATTGGCTCAGTCAGGATTTGAGCTACGAAAGTGGTTGTGTAATCACAAAAATATTTTGGACAAATTTGTCGTAAATAATAATTTAGATGTTAGTACATTAAATATTGGAGAAAATGAGGCAAATAAAACACTTGGCATATTTTGGGAACCAAGAGGTGATTCAATAAATTATAAGATAAATTTAGAAAATTTATCATTAAAAACAATTTCCAAAAGAACCATTTTATCAGTTATCTCTCAGATATTTGATCCCTTGTCTTTGTTAGGTTCTATAATTATTATTGCCAAACTGTTAATACAAGAGCGTTGGAAAAATAAGTTAGAATGGGACGATGAGTTACCAGAAGGTCTATTAAAGGTTTGGAAGGATTTTCAAAGTAATATGATTTTAATAAATTATGTAAAAATACCTAGGCATGCTGTATGTTCTCAGTATATTACTATTGAGTTACATGGTTTTAGCGACGCTTCAACTCGAGCATACGGAGCGTGTATTTATTTGCGTTGCTCTCCAGCAGATAGTAAATATGTTTGTAATTTGTTATGTGCAAAAAGTCGTGTAGCTCCTTTAAAACATGTCACGTTACCTAGGCTTGAACTATGTGCCGCACAATTGTTGGCAAATTTGGTAAAAATGGTAACAGTGTTTAGAAATAACATTTAACAAATTTTATTACTGGTCCGATTTAACGATTACTCTATGTTGGATCCGCGGCGAGTCATCTACATGGAAAACTTTTGTCGCGAACAGAGTAAGTGAAATTCAATCCTTGACGAGCAAAAATGATTGGTATCATGTTATTTCGTTCCAAAATCCTGCTGACCTATTGTCACGCGGAACCTCGGCAAAATTTCTTATGGGCAGTGATTTATGGTGGCACGGTCCTCAACTTCTTTTAAATGAACAATTTTTTTGGGATGTTTTTGATTTTTCAATCCCATGTGAAATCCCTGATCAAAAAACTGTGTATTGCATTAGTTTTGAATCGTGTAGTTTATTAGATAACTTATCACGACAAGCTTCATCTTTTTTAGAAATTGTACATATCTTAGCTTATGCCTGTAGATTTATTTATAACCTAAAAAAAGAGAACTCTGAAGAGAATAAAAAATTAACTGGTGCATTATTACCAGAAGAAATTGAACAAGCACAAAAGATATTGATTAAAAATGCACAAACTATGGCGTTTCCCCGCGAATATCATTATTTATTTATTTATTTTTTATTTTTTATTTATTTATTTATTTTTGCTTAGTACAGTATTATTTTACAGTATTATAAACTTATTTAACTATATTCAATTTAGTTGCCGTACTAAGCTTATAACCAGCACAATTGATTTTAAAATCTGTGAGTGCTGGTCGTTAACTCAGTATCTTAACTTTTATATCTAGGTTATGCTAATAAGCTAATTAAATAGAAATTTAGTACTAATAGTGACTACAACAAATTTAGTATTATGCATGAGATGTTCAATAAGTAGGTAGGTAGCAAGATGTAATTTACATGTGTTCAATAAAGTTACTTTCCAGAATCCAATCCCGAATTTTATACTTTATTTTACTAAAAGGTTTATTTTTCAGTGAAACAGGTAATGTATTATACACTCTGGGACCAGTATAACTAATATGTCTCTGATACGCTGTATGTTTGACAAAGGGCACTGATAAGTTGTTGCTAGTAGCATGTCTTGTGTTGAAGTTATGTAACAATTCATTTCTGTGGAACTGACTATTACACATGAATCTCAATACAGATTTTATATACAATTGCTCCACGTTCAGAAGTCTACTTTCCTGGAATAGCAATCGTGTAGGAAACCTTCTAGTTTTAAACATCATTATCTTAATTATATATGTTTGGGCTATGGATAGACTGGTTAACACTGTTTTTGGTGCATTTCCCCAGACAATAATCCCATAATTTATAATAGATTCAACCAGTAAGCAATAAACTAATTTTAGCATTTTGAGAGACAATATGTTTCTGAGTTCAAGAAATTTATATATTAATTTTCTAATTTTTTTTGTGACATAGTCAATATGATTTTTTCAATTTAAATTTTCATCAACATAAATTCTCAAATATTTTATACATTTTACTCTCTCTATGATATTACTACATTTACATATTCTAAAGTCAGTGCTACAGTCCGAACTATGTATTTTTAGATGTTGAGTTAAGGGAAATGATGTTTGGTTTAGAGCAAAGGTAATAAACTTAGTCTTTTCTATATTTAGTGACAGTAAACCATGGTCTAGCCAGTTTTTTTATTTTTGATGCTGCCCTCTCAGCCTTTTGAATGGCAAATTCCCATGATTCGCCGTTAACTATTATAGCTGTGTCATCAGCAAAGCAGAACACCTCTCCCTCATCAATAATTATTGACAAAATATTGTTTATATATACGTTGAACAATAGTGGACCCAATACAGTCCCCTGCGGCACACCACAAACCATCGGAAGAGGCTCACTTACAGTGTTTCCAATTTTAACACATTGTGTTCTATTTTGTAAGTATGATATCATAAGCTTATGTACTATTCCCTTTACGCCTATTTTATGTAATCTCTCGAGTAGTATGTGGTGTGCCACAGTGTCAAACGCCTTTTTCAGGTCAAGAAAAATGCCAACAACCTTTTTACCACTATCAAGACCTCCCAAGATCAGTTCTGTAACCTTACTTAAGGCGTTCTCTATACTGGAGTTTCTCCTGATGGCATATTGATTATTTGAGAGGAGGTTTTTCCGTTCAAGGAATGACTGTAATTTGAACTTAATTCATTTCTCTATTAGTTTGCTGATGGTACTTATCAAAGCAATTGGTCTATAATTTGATGTGGATTCTCTATTTCCTTGTTTATATATTGGTACTATTATGGCCTTTTTCAAAATGCTTGGATACACTCCAGTACTTAAAACACAGTTAACAATATGAATCAAAGGATCCACTAGGTGTACATGATTTTCTTTTAAAATTTCAGAAGTCATGCCATCCTCATTACTTGTGACACCATTTTTGAGATCATTAATTTGAGCTATTAACTCGTGCGATGTAACTGGGGTGAAATAGCAAGACTCTGAGTTTGTAATTGAGTTGTCTTTAAATATTCTTACAGATGATTTAATTTTTTGGGCTAATTTTTGACCAACAGTGCTGAAATACGCATTAAATTCAGCCGACATCAACCCATGATCACTGATGGGTGTATTTGTTTCATCAAGTATGCTTTTAGTTGAGTAAAATTACGATTTTATTCCGACAATATTCATAAAGTTTTGAAAATTGGTAGGTATATTGGGGATAGCATAAGAATTACTAAACCGAAAAGTTCCCACCCCTAAATAGTGTGCGTCATCCCCCAGGACGTCATTTCTACCCCCATTTTTAGTGTTTCTAGATTATCTCGGCAACGGTGCGATTTTCGACAAAAATACCTATATGCAAAATTGCTCTAAATAAAATTCTCTATCAAAAAGGTATTTACACTTTTTTCCTAAAGTTAATAATAACGTGGGAAATAGGGCGCAAACATAAGGGTTGGTACCGACTAATACTATCTACAGTGCAATCTACTTTCAAGTTTAATGTTTAACGCTAAAAAATAGCAGTAGGCACTAACTCCAATTAAAATTTTAATATACGTACCGCTTCCAGCCCTTCTTCACCCCTATAAAAAGGGCGAGTTGTACTTGTTTCCACACCACCCAAGAGGTAAAATACTTGGCACGTTTTTAAAAGTGGTATCCCCTGTAGGCCTAATCCACTAATTATTATCAAAATAAATGTTATACCACAGGTCATTGCCCTTTACGGGTAGGTCTCGGGGTAGGTACTCCGTCGCAGACGGCGCTTGCTTGTAAAGGCTGTATTTGTTACTCACTCAGTGGCGATTGAACATCCATACTACGTTATTGTTTGGATGTGTGTATTTTGTCGCATATTATTAGATGAACTTTTCGTGCGTTTTTATTTAGTATATACTTTGTTATTTATTTGTGATAGTATTATTTGATATCATATGTGAAAAGACATTAATAGGCGATACTGTAGTTGTCAAAACAGGACTTGAAAACTTGATTGCTGTTAGCAAAGCTCGGCAAGATGAAAAGTACAAAAAATTTGTAAGTGCGGAATTAGTTGAGCTCCATAAAGTGTGCAGACGTGAGTACATAAAGGACAGGAATATTTCACAATTTTTGAAAAGAAAAAAAGAAAGTACTTCGCGACTGTCACAAAAACGTGAACAATTCGATTTTATGACTTTGTGCCTAATTTGCGAAAATTCTTGTGATGTGACAAAACTGAAAAAATTAGCCAAAGGTAGACGAGATACATTTTATGTAGTTCGCTCATTAGGTTTTAAAAATCGCCTTTTAAAGAAAGCTGCGTTACGAAAAGATAAGTGGGGTGAAACGGTTGCCAAAAGAATTGAAAGTGTTTTGTGTTTAGTCGCCGCAGAAGCGCGCTATCATTCCAAATGCTACACCAAATTTTGCAATCCTATTCCACTAAAGCAAGTAAGAGGGCGTCCAAAAGACGAAACCGTAACAACTGCTTTTGAAAAACTGTGCGATTTTATCAACGACTCTGATGAATGCCAGTTTACTCTTAATGAGTTGACAATAATGAAAGATAATTTAGCCGAGGGAACACAGATATCGCCAATAACTCTACGAAGAAAATTGCAGGAGGAATACGGTGATGGTGTTATATTTGCTAGTATAAGTAAACGGGGAACAATTGTTTGTTTCCGTGGTACCAGTTTTAATTCGCGCCTTATTGATGGTCTGCACAAGGATAGCACAAGAAATGAAAAGGACAGGCGAATGAAAATTGTGGAAGCCGCGGCCTCTATAATACTTGAGGATATTCGATCAACCCCATATAATGTTAATGACTACCCATCTTTGTGTAACTTTACTGACGGTGCAGAAAACGACATTCCAGAGACATTGCAGGTCTTTTTGAAAAATGTAATTTCAAAGAATAAAGTAAGTAAATCTGACCGCGCTTGAAACAAATGCGTATCCATAGCGCACGCAATAATTGCAGCTACTAGACCTCGTTCATTTTTATCTTCCGTGTTACTAGGGCTCGGAGTTTACCTATTTCGAAAGGTTGCATCTAAAAATGTCCTTCAGGCAGTTTCAAACTTGGGATTCTGCGCAAGCTACAACAGTGTAGGCTTGTTTAAAGCTTCCGCTGCAACATCCTGGCAACCGATTTTAGAAGATTCCGTATTTACCCAATTTGTTTTTGACAACGCGGATTTTAATATTGCCACTATGACGGGAAAAGGTACTTTTCATTCTATGGGAGGAATTAAATGTATAACACCATATACCGGGGACAAGGACCCTGAGGTTGTGAAGTCTAAACAATACAAAGCCGAAGATATCGCAAATATCGAAAAATTGACATTACAAACGTTCGTAAATCAAAAAAATGTACTACATGAAACTATTTTAAACAATGTGTACTCTAATACCGCGTTTGAAAAAACTTCAAAACCGTCAAATCAAGATGTATTATGGATGATTGGACAATACTTAAAAATACCTTCGATTCCATCGTGGCAGGGTTTTATGGATAATTTGACACATACACAACCGTACGTACAATCTAGAATTCTTGCACTGCCTTTTCTGAATAATCCGCCAACAGAATACGACACAGTCTACACTGTTCTTAAGAAAGCTGCTGAAGAAATGGAGAATTCCTCTCAAAGTTCATGTGTGGTTACATTTGATCAGTTTACAGTTCTCAAGATTTACAATCCGCAACTTTTTTGAAAAATTGCAAAGACGCTATATTATTTGTACACGCCATCAGCGGTTGTGACACAACCTCAGCGTTTTTTTCCAAAGGGAAAGTTAATGCAATCAATGTATTTAATAAAAGAATTGATTTACAACATATTGGTCAAACTTTCAATAATGATAAAGCTACTCATGAAGAAATTGCAAACATAGGAGAGCGATTTATTTTAGCTTTATACAACTGTACGTCGGCAGAAAAAAGTCTAGATGAATATAGATTTATGTTTTTTAACAAACTTGTTGGTAAAGCGAATAACATTGTAATGTTATCAAAACTACCACCAACTTCTGCTGCGGCTCGGCAACACTCGTATCGAGTTTTTCACCAAATTCAAACATGGAAAAGCGTTACGCTCGAAGCTACCGATTGGGGGTGGAAGAAAGTCGGCGGTATATTAATCCCAACAATGACCAGCTCCCGAATCTGTTTTAACGCTTATTTCCTGTTCATGTAAATTAGGGTGCGAATACAGGTGTAGTTGCAAAAGAGCAGGTTTGAGTTGCTCTACAATGTGTTATCATTGCCATGGACAATCATGCTTGAATGTTGAATCTGTGGAAGACGATGAAGATTCATAATTAACATTTGATAACTAGTGGATTAGGCCTACAGGGGATACCACTTTAAAAAAAAACGCGCCAAGTATTTTACCTCTTGGGTGGTGTGGAAACAAGTACAACTCGCCCTTTTTATAAGGGTGAGGAGGTGGAAGCGGCACGTATATTAAAATTTTAAATGGAGTTAGTGCCTACTGCTATTTTTTAGCGTTAAACATTAATCTTGAAAGTAGATTGCACTGTAGATAGTGTTAGTCGGTACCAACCCTTATGTTTGCGCCCTATTTCCCACGTTATTGTTAACTTTAGAAAAAAAGTGTAAACGCCTTTTTGATAGAGAATTTTATAAAGAACAGTTTTGTTTATAATTATTTTTGTCGAAAATCGCACCGTTGGCGTTGTCGAGATAATCTAGAAACACTAAAAATGGGGGTAGAAAGGACGTCCTGGGGGATGAAGCACACTATTTGGGGGTGGGAACTTTTCGGTTTAGTAATTCTTAAGCTATTCCTAATATACCTACCAATTTTCAAAACTTTATGAAATTTGTCGGATATATCGCCATTTGACCCGTAATATTACTGGAGTATCTTTATTTCGCTTTTTTTGCCTTTATTGTCATTAGTGGCTGCTTTTATTATATCCCACGTTTTTTTTGCGTTATTAATATTCTGTTGCAATTTTGTTTTAAAAAACTGCTATTTTGTTTTTTTTATTAATTTTGTTAATGAGTTCCTATAGCTTTTATAGTTATTTACAAGTTCAATATTATCAGGATGTAAAGTACATTGTTTTTTCATTTGATTTCTCTTACCAATTGACCTTATCAAACCATCAGTGATCCATGGCTTTAACCTCTGCTTCTTTTTACTAATTCTACACTCGGAAAGACAGCTCTCAATCAGTTTTTGCATGGAGCTGATGAAGGTATCGGTGCATTCCTCAGCACTATCATCATTTAGAACACTATCCCATCTTGACTGTGATATTTTTTGTGAAAGTAATTTATAATTGAGTTTTTTTACAATTAAGTTTACTTGCGGCATGTTTACATCATTTTTAAGTTTTAGATTAAATAAGACTGGGTAATGATCCGTGAAATCCTGCTTCAAGATTACAGAGCTCATCTTACTATAGTCTTTGTCTTTACACTTGATAAATATATGGTCGATACAAGTTGCTGAATTGTTCGTCTTTTTGGTTACTCCATTTATCAAGCTTGTATATCCAGATCCATGCATCACAGTCAGATAGTTATTAATTTTTCCACAGGAAGTATCTAGGATGTTTAGGTTTATGTCACCAGTAAATAGGTACAATATTCTAGGATCAGTCGTAGACTTTTGTAAGATATTGTTTAAGCTGTTTATAAATTCATCTACATTTGTGGAGGGTGACCGGTACAAAGCTAAGATCTCCACTATACTATCGCCTTTGCTGATTGAAGCCTTTAGACACTTAACATTATTATTTTCTTCGATAGTACACTCCCGATAGATTTCTTCTCTAACATATATCATGCAGCCATCAAATGTGTTAATTGTGCTCTGATTCCAGAAAACATTATACCCAGGTATATTAAAATTATTTATGTCATGGATTGTATGCGTTTCCGACATCACAATGATTTCGAATTTTTTCCCAATATGTTCAGTAAAAACTAGAAAATCGTCAAAGTTTTTGCGCACACTGCGAATATTGACGTGAATCATGCATAAGTTTGTTTGACTATCACCAAAGGAGGGAACCTTAGTCAGGTTATCACATGTAAACGTATCACAAGTTTTGTATTCATCCAGAATGTTGTTTAGGGGTGCGAATGTTTATTTATTTTGTTTTTCTTACTTTTAAATTTAGGTAGGTATCTTCTTGGAGTACTTCGTCACAGAACCAGCAGATCTTCCCCTGAAAATATTTTAATAGGACTCTCACCCTCTTTCTTTTTTATGAATATGTTTTCATTTATGGTGTACGTTGCCTTATAGTCTTTTTCTCTCTGTATACTCCGTACTTTCTGAAATAGCCTTCTTTTTAATATGGTCATGTCATCATTTAGATAGATTTTCTTATCTTTACCTTCCAGTCTGCACTCCTTTAATGTTATGCCTTTCATTTCCTTGATTCTTCTAAAGATTTCTCGCTTTTTTTCACTTTTTGAAAGTTTAACTAGGATCATGCTGTTTTCTTGTTTGTTTACTTGATAGCTGTCTTGGATGTCATTTTCATTTATGACTATTTGCATGGACTAAAATATTTTCTTTGTTATTTCGATTGTGTTTAATAATTCAGTTTGTTTAGGCACACCAACAATAATTATGTTATTGGCCTTTTCTCTCTGTTCCCATTTATCAAATTTGGTCTCGAGCAATAGCACTTTGTTTTTCAGGTCAGTGTTTTCCTTTTTCAGTGTTTTAATTTCCTTAAGTGCCTCCTCATATGAGCTTTTCTGTTCTTCGAAGGAATCGGACATGAATTGTATAAAGGTTTTTATGTCCGCCATGTTTTTCTCCACATCTTTTTTAAACACACTGATCAGCTCAACTAGAGTGCTTTTAATAATTGATCTCAGCGTTTTCTCATCCATTTTATCCACATTTACGGGGTTTGTA
Source organism: Polydrusus tereticollis (assembly GCA_963920685.1). NCBI lineage: Eukaryota > Metazoa > Arthropoda > Insecta > Coleoptera > Curculionidae > Polydrusus > Polydrusus tereticollis. The sequence goes on from OY987330.1 coordinate 92,305,768, forward strand.
GAGGAATTTGCCAATATGTTAACCTCACTTTTGTTTGTTTACAACAAACCACTTTTTCGCTTTTATCTGCAACTTTTGCTTGAAATGCACAACTTCTATGGTAACTAGAGCTGCATCTTTCACAATCTAGAGAAGTCTTAACAGTTTTTTTACAATGTTTGCAGTATTTTTCTTTCTCTGAAGTATTCACGTTTGCACCCGACATAACCTCGAAACTTGGTTAAAGGCGGGAAAACCTATTCCGGTTAAAAGCAAAATATTAAGCTTAAATCAATTTTTAAAGGATGAAATTATTTGTGTAGGTGGGCGATTAAAAAATGCAAATCAATTAGATGCGATAAAATATCCTATAATTTTGCCAAATAGTCATCCTTTAACAAAATGTATACTAGAATCATGAAAGGCTTTTGCATTGTGGGGCGCAAGCGTTATTGTATTCGATTAGAGAGCGATATTGGCCGATCTCTGGTCGTAATGCGTGTCGACAAGTAGTCAAACAATGTGTAATATGTTTTAAGGCAAACCCGAAAGGTAATAATTATTTAATGGGAAATCACCCTGAAGTGCGAGTAAATACCTTTGGTGTTTTTGAAAATGTCGGTACTGATTATAGTGGTCCATTTTATATTAAAAATAAAAAAGGTCGCGGTGCAACTCTTTCTAAAGGTTATATTTGCTTATTTATCTGCATGACCACTAAAGCAGTGTACCTTGAACTTGCATCCGAGCTAACCACGGAGTGTTTTTTAGCAGCTTTTAGTAGATTCACAAGTAGACGCGGTATTCCAAAAAATGGATATTCAGACAATGGCCTAAATTATGTAGGTGCGAATAACGAACTTTGCCAAATTTATAATTTTTTGCAAGAAAATACTGATTATATAACGAAGTTTTGTTTATTTTAGAATTATGTTCTTTTAAAATATGTGTTGCACCATTACATTGTTAACAAACTACTTTTATTACTTACGAATTTGTAATTGTACAGGGTCATTCCGTATATTTAGACAGCGTCTGCTGCGCTTGTTATAAGAGATGGAAAAAAAATTTTAAATACAAAAGTTGTAGGGTATATCCTAAATTGCCAGAAAATGTTACGCAAAATAACAAATGAATATCACAAAGTTAGGAAAAAACACAAACTTGGTAAATCCTTAATGGATCACCCTGTATATTGAAACAAAAATTAATAGATCTTTTTTTCCTGAATTCAAAAATATATGATATGTTGACATTTGGTTTAGCCGTTTTCGAAATATTTGCATTTTAACAACGTGCACGATTATATCGTTTAAATTGTTTTAATTATTTTCAATAAACAAAGTAGAGCCGAAAAATTAAAAATATATTTTTTAATAAAATAATTTATGAAAATTTACAAGTGTTGAATGTGACCGCCGTTATTTTCAATACATTTTCTGTAATCTTCCTCTAATTTAGATAAAGCATTGTCAATATACTCCGGATGTTCTTCATTTAATGAATCTATACTGCTTTGAATTCTTTGCCTTAAGTCCTCTAAACTTTGACTTCTTTCTTTGTATACTTCATTTTTTAGATAGCCCCATAAAAAATTGTCCAAAGGGGTCAGGTCAGGACTATTAGGTGGCCAGTTAATGGTCCCATGCGTTCCAATCCACTCGTTAAACCGGTTATTTAAAATATTTCTTACGAGCATTGTGTTATGAGGCGGCGCGCCGTCCTGGTGCCATATTATGTTGTTATATTCCCTAATAGGAAGTTCTTCTAAGAAACCTTCAATGTCATTTAAAAACACTCGCGTCTAGAGACAGCATTCCACTTTGGATCCACTGCACCCGCATGCGCATAGTATACTACCTGAGACGGCGCCAAATTTGAAATTAGAAAGTAATGAGTAATGGGTCGCATATTTTTTTTTAGTGTTATTTGATGTTTTTAGGAATAACGAGTCTTTTTTTACATTACGTCAGTTTAATAATGAAACACTCGTAATATTATTACCTATATTTTCATTTATTATAGAACTGTTTAATTAAATAAAAACATTAAATTTACACATTTAAAAGTTGCACAGCAGTATCGTCAGCCTCTTGAGCAGTTGGTTTATTTAAATAGGACTGGGGCTTTTTTATTTTTTTCCTTGTTGACAACAAATGGCGTTGTTTGGCAATACTTTTATTGTGTGGGATGTTTTTATTGCTGGGTGTAGAAAGTACATGTTCATTTCTTTTCTCTAGGGCTGCCATCGTCGGTTCCAAAGGGGCCATGCATTTTTTCAAAACTTCCAGTTGATCAAAATTTGTTATTTTTTGTATTTGCTGTAATAGGTTTCTTGTTAATTTTTCTTTTTCAGCATGTAGGTCCTCTTGATTTTTGTTCCCCTTTTCCTTGCTGAGAACCTGAATAAGTTGTTGCTGCTCTTCATTAAATTCATTTCTGCTCTCATCTATAACCAGATTTTTGTTTTCATCTAAAAAAAAAATTAATAAACTTTTTTCTATACGCACGCAGTGTTTTCGAGAAAAACGAATTTAAAACTAGGAAGTAAAAGTTGGATAAAGTTTCGTCCAATAATTTCAGGACACCCTGGATCTAAAAGTACAGTTTTAAAGTCCCAAAAAAATGTTTTTAGCAGGCAAAAAATGATGTACCTACTATAAAGAAGTGTTTCGCATGTCTGCAAAATACACACTAAATAAGTAGGTATAATATATGGCAAATTCACACTTTCAAAAATACATAAACACCACAATACCAAAAGAAACATACACTACCACAATACCAAAAGAAACATACACTACCACATTTTTATTACCAAGTTTTTTTCTTTTGTTACATGCCCTTTTTAAGTGTTTATCGTCGATGATGTGGCACCTGCAAAATCAATATACCTACCTATTAACAAAAATGTGTATAAATCAATATTATACAGTTCTAAAGCCTTACTGAAATGTGTTTTTTAAAAGTCATACAATATACCGAGTGAACACTTTTAAACTGGGACATTTACATTGTAAAAAAAAAAAATGTATAATAATTAATAATAATTACCTTCATTTCTAGTATGATTCTCACCAACGGATTTTCTGTACTGACATATCAGATGTATGTGCTTGCACATGTTCCAGCGGATACTGTTATCTAAACAACTACATGAATATGAGTGTAGACAAGCTTTACACAATGAGCAAATTAACTTGCAATTACAGTGTACTTTTTGTTCTTCTACAAGATAAATTTCACAGGTTGAGGAAGAGGGAACCTGCCAACCCATTTCACACTCCATGACAGAAGCTATATTCTTATTTTGGCTATTTTTAGGTCTTTTTCGTAGCTCTCTGATTTTTGAAGAAATTTTGCCTTTGTTCATAGTGATCACCCTATCAAACAATTTGTCCTTAACAAATTTCATTAATATGTGAATGGTTTTGTCAAGGCGTTGGACACTTTTTCCGTGTAAATAAAGATATTTGATCGTTTGGTGCATACGCTCAAGATGCATATTAGTATTAATGCCTGCACCACGGCGATAGGAATATGCCCATGACACAGCATTATCCACATAATATTGCTTAAAGTAACGACCAAATTCTATAGTTTCAATAGATGAAAACATCAATGTAACAAAATTTTTGAGCATACTTAAAAAGGCTTCAGGATCTCTTTCTTGAAGCAAAGTACGTAGTTGCCGATACACATCTTTCTAAAAAATAGTAGTCGGTTAAATAATGCTTAGAGAATATACTTTAAAACTTACTTTTAGGTCTTGACTTTGAATCTTGTTTAAATTATTTCTCCAGGCTCGATCGATGTGCCACGTACAAAAAAGTCTGGAACATTAATAATGTAAATTATTATTTTTATAGCATAATAGTAATAATAATAATAGACTTTGAATATGCATACCTAAGATTTGGTGGTAACATTACTTTTACCCAAGCAGTAAAATAGTATTCAGCCATATCCGACATAAAAACATTAGGCTGGATTGGTCTGTTTAATCTTTTCTTAATTTCTTCAAAGAAAATAATCATGATTTCTTCACTACTTCTGTTTGAAAACATAAAACAGCAGGGAAACCCTTCCCTCATATCATCTAAAATCAGTAAAGTAGTAAGTTCAAATATGCATTGAGACCATGGGTTCCGTCTATGCAGATGCAATCATCTTTAAATTTCATCAGCATTTCCAGTTGACCAGAATGCATAAAAATTAAAATAAAGTCTTCTTCCTTCAGATGATAACGATCACATGGCCTATTTTGTGGTTTATAATATAAAACAGTTTGACTTTCAGCAACTTCGTTTACCCATGACTCTATACTTATTGCATCATTTCGGTGGCGCATAAAGTCATTATTTAAATTATATGTTTGTGATATATTATGTAGATCTTTTTTTGTTAATAAATGAATTCTTTCTAACTTTTCATCAGTCACAGAATCTCTAATTCCATCCAAGATAGCTGCAAAGGGCACATTTTCAGCAATTTTTTCAGCAATTCTCATTCTATGAGAAGAAGTTAGGTTCAAATGTCCCAATGAATGATCATGTCCTACATGAGTCTCTATAAAAGATTCTTCATGCTCTTCATTTTCCGAGACTTCAATATGCATTTTAGATGGACAAAATCCGTTAATTTTCTCACTACCTTGAGTTTTTAAATGCCTTTTATTGGTTCCCTTGGTAATATAATATCCTGAACGTTGGTAAATGTAGGTACTTACAATACAATTTAAGGTTTTATATGAACCTTGTTTAACATATAAAGAGTGTGTTTGCTGTTCCAAACAATTCTTCCATTCTTTAAACTGATTTGCATTTGGAAAATGCAATTTTTTAGATGACATTTTTATGTCATGATTTTCATTAAAATGAATATATAAAGTTAGTTTAGAAACACAAATTAACCCACATAAACTTAATTGGCCATATTTTCTGATATTATCTAAGTGGATTTTCTGATGATATTTGTAATGCTTAATACTTGAAAAATTATTTTTACATTCTTTACATTGGTAGTTATACACCTTCGGTGAAGTGAGCTGACTAATTTTATCTAAAAAAGTAGGAAAGTAAAATAATAAAGTAAATAAAAACACAATTATCTAATATCAAAACTCACCAGGATGGGATTTTAGCACATGCTTCTTAAGGTTTCCGTATTTTTTAAATGTTTGTAAGCACTTGTTACATACAGCTGAAATCTTAAATACCTTTTTTGGAGCAATTTCCTTTACTAAATCTAGAAATTAAAATAATTTTATTACTTTAAAGTCGTTAAACATTTTATATGAATAAACATACCAGGGTGAAATTTTTCTGCATGACTTCTTAATTTGGAGTTTCTAGAAAAGTCCTTTTTACAAACAGTACATCGGTTGGCCATTCTTATTTTATAAAATATTAAAATTATTGCAAAATACCCTGCACAAAAGTAAACAATCGAACATAACCTCTATTCTTGTAAAGCGCGTGTAACGCGCATGCGGTTGCAGTGGATCCAAAGTGGAATGCTGTCTGTAGACGCGAGTTTTAAAAACTGGATGTATCTATCTTCTGTTTAACGAGCCCTCAAATATAACCTGGCCAATTATTCGGTTCTTAAGAATACCACACCAAACATTTAACGACATTCGACCCTGAATTTTAATTTCAATATAAGAGTGGGGGTTGTCTGATGCCCACATGTGTGTGTTTCGTCGGTTATACACCCCTGCTGTGGTAAATGTAGCTTTATCGCTCCCCAAAATCTTATTAAAAAAATCGTTGTCTTCAGTTTTTCTAACCGACATATCATTACAATATGCTAGTCTTCTCATTTTATGCTCATCTGTCAATTTTTGTACCGGCAACATTTTATATGGGTGATATCCATATTTGTGTAAAACAGTTTGAATCTTTTTTGCAGATTTTCCAAAGTAGTTACTAGCATCGGCTATAGATAACTTTGGATTTTTTAAAAATAAGTAATAACAGATTGATAAAACAGATAAAATAATTAAAGATTATTTTCCTACCTTCAAAATATAATAAAATCTGTAGTTCATCATCCTCATTTGCGATAACTGTGCGTTTTTTTCTATGAAGGGTTTTGCGCTCCCTCATGCTCCTTTCGGTATAATAAAACGTGGACCTAGCAGGAACTTGCATTTCGCGATGAATACGCCGATACTCTGCTTGCGCTTGAGCAACATTATTGTTGTTTTTGTAAAATAGGCGAACTATTTCTAATTTTTCTTCCTCTGTGTAACCCATCTTACGTATGGAATAAAGGAAATCTGACAGTCATATAAATAATGATAAATAATGGCGTTCGAGTCATTTGTTAATTCATGGCAAGTGCGATTTAATTAAACAATATAATCACTTTTTTAAAATGCATATAATTCGAAAACGGCTAAACCAAATGTCAACATATCATATATTTTTGAATTCAGGAAAAAAAGATCTATTACTTTTTGTTTCAATATACAGGGTGATCTATTAAAGATTTACCGAGTTTGTGTTTTTTCCTAACTTTGTGATATTCATTTATTATTTTGCGTAACATTTTCTGGCGATTTAGGATAAACACTACAACTTTTGTAATTAAAGTTTTTTTCTCTTATAACAAACGCAGCAGACGCTGTCTAAATATACGGAATGACCCTGTAGTTATTGTTAAAAATTACTGTAGAAATTGATTGATCTTATATAAGCCAGTATCTGCTAAATATTAGAATTTTGAAAGTTCTCGCTACGTCCTTTCAAGGCGGGCGGTATGTTAAGTGGCATCACTGGAAAACTAATGCCATTCGCTCTCTAACAAATATGGCGTTAGACTGAACACAGCCGTTGTATGTATTCGTATTTAAAATATAAAAATATAAGTTTATACAGTCCACATTGAAGAAAAGAAGTTTTATTTCGAAGGCCAGAACACCTACATATTTAAAGTTTTTTTAGATTTGTTGATATATAAAATTATTTAAGTCAACTATGTTAGTTTCAGATGGATTTACCTGACGCTACACAGACAAATAAAGAGTTGCTTACTAAGAACTGGAAAAAATACAGTCCAAAAGATCTACAAGAAAAGAGACGTAAGGAACTTCAAATAACGTCTGAAACTGCACGAAGACGACCACGAACTGTTGTGAAAGTACTAACAACAAATGAATTATCAAAAAAATATGATAGACTTCTAGATGAAAGACTGGATCTGGCTAGATATCAAAAAAGTTTATTAGAAAACAAAATAAAGTTTGAGAAGGATGAACACGAGCTTAAAATTCTATTACTAAAAACGCAAATAGAAGTGCAGAAAAAAAAATTAAAATAATTTACTTGTTAAATATTAGAAGTAAGATGAAGTCGAGAACCTAACTGGGTCCTTATTATAACCATTATTAAAAAATATAAAGTTTAGTTTCGTTCATATAGCTTTTGTTTTACATTTATGTTCGTTGTTGTCTGTTTACAAAGTTTTTTCCTAACTAAGATTAGGGTTAGAAAATACATATTATATAGGTAGTATTTAAGTAGGTTTTTATTCTACAAATTTCCAAAGTGATTATTTAAAATACCATTTTGAATGACTTCAGCAGCAATGTTACCCTCTGGTGCTGGAAAATCATTTATCTGCCCTATTTGAATCAAGGAATTCAATTTATCTCGATTAATTTCATCAGGTAAAGGAGGCTGTGGTTCGTTCATAATTCTCGCAATATTGTGTAAGACAGCAGTAGCAATAATAACTGTCATAGCGGTTTCCTTCTTTATTCGCAACCCATATGCTAATACAGGAAATCGGTTTTTCCACACTCCGATAGTTCTTTCAACCATATTTCGTGTCCTTATCAAGGATTCATTATACAAATTTTCCGCGCCCTTGTTATAAGTCTTCCCAAAGGTGTTACTAAATTTTTTTTAAAGCGGATAACCACTATCACCTAAAAAAATATGTTATTTAAGTATGGCACAAACATTTAATTCTTTATACTGCAGAGTGATAAGAAAGACTATGATCAATACCTACCAATCAAAAAACTATTCGGAAAATCACCGCTTTTCAATCTTGCACATAACCTGCTGTTCATAAATATAGTGGAATCGTGTGCAGAACCAGGCCAACGAGCAATAATATCACATATTTTCATATCAGAGTAGCTCACTACTTGGGTATTTAAAGAAAAATACCCCTTGCGGTTCCTAAATACCTCAGCATCGTTGCCACGTAAAATAATTATTGAAATAATAAGCAACAGAACTTAAAATTACTACTTTTGTAGGAATCAGCTTTCTTTTGATGTACAAAAAATTAGAATAGGTATGCTAATGTAAAAGTAAGGGATGTTACTTACCAGATGAACTTATTTTAATATGTGTACCATCAATCAAACCTATAATTCTAGGAAATCGGGCTATTTGGTAAAATTTCATATGTTCAGCCAATAGATCTTCAGGCATTTTAATGTATCGCGGACTTAGGCTCGCAATTGCTCTTGAAACTCGAACTATTATTCTGGATACTGTTGAAGTATCCATTCCGCTAAAATCAGCCAAGAAGTTTAAATGACCATCAGTAGCATAAAACCGTAATGTCACCAATATCTGGTAATAGGAGACACACTCCGATTCCTAAAATTGTAAAAATATAGTTATAATTCTTAATACCTACAAGATTGCAGGGTAAATCCTAAATGTAAGATGAAAAGAGTTACTAAAATAAAATTTGTAATTTGAATTGGATGATACATAATAAGTATTATGATAAAAAGAAAGAACCACTCTTTGAAGTATCACAAGTAGTATAAAAGGATATAAACATTTTCTTACCTATCATCTGGGTATTCTAGTAGGTGTTCAATTTGTTCTAAAATATTTAAAACTGTTTCTTTATACAAACGAAATTTTCTTAATAATGCACAATCATCCATTTCTTCATAATAGTTGCGTCGGTGATTAAAATGCCGGGGAAAACCATCTTTAAGGATTTCTAATAAATCTATATCGTCATCAAATATATCATCGCCGTCTTCTATTCTAATTAAAATAGGACACCAATGCAATTTAAAAATAATGTAAAGACGGCTATTTTCAGTACACCACCAAAGAAATTAAAAAAAAATAGGGAACAGCTTATATACAGGGTGTCCCACGACGATTTTCCCAGCATATTGCTCGGAAACGGAACCAGATAGAAAAAAAAGTTCAGGAACAAAAATTGAGGGCTGGTAAGGGAGCATCTAGGAAGGGTAATTTTGGATATACAGGGTGTTTTAAAAATAGTAATATTGCTGCCAAGTCAATTTTTTTAAATAGAACACCCTGTATATTGTTAGTTTTTCGAAAAGCTTGTTTCAAGAAAAATTCAACCATACCTTGTTACGTTTCTAATTTAAAATGACTGAAATATGAGCGATTTATAACACTTTATTAAATTATGTAACAATCAATCGAAAATAAGAAGATAACTAAACAAAATTAAATACGACTTCTTCTCAAAATATGTTCAAATTACTCTCACTGTTTATAAGATTTCTAGTACACGCTGCTGTAATCATAGCTGGAGTAACAGTTCGACAAGCTGCTATGATTTTGTTTTGCAAATCTTCGACATCTCTACGTTGGTTTACATACACAATTTCTTTAAGATATCCCCAAAGAAAAAAGTCTTAAGGGGTCAAATCCAGTGATCGTGGTGGCCACCGGATCACACCATTTCGGCCAATCCAGCGCGCAGGAAACGTGGTATCTGAATAATTTGTAACTTGCCTGGCAAAGTGAGGGGGAGCTCCATCTTGCTGCCACCACATAGAGGCTCTTTCATTCATTGGGATATTTTCAAGTAATAAGGGAAGTTCGTTTTGAAGAAAATTTAAAAATCGTTCTCCATTTAGTGTCCCTTGGTAAAAGTAAGGACCTATAAGATAGCCATTAAATAAACCGCACCAAACCTTCATCCAGTGAGGATTTACAGATGACCAGTAGTGGCAATTGTGGCGATTTACTATGCTGTTGTTGTGGAACCTACTTTGATCGCTCCATAAAATTTTGTTGAAAAAAAGACGGTCTTGTTCAAATTTCATTGACATCTCAGCAATGAAATTTAGGCGGCGTTCAGGATCTTCAGGTGTTAAGCCCTGCGCCAGATAAATTTTGTAGGGGTGGTATTTATAATCTTTTAGTGTCCTTTCAACTGTACTTTTTCCAATACCTAATTCTTCCCTGAGGAGTCGAGCTGAGATATGTGGATACACTTGAACATAGGCCAAGATGTTAATATTGTTGTTTTCTGTTCGGACTCGTTTTCTTCTTGGTGTTTGCGCCCTACCACTGGGAAAGGAACCACTTCTTAATTTTTGTTCAACATTACGAAACGTTCTATAGCTTGGTATTTCACGATTCGGGTATCGTTGACTATACAGATTTTGAGCACGTCTTCCATTCTTGTGACATTCTCCGTATATCAGGAGCATGTCGACATACTCGTCATATGTAAAACGCGAAGGCATTTCTCACTACTTAAAATAATTAACAATGAAACTACTTCTGACTCGTGACATGACAGCCCCCGTCATACTCTTCAATATTTCGCTGGTGGTTATTGTTATTATTGCATATCTGTTCATGCTTACGTAACTGATCATTTAATCGCTCATATTTCAGTCATTTTAAATTAGAAACGTAACAAGTATGGTATGGTTGAATTTTTCTTGAAACAAGCTTTTCGAAAAACTAACAATATATAGAGTGTTCCATTTAAAAAAATTGACTTGGCAGCAATATTACTATTTTTAAACACTCTGTATATCTAAAATTACCCTTCCTAGATGCTCCCTTACAAGCCCTCAATTTTTATTCCGGAACTTTTTTTTCTATCTGGTTCCGTTTCCGAGCAATATGCTGGGAAAATCGTCGTGGGACACCCTGTATATAATTGCAATATGACAATAGTTTGCTGAAAAATCTACTACAAATTATGGGTACAGGGTGTCCCATTAATACATTTGTTGGTTTTATTATTATTTTAGAATGAAAAATGGAATTAAAGTTGACACAACTAATACACTTTTTTTATGTTATTACAATTGAGCAAAATACTCATTTATTAAATTTTGTCTGTAATTGAAAAACCTATTATTTGGAACGTTATAGACATCAGCTGCAATGGGTATGTTTCCTTGATTAATTAAATAATTTAATTCATTTTCATCAATGTTTTCTTGTGGTGGAGGAACACCTTCATTCATATCGATTGCGATATTATGTAGAATTGCTGTTGCGACAATAATTGGAAAGGTGGAATACAAATTGCACCACATACCATAAGCCAATACATGAAAACGTCTCTTCCACACTCCAATTTGTTGCTCAACTGAGTTACAGGTCCTGATATGAGCTTCATTATACAATCGCTCACCTCTTATTGCAGGATTTTGTAATGGTACTAATAAATAGGGTCTATTAGCATACCCGCTAACACCTTCAATTTATACCAACAATATACTATATTAAAAATATATAGGAAATAATTTATATTACTACCTAATAATACTGAATTTTGAAATTGCAATTGTTCCATTCTTGATCTGATACGACTATTATTGAAAATTGTTAGATCATGCACAGATCCCGGCCACCTGGTTACTATGTCTCTTATTTTTAGATGTGCATCATAAATGACCTAAGTATTAATGGAGAAGTATGATTTTCTCTGAATATCTCCCCATCTTCTCTTCCTACAAATGATGATGATGATTATATTAAATGATAATGAGCTTTTCAAAAATAAAAAATGTTTTGAATTGGATCTTTAAATGCTTCAAGAAGCAATTTTATAAAATAACAAAAGTAATCTGTATTAGCCGGGTACTAAATAAAGGAAATACATGCATAGCTAATTTCGTAATTTGGTACCTAGGTACATACTTGTTTACCTAAAAAAATTAAGGAGGAACCGAAACAAAACAAACCTGGTGACTGAATTTTAATATGGGTTCCATCCACACAACCCAGCACTCTTGGGAATCTAAAGATATTATAGCCATAACTGTAATTTTTTTTTTAATTTTTCTTTTTTGAAGTAAGAGATATTTTAAAGAACTGGCGATATACCGCGGTTGTAATTATTAATTTAGACATGCTGGTAAAAAAATTAAAAATTAAAGTTAAATAGTTTGTTCAAAATCTTGGAATTACGATTTTGCCAAAAGAGTCCTGATTTAATGCGTCCTCTTTCAGCGCCCGGCGTTCTAATTGCTTTTTGCTCACACGCTGGCAATCTCGCTTCATGCGAGAGGCTTGCGACCCGATAAAATAGTTCTACGAATTATTTGTTAACATATTAACAGCAGATACAAGGACAAAAACATAAATTTTCATGTAATAGGGTTGATGGTTATTGCTAGGTACCTAGATTTATAATTTATTAAGGGGTTTTGCCATAAATTTGAATACACTTTAACAATACTATTAATGTAATAGTAATATTGTCAGGTATATAATTACTAATAAAAACCTTTTTTTCGTCGGAGGGTAGGAGTATACCTACATCAAAATATGTTTTTACTTATGCGTGAGGGTGCCTTTATGCATCATTTTAATTTTGAATCTCAAGCGTGTCGTCGTGCTTTTGTGATTTACTTAGTGCCATCCAGTGTTATACAATTAACTTTTTTTCTATATTTATATATTATTTCCTACCAATATGGGAAAAAAACTTTAATTTCAATCCAAAATTAGGAGTGTTCGCAAAAAAATGTTAATTGCTAGAATAGCAAGAGGACAGAAGAATCCAGCAAAACTATTGACCGTTCCAAGGTAAGAGGTTTTTTTTATTACAACATACTGAACAAAGAGTAATGCACTCTTGCATGATAAAATGTTTTGTTCGTCTAAAAAAGTGGATGCACGTAAAAAACTTTATTGTAGTCTACATTTTGAATTTTGACGTACTCAATCAATTTTAAAAAACTTTTTACTTTTGATAAACCTCCACGTTGTTAGGGAGAATTACTTTTAATTATTGCAGTTTACTTTTAAAGTTAGATACAATTATAATTCTCCATGTCTCGGGAGCGCGTAGGGGACATCTAATTTCTTTTTAAAGTGCGTCACACAGAGTATGCAAGAAGCACCAAGCGATCCACATTATTGGTGCTATTGTTTTTAAAACAATCTTCTCAGTATCGATACAAAACACATAATATGTTGTTCTAAATACTTAACTGATGCATTATTATAACAATAATATCATTATCTATACTTGACAGATTTTGAATATTCAATTCGATAATAATAACAATAAGTTTGAGATTGTATAATTATATTTTCACGTTCAAAAAGCATATTATATTAATGGGTTAAAAACCAGACGCTATCACGAAAGTAAGTTTGAATTTGTTGTCGCTTCTTATTTCTTACTGTTGTTCTTTATTTATGTACGATGGTTATACTCAAAACCCAACATTATTTTAATAAATCCGAAAAAATATCAAAATTAGAAAAGTCAGTAGCGTAAATTTTTTTGTCAATAAAATTCGTTAAGGTGCTCCCCGGGATGCCACTGGACTTAATAAATTTAATCTAGTTAGGGCTTATTAAGCCCCTAATCATTATGAATAACGGTACCAAATTTTAATAAAAGTGGGAAAAGGATATTTAAAAAATAATAAAAAAAAACTATTATTTTTTAACATTAACACCCTGTTTATCAAAAGCGGGGCAACTCCGGACACATGTTCATATAAACCTTTTCTCTTAATATATCATGAGAAATCACCTTCTTAAGTGACGTACCGTACTTCTGAAACAGCCTGCATACAGGTTGCTACAAATTCGGGTGTGTGCGTGAGAATCTCCGAAACCGTAAGAGATATACACACTCGAATTTGTAGCACCCTGTATGGTGTTACTTTAAATGCAGTAGAAAAGGAAGTGAGGAAAGTTATATTCCTGCAATGCAGCCATGCGGTCTTCTGCAAGATATTGATATGATGCTTCAATAGGCTAAACTATAATGCAGCAAGTCTTATTCATAATATGGACAACAATCTTGTCGAAAGTTATAATACTGTTATTTGCAAATTTGTCGGAGGAAAAAGAATTAATTACAGCTAAAGAGGATCTTATCAGACCAGATGCGAAGCAGCCTCAATTTCTTTTAATTTAGGTAGTGGAGACTACCATCTTTCATTGGGCAAGGCGATTGGTAAGGTTACTCCTAAAGCGTATATAAAGAAGCATGCAGAAAAGTTAAAGATAAGAAGATCCAAAATGCAAGCAAAAAGGTTATTTACTAAAAAGCCAAGAAAAATACATCTTCCAGATAAAGATTATGGACCAGAAGCTAATGCTGAGCCCGATCTGACAGAAGAACAATTCCAAATTAAAAGAGAAGTATTTCTAAAGGAACTTACTAGGACGGATGAAGACATTTTAATGCTGGAAAGGGAGTCGAGGGGGCAGTCTGGTAGGGGAAAGTGGGGATGCTTCGGCAACTCTAGGTCTATTGCGGAAACTATTTAAGTGTAGTTTAGAGTAAACTATTAAATATTAGGAAACAAGAAAACTATTATTTTTTTTTTGTTTAAATAGCCGAATGTCACCCAGGGGAGGGTACATTCGGCTATTGCCTGGGGAATATTCGGCTACTGACTTTATTTGCACAAATGAAGAAGAAAATGTTAAAAACTTACAACTCAAACTAACTCAAATTAAGAACTAAATTAACTTAAAAACTTTAAAATAAAAAAATTAAAAAATGAAGAGCGGTTTAACTCGAACAGTTAATACTTTATCTTACATCTAAGCAGGTAAAATGTACGTTAGATATGTAAACATTTGAAGTTCTAGTGGTTCTTTGTTTGGTACAATATGGCAAAATAGCTACTATGTCTTTTCTCTCGACTACAGAGATATCATCAATATCAGGGAATGTAAAGTAATGAGATCTGGATTTACTGCGCATGAGAATGCGCTGAGATGAATACCTGCTACTATATAAAATATTGGCATCATTCACATTGCCTGACATCTTCAAAACCTTTCAGTATTTCTTCCGAAGTTTTTTTCTTTACAACAGTTTTTATTCGAGACTGAATGGTCTGCCGCTTGACTCCATAGTCCTGTGCAGCTTTATACTGGCTTAACCGTTTTGTCAAAACTGCTTTAATGGCCGCTTTTACTCGATTTTCGTCAATCTCGACGCGAGCTGTTTTTCTAGCATACTTTCTGGGCATCTAAAGCATATATATTCGGCATAAATAGTTTATTAAAAAAGTATCAAACAATTTAAAAACGTAAAAACTTTACACTTTATTACCAAAAAAGTGATCGTGGGGACCTTTCGGCGGGTGCTGAATGTCCCCCATCCGGTTTAGCCTAATGTTCCCCAGTGGTAGTTTAGACCACAAATATAAAAATTCTTGGACAAGCTAGATTTTTTGAGGTTATAATACACTTTTAAGAAAACCACAAGCAATTTTGTTACCGTTTGCATATTATTTTATATTTTTAACATTAATCGTTTAGAAAATATAAACAATATTATACGTGTAAAATAACTTACCGTTAATCTCAAAAAATACACTTATTTTCATAAAAACAGAACCACATGGCCAAACCTTCAACAAGACATTTCCACTTAGAAAGCAAGCGCGCAGGATTAATACAATGTCAAAACTGGCGCTAAATTCAAATTTATATAGGAGTTACTTACAGTAGCCGAATGTCCCCACAGGCCGAAGCATCCCCACTTTCCCCTAATCCTGTGTGGGAGCAGCAGAGGTGGATAAAATGGTTTTAAAAATGCATTTAAAATGAAAATACAAAATAGATGCCTCAAAAGCCATTTAAGATAAAAAATAGAAAATGGTTTTTAAATTTTCATTTAAAATATAAAATAGAAAATAGGCATTTTAAATAAGTTTCTATGGAAAATGCTTATTTCTCTTTATTAACGTAGGGTACATACTTTACATATTACGTAACACCGAAAGTACCACCGCTTTCTGTTTTGAAAAACATTGGTAGCTTTAACTATCAATAATTTTTAAAGCTTTCATCCGTCATTGGATTTTCGTTTGGGTCTCATAATCATACCAGAAACAATAAAAAACGTTATTTACCTAACCATTCCTTATTAAGCAATAATAAAGTATGAACAATCAGTAGGGTTGCCACCTATTATTTTTAAATTCTCAGGACAAAGCAGATAAAAATTAAGGACATGATTGAAAAATTCTGGACATTTTAAATTTTTTTATTAACGAACAAAAATATCTATTTTTAAAGGTAAAAACCAGTCTATAGTGTATGAGAAAGAAACAAAAAGCACAAGAAATAAACTAAAAACACAATTTACAAATCAGACTTACAAAAACACGTTTCGATCAAAATTTTTGATCGAGAAAGTTTTCGTTGATTGTTTTTGATTCAAAAACGACATGAATGCTGAATAAAAATATAATACTATTTTAATAAGAACTAGTCAAAGTAACAAAAACATGAAATATTTGCAAAATTAAGGACATTAGGCATCCAGCAAGGGCCCTTTACAGGACGCAGGACAAACGGCAAAAAACACCTCAAATGCAGGACGTCCTCCGAAATTCAGGACGGGTGGCAACCCTAACAATCAGATATCTTGACATAGCTATATTTGGTGACAATTGCATAGTATAAGCTCTTGATCGTAAACAATTTCATACCTGCATAAGAAAGGAGTGTTTTCACTGGTGCTGATGAAGGTAATGGCGTATTGTATTTCATAAAGAATTTTTTTTTATATCAGGATACTTATCCAAAATTATCAAATCGGTGCTTTCATTTTGTAAATATTGTAACGCTTGCAGTTGATCCATTGAATCTCGTTCGTTAATCAGGTAAAATCGGGTTACCTATAACTATTTTAAATAGAAAATTGTTCATTTATTCTATTTCAAATATAAAATAGAAAATACTTTTTTCAAAAGTATTTAAGATAGAAAATAGAAATGCCATTTTCTATTTTGCATAGCTATTTGAAATAATTTCATTTCAAATAGTTACCCACCTCTGGGGAGCAGGAAAGGAGTCTTAGACTAACGGCCTCCAATTCTGGAACTGTTTGTAAATTAAGAAAAACAACAAGCTCTGAGAATCTTATAAAAAATCTTTTATATACCAAATTTATGGAAAGCATATGAAACAAGCAGCAATGAAAAAGTCGAGCCTTGTAGCTTGTTTGTTCATAAAGAACATAGCACATGCTAAGAACATTACTCTAGTAGGTTGGAACATTCTAAGAGTATTCTATAAAAGATCTATGCACATTCATAGAACATGCTATAGTTAGATTACAGCAAGGTGTTTTCACGTGATATGAATGTGCATAGAATATGAAATCGTATATTCTTGGTAAGCGCTTATCATATTTTTTGGAGAAATTCCTGGCATTCATATGTACGAGATATTGTTTAAATGAACGTACCAAAGAATATTCTAGGAACATCCCTCAGAACCAGTAGGGATCCGTACAGGAACCAAAATATTCCTACTGCATTTTAAGGGCAATATTCTGGGGAAGAATCAGGAATATATATTCATAGAATAGTCTATGGATATTTAGGCTTATGTTTTAATAAGAGCATTCCTCAGATGTGCTACAGAGTGTTAACGATCCCAAATAACATGGAACGCGATACAGGCGGAATGTGAGAAGAATCGATTAGTTATAAGAACACTAAAAATATAATTAAAAAACAATAATAAAGTTTAGGTACATTAACTATAACATTATTTAGCACATATGAGTTAAATGATAAATCTTTTTTTTTGTAATTAAAGCAGCTATAAAAATACAACTAAATAAGGTAAAAACATATTTATTTTTAAAATTGAGACAAATGACATTGAAGCTTTCAATCCCACTAAGCAAGGTAAGGTTGTATTAAGTTTGCAACTTTCATTGCATCAAGTTTCCTGCAAGTATGCTGCAAACAGCAAATCTTCCTCTAATCGTCGTTTTGTTTGCAAGTCTACTACATAGTACCGAACTAATGTTAACTTAGGTACAGCAAACACCAATTAACAACAAGTAAATTTATAAAAGTTTATTTAAAGATTGTGGTGACTTGCAATACAGTTGTTAATATTACCTTGTCAGATGCAAGCATTTAAAAGTGTCCATCTGATTGATGAAAACATAAGTAACTTACCGCGAGGGTTTAGTGAGATAGGTAACAAAAAATTATATTATAATCATATTCACAAATATGATTATAATAAGTGACATTTCAACTTCATTTCACTTGTGGTTCTGGCATTGTGCCGACAAACTGATCGTCAGGTAATTTTGAGTTCCTCATTTTTCTTTCCTTCGCTTTTACAAGCCACAATTTTAAAACTGTAATTATATCATTTTGCATCTGCATTTTAACTGCATCTAAAAATATTAAAAGTAAAGAGAATTTTGTAGCTCTCACAAGTTTTTATCAGTAGAGTAGAACAAGAGTGGTTAGTAAATAAAACTTTTAGGAAAATACTGACACACTGAGGGAGTCAGAGCATCATTGGAGCACTTAAAGGTTATCAAGTAAACAAATATAAGGGTCGACATGGTCAATGCCTCTTTCATATCACAGCCCATAGCTCATATTTTAAGCATTACAAATTCCAGGTCCGAGGATATGGTTATCTCGATTGATAACCCTACCACTTCTGGTGACTCTGCTGTAAAACCGGACTTACTCAAATTTAGGTTAGGTTTGTATCCTCTTTGATACTATGTACGTAGATGGTTTTTTTACCCATTATTTGTTTCTGGATATTTTCAACGTATGCTTGGCACTTTAAAGACATACATTTTAACAAGAGAAAAACAGGCGAATATGGAAACAGTGGATAAATTGTATTTTTAGAAAGATCATGCAGATATAATTTTAGCTTTTAAACTTACCCCTTAACAGTCGCTTTAAACCAATTCACAAAAATTTCGCAATCTATTCAATCTAGCAAGAAATTCGGAAATCGACGTTTCATAGCAAAATCACGAAGCACAGGTTCCACGCCAAACAAAACAAACCAAAATGGCGCCATTGGAGAACGCCAAACTGCCAAAATGCAAATGACATACGTTGAAATAAGTTGCGCGCCAAATTCAAACGTGAGCAAGATTTTATGATAACTCCGTTGTTAGTTCCTGACTTGTAAGGGAGCACGATTACACAAAAAAAAAACAAGAAAAAAAATACATTCCCGTAGTTGCGTCGTACGATTAGCCAAAATTGACATTGACACATTTTGCGCGGCAAATGCAAATCAAGATGCGTTATGCCATTTAGGCAAGGGGCCTGATTTATTCGTTTATGGAATATGCTAATAGAAACATTCCAAGAATATTCCGTATGGACATTTCCAAGGATATTCTATTTAGATACTATGAAAATATATTTTATTTATTTATATATTTTGAACATTCCTAGAACATTCTAAGAACATTATCAAAAATAATATGCATGCAATAGATGTATAAAGAATATTCTAATAGAAATATTCCAAGAATATTTCACAAGAACAGTTCCAAGGATATTCTATTTATATACTGCAAAAGTACATTTAATTTGAACATTTCTAGAATATCCTAAGAATATCATGAAAAGAATATGCGTGCTTTGAATATACTTGGAATGTTTATCACTTTATGGACATATTAGAGAACATTCTAAGAATGTGAATGTTGTCCTTGTGTTTACTGGGTATTATGTCTACTTCAGTTGTAGTCACATGGGAAACTTGCTTAAATTTAATAATAAAATTAAAAAAACATGAATTTTGCTCAAGAGTAAAGTACCTTTATTTTTACCAATATCGAACATTGTTATAAAAATAATTAATCAGACTTGAAAACTTCATTCAAATATGCAATTACATCCACAAACCAGGTTTTGTTATTTTTTCGAAAAGAGTCTCTTCAATTGTTAGAAAATATAAGAAACTGAAAGGTTATCACGTGTTTAATAAACAATAAGAGATAAATGTTCAGTTTAGTTCATTATTGAAAATACCGAAATTAAAAATGTAAGGAACCTAGAAAAAATTGTAAAAAACAAAATTTGATTTTTGGATGTAATTTCATAATTCATTTATTAGTTTCCAATTCTGATCAACTTTTTTTTTATAACAATTTTTGATATTGCCAAAAATAAAAAGGTACTTTACTCTAGATCAAAATTCATATTTATTGACAAACCTCGTATGTGACTGAAACAAATTAATACCTAAGGGCTTATATTCTTTATTTCGTACGTTTTGAAAAGGTTTCGGGTGATAAGCGTTCATAAAACATGAACTGTGCGCTTGATTGGTATTATAGTAGTAGAAGTAGTGAAGAATCCCAAATTATTAAATATTACTCGCATACGAGTCACTCTCATCACTTTTCGTTCATTTTTTAGGTGAAGAATAAGGGCTCTGATGGTTGCATTTCAGGTTTTTGACCATGCAGAACTTTTATAAGGAATACCTTTTTGCTTACAGTTAATAATAAAAAAGTTTTCCGTATGACTACAACTCGAGTAGACATAATGTATATAAGAACAGGCAGTATAGACCAGGGTAGAAGCCTTTGAAAATGGTAAAAAGGGAAAAAAAATAATAGTAGGATGAAACCCATTGGAAAAGGAAGAGAATATAACAAAAATAAAAGGAAAAATAATTTACGGGCGATTTGAGGTCGGGAAGTGGAAGGGGGTGAGTTTTTAAGGGTAAAAAACGGTTTATTCCGAGTTGCGGCAAAACTACAAGTCTTATGGAAAAAAGTTAAATAGCAAAGTTGTAGGTAATAAAAAGATCTACAACTTTTGTATCTACACTTTTTTCACATAACCTCAAAATTTATGCGAAAAATTCAAATAACCAAGTTTTTGGTTTAATATTTTTATCTTTTATAAAAAATTTTTTTTTTAACGAAATTTGGTGAAAATTTACCTTTTCATGTCCCAAACACACTGTAATTTTTTTGATTTAAAATATTCATTTTTTCACCTTATTTTGACTTAATATCGAAAAAACCCTTATTTTCAATCGAAAATTCTCGCGTCAAAATATCTGCTTTTTTAAAAAAGTCGGTGAGCTTTTTGTTCGTTGAAATCTCTACTTTCTGATGGTGTAAAAAAAATACATTACCATGGTAAATGTTCTCAAAAAATGCAAAAAACGAAAAAATAATCGAATCCGGATTTTTTTCTTTTTGTCACTGAGTACAATTTTCAGCTATTTAATAAAATTTATACTTTATTTACTCAAAAAACGTTCTATTCCATGTTACATTGATAAAGAAAAAATTGCAAGTTGAAATATACTACAATAATTGACAACTAAATAAGTTAATGAAGTTAATATTTAATTAGAAAATTATAAAATCAGTTACTGTGACAACAGTACCAGCAGCTGATTCAACTAAAAAAGAAGAACGTAGTCGTAGGAAAACGTCAGACAATATTCCAGAGTTCGATTATCAAAACCATACAAAAATACCATTTATGCAAGAAAATTTTTTATCTAACGAGAAAAATAAGGACAAAATAATAAAAAGTTTGATGAAAAGATTACAGTCACAAGGATTTTCCTGTAAACAAGCAAAAGAAGATGCTGATGCTGACATAATTAAGACCTCGATAGAAATTGCCAAAGATACTAATAAAACTGCCATTGTTGTGGGTGAAGATATTGATCTTTTGGTCCTTTTAAATCAATTAAATTCAGAGAATCATGACATTTATTTCCTCAAGCCGGGTTCTGGAAGTATAATAGATCTATTTTTCACGTCTAATAGTTTCAAATATGAATCTTTCAAAAACATCGTTGCATTTCTGCATTGTTTTTCTGGTTGCGATACAACATCTGGATTTGCCGGAAAAGGAAAGAAAAGTATCGTAAATTCATTATTAGACGATAAAAATTTGTCAAATTTGGCCAATATTTTTTTTCAAGAAGATGCAAACAAAGAAAATATCGAAAAAAAAGGGTTACAATTAATCAAATCTATTTATAAATGTAAAAATGATAATATAACACTGAATCAACTAAAATTTCAAAAATATCAATTGGCAAAAATTAAATCATCTTTCATATTGGCAAATCTCCCACCCACAGTAGGTGTCGCAGAACAACACTGCTACAGGGCATATTATCAGCTCCAAGCTTGGCTGGGTAACGAACTGACAGCAACAGATTGGGGCTGGAAACAACATCAACGTGGCATTGTGCCCAAATTTACAGAAAAGGAAATAATTCCGGAAGTATTGCTGAAAACTGTTTGCTGCAGTTGTGAAACTGGATGTAGCAGTTTAAAATGTGGCTGCCGAAAACATGGTTTGAAGTGCACAAATTTGTGCTCAAATTGTCATGGTTCGGAAAAATGCGCGAATGTGGAAGAAAAAAGCTACGAGGAAATTGATGGTTTAGATGAAATTGTGGAAGAAGAAACAAAGCAGACTGTAAATAATGATGGAGACGAAGACGATAATGGTCTTGAAGATTTCGAAGATCGACTAGAAACGGGAAGGTTTGCCGAATCTAACGATGGAGAAATGCCATCAAAGAGACAAAAACTAATGGATAAGTGATTGGAATTTAAGATAATGAATTTAGAAATAACATAAATGTAATTAGAATTTAATAATACAACTTTTTTACTGAAAAAAGAGCAGCAGTCACATGTTTTAGATGAAATTTCCTTTAAATCCTACCTTCAATTATATTTAGAACAACTATTTTCGCATGTTTTTTGCAATCTTGATGTTTTATGGATTTGTAATTTTTTTGTTTATCAATGTAACATGGAATAGAACGTTTTTCGAGTAATTAAAGTATAAATTTTCATAAATAGCTCAAAATTGTACTTAGTGACAAAAAGAAAAAATTCCGGATTCGAGTTTTTTTCGTTTTTTGCATTTTTTGAGAACATTTACCATAGTAATGTATTTTTTTTTACACCATCAGAAAGTAGAGATTTCAACGAACAAAAAGCTCACCGACTTTTTTAAAAAAGCGGATATTTTGACGCGAGAATTTTCGATTGAAAATAAGGGTGATTTTTCGATATTAAGTCAAAATAAGGTAAAAAAATGAATATTTTAAATCAAAAAAATTACAGTGTGTTTGGGACATTAAAAGGTAAATTCTCACCAAATTTCGTTAAAAAAAAAGTTTTATAAAAGATAAAATAAAAAACAAAAAACTTGGTTATTTGAATTTTTCACATAAATTTTGAGGTTATGTGAAAAAAGTGTAGATACAAATGTTGTAGATCTTTTTATTACCTACAACTTCGCTATTTAACTTTTTTCCATAAGACTTGTAGTTTTGCCAGAAATCGAGATAAACCGTTTTTTACCCTTAAAAACGCACCCCCTACCACTTCCCGATCTCAGATCGCCCGTAATTTATTTTTCCTTTCATTTTGGCTATATTCTCTTTCTTTTCCTTTAGGTTTCATCCTACTATTATTTTTTTCGGTTTCAAAAATTATCGACCCTGGTCTAGTACAAAAAATGTCGAGAATATCTTTATACACTGTGTTCAAAAAGTCCCGGACCGGTCAATTATTTAGAAAATGGCGCACAATATAAAAAAACTTTCGGTATAAAAGTTGTAGGCCTTAAAAAAATCTATAAAACTAGGACACCTGTAATTATACAGGGTGCCTCAAACAGTCATGGTAAATAAAACTTTCATTTTTTTAAATGGAATGCCCTATATCTTATAATACTTTTGGATTCTACATAAAATATCAATTATTTTTTAATAAGCACACTATAAGTCTAAACTTAATTGTTTTTGAGATATCGACTTTCGAAAAATTACATTTTTGAACTTTGACAGCTTCTAGCTCTCTAACGGTATATCTTAGAGCAAAACGGCTTACATGGCCCTATCTTTAAACCGGATGTAACTCGAGAACCGGAAATATAGTACTTTTGGTTTAACCCGAAATTGATATTTTTTAGGAAGATAATAAAAAAGTAAGATAGGGACATGTAAGCCGTTTGGCTCTAAGATATACCGTTAGAGAGCTAGAAGCTGTCAAAGTTCAAAAATGTAATTTTTCGAAAGTCGATATCTCAGAAACTATGAAGTTTAGACTTATAGTGTGCTTATTCAAAAATAATTGACATTTTATGTAGAATCCAAAAGTATTATAAGATATAGGGCATTCCATTTAAAAAAATGAAAGCTTTGTTTACCATGACTATTTGAGGCATCCTGTATAATTACGGGTGTCCTAGTTTTATAGATTTTTTTAAGGCCTAAAACTTTTATACCGGAAGTTTCTTTATATTGTGCTCCATTTTCTAAATAATTGACCGGTTCGGGACTTTTCAACACAGTGTATAAGCCTCGGCATGTAATAACTGGTATACAGTATACACTTTGGGTTTAATACTTACAAAGTAAGATAACATGTACGATATGAACGCTACGATTTTTGGTGGTGATTATTAAACCATTTATTTTGTTTTAACGTTTTATTTTGCTGAATAATACAATCAAAACCGGAGAAGAATGATACAAAACTGACTCTGTGACGGCGTACGTTACTTCTGTCTATTTTGGTTCTGCCGCACCAGGTAGGTAGCGCCACTTCACCCAATTGTCACATTATGGGTCACATCCGAACTGGACATACCGACGGCCTTGAAATAACTAACATTTCAACAATTAACAACTTACTATTCTAACATAGGAACAAAGTTAAGAATGTAAAATAATATTATTCTAATGTACAATTTTACATCTAATAATCTAATCTTTATTTATGGGTAATGGACAAATTTTTGCTATAGAGCGCTGAAACAATCCACTTTGCGTACGCACTGTAACTACGCGCACTACGTTATCGAGCCCAGGATGTACTGCTACCACTCTTGCCAGATGCCAATGCATAGGAGGGGTGTTTTCTTCTTTTAGTAACACAAGAGCGTCGATTTGAATATTTTCTTGACGAACCCGCCATTTAGATCTTTGCTGCAGAGAATTTAGATAGTCCTTGCTCCATAATAACCAAAATCGTTGTATCACTTGTTGTAATTGCTTATAACTATTTAATCGGTTCGTGGGAATGCTCATCACGCTGGACTGCGGCACAGCTACCAAACTTTCTCCGATCAAGAAGTGGCCTGGAGTGAGTACTTCAAGGTCCGATGGATCATTAGTAATAGGTAAAATCGGCCGGGAATTTAGGATTGCCTCTATTTGAGTGAGCAAGGTATAAAAACTTTCGAAGTTTAAACGATTATCCCCTAACACCCGCTTTAAATGATATTTAAATGATCGAACAGCCCCTTCCCAAATACCGCCAAGGTGGGGGGATCTGGCAGGGATAAAATGCCAACTGATTTTGTGCTCTGAAAAATAGGCTTGGTATTGATCGGTGACTGATTCTTGCACTATTTGGCATAATCTCATCAATTCATTATTTGACCCAACAAAGTTGGTCGCATTATCACTAAAAATGTCGCTACATAATCCACGCCGTGATACGAATCGTTTGAAGGCGTTTAGGAATGCTTCTGCGCTTAAATCAGTGACAAGTTCAGCATGAACAGCACGGGTACTAAAGCATACAAAAATACAAATATACGCCTTTATTAATACACGGTTGCGCGTTTTGCCATCTTTTAAAAGATATGGTCCTGCGTAATCCACACCACAACATCGAAACGGTCGCGAGGGCGTAACACGGGACGCAGGTAATGCCCCCATTATTTGATTTATATTTGTAGGCTTTACTCGAAAACAAGTAATACAATTTTTCAAAACCTTTCGAACTTCGTTTCTGCCGTTAACAATCCAAAAATTTTCTCTTATTTGCGTTAACACTACTTGAGGTCCAGCGTGCAAAAATTTAAGATGGTAATAACGAATTAACAAGTGAACGAACCGATGATTTGCAGGTAATATACCTGGATGCTTTCTTTCAAATTTTAAAGGAGCATTGTTAAGTCTACCACCCACACGCAGTACATCTGCTTTATCAAGAATAGGATTGAAATTAAGAATTTTACTGTCGCGATTTACCGCCTTATTATTTTTTAAACAACGTATTTCATCCGAATACCGTTCACGTTGTGCAATTTTACAAAGTTCTAAGCTAGTCTGATCCATTTCCTTTGAGGTCAAAAATCCATTTAATTTCTCCCTATTACGCGTGTTATGATAGAATCGGTACACATAAGACATGATTCTAATTAGCTTATTATACGAAGACCATTTACCAAATATTTCATTTTGAACTTTAACATTTGGCCTAATAACCGGAAACGATATATTGAGGTTTGTATCTCTTGCTTCGTATTTAGGTATCTTGACAGTACGACTATCTGTCCAGCTTGCGCGATCTGTTATTAAAAAGGATGGACCGTACCACCAAAGTGGTTGGTATTGAAGACTAACAGGATCGGATCCTCTAGAAACTATGTTCGCAGGATTATTTTTCGTATCTATGTGACTCCAAGTCATGTTTTCCGTGAGACGTTGAATTTCGGCTACCCGATTGCATATAAAAACCTTCCATCTACTAGGCTCAGCGCTAAGCCAATCTAATACGATTGTAGAATCTGTAAAAAGATTAATTTCTGAGATCTCTAATTCCAAAGAGTTTTTTACTTTTTGGATTAACTGCGCGAGCAATAATGCTCCGCACAATTCGAGACGGGGAAGACTCATAGAGCTTAAAGGTGCTAATCGCGATTTGGAACATACTAGATATGACTCTATTTCAGCTTGTTTATTTCTGGAAATCAAATACAAGCAAGCTCCATAAGCGAGTTCGCTTGCATCGCAAAATCCACAGAGCATCACGGGCTCTTTATTTGACCGCGTATTTAAAATACATCTGGGTATATTTAACGAATTTAGATGCGCTAGTGTATGCACAAAATCGACTCATTTATTTGCTAAACTCTCAGGAACTGTAATGTCCCAGTCTAACTGCAATTTCCAGACTTCTTGTAGTATTAATTTCGCCCGTACTATCACAGGATTAATTAATCCCAGTATGTCAAAAAGTTGACCGATTGTAGCTAAGATTGTTCTCTTTGTTATGATACATTGGTCGCTTTTTAAATCAAATTTCTATCCCATGGTATCTGCCTCCGGCAACCAAACCGTACCCAATGTTTTCGCTTCGACATCCCCTCGTTTGCAAAAATTTTGCTCTTGGAAATCTACCTTAGTCTCTGACTTTTGTATAATGCGTGCATCATTTGACATCCATTTTCGTAGATTAAATCCGGAATTGGATAAAATTTTATCAATCTCATTTTTTAATTTAATCGCGCTCTCGATGTCATGATGTCCAAAAATTAAATCGTCCATATAAATGTTTTCTAATATTATTTTACTGACTTCAGGGTGTGAATCTTTATGGTTAAGTCCTATTTCATGTAATACGCGCGTCGCTAAAAAGGAGGCACTGGCGGTGCCATAAGTTATAGTATTTAATTGAAAATGTTTAATTTCTTGAGTGGTATCATCTCTCCAAAGAATTCTTTGAAGTTTGCGCTGCGATTCGTTTACTAATATCATACGATACATTTTCTCTATATCTGCGACAACAATAATCGGATATGTGCGCATGCGTAACACAATATCAAAAACATCCTTCCGGACCTTTGGCCCGGTTTTTAAAACATCGCTTAATCCAGAATTTGTTTTTAAACTCGCGTTGAAAACCACTCGTACCTTCGTGGTACTAGAACTATATTTTTCCACGGAATGATGGCTGAGGTATACACACAGTTCATCCTTTGGATCTAACTTAGGATTAACACGTGTCATATGGCCTAAGCCCTCATATTCTTTAACAAAATCGGAATATTGTTTATATAAGTCAGGATTTTTCCCTAGACGTCTTTCTAAAGAAAGTAAGCATTTTAAAGCGATAGAATATGATTCACCGAGTTCTAAATAATTTGCCTTTAATGGAAGTTTAACGATATATCTTCCGGTGATATCAATATTGACATTTTCTCTAAAGTCGACTTCGCATTCTAATTCTTCATTGCTAAATTTACTTTGTTTGTTCTCGATGTTCTCGATTTGCCAAAATTTTTGTACTGTGTTTTGCACTGTGTCATTGTCCTCATTAATTGTCAGAAAACAATGATGTTTATCGTAATTTTTGTACGCATTGAAATACATAGGACCCGCCAAAACAAACCCAAATTTTGTATTTTGCAAGACATGCGCATTTTTTCCTAATATTATTTTCTCAATGTTTAAACAATGGAAAAATATTTCTGCACCTAATAGAACATCGATTTTCTTTCCCATATAAAAGTCGTGGTCCGCTAATTCTATATTTTCGGGTATTTTTAATGAGCTGGGATCAAACGAAACTTGCGGTAAATTTGTAGTTATTTGTTCTATAACCAAAAAATTAATGTTTGCAGAGAATAGCTCATTTACGGATTTAATCCTTGTTCTAAATTTGGCACGCACACTGCTAGCCGCATTATTTATTCCTAGAATCGGTATGTTTATCTTATCGCACGGCAAATGAAGCTTCTCATATAACTTCTTTGAACAAAAATTCGATTGACTAGCAGAGTCAAGCAATGCCCGACATTTTACTGGTTTATTGTTCGAATCTAAAATATAAACGTTGGCTGTCGCTAATAATATTTGCTTTTGACCTTCGCCCTGTGGCGCTGTTTTGGTTTCCGATTGTCGTGCTTCGTAGGCACCCGCGCTTGCAAGCGGCAACCCCGCTGATGACGTAACTGTTAAGGCTATCGGCGTGACTTCTTCGGCGACGTTGTCACGTTGACTAGCATTGTTATGACTTTCAGTGTTACGGTTTATTTCATCATTTTGATCAGAGATTGATAGATTGCATGCGCTTCGAATATTTGTATTATTTGCGACGTTTGGCATATTTTGTCTATAATTAACGTTATGTAAAATAGAATTATGTTTTGAGTGGCACACTTTGCAGCCTTTTCCGATGCACTTGTCTCCATTGTGACCCACCTTTGGACAGTTTGTACACATGCCTAACCGTTTTAATTCGGAATATCTATCTTTGATTGACCATGACAGTAATTTTTGACATTTGTATGCGAAATGCGTATTTTCGTTACAGAAATGACAACGTAAGTTATTGAAGGACGAATTTATTTGCGAAGGTGCTTGCGTAATAGAATTATTGTTTGTATTTAAATGTGCCAATTTCGGTACGACCGGGTTTACTGATCTATGCGAGTTTCTTTCGTATACGTTATTTTGCTTGCTATCGATAGTTTCAAGGACTTGACATTTCTTTTTTAAAAACGTTAAGAATTCTTCCATTTTTGGAGAATCTTCTTTATTAAACACCTCCCATTCTTTACGTGTATTCGTATCGAGTTTTTGTGATATTAAATAAATTATTAATGTATCCCACTGATCTACGGGTTGATGCAGTATTTTTAAGGAGCGAATGTTACGAACGACGCTATCTAATAATTTACGTAACGACTGGTGAGAGAGATTCTCGAGTCACGGACTGCATCTCAAACAAGTTTCGAACATGATTGTGGATAAGTAATCGCTTATTTTCATACCTTTCTCGTAATAAAGTTATCGCTTCGTCATAGTTTGCTTCACAAATTTCTAATGATTGAAACACTTGGATCGCTTCACCGCGTAGACAAGACTGTAAATAATAGAATTTTTGAATTTTGGATAATTCCGCATTATTGTCGACTAGTGCTTGAAATATTTCGAAAAATTGAAGCCAACCCTCATAAGAACCGCTAAACTGTGGAAAAGTAATGGACTGTAATTTCGCGATATTATTGCTTGTTGCTTGTTGATTACCTTGAGTTTGAGGTACGCTAGCATTTGTATTTAGCCTCTGTGACGCTCTCCGTTGGTGACATTCGATTATCTCCACGGCTAACGCTGCAAGGTTATAATATTCGTCTTCAAACGACTCTCTTTCGGTTTCCTGATTTGGATCTAGTTCCTCGAGTTTTGACTGAATTGATTGAAATTCTACCCAAGTAGTATCAAGATTACTGAATCTTAATTTTAACCCCGTAATATCAGGATTTGGCGATTTTACGACCCTAGCAAATCAAGTTAATGTTGCTTTTAACTGTCCCCTACGAAAAACTAATTTTTTACTTTCATCAACAATGGCATTTTCCTCGTTTTGTGCCATTTTTTAATAAACTGTTTTAACTACCGGCAATGCTTATTTATTTTGAAATAATAACCTATAGACCATGCTCACACAAATATTGGCATGCAGGTGAGGTATTTTATTAGTATGAAACTAAGCATTAGGATTTACTAAGCAAATTGGAAAGGATCTACTTTTATGATGTCTTCTTCTAATCTGTATACGCTTGGCAACATGGTACTTCCTATGACGCTGTGTTGGAATCCATTATTCGTCTCGTCGGCGATATGCTTTTTCACGTTGTAAATGCTTGATTCGGCTCGATTGGACCAAAATTATGTACGATATGAACGCTACGATTTTTGGTGGTGATTATTAAACTATTTATTTTGTTTTAACGTTTTATTTTGCTGAATAATACAATTAAAACCGGAGAAGAATGATACAAAACTGACTCTGTGACGGTGTACGTTACTTCTGTCTATTTTGGTTCTGCCGCACCAGGTAGGTAGCGCCACTTCACCCAATTGTCACATTATGGGTCACATCCGAACTGGACAATAACATTTTCATAATATTTACTTGGACTATTAATCTTCCTGGACTATAGGGGCATTGGAATAATGATAGTAAAATAATAAAATAACCGGGCCCACTAAGCAGTTTCTTTTTACTTCTGGGGGTCGCGCGAATTAAGCGGCGATGCCGGATCAGCTAGCGCGCGAGCGGATTTCGATAGATAGCTGGTAGCGTGCGATTTTTAGATTGGCATGCCGCCGGAATTTCTCTTCACTGATGTATCCCCTTAATCCTACAATACAATTTGATACTTTTCGAACTACTCGTGAAACTGTGGTCTGATGAATGCCCATAAAATCTCCAATGCAGTTTTGGTGCCCTGCACAAGCATAAAATCTTAAGGTGGTCAGTAACTGGTTTATCGGTGACACACTGTCATTCCTACAAATTATGATTCAGTATAGATAGGTAGCTAGATAGATAATTAGTATTTATAAATGGTAAAGATTGTAGTTTGATTGAATACTTACAAATTGTTATCAAATTCAAGTTCATTTTCGATCTGTTGTAATACATTTAAGGTGGTGTCTTTCGTAAGCCTAAATCTTCGATAGAAAGAAAGATTGTCCATGTCATCAAAATGTTCATTTCGCTCATATCTACGCTTTGGAAACCCAAAATTTATGATATCTAAAATTTCTTAAATAAAGATTTCGTCTTCTAGTTCCATTTTTGCCGACAAATTTGATTTTAAGGTTAGAAAATCACGTTTAAACCATCGAAGTTGGAGGCTTAATTTGATCGCGATTATAACGTATTATTTTAACGGTGCATAGAAAACTTAATCTTTGATCGAGATTAAAGTCTTGATCTGGATCAAATCCAATGGTGCATACCGGCGTAAGTGCATAGCCTATATTCAGACCAGTTCCTCTAAGCATAAGATGCATTTCCTAAGCACACTATTAACAGTGCCCGCTTTATAAATGTTGGCCGTAAAGTTTTAAGCAGTTGTTCATAAAAGCTGAGGGAAGCTAACGAAAAATGCGCACTTTCTAGGCACCCCAAATTAAATAATATATTTTTGACTGCCGGCCGATGCAATATCGGCACATTGAATCGAAGTGTGTTATCTGGGTCTCAATTCTATATGAAAAGGAAGGAAAGAACTTGTTAGATTTGTCAACGTCGCATGTTCATTTCATATTGTGGCTGGCTGGCAGCGAAGCGATCAAGGAGAGGAGCGAAGTAGCAACGCGCCGGTCTCATAATCGCTTTCGCTTTTCTCCGCTTTTAATGTTGCCATTTGAAAATAATTGTGTATATTAGAAAATAATATGTAAACTTCGATAACTAGTGATTAGGTACCCATATCTTAAAATTTTAGGGGTATGAAGATGTCAATGTTCTCCGCTTTTTATGTTGCTACTTGGAAATAATTGTATTATTTTAGGGAATAATAAACTTCTTTTTTATATATTCATAAGCAGTAGCGGAACTTCAAATTTTGTTGTAATGATAGTTCTGAGATATTTTATTTTTAAACTTCAAAACGCTATACTGCTAAGCTGGTAATTCGAATAGATTTTAAATGTCAAAAATGGCAAAAGACTAATATTTTCAAATTATGAAATTAACATGTATAATGTTTTAATTTTTTCTGTTCTTTAAAATTTTTTTTATTTTAAATTAAGTCAATAATATTGCGGGAAGAACAATACTAAAAAACAAAAAACTTGTCTATTGTGCATTGCAATACAATGTAAACGAAATCTGAACATCTGAACAAACACTAATATACATTTTTGGTTGCTTCTTGCAATTTTTTATCCCATTTTGGTATTTCCCTTCAAATATAACAACTTGGTGTAAAATTCAACGGACTCTTCCTTTTGAAGAAACTTCTTCACGTCCTAAAATTTTCACTATGTAACTAGATAGCAGAATGAAAAAGGACCATGAACCCCCAGACGCGTCACTGATGAGCGTGATACGGCGAAACGCGTCTGGGGTGGATCTGGCAGGAGGAAGAAGCAACCCTTTTAAGAATAAAAAATGTTTTGGCTTACTTGTAGATTTTTCCATTTTAAAGTTGGTATAGGTTTGGAATAAGAATTGCCAGGCAACATAAACTCGTTTTCTTTTAGGTGTACTTCATTAAGCGTGGCCTCATTTGTCCTTTTCTGTTTCTTGGTCTTATTTTTTCCTTTTTGCGTCATTAAGATTTCTGTAATAGGGTAAATCCATGATTACTCACGGGACATTTAGAATATCACATAAATTTTAAAAATTTCTGTTTGTACCTTGCTTATCTTGGAAAAGGTTTATTATTATTAATTTATTAGAAAAGTATTTGAATAACTCCTATTATGTACAAACAAAGCAATTAAGATGACATGGGTTTAAAAAATTATATCAAACCATGATTACTCACGGGACAACAAATACACGAGAAATAAATTTTATGTTAACTAATGCTTTTTTTCTCTGAATCTTTTGAATATGAAAAAAAATTAGCGCAATCATAATTTTACATATTTTAAACCTGATTCGATTTGGCTAGAGCCAATTTGCCAAAATGTATTATGTTCTGTAAATAAACACTTAATTGATTACTCACGGGACATTGCTCATGGGACAGTGCGATTTTGATAAAACATTAAATACATAAAAAATAAATTTTATTTAAAATAAAATAATTAACAATTAACATTAAGCAACTAACTAGGAAAACATAAAGCAAAACTTGATTTTTTTGAATTAAATACTTTTTTAACCTCAATATGTTGATTATTAAAATACTTAAAATTATGGCAACTAGTTATATCTGCAATTCCGTTAACCAGCTTCCATTTTTCATTAAGTTCTTGTTTTGCCGCTGTACTGTCATCTGCATTTACTAAAATAACGTTGATTTTTTCAATTTTTTGTGCACATTCGTAGAAATCCTTAACATTCTTTACCAAACATTTCCTACTTTTTATTTCAGTCCAGACCTACAAAATTTAAAAGTGCAATGCTAAGAAAATCAGCGCATTTTGAACGTCTTATAGCCTAATAGCCTAAATTCAGTAAATATACAGAGATGCAAACATTTTGGTTTAAAAATGGAAATTTAAAATACCTATTTGTTAATACCTTTCTTTTTACACATGCCCCTATACCATCCACGGCTCCCTTTCATGGGATGAAGCAAAGAAATTTCATTCCATTTTGCTTAAATCCAGTTCTTCTGGCAAAAAGCATAGCGATGATAATGTGTATCTGTTTTTAAATTGTGCGGCGCAACCGTCGCTAAAAATGCATAGTTCTTCAATTGTTTCATGTTGGGATTTCAGAAAATGTATTATTTGTTTTAAAAAAACATTTACCGCATATTTATCGTGGGAAAGATAATTGCTCACGAAAGCAAATGATACGACTTTTGTGAAAATCCACGCAACAGCAGTAAATACTGTAACCTGGCTGTGCGCCCAATGCGCACTTTGAATTTCATCCTGCGCCGTGATTGAAAAGTTTTCTGCAAAATCCATTTGTAATATTATTTCTTTTTCACCCACTTTAGCCCGTTTCAGATCAAAATATCTCTGTTGGGTATTTTTGATAAATGTATGCTTTTTAAAAAAAGGTAATTGATTTTCCAAGGTGGAAATAAGAATCTTAATGGATTTATTTTGAATAATTATTTCGGCTTTTCCGTTGACAGTTGCCCACTGTTTAAAAGATTTTTCGAGTGTTCCATCATATTTTAGAGGTAAAACTGAAAATCTCAGCTCAATGTTTCTGCATTTTTCACATAGGCCCATCATACAATCTTCACTTTCTAAGGAACAAACGATTTCTTGAAGAAGTTCTTTATGGGTTTTAGGAAATTTTAGATATTTGTTTAACACTTCCATTATAAAAATAAGGTTAGCGTGATATTTACAGACACATACGTCGTGCGGCATATCCGACGTGAGCAAAACAAATTTTGGACGCAGTTCATAAAACTTACTGATTTTAATTTTTTCGTCAGGATTTTCTTCCAAGAAAATGCTAAACGCTTCCCGAATTGTATACATCATGTGTCGTTTTTGTAGGTATTCTGTTCCGCACTCAGTTTTTATTTTAACTTTGTCTTTAATATTTGGCGAAATTCTACTTATGTCTTCTCTACAAAAAAAAATCTCAACTTTTTCCAAAGTTTTAGCGTGAAGTTTATTGCTACTATTTCTAGTGATAATCTTGAATTCATGGGAATCTTCTCCATTATTTATTTTTAATTTTGGATCAATTGTCTGTAAAATTTTTGAAATAATTTCGATTCTTTTCTCTTTGCTTTCTGGGAGGGATTCTTTTACTTTCTTTAAATCTTTTCCAAACGTTTGTGGTGTTTTATAAGCCGAATTATTGTTTTGCATGCCTTTTAATTCTACTTTGCATTTCCGATAAATCCTTTTCCTCTCTCGTTCTTTTTGTCTTCTTAATTCTAATATATTTGTATCTTTGTTAGTTAATATTTTTTGTCCAATTTTTGCTCTATATTTCCTATTATTTTCGGCGTGTTTTTTTAAATAAATTTGTCTGAGTTGTTCACTCGCATTAACCTTATCGCGATACTTTTTGACGTGGTTTCTAACTCGTGTCTGTTTATCATGAATTTTAATGTTGGCCATTCTACAACACAAAAGCACCTATGACTTATATTTTATATTGCAGTATTAAGATATACAGAAACAGAATAAACTGACCAAACGCTAATTTCGCAAATTTTCCAAAATTATGTATTTTTGATATTTTTGGCAAAAATCTAAACGTAATTCTTCCTTTAATAGGCCCTTACATACTTTATTTGAGAAGATGTTATACTTTTACTTTTAACTGATTACTCACGGGACAAATTTTCCAAAACACAAATAAATAGTTCTAATAATCTTTAAAAAAAAGCGGCCATGCTCAACCTATCTGCCAGACAGAGTGATAGAAATTTAAATCTAATTTTGATATTTAATATATAAATTTAGTTGATAATTAAAAAAACTTTTGTTTTTAATTACTCACGGGACAAAAAAATTGCTACAATATAATTCACTTTAAATATATTATACTTACTTTTTATGCAACAATATATTACTCTAAACACACGTTTGACAACAACAAGTGTTGACCCGCACCATATTTGAAGCTGAGCGTCGTTGTTTTTCCATGGCCGCCTTTGATAAGACACACACATTAAAGAGTTTGCACACAAGAAATTATTATAATATTTACCTGTAAAATTTTTTGCTTAGATGAAGGTATTATTATTTAATTATGTATCTTTTATGAAATATGGTCCTATTTGAAACCTATAATGACTTTTTTTTAAATATTCTATTTAGTAATTTAGTTTGCAAACATTGGCATCGTACGTGGAATTACCCAATAACAGTATTTTGCCACTGCCCATTGAAAGATGTTCGATTATCAAAAAACCTAGGATTTTCAACATTTACGCCTATTTATTTAAGTGGCCTAATCGGAACTGCTAACTTTATCTTGTAGTATCCCAGGCTTAAAAAAAGCTTGTCCATTTTTTAAATAAATTCTGGTGACATCGAATTACGCGAAAAGGACTTGGTTTTACTCTAGCATTCTCAACAACTTTATACAAGTCAGCAGGAATTTCTGTTGTGGCATGATAAGGAAGCAATGCCATGTTACGGTCGCACTCTATGTAAGAGTGGCCACGCTCAGGAAATGTTACACTTATTGAATATAATGGTCTGATCATAACAGTAGAATACCGATTCTCCAGTGGATAGAACATGAATATTGAGCGGGTAAACACTGAGCTGACGTTTGTAATAAACATCGTTCGTGGTAATATTAGGGACTGGCATATTTTTTTAAAAATCAAACGCTACAGCTTCAAAATCTAAGTGTTTTCTCTACTTTCCCTTTTTCTGTCGTAAAATACTTGAGCTTTTTTTTGTGTACCTTATTTTCTGCAACAAGTTTATTAAGTTTTTCTATTAAGCTTTGTTGAGAAGTACTCCCTGATTCGGCGATTTTCTTCTTTAAGAGAGATTCTTTGGATGAAAACTCATCACACTTACTGCAGGTATCATACCGAGGGTAACCAAAAGAGGTGTTATAATCAGATATAAAAATTTTTCGATAGGAGTGATATGAAATTGGAAAGTTACCATATTTCTCTAAAAACATTTTATGTAGCTTTTTTACATTAAGGCTATCTGGTAAGTATATCTTTCCTGATTTTCTGCAACAAGTTTATTAAGTTTTTCTATTAAGCTTTGTTGAGAAGTACTCCCTGATTCGGCGATTTTCTTCTTTAAGAGAGATTCTTTGGATGAAAACTCATCACACTTACTGCAGGGATCATACCGAGGGTAACCAAAAGAGGTGTTATAATCAGATATAAAAATTTTTCGATAGGAGTGATATGAAATTGGAAAGTTACCATATTTCTCTAAAAACATTTTATGTAGTTTTTTTACATTAAGGCTATCTGGTAAGTATATCTTTCCTGATTTATTTAAGGAATAGTGTGCCTTTCTACCTTTTATAGATTGTATGTGTTCGTGTAATTTTTTTACGGTATTGGTTTTTAAACCGTGTCGTCGGTTTTTGTGTCTTCTTCTTCCATCGGCAATAACTTTTGCGTGTGTGGTTATCTGTTCTTGAACATGTTGCAGCCTTCGAGGTGTGATACCATGTAAACTAAGCATAGCCTTGTAACAAACTGGCACTTGAATAAGCTTACCGCCTCTCATCAAGCTAATTTTATACTTGTAAGAATACGAATGGAAGTTAGCTTCTTCTTGGGATTTTCTGTTACGTCTGCGTTTAATTAACTGTGCAGTTATTAAACCATATAAGTAGATATTTTGAACATCATACGTACCAAGGCTATTGAACTCTTTTATAGGGTGCATTCGCTCTTCTAAAGCGATAAACATTTTAGCTTTATACACATACAGTCCGCCCCTGGTTCATGTGTTTGTGCTTTAATTTTTTTGGCAATATCACTTAATCTTCCGTGCAATTTTCTTTTTCGGGGTTCTTCACTAATTTCTGGATTTAAATTTTCATTCATTTTACAACACAATCGTACTATCAGACAAACCACGTGTTAACCGAACCGCAAAGCAAAACAAACTAATAAAATACTCGACCGTTTCTTGTCACGACTTGAAAATATTGGACTCTCATCAGTTTTACCGCAAACCCATGTCACTCTCATCATTTTTCCCGCAACCGCTCAAACTTTTTTGCTCTGTGTAGCCGGGACCGTCATTGATATTACCGCAAACACGATTTACAAATAAACTATAGGCCATTAGCTACCGATTGCGCCATCTTACTCAATTTCGAAGAAATGTGCACCTTCATCGTTTTTCCCGCCAACGCACACTGGGGCAAGGAGCCTTTAAAACTGGCATTAAATCCAATTTACCTCTTACAATATTTTTGGTCTCATAATTATTTTTGGGATGATATAGCATAAACAAAAGCAAATAAATGGATGGTAACCGGCCATAATAGTAGTACTAATAACCAGATTTCAATTTTATTGAAAAAAAAAATGAACAGAAATGTCGGTCTTGTTAACTAATAAATCGTAGGGTATCATCATCACTATCGTTCCCCTGGTCATCACTATCACCGCAGGTATCATCTTGACTGTCGTTATCCCTATTACTAGATGTATTAACGGTTGGTACTTTTAACAACTCAATAGCTTCTCTTGGCAGATGTTGCAGCTTTCTCTTCGGTGTCTTTTGTTTACTGGTGATCACCGGATCAGAAGTCAATAAGAAAAAGTTAAAAATGTCCGTGTTGGTTTTTTCTCTGCTACATTTTCTGGAGTAATACTCCCTGTACCTCTTAAAATCTTTATTTTTTGCCTTTTGTGCTTCTTCGGTCAATTGTCCTATGGGTAAAAGTGCAGAGGATATAATTTCTGAGCCACGAATTAAATATTTGTGTAATGTTGAAGGCATATTACACCAAGGGTACTTGAACACGAAGTATCTGGCTGTATCAAGCGCAAATAGACGGTATTTTTCTACATCTGTCAAATCCACTGGATACCACAATCATAATTAAATGTAGCTTTTTAATTAATTCTAAATCAATTTTTGTAATTTGAGCAGAAAGTTCTGAATTTTGAAAAAAACGTCTGGCAATTACGTGCTCCAGAACGTTTCATTATATCAAGAAGTTCTCTTCTTGTTATAAAAAGGGTATTTAAAGCCGTTCCCAAAACAAAATAATACATAAATCAGACATTATGTGGCTTAACTTATAAAACATTACTTACGACTTGCTACAAAAACATGTCTAACTGTCAAAGTAGCAAAAAGTAGCAAAAAATTTAAAGATCTTTGTATTCCTACAACTCAACTCTTAGACTTAAAAAAATGTATGTCGCTCGAACTACCTTGGAACATAACTAAAATGTTAAATAATTTTAAATTTTGTCAGACGTAAAAAAAAACTGAGATCATATTAGTTAAGCCTATTTTATCGTATATTAATCTACTTAGAAATAAATTAAAAGTAACTAAAAATTAGTTACATACCTGAAGATGAAGATTCCATAGCTCAACAATATTAATATTGATTATTTAGCACAAAATCACAAGTCGAAACTAGTTATAAAAAACTTTAAATCGCGCCGCTTATTATAATAATGCTGATAAGCTACTGCAATAGCTCTAATTCATGGCCATTGCGCGCGATGTGAAGCATAAAAATATCTTGTTTGTGCGTACTGATAGCTGGTCTTGTAAACCGCATTAAGAGAATATGCCTAATTTTTATTTGAGTTTTCTATTTAATGCCAGTTTTGGTGGTTTCTTGCCCCAGTGTGCAACGCCTCAATTGACACCAAGTTTATTATTTAAATAGGAAATTCTTCTGAAATATCATCTTTGTAATGGGTTACTAAATTTTCTACGCATTTGAAAAGTTGATCTTGTGAGAGTGTACACTGAGAAAATTTTTTGGTAATGTTAACTAAAATATTGGCTAAATTAACTAAAAAATCTTAGTAGAATAGGTCTCAGCCTAGATGTCTTGTTATTCTTATTAAAGCAATCTTGTTAAAAATATTTAGTAAACACAAATAAATAATTTAGTTGTAGATCTATCAGAAAAAGTAAATTAAAACTTGTTAAGGGTATTAAATGGACTAGTTATTCCAGAATTTTTCTATTATTATAGCTAACTATGCTGTATATTAAATGTGGCACTTTTTGTACTAAACGTTATCAACAGCAACAAAAATATAATAATAATAAATAGCCTTTATTTATAGATTTAAAAAAAAATGCAAAATAAAAGTGAAAGAGGTGGCGAGATCTAGCACAGCTACTCATCTAACCACCTGGATAAAGAGAGAAAAAGCATAAGAAAAGTAGAAAATAAAGAAGACATAATAATGCGAAATAGTAGTAGAACATTGGACTTAACTATAAGAGACTAACTAAAATATATAATTTAATGGTATGTAGCGATCAACCATGTATCAACGATCAGGTCATAAAATTCACCAAGCAAGAATTAAATATATTACAGAATACAAAGCTAGTTTTAACATGATATAATAAAGCGGAACAGTGTATTTGATTTAAGAACCCCTGAGGTAAGTTTTAAGATGTCTTTTAAATGTTTCGGTACTTGAGCAGTCTTTGATATTTGTCGGAACATTGTTATAGCATTTAGCAGAATTATAACTGAAAGAGCGCTGAAATAAAGCAGTTTTATGCCTAGGAATATTAAGGAGGTCGTTGTATCGTGTAGCACGTCCGTGCACATCAGAACCCTTGATAAGTTTTTTAAGGTATATAATAATCCGGCTGTCCGAACTTTAATACTTTAAAAATTACCGTACATAGGTGCATGATAAACCTGTGATCCAGTTTTAGCCAACCTGACTCTAGGAAGTAGGGTGAGATGTGATCATACTTTCTTACTCCATAACAAAATCTTAGACAGGCATTCTGTAATTTTTGTAAATTATTCTTGTTCTCGTAAAGTAGAGCTGGCCAAAACAATACATCACAGTAGGACAAAGACGATAAAATGATCGAGTCACACAACCTTAATTTAATTGGAGTTGAGAGGAATTGTTTAAATATATAGATAGTTTACCATAACCTTCCTGTAAAGAAAAGAAACATGATTATTAAACCTTAATTTCGAATCAAAATGAACGCCTATCAAAGAGTGCATTAACTGCTCGGGTAAAAAACTGAACCATTTCGTCTACACGCTCAATGAGTATAACTGGTCCCAGTTAAAGCTATACATATCAGCTAAGAACAGAGTGTGATCAAAGAGAGAGTAATCGCGGCAAGTTTTAAATTTTAAGGGAGTGGGCAATTTTTTACAGTTAATTATACACTTAACCAAGCAATGGTCTGAAATATTATCCATTCTGGCCACTACCGGATCACTCACAAAATCCAAGGAAGAAGTAACAATAATGTCTAGTAGTGTCGTGGAATTGTTAGTTAAACGAGTTGGTTGCGTAATGATTTGAGTTAAACCGTATTTTTTAAGAAAACTATTTAAAGTTGCAAGGACACTGTGATTTAATGAGCAGTCGTGAGTGGGAATAAATGAAATTAGGGTGTTTTCAAGTACACCCAGAGAGTTAATTAAATTTTCATGTGGGGGGCGATAAATCGACCCAAGGCAGATATTTTTTCCTCCTAGTTTTAGACTTATCCAAACCTGCTCAAGCTGATCTCCATAATGAAGCACATCAAGAATTTTAAATTTTAAGTTATTTTTAATGTAGAATCCCACGCCGCCCCCTCTACGGTCACGATCCCTTCTCACAAACTTGTAACCCTCAATTTGAAGCGCCTCAGAAGCAATTCCCCCATTGAGCCATGTTTCCGACAAACCAACAATATCCAGCTGCTCAGCAGTGATATAATCCGACAACTCGTCAAAACTTGAACACAGTGATCGCACATTAAAATGTGAAAAATTAACAAACCTATCAATTTTGTCATGCATTACTATAGAGTTCAGCATGTATTGCTCCACATTAATTAATGAAGAAATGATTTGTATAAACCCATGTGCATGTATACATACATACAAACATACTACCATAAGTATCTGATATCCAACTACACAATATAATGGTCAGTATATACTACATAAACATTCCCTAATAATAAATTCCTTCAATGTAACTAAACGCACCCAAGACAAAAGAATTAAAGAAGTTACTTTCGATTAATTATTGTAATGAATAC
This sequence comes from Polydrusus tereticollis, assembly GCA_963920685.1. Lineage (NCBI taxonomy): Eukaryota > Metazoa > Arthropoda > Insecta > Coleoptera > Curculionidae > Polydrusus > Polydrusus tereticollis. The sequence continues at coordinate 92,347,671 of OY987330.1, forward strand.
ATTCAAATGATCATTCTTATATGCGTATCAAGTAGTAAACCAACAGAACATTCTGCCGTATTGAGATATTTTATGTAGGGAAAAGCTAACTTAATCAGAATCTAGATTATTCATGTTTTATGTATTAGGTTTAACTAAATAATTAACTAAATTTTTAACAAGCATTGTTTATCAAAATAAATGTTCTGGCATAGAACCCACAAGGAATGCAAACAAATAAAGAAGAAAAAAAAAGGCAATATTTTTTACCGTACGAAATGAATATAGATCTATCATATAAATTAAATCGTGTGCATATCAGCGATACTATCAATTTTCACTATCGTTTCTTAATGGCGTCTTTCTATTTTTAACAGAGTCCCAAACGAAAAGTCTACCACCAGAAGACCAGACCTTATTACTCCCGTATTTCTTTTTGGCTTGCTCCAGAATTTTATATCGTTTAGGAGTAAGATCTTCGAACATGGAAAACGGTGTGCCTTTTAAAACCTTTTTAGTGTTAATCACCTCACTCTTTTTCCAATTACAAAGGAAGTTCACAATAGCGGTGCGCGGCTTGTCGTCTTTAGATGTCGAACCGACCCGGAAACAGTAGTCAATTTCATTTTGTGAGCAGTTAATTTTAAGATAGTCCTTCATAAAGCCAATAATAGTATCTATTTATTTTAAATATAAAAATTGTTGTCATTACTAAGAAGTATTAATAACATCTAATTAGTAAACTTCGTATAGTCCGGGAGCCAGTAGCAGATTGAGGTCGATCATTTCATCTCGACCGATAATCTGTGGGATGATTCAGGCAGTTGTGTCATGAAGCCTCGTGCACGTCAGCTGCGGCACCAGCGGTGGGTGGGCCAACGGCAGCCACGAAATCACGTTAAAAAAAAAACAAATTTTTTTATTTCATCCCGGTTTAAAATTCGTGAGTCAATAGTTATTATAATACTGAAGTGAAAAAAAACCGTCAGCTGGCTGTAACGCGGTGGATTATACGTCAGCTGCTCATACGAACATGAAAAAAAAAATTATTTTTAGTGATTTCATCCCGATTGAAAATTTGTCAGATGATGTGTTTTAATAGACGAGCGGAGCTCACACCTACATATCGCGCCACACATTTCACTGCGTCAGCTGACGGTTTTTCCACCGACATATACGCAGCTGACGATTTTTTTTATTTAAAGAATTATGTAAACTATCATCTGACAAATTTTCAATCGGGATGAAATCGCTAATAATTTTTTTTTTCATGTTCGTATGAGCAGCTGACGTATAATCCACCGCGTTACAGCCAGCTGACGTTTTTTTTTCACTTCAGTATTATAATAACTATTGACTCACGAATTTTAAACCGGGATGAAATAAAAAAATTTGTTTTTTTTTTAACGTGATTTCGTGGCTGCCGTTGGCCCACCCACCGCTGGTGCCGTAGCTGACGTGCACGAGGCTTCATGACACAACTACCTGAATCATTCGACAAATTATCGGTCGAGATGAAATTGGTCGCACAAATCTGTTACTAGCTCCCGGGCGTAGCAGATACTAGTATCTATAGTAAAAATATGCCTCAAATGTATTTGTTTCTACTGAGTGATGATATTATGTAAAGTTACTAAGATGTATGTAAAAAGTACTAATATGTCATAATAGAAACAACTGGATTTTTAGTAAAATGTGCTAAGAATTTTTAGGAAACTATACTAAGCTATCTTGTAATTTTAACAAAGAGAAGATGCCTGGTTAAATATACGGAGTGGTCAAAAAGCTTGCAACAAATGAAAAACTTTTTTATTTTTGATTTCTCAGTAAATTGTGTTTTCAGTTGAAAATTGGTTACGATTAAAAGCTCTAACCTAATATATTGGCTGATTGACGGTATTCTTCGAACACGACAAGAAAGTCCAAAAAATTGTTAAGTCAGAATCGAATACGATTTATTTACCATTTAATTAAATTAGCTCTTAGAATACAATTAGACAACGTAATATACTGAAATTTGAAAACATATTTATAAATTGAAATCAATAGTAAAAATGTATTCCATTTCTTGCAAATCTATTGTACCAGTCGGTTTTGTAAATTTAAAATGTTTGGATGTTTGACGTATACAAATAGGTGACTAGAATGAAAATGAAACAAAAATAATTTCCGAATAAGAACTTCTGTATTGAACATAAATGGAAGATGTCTAACAACCAACTTATTTTAAATATTTTTACATACATTGTACACTAAAACTTAACTACCACTTTAAGAAGTATTATTTTAGGATTTTGTCAAATTACAGGTTGTTGCAGTAGTTAAAAAGTAAAAACAAATTAGATATATAAACCACACAGAAGTCCTAATTTTCAAATTTTGCTCCCAAATTCCAGGTCAGTTTCTTCTACATTTATAAAAAGCTATTCCTAGAACAATTACACAAAAATTTAGAAACAAGAGCTATTACTAGTGTCCAGTCGTAATCATACGCATCATCTGACTGACCCTAACAAACTTACCAATATCTTTTGCACCTGGTATTTCAATTTTTCTTTCATTAGTTTCTTTAAGCACAGCTTCTGCTACTTTTGGAAGACTTGTATTAATTATATCTATTTTATTAGGGTGTTTTGTATTAAAATCTGTTTCTATCCAAAAAGAAAATAAAGATAAATAATTGTCACAATAAATCAGGCACTAAAACCATGGAAACAAATACTTTCTACATAATAGTACATCGACTTACCAAATCAATTCCAATATTTAATTTCAAATAAGGAAATTCCTCAAAAATCAAAGACAACTCTTTGTTCCTTCATTTCTTTCTGGGGGTTCTGTGGCAATTTTCAAAAATTCTAAATTTTGCGACGCTAACTCATCATTCTCTGGCGTTGCAACAGGTTTCTCAATATATTTTTGACTGTTGACATTTCCTTTACTTAATAGAATAAATAGGCTCAGTCGTGTGTCGCGGCCGCAAAAATGTTGTGGCTTTACGCACCTTTACCACTCCACTAAGAACAAAACGCAAATGAATTCAAGCCGGTATAATACCGTGAAGTCGGTGACGTAATCTAGCGGCAAAGCACCTGATTAATCAGTTTTAGGCGGTTTTTTTAATGCCTTATTAAGTCGCGTGCTATTATAAATAAGTGGTTAATTAATATTACTAGGTTGTCAATTTAAACTGACAATACATTTTTATTAAAACATGTATTATTAGTTTTTACTAAACCATATGCTCTTTTAAGTAGACGTACTAGTAAAATTAAATAACAATATATTTGATTTGAAGAGTAACTAAATACTTAGTTAATAGGAATCCACACATTAGTGAAAACAGATCAACAGCTTATTAACGTTTACTACAGTATTTTAACAAGATTTCTATCTTTAGTTTTACAAGAGACCATTGTTAGGATTACTGCGAACTCTTGTTACAATAATTATATTTTTTGTTAAGATAACTAATATTTTCTTAACAAGATAATTTAGTAGAACAATTTTCTCAGTGTAACTAGTCTTTTCGGATTTAAAAATTCGAATATTTCACAAGCGCTATACAAGCCGCTGAATCTATTGTTTAGCTCTCCACAAACTACGTCAAATACTTTCAGATATACATTGATTCGGAATATATCTGCGTCGCTATCAAAATGATGGTCCAGAGCCAGTTCATCATAATGCCGCTTAGTGACCGGTCTTCTTTTTTTTTTAAATTCAGTACTAACGCTCCATTTTCTAGCCATCTCTACAGCTTCATTCCTTAGAGTGTCATAGTCATTTCTTAATTTGCCTAAATAAATATGAACCCTTTTTAATGCATCTACAGCTCTTTAAATGTCCATATCTTTAGCTTGCAATAATTTTGACGCAAAGTTTACGTTACCGGTACACACTATTTTTTGTATGATAGTTTTAAAAATAAATTCAAATGTAGTAATTTTGGTTTTATTATTATCAGCTTCTGTTCGCTCGTCTCTCTTATTACTACACAAAATTATTTTATCCAGTGCTTTGATGATGTCCAAGAACCTTAATTTTACTGCCAGCAAAGATGTTACTCGGCCTGCCCAGCGTGTTGGATATAATCTTTTTATGGTTATATCTTTTTCTCCTGATATATTTGCTAGTAAATCCCATCGACATAAACTGTTTCCAAAAAATACATATATTTCTTCCAGAATTGCAAAATATGACTGGATTTCCACAGAACACTTTACTGCATCTCCAACAACCAAATTTAAATTGTGAGCTGCACAGTGGATAAAGGTGGCTTTCGGCTGTTTTTCTTTCATTAAAGTCTGAACCCCCCCATATACTTCGCTCATAACAGCCGCTTCATCGTAACCTTGCCCGCTTTTCAAAGCTAAGCCCGCTATCTTCTATTAATTTAACAATTTTTAATGATCATGCACTTCTGTAAATCCTAGAAAAGATTCTTTTATTTCTATTGACATTGGTTCACCATTTTCATTTTTTGCAAATTCTAGGTATCTAATAACATTACTTAGTTGATCTTTCTTACTTAGGTTTTGTGTTGTATCGATCATAACAGCAAAAAATGGAGATTCTTTTTGAAATAATACACGTTTTAACTTTATTACTTAAAATAGTAATTATTTCATCTTGTATTTGATGATTTAAATGTTTCGTGGTTCCTTTAGGCAAATTAATGACTTTGTTTAAAACATCATCGTATTGTCCCATTAACTGAACCATGGACAAAAAGTTACGATTATAGGTGTTTGAAAGCAATTCACAATGACCACGGAATGCTAAGCAGTTTTTAGCTAGCGTTAACGTAATGTTACTAAGACGGTCTAAAACTTGAGCCAAAAACTAGCCTCGTATCGTAATTTGTCTTCGAAGTCTTTGTCTATGATGCATGTATTATTTTTCCATTTGTCATAGATGTAACAAGCCGATAAATGTGATTGAGATGCCTCGTGAACCTGAATTTTCTTTGACAACCCTTTCCAATCTCTAATGCCTTTATCACGCCAATTGTCATTACCTTTAGAAAAAAAACAGCATGGTTCGCAATGAACTGCGTCTAATACTTTAGAATAGCGCAACCACTGCCTAACTACCAAACCATATGGTGTTTCCTTTTTAAAATAAACATTGGAAAATTTCCTATTATTTTGGGTTGGATCTTGAGGAAACGGGCCCGTATTTAGAGAAGAATTTGTACTAAAGCTTATAATTCGTTTCTTTACTTCATCAGGCAAAATTTGATTTTGAAAATAGCCTATGTCATTCATAAAATCGTCTACCGTAGATTGCCGTTCTTCATCATGTTCTTGATCACTGTCCAGTTGTTTGTTTATATTTAGATTTTTATCTGTATCTGCACTTACCGAGCTAGAACTATAGCGATGGAAATAACGACATTACCCCTGTTTTCAGTGTTTTTAGCAAAATCTGGATTAACTTGAACTCTGTGTTTTCATCTATCTTAGTCACCACACAGTAAAAAAAAATGAGTTAAATTTAACTCAAAATCAACACATTCTGTTGTTAAAACAGGTCCACACCAGAATGTGTAAAAAGTTAACACTTTTTTTTTTAGTTTATTTGAATCTAAAGAGAGTTTGAAATTAAAGAAATCGTGTGTAAATATTAACTAAAAATAGTGATTAAGTAGATAAATTTTTGTCAAATTTAGTTCATAATCGAGTTAAATTAAATCAAAGTTTTGTAATTTTATACGCATATTTGTGTTTTTTTTTTTTCTAATTGAATAAAGTTTAGTTATAGTTGACTCCTAGATATACATTTTTTAACGAAAATTTTCGTTTAAAGTAATCAATATTTATTACTTTAATACCTATTTTTAGTATTATTTCAATCATTTAAGAGTATATTAGAATGTGATATCGTAAATGGCTATAAAAACTTCTATTTTGTTTGAATATTGGAAAATCAAGCAATCTATTGCAATAAGTGAATAGTTTTTTTGTCTCAAAGAAGCTTTAAGAAGTGTCTAAAAAATACGCTTTTAAATTGGTGTTAGTCGTATATAAGTACTAAAACAAAACAGAACTTTTAGGAGCTGCCTCTAATTGGGATGCTAATAAAAAAGTAAATAAAATTCTGCAAATAAATTAGAAAAAAAATATATTACACGAGATGTAACAGTTAGTTTAACAGAAAGTATGCTTAGGAACTAAATAGAACTGCGTTGTGTGATATGACTGGTGAACTTCGTACGGTACTTTATAAAACATACAACTAAACCTAATGAGATCAAATACGTTATCAACATTTTCCTTCAACTGGTAACTCAAAAGTTTTGGATCAAAAACTACTGTATGAAATATTTGACAAACAAAATAAAGTTCTTCTAATAATAATAACAACTCAGCTATTTCACCAAAAATTGGTAAATGGGTGCCAACATCGACCCTTACAAAAATAAAATATTTTTTTCTGTACATATAACCCATTCTTATCCAGTCAAGTTGTGTAACAATTTCTTCATCAGAAGCATCAATAACGGTATTAATTAAATTTTTATAACTGTAATCTTGCAGTATCCACTTTCTAAAAACATGAAATTCGCAAGTCAAGTCATTGTCCAAAGAACAGAAATATTCCTGGTGGCGCAAGCTTAGAGTTTTGGCTAAATTTCTGTAATTTCGTAATTTTGAGGTTAAGTTAAAAGAAAAAGCATGTTTGGCTTCAAACCGCATACTCCAAAGATATATAAGGGGTCCCATCATTTCTATAATGTGAGGATAATGCACCATAAAATGATGTATTGGAATTAAGGGATGTTCAAAAACTTCTTTAAATAAAGAGTGATGTGTTTTAAGTTGGTCTCGTAAAGATGTTATCATTAGAGTGTTTATTTTTGGAGCAAATCCTATATGCATTATTTGAATAAGAAGTTGTATATTATTCCAGTATGGCTCTAGTATCAAATCTGCAGTAATATCGGAAAGAATTAAAGGTAAAAATCGAATAAGTACCCACGTTTGAACGGCTTGTTGTCCAATTAAATGACCCGGTTTGTCCAAATTTACGATACTAGGATTTTCTGTCGAGTGAATTAAACCAAAGTTATATGTTTAATTCAATTATTGATGGATTGCAAAGTAATATATTTTTTTTTCGATTAGTATTTTTTAAAATAATTTAATTTCAAGTTGTGCAACGCCCTCTAAAATATCATGCATTATATCTACTGAGCGAGACTCGTTAAGTTTAAAGTAATTTAAGTTATTTAAAACGCTCCTATTTTTTATTCCAAAACATGTGCTACCGGACATTATAACGGCTTGTGTTGCCTGTGTTTCATAGTTATTATCTGTACGTAGTATCGTCGCATCTTCAAGTAAAATTTGTCTGTATATCATTTTTCTCAATAGGACATATTCTACAAAAGTACTTTGCTAAAAAGCTCTCTACCATTCCATGCATCATATTCGCACTCAAGTTATCATGAGATAATGCAACGATGGTGCCTTTAACAAAGTTGGAATTTGTTTTTAAATCAATTTTTATGCCCTGCGTTTCCAAAACTTTAATATCATCTATTAACGGTTGAATTATTTCGTTAAAGCCTAAAGTTTTTAAATCTGCAGAATAAAATAAGGCTGCTAGATGTATATTTTTTAAATGAGAATTAAGATAAGGAGGTAAATTTCTTAGACTAAAATAAAAATCACCCATTTGATGAATTCCGGTTCTGGAACCCAACGGATTGGTAGTTTCAAACTCATCAAAATATAGCTGTATCTGAAGTGCGTTCATATTTGTAGAAAATAATTGATGATTTTTGAAGTATTTTCCATCAGATATATCATAAATTACCTTTGGTCCGTCCACACTAGCGTGTGTCGTCCAAGTCAATGTTTGTTTTTTGTAATTTACCATTTATTAATATTTTTAACTTTCATTTGTCATATTTTCTAAGTATTCTATATAACAGCGGTCCATACTCAACTTTTATTTTGTCATATCTCCGCGTGTATGGTCGCCTTTAAAAGTTCTGGGTACCGCCCGTTCTGCGGCGGATCCGGGACGAGAGATTCGAGTTAACTGTGAACCCGGAGTCACGTTTCGCTCACGATCGAAAAGCAGTGTTTCGTTTTTATCACCCGCAACCCCGCACAGTTCAATTGACCAGGACCAAGAAAACCAGAAGTCTCCACCAAAGCAGGCCTGCTGAGACCTATATCATAATAGCCAGGTAAGGACTTTTAAAGGCCCGTTTTTAATTTCATATTTATTTGGATTGTCCATTCTCTCTCCGAGTTGAGTATCGAAGGCTTACTAGGACCCGCACAAAATATTTGGTCCTTCGAGCCGGATATGACAATTCTTTAATAATTTCTGGTTTTTAAGGTTCTTTTCAATAAATTAACTGCATTTATTAAATTTAAATTACTTAACTTTTGCAAAAAACAATATTTCTTTACATCAATAAATTTAAAATTTTAATTTAAGTCAATTTTCAATTACCAATATTTAGGAAAAATTCATTTTTGGTGTTTTCTTGTTTTTAATTACATTAATACATTTCACTTTCCACGCAGTAGACTTATGTTGGCTGGACGATAACGTGCCGTTTTTATCAAATTCCTCAAAACCTTTTTTATATGTTTGTAGAGGACAGAGTTTAAAAGGTGTTCATATACGCACAAATTTGTTGCAGGTGCGCTAGTTGGCTAATGCAATTATTTGTTGATAGTCAATTGGTAATTTTAGATTTATTAATTTTTATTTTTTTTTTATTTTACAAATAAAACGCGAGTGTTTCAAGTTATAATTTAACTTGCCAGCTTAAACGCAATACTTAGCATTTAAATAAGTTCAAAGTTTTCGAGTCGTTCTCATTGGTGATTTTTTCGTGACTTTTAACGCATTTGCATCATAGTTTAATATAATTTCTTCGAGTTTAAAATGTCCGACAAACTTAAAAAATATCAAGTTTTGCGCAAAATTGAACTTTCACAATTAAAGGAAATGCACGATGTTGCAAAGAAGGTCGAAGGAGGTGATGCCACTCAGGTTGGAAGGTTTAAATGTATGATCGAGAATATCGAAAAAAGACATTCTGGCTTTTATGAAAGTCATCAGTGTATTATTTGCCTGGTGGCAGATGATGATGCGAGATTTGAGGCTGAAGATGCGATTCGAAAAGAATTTGATTTGCTGTATTATGGTATTAAAGCCATTAAATTTAAATTACCGTCTGATTCAGCATCAACTTCTCAGTTATCAGCGGGTACTTCGCAACCTAGTGGAAACATAACCTCTAATCAATTACCTAAAATTAGTTTGCCTATTTTTACAGGTGATATTACTTTGTTTCAATCCTTTATTGATATGTATGATGCTTTAATACATATTTATGCTACCTTGGCTAATTGTGAGAAATTTACCTATTTGCTTTCTACCCTGAAAGGCTCCGCTTTATCTGTTATTCAACATTTACCTATAACTTCTACAAATTATATTATTGCGTATGATACGCTCTGCAAACGCTACAAAAATATTCGTTTAATGGCTTCCACGCTGTGGAATAATTTAGAAAGTGCTCCCCAAGTATCTTGTGACAATCCAAGTGACCTTCGAAATTTGCTAGACATTTTTGCTGAAAACATTGCAGCATTGAGAAATTTAGGACTACCTACTGATCATTGGGATTTTATTTTGGTTCAAATGATACTTAAACGTTTAGATATTTCCATTATCACAAGATTTGAACTTTTCTATGATGATTCCATAACGTTGCCGACTTATAAAATATTATCAGAATTTTTAATGAAGAATTGTATGGCTCTAGATAATGTTAACTTCCCTCTTAAAAAATCTAAACCAACATTTCGAAAACCTGCCCCAAGCAAACCCCAATCACCTTATCATACTGCCCTCTTAGTTCAAACACAAAATTCTGATTCTCAATGCCCAGGGTGCAATAAAACTGATCATACAATTTTTAAATGCAACAATTTTTTAGGTAAAACTCCCTATGATCGTTATCAATTTGCAAAAACCCATAAATTTTGTATTAATTGCTTAAGCCATACCCATCGCTTTGCTAATTGCCGTTCTGAAACTACTTGCCATCCATGTGGTCAGAGACATCACACTTTGTTACATTTTTAAAAAAATACTTCTCCACCGCACTCACCGAGTTTAACTCCAACACCAAACAATGTTCAAACCATTTGAAAAGCTTCTACAACCGCACCACGTTCTATTCAAGGTGGTTTTACTTCCTCAAAGTCCAGTGTCCTACTTTCCACCGCCCGCATAGAACTTTTAGATACCCGGGGTACTTATCAACCCGTTCGTTGTCTTCCGGATTCCGGAAGTATGACCTCGTTTATAACTGCAAAATGTGTTAAACACCTCGGACTTCACCCTGTACAAAGTCCAGTCAATTTAAATGGTTTAGGCCCCATGAATACCTTTGTAAATCAAGGGGTAACTATTTCTTTCCGTCCATTTCGACAAACAAACCCCATATTCTCTATTGATGCACTTATCCTTAATAAAATCTGTGACAACTTACCCACGTATAAACTTCCAATTGAAAGTTGGCCCCATGTTTCAAACATTCGCCTGGCCGATGATCAGGTTCATGTCCCTGGTTCTGTCGATTTATTACTGGGGGCTGATATATTTTCTAAGGTTTTACTAGATGGGCGTATCCCAGGAGGCGTAGGGGCGCCTGATGCCTTAAACACCATTTTTGGATATATATTAATGGGAACAGTTCAGAAGCCCTCTCCCACACCCTCGATTACTACTATGTTTTGTCATATTGAAGATTCGGTCTCTTTGGTGAATCAAGTTAAATTATTTTGGGAGTTAGAAGAAGTCAAATGCTTGTCTCCTGACGAAATTCAATGTGAAAAACTATTTGTGGACACGTGTAGGCGTGATAAGTCTGGACGATTTATTTTAAATCTTCCGTTTAAAGAAGACAATCCTTCTTTTCCAGAAATTCGTGCTCTTGCACTTCACCGCTTTTATTCGTTAGAGCGCAGGCTCATTAAACACCCGCAAATTTACGATCAGTATCGTAATTTTATTCAAGAATATCTTGATCTTGGCCATATGGAACCCGCCTCTGGTTTTTTCCCCAACTCATTTTATCTTCCGCACCATTGTGTTATAAAACCAGATAGTTTGACCACTAAGCTGAGGGTAGTTTTCAATGGCTCAGCTCATTTACCAAATCAACCCTCTCTCAATGATCAACTTTACATTGGCCCAAAACTTCAAAATGACATTTTTACAATTTTGCTTAATTTCCGCATCCATAAAATTGTTTTAACCGCAGACATTACTAAGATGTACCGTCAGATTGTTGTCACCCCTGAGCATCAGGAGTATCAACGCATCTTGTGGCGCTTTTCTCCCTCTGACCCTGTTCAGGAATTTTGCATAAACCGCCTTGTTTATGGCCATACTTGCTCCCCTTATCTTGCCATCCGCACTCTTCTTCAATTAGCTGACGAAGATGGAACTTCTTATCCATTGGCTGCTGAAGCTTTACGCACCAGCACATATGTTGATATAGTCACGGGAAACTCCTCGCTTGAGCATGCTCTAAGTCTTCAAAGTGAACTAGTTTCCTTGTTACGTAAGGGAGGTTTTGAACTTCAGAAATGGTCAAGTAACCATCCCAAACTGTTAAGTCACTTACCTTCTTCTCTTGTAGCCATAGATCCAGTAAGTTTTGACTCCTTTGCTTCAAATGAAGCTTCCCTAAAAGTATTGGGCTTAGAATGGAATGCTTCTTCTGATAGTTTTCGCTTCTGTGTGAAGTTTCCAGACCGACCATGCACTAAAAGGAACCTCTTATCTAATCTTGCTCGCATATTTGATCCTTTGGGCCTAGCCTCGCCAGTAACTTTTCTTATCAAACACCTGATTCTACGTCTTTGGACGCTCAAGTTAGATTGGGATCAAGCGCCCCCTGACGAAATTGTAAGGCTTTGGGACCGATACATGAATGATATTTCATGTTTAAGTTCTTTCAAGTTGCCACGCCTTCTTTGTCCCGAGGGAACGTCTCAATATGAACTGCATTGTTTTGGAGATGCGAGTGAGTAAGGATTTTGTAGTTGTTTATATATTCGATTCTTTTCACCGTCCGATAATATTTCTGTGCACTTTGTTTGCTCTAAAGCAAAGATAGCACCCCTCAAAAGAGTCTCGTTGCCTAGACTTGAGCTTTGTGCTGCAGTTCTAGCGGCTCGTTTAGTTTCGTTCGTTTTGAAGGCTTTTGCAGGCAAAGTGCAATTTCGAAAAGTTTGCTGTTATTCTGATTCCACTGTCGTTCTCAGTTGGATCAAATCTTCACCACACAAATGGCGTACATTTGTCGGCAATAGAGTTTCTATTATTCAAGAGAAGGTATCCCCTTCCAATTGGTTTTATATTTCATCTTCGGATAATCCTGCTGACGTGGGATCCCGGGGACTGTTACCCTCCGAGTTACTGGATTGTTCCTTATGGTGGGCGGCACCCGTTCTGTCTAATCATAACTTCCCCAAAATGGAGTATATTGACTTTCCTCTTACCCCAGAAGTTACGTTGGAAGAGCGCCCAGTAGTTTGCGCTGCCTTTATTTCACCTAACTTTCTCGATTCCGTAGTTGAATCTCATTCGTCGGCTAAGGATTCATCCCGCATCTTAGCCTATGTACTACGATTTATTCATAATTGCCAAGTTAAAATCCGCAACTCTCTTCCCATTACAGGTTCCCTTACTACCCTTGAAACTCACAAGGCACTATTGCTATTTGTCAAACGCATTCAGGAATTAAAGTTTTCCCTTGAAATTCAGGCTCTCCGCCAAGGAAAAAAACTTCCCAAAGTTTTTAGTAAACTTTCACCATTTCTTGATGACCAAGGAATCTTACGAGTAGGTGGCCGTCTTAGACACGCTCCCATTGACTATGATCGTAAATTTCCCGCACTACTTCCTAGTCGAAGTATTCTAACCGATTTAATTATTGAATCTATTCATCTGCAGTATCTCCATGCTAGAGTACAAACTGTTCACTTTTTACTTTTACAAAAGTTTTGGATTTTGTCCGCTAAACGCTCGATCAGACGTGTTTTGTCACGTTGTGTAAGATGTTTTAAAACTCACCCTACGGCTGCGGCTCCTCCAATGGGAGATTTACCTGTAGCACGGGTTTCCCGTTGTAAGCCCTTTCTTCACGTTGGCATTGACTACGCCGGTCCGTTTACTATAACCATGTCCAAAACTCGTGGTGCCAAAACGCTAAAAGCTTACCTTTGCCTTTTTATTTGTTTATCGGTTAAGGCTGTTCATCTGGAACTCGTGTCCGATTTATCCGCCGACGCATTTCTTGCAGCATTTAAGCGTTTTATTGGCCGTCGTGGTCGCTGTGCTCATGTCTATTCAGATAACGGAACCAATTTTGTCAAGGCCCGTAAACTGCTTGATAAATACGCCAAGGCAGCTGCGGTACAGGAGGCTATTAGTTGGCATTTTAATCCACCTTTCTCCCCTCATTTTGGAGGTCTTTGGGAGGCCAATATTAAATCTATTAAAACTCATTTACTCCGTGTTGTTGGAGCTCAGATTCTCACTTTTGAAGAGCTTTCAACAGTTTTTATTCAAGTTGAAGCTATTATGAATTCGCGACCGCTAACCCCTATTAGTAATGACCCCAACGATTTAAGTGCCCTTACCCCGGGCCCCTTTTTGACCTTGGAGCCTTTGAACAGCCCTCCCGGAACCTGATCTACTCGATATTCCCACAAATAGGCTATCAAGATGGCAATTTCTTACACGCATTCATCAGCATATTTGGGCTCGATGGTCTAATGAATATTTACATACGCTACAGCAAAGAGCCAAGTGGAATTCACCTTCCTTCAACCTTCAACCAGGTACTCTTGTCATTATTCAACAGGACATGATTCCACCACTTAAGTGGCCGTTGGGGCGTATAATGGCGACATACCCTGGCACTGACGGTATTGTTAGAGTCGCTAAGGTTCAGACGGCCAATGGTACTTTTAAACGACCGGCCCTAAAACTCTCTCTAATTAAAATACTCCGTATTTTGGTGGGCGGAAATGGTCCGTCCACACTAGCGTGTGTCGTTCAAGTCAATGTTTGTTTTTTGTAATTTACCATTTATTAATATTTTTAACTTTCATTTGTCATATTTTCTAAGTATTCTATATAACAGCGGTCCATACTCAACTTTTATTTTGTCATATCTCCGCGTGTATGGTCGCCTTTAAAAGTTCTGGGTACCGCCCGTTCTGCGGCGGATCCGGGACGAGAGATTCGAGTTAACTGTGAACCCGGAGTCACGTTTCGCTCACGATCGAAAAGCAGTGTTTCGTTTTTATCACCCGCAACCCCCCACAGTTCAATTGACCAGGACCAAGAAAACCAGAAGTCTCCACCAAAGCAGGCCTGCTGAGACCTATATCATAATAGCCAGGTAAGGACTTTTAAAGGCCCGTTTTTAATTTCATATTTATTTGGATTGTCCATTCTCTCTCCGAGTTGAGTATCGAAGGCTTACTAGGACCCGCACAAAACAACCTTGGATTCGTTGTTTTTATTATCACGAAAAATCATTGTCCTGGTAAACTTATCACTTAAAAGTCTACTAAGTGTTTCTAGAATTGGCACATACATAATTGAGGATGGTACATTCTCTTCAACGTATATGTTAGTCGTTCTATTAAAAGTTTGATCGATTCTATGACCGATTACAATTTCTTTGGGAATAACAATATTTGTACGAAGTTTTTTATTAATTTTGTAAACACTGTGCAACTTTTGATTTCCAGTGATGTCCGTGGATCAGTTGTATTATGCATGGAACTAGTTACACTATTTAGTAATGATTCAGTAAATTCCATTGTATATTCCATTATATTTAAAGTAGTACATTTTGGAAGATTAAGTGAGGATATTTGATAAAAAAATGTAGTTGCAATGTACTCTATGTCCTCGTATTAATCAAGAAGTGTAGAAATATTTTCATTGGAAACATTATGTTCTTTATTTTATGGGGTGGCATGGTTGAAATTGGTCTCATCATCTACTAGAATTGTATGTGAAAATGGTAAAGATTTATGAGAATTAGGCTCTGTACAATTCAATTCTTGGGGGGGAAGTAAATTAACATTATTTTTTTTGTCATGGTTATATAAATGTTTTCGAAAACCACTATAGGTTCGAAATACCAAACCACAATTGGAAAATGCACACTTTAGGTAAAGATTTGGCCCATCAGAAATATAATGAAAAGGTCGTAAATGTTTCATTAAGTTATAAATGGAATCAAATGTATTAAAGCAAGTAAAACAAGGAAAATTCATGTTTCTAGAAAGCAAAACCTTATATAGGTATTATGTAGTGATGAAACAAAATTTAAATGAATAATTTAGTTCTTAATTCTCTAATTTTTGGAGTAATATTTAAGCTTTCAATCTTATAGAAAAATACCTGAATAAAGCTTGAGTTATAAACTCGAAAGTTGGCGAGGTTGCGGTTCAGTTGGTGTTGGAAATAGGAGTTTAATTTAAACTAAAGGGAACACTCAGTTCTATTTATACACTCGTTCATGTTGTCGATGTAAAGCTCATGTAAGGTCCCGGGTAGTTGAGATAACAAATTTTTATGCTCGGAGTTCGGAATATCTAACCTCACAAACTTGATCACAACTTCAACCTCATCAACGAGTTTATAAATCCAGCTTAAAGGTCCAAAAATTATTTATTACATAAATAAAATGTCAACAGCTTCTAAAGGCGTCTTTGCTCAGAAATTTCTTTGACCACATCACAAATCGAAACATTGTTCTGAAAAAAAAAACATTATTTATATTTTGAACAGTAATATGAAATCGGTAAAATTTTATTATTAAATAATTGATCAGTCAAAAATATCTGACAAAATTAAAGCACTGAGAAACAAAAAAAAATGTCAAGAGTATAACAGAGTAGGTATTGTGTAAAGTATAAAATGTGAACTGTAAACTGACAGTGCAAAGTATACGAATAAAATTGTTATTAGGAACCTACCTTTTTAAATACGATTACTTTCTTCGTCACACTTGTTAAATTATTACTGCTGGGTTTTTTCTTTCCTTTTGCAGTTGGTGGCAGCATATGTAGTAAAGCTAATAAAGCCCTAATTTCTTTAGGTTACACTAAAAATTTATATCTATTAAGATGCATATAGGGAAGATATTTGCATACCATTTTTATTATTCCTTGTTACCTACCATTCGTATTACTTTCCTCGCAGTCAGTGAGCTCAGTATTTACTTGAGTAGCCGTCTTTAAATAAATCTCCAAGATTTTGCGGCAAAATTGTTCAAAACATTCAGAGAGGGTAGGTTTGTTCGGATGAAGTAAACTAAAGTCTTGTTCAATCTAAAAAGAATAATATAAAGTTTGCATGAACATATTTATAAATTCAAACAAGTTTATGGGTAATATAATTATACCTAATTCGTAAGTAACCAAAACATATATAAATAGGTACGTTCATATACTTACTAAACCAGGAATATCTATAAATCGTGGAAAGTTTATCGAAACATTCTCCATAGAAAGTTTACGTCTATTTGAAAAACCTGTAAAAATAATTTGAGAATCAGTTTTTGAGTTGGCTTTCTTAAGTTCTCCAATAATATCTTCAATTTCTGTAATTAAATTTTGATCATCGACTTTTCTCTCATCAAGTTTTGGCTTTTTTACACATTTTTCCACTTTCTCTTCAAGTTTTTTTTTTCGGTGTTTTTCCTGGAATGTTTTTAACCGCCATACCAAAAATCCATCGTGCTTTTGAGGGTTAAAAAACGTTTCCTGCAATTTTTTAGGAGGCACAAAAAACCTTTTTGTGAAGGAACAAGTAGTATTATCTCTAGTCTATCTTTATTACTTGTAATAAGAATATAATTAAAAGATAACTCGAACACAATTTTTAAATAATTCAGGGTTACATTATTGTTTTGTTTGATACAACCTATTGCAGTTGTTTATCATGTTGGTTACGACTTTTTTGCATAGCGATGGCTTTGGCGCAATAGGTCGTATGCCCAAAATAGTAAATTTTACAGGAGACATAAAAAACTTCACAGATACATTGTCACAAGTTGGGGTTGTAGGGGTCGATAGCTCAAAGGAAAGACTGGGCGATTTTCACTGGATTTATTTGGCGCTTCAAAATGTACACTTTACCCTATAAAGTGGACCAGCATGCTTTTGGGGCGTCTTCGGGGATCTTCTTAATGTCTCTTGTCGTGCCTGAAGGGCCGATGGATCGGCTATAAGGACCTCGGGAGGGATGGCACACACTACCCTTCCAACTAGGGCCTTAGTGAGTACCAGGGTATTTAGGAATCAGGCGGCACGCAGCACCTCAAGGGTCATTTGCGAGTACCTGGGATAAGAGGGAGGTTTTGTACTGGGGAATCAGGCGGCACGCAGCACCTCAAGGGTCATTTGCGAGTACCTGGGATAGGCTAGGTTAGGGTTTGATCAGGCTATGAACACCGATGCCGTCTCATCTTGGGATCCGCGTATTTATACTCTAAACGTGCTGAGGTTCGCTTGCACTTGACCTAGATTTGGTGCATAGTGGAACAGAACCTCAGTGCGTGGGTCAAAACTCGTGGTATACAGTGGTTTAATTGACAACATTATTCATGACAATGTTTGATACATATTGGTCAATTATTTTAACTTAAACAACCAGAAAAATATTTTATGGATGTATTTTTTAATAATTACCTTTCGTATTATTGTTTTTTGTGGGATACGCTCTATTGCAAACTCTCCTTTTGTCAGTTACGTCATATTTATATATTTAAATTAAAGGATTAAGCACAAATGTATGGCTTACGACCAATTAGTATACTAAGACAATGTTGAATAAAACATTTTATCTTAGAAAATCATTATAAAAATATTTATTTAAAAAAATTAAATACAACTGAACACTTATTTCTTAGGCTATTTCATTATAATGTCAAAGGATATTTATTGTAACATTATAAAGAACATGAAAAATATGTTTTTAAAACAACATTTTAACATAAATTATTTTGAAAACAACATTTTAACATAAATTATTTTGAAAACATCAAACTTAAAAAAAACTTATTTAAAACAAAATAAAACGCCTCTGAACACATACTTTGAAAGTTATTTTGTTATAACGTCAAAAGAGATTATTAACTGTAAGGTAAAATCATTTTTTTTGCCCCTTCGACTGACGCTTTTTCGTTCCTTTTGTAGAGTTTGACATTGTAGTTTTCTTTTTGGTACTGATTTTTCCGCTGTTTCTTTTTTGTGTTGTCGTGGCTTTATCTTTTGTTTCTTGTGTAGACTTTTTTGATCGATTTGTAGAATTTGGCTTTGTGGTTTTCTTTTTTGTACTGGGTTTTCCGCTATTTATTTTTTGTGTTGTCGTCGCTTCATCGTTTGTTTCTTGTGTACACTCCAGCGTAGACGCATGTTCCTGAATCTCATCGAAATCATCTTCCGAATTATATGGTAAATTTGAGTAAAAGGCCTTTACTTCTTGTGGCAATACTGAAGTAAGTTCTAGTAAGTCCTTAAATTTTGTCTTTGTTATTTTAATTCTGTCGTTGTATAACCTAGATGGAGGCTCATTGCTGATATTTTGTGTGTTTGAGCGGCATGGCAATTCAACGTATTCATCATTATAGTTTAATTTGTAAAATATTTTTCCTTCTGGAGAATATTTAAAAGTTTTTACTTCAGTTACTTTTGCATCATTTACGATTCGTCCAGGTCGTATCGATTGGTAAGTATATTTATTTTTATCGTCATATTTCATAAAAAAATCATGTGTGACGGTAATGAAGATCGAGAGGAAATGGCTTGCTAGGGAGTATTGACTGGGTATGTGAATTTCTTTGTTCTTCAACTTTCGCTCGATAAGTGCATGAGTAGAGTCACACCCCATTTAAGTGTGACCCTTCTCCAAGTACTTCTGATATATCATTATACCGTTTCGTACGGAAAAGGATAATAGTGCATTTGCCAGTGTTACATTCTTATTTTGGTATCCGCAATTATCGGAATAAATAATTATTGGCCTTCGCTCTTCTAGGCAATGTTGATTCAGATAATCCATAACACATGTTGTAAACACTGATGAAACTAGCTGTCCCTCACTTTCATTCCAGCAGTAGTTGTCAGATTTGTGTGTCGCAATATTATATATTGTAAAATTATGGACCTGAAGCTTCCTTTTAAAGTACAATTTACTAGCAAATAATTAAGGGCATAACTGAACCGCTTGAACGTCCATCGTCATGGTGTAACATCGTTTTTCCAGCGCATCAGCCTTGTCTCTTTCTTTCTCTGCTCGCGCTTTATCTTTATCAATTAAGTGATTCTTGTATATCTCATCATTAACTTCTCCGACTTTATTTGAACAACACAGATCGCATTGATCCTTTTTGGGTTGATGTATGGATACGTTATTATCTTGTAGAATTTTATTAAACGTAAATATTGACAATTGTAGCTTATTATTTTTAATGCATTCCTCTGTGTAAACGTTATATATATCTGTCTTATTATTAAAACGTTCTTCAAGGTAAAGTTTATTTGAATGTTATATTTTCGGCAGTAATGAGACGGTAGCTTTGGCAAACGGTTAATAATATCTGTTGCAAATTTAATTCTGTCTGCATCATCTATTTGTTTTTTGGTTTTATCCTTTTTATTCTTTGGCAACGGCATTCCATGCTGTACTGTTTCAGTGATCCAGTTCCTTATCATTCTATCCATAACACATGTTGTAAACACTGATGAAACTAGCTGTCCCTCACTTTCATTCCAGCAGTAGTTGTCAGATTTGTGTGTCGCAATATTATATATTGTAAAATTATGGACCTGAAGCTTCCTTTTAAAGTACAATTTACTAGCAAATAATTTAGGGCATAACTGAACCGCTTGAACGTCCATCGTCATGGTGTACCATCGTTTTTCCAGCGCATCAGCCTTGTCTCTTTCTTTCTCTGCTCGCGCTTTATCTTGATCAATTAAGTGATTCTTGTATATCTCATCATTAACTTCTCCGACTTTATTTGAACAACACAGATCGCATTGATCCTTTTTGGGTTGATGTATGGATACATTATTATCTTGTAGAATTTTATTAAACGTAAATATTGACAATTGTAGCTTATTATTTTTAATGCATTCCTCTGTGTAAACGTTATATATATCTGTCCTATTATTAAAACGTTCTTCAAGGTAAAGTTTATTTGAATATTTTCGGCAGTAATGAGACGGTAGCTTTGGCAAACGGTTAATAATATCTGTTGCAAATTTAATTCTGTCTGCATCATCTATTTGTTTTTTGGTTTTATCCTTTTTATTCTTTGGCAACGGCATTCCATGCTGTACTGTTTCAGTGAGCCAGTTCCTTATCATTCTTTCGCCAATTCCAAGAGTAGACATAAACATACGCTTGCAAACTGGCAATTTGTTTATATCAAGCTGCAGATTATAAAGAATGGTCCCTGTTCGTCTAGATATATCAGCAGTATAGCTTCTTTTCCTCTCGATGTATTGAGCTAAATTTCTTACATACATTTTTTTTTGTTCCCATGTTAAAGTCCAAAATCTGTCAAAAATTTCCTGTCTATTGTTGTCCAAAAAACTTTTACATTTATGTTTACTGTTACACATGCATGGATCACCCATCTTGCGAGCAGGTCTTTCAATGTCGTGTTCTATATCTCCTGTGTTGGTTCCGGTGTAGCCTATATACTTCTCTCCACTCATTCTGAGTTTTTTATTTTTATTTCTATCCGAATTATTTGGATCCCCGATTTTCCTCCTTTTGGCTTTGTGCTGCTTTTCTTCTTCTATACCATTATCACCAAGCACACTTTGAGAAGCGTTGTCTATATTTATTTCAGTTAAATTTAACTCTTGACTTAAAGAAATATCTCCTGTGAATTCGTTGTGTTTAGAGGCGTTGTCTGTATTTAAGGCAGTTAAATTTGACTCTTGAGTTAAATAAATATCATCTGTTAATTCGTTTTGTAATTAAATCTGCTCCAAATTTACCAATTCATGATTTGGGGGTATTTCTTCTTGGGGTTTGTTGCCGAAATGAATTGTCTCTACTGGTTTTAGTGGTTCTAAATTTACGGAATCTGAATACTAAGGAATTTAATTATTTATACATATAACTTCTACTTGCTGATCTACTGGGAGGTTGTCATCAGTGTGAACGCTAACATAAGGTACTACATCTTGTCTTTGTGATAAATTTTAAAAAGAATGAACTTTTACTGGTTCCAGTGGTGTAAGGCAATTATTATGTAAAATGCCTGTATCAGAAACCAGTGGCGGCTCGTGACATTTCAGAGTGCCAGGGTCAGTCAAAATGTTAGCGCCGCAGGCGAAAAACTTTTGGGTGCCACGCCCTTTTTTGTTGATAGTTCTTGCTTTTTAAGTAGGAAAAATAAGCAAAAAATACCTAATTTATGAATTTACAATCATTTTCATTTTAAATTTTAAAAAAATACTGCACCTCGGTAGGTACTATATAGGATGATGAATGAAACAGGGTGTAGAGTGCATTAAGGGGGGAAATTTTTTTGCTTCGGGAATGTGTTGATGGTTGGGAGACAGTAGTAACTTACCTAAAGTGTTATTAAAGTACATGATGAATAATGTCCATTCTTCGTTCCTTTTGGCTCGCAAACTTTGTAATCACTTTATTATTAAAGTCATTAATTGAATTAACAAAGTTTTTCTCGGCAGATAACATACCTAGAGCACTAAGTCGTTCCTCTTTCATTGTGTTTCTAAGAAAGGTCTTAATTCTTTTAAGCATAGAGAAACACCTTTCCGCCTCCGACGTAGACATAGGTATTGTTATTAGAGCACTTAATAGTTTTATTGTCTCTTCAAATGTCAATTTTAGGTAGTGGTCTTCATTTAATAAAACTGAAAGCGGCACAGCCCCAGATCCTGAAATCGAGTTTAATTCTTCTCTTTCATATAGAACTTGCAATTCCGTTTTAAGCCTATTTTTGTTTAGGAAAGTAAATTCTCTACACGTTTCTTCTAGATAATTTTCCGGAAAAATCTCTTTATAAATTGAAAACTGTCCTTGAGCAAATAAATTTGTAGCCACTAAGTGCCCAGTAAAACTAAATCTTAACTTTATTTGCATCAAAATAGCATCACAAATTTCCAATGCTTTCTGTTTTTTATTATTTTCTACAGTACGCGGTCGCGGTCTCTTTGACAGTGGTTCACCTTCGCCTTGTGGTTTCTTACTGATTTCCATTTCAATTTCGCTAATAATCTGATCCATATCATCCCTAATGTTTTGTATGGTTATTTCAAAATTGTGTAAGTCCTGTTTTATTTTGACAGGGTCTGTACATTCCTTCTGCAGCTGATTAAAAATGATTTCCACATGAGGCATAATTTTATGGAAAATTGACAGCCAAAAAATAAAATTTTTATGTTTTAATTGCAACTTATATCCACTGGATTGAATAACTGACGTGTTGTCGTTTGAAGTCATTTCGATATTTTCCATTACAGTAATTAAATCCTCTCTATTTTCATAAACAGTATTGATGCCTCTTGATTGAAAATTCCAGCGGGTTTGAGATGAGCGCGGCAATCTTCGCTCAATAACTTCGTCTAATATTTTAGTTCTTTGGGGGGAAACAGAAAAAAAAGAACACAACCCCGTTAGGTTGGCAAAAAAAATTCTGGTCTCTGGATTAATGGAGGTAGCACTAGCCATGATCAAATTGACTTGATGCGCATAGCAATGAACATAATTTGCCAAAGGATATTTTGCTTTTATTTTTGTTTGTACTCCGTTCAAACGTCCGCTCATAACCGAGGCTCCATCGTAACTCTGCGCTATCAATTTATTTGGTGTTTCTTTAAGTAAAGGGTCTAAAACTTGAAGTATGCACTGGAAGATTGTTTCAGCATCGTGACCTTTTAGATTGTAAAAATTCCAGAATCTTTCAATGGGCTTACCAGCACGCAAGTACCTAAACACTATAACAAGTTGAAACACACAAGCAATGTCAGTGGTTTCATCTGCGATAACAGCGAGAAACGGAGATTCCCCTATTTCTTTTATGACTTCGTCATGATATACATCCAACATACAGTCCAGAAGCTCATTTTGTATGGTTTTTGATGTTCCTTTGAATACTTTCGATTTCTCAATATGATCTTTAAGATTTTTGTCTAATTCTGAGCTGAAATTTATTAATTCCCGAAATATGCCTCGATTTTCCGAACCCTCTTTTTCGTCATGACCTCTAAGAGCTAACTCAAATGCACCACAAAAACGAACGCAGTTTATAATTTGGTTTAATATGTATCTGTTTTTATCAATTTGTTCGTTTTTCTTAAATATTTCGTTACGATATGTAGAATTTAATTGAGTTTTAATGTTAATTTTACCAAGCATACAGAAGTTAAATATATTGTTTATATGTACCTTCGATTGTTCATGTGTTTTCATTTTTTCCCAGATATGCACCAGATCATCTGTACCTTTTTGGGACCACGTTTGCTCTCCTCCAAATAAAACACACATAAAACAATATAGTCTATTGGATTCACCACAACCGCACACCCAAGTATTTTTTCCGTAAATATTTCTATTAAATTTCCGCGAACGCACTTTCTGTCCGCTTCCGCCCTGAGTTTTCTCTATCGTTAAATCGGGTAACGGTCGTCCTAACTCCTTAATTTCTAACTTTTGTTCTAAGGAAATGGTAGAAAATGGAGTTTCCTTTAAAAAACTAATAGTATTCATATTTATTCAATAGAAAGTTCGTTAAAACACACGACAACAAACAACAAAATTGTTTTGTTTACAAATAAACCGACATCCGCCCGCGAAAACCACCTACTGAAACTTCAAACATCAAACGAAACTACCACGTGTGTTGTGAAAGATTTTCATTGGTTAAGGGCCTGGTGTCGCACAGCCCAAAATAACTTCGTCACTTGCTCGCTAGCCTATTGACTCAAGGCCATTTCCCATGATTTTTCGTACTGTTATTCCACGATTTCGGCATAGATACTGGGCCACCTCTGTTTGGCCAGAAAGCTACGTTACCGATTCACGCATAATCGCTTCCATAATCACGGGATAGAAATTTGCAACCGACTGCGATCCATTTTTAAATCATTTCGCTAATTTCTTTAGAAATAAGAATATAGATAAATTATTATAGGTTTTGGTAAAGGGCAAAGGGCAGGGCTCAGGACAGAAGGGTAGGGTAGTGCCATGGCACTGTGGCTCTACCTCACGAGCCGCCACTGTCAGAAACCAAAAATTCGTAGGAGGTATTTGGTTGAAGATCAGCGAAAAGCTGAATATTATTATTATCCGCTACAGATAGGCTGTTGTTACTATCTGTCTGTATGGATTTTTTTTCTCTTACCATAGAAACTATACGGGCACATCGTTGGGACATCCTGCAACGCAAAGACTTAAATGAGCATGATAATTTAAGAATAATTAAACCATTAATTTGAAAAATCATTACATCTTTGCCTAAATAATTGTCATTATCACTATAAGAATTGACTGGTAAAAGTGGGTTACGACCTATTAAACGTTAGTGCAATAGGTCGTAACCCATAAACTAAAACTGAGGTTATGTTATGATTTCGCGGTTTTCTACAACAGGTAAATCAATAATATATTGATTTAGATAGTATGCCTCGTGATATCTATTATGTCAACGATAAAAATATACACTTACCTCCGATTATATTAACAAGTAGGCAAAAAAAAAAACCTGAATAACTACTTATTTGGAGCAATTTCTGGTAGAGCGCTAATCACAGAAAACAGGTGGTTCGGGTTACGACTTATTGCACCAGAAGTAATTTTAGTGGCTTCCGACCTATTGCGTTTAAGTTTTACATTCGCTGGGCATACGACCTTTTGAAATAACAAAAAAGAGCGTTTTATACAGTAATGAGGGTTACGATCTATTGAAGGTACTTTAGTATTGACGTCTAGAATCGAATTGCGCTAAAAACGCAAAAACGCATTTTTTTAGGGTTACGACCTTTTGCGCCTAAGCCATCGTTATGTTACTCATACATTATACTTTACATTCAAGGTGGCCGCATCACATATTTTATATATATTTATAGTTCGTTTTATGACACATGGTAAAACTTAGTTTGGCATGTAAATGTTGAGTAATAGAATAAAATTTATTCGTTGTTTACCAATAATTTGTTAGGAAAAACAATAAATGTTGTATATACATATCCCTTAGGAGAAAATGGGTCCCTTAGGGTGGGAAAAATGTCTATCATGCATTTTGCATATTCTTCTTTAATTCTGGTAGGTATGTAATGTCCATAACGCTCAACCATTAGGTCACAAATAATGTTAACTAAACATCTTCTACTTTTATTGGTTAAACAGTTAAGTCTGTCATATTCTTCAAAAATATTGGTGCAACTTTGCTTGGAAATAATTTGAGTTTCAAGTTCCTAAAAAGGGAAATATTGAAATTAATCTAAAATTGGTATGATTATTTTGAGTAGGCAGCCATTTTACCTCTGCTTTAATATTTCCAGTCCTATTAGGAGTTGGTGGTGGGATTAAAATTGCTGATGGTTCTTGACTTGTTGACGGTCCTTGACTATTTTCAGACGTAACATTTAAAGTTGAACCAACAAAGTGTTGAGTTTCATCATAACTTACATCAGTTATTACCACAGCATTAGTAATATCTACATTGGCATTTTCATTGGAAATTAAAAATGAATAGCTATTAGCTGATGAGTTAGTTAATGTGTCAGTTAGGTCGCTATTATAATTTTCGCCTAAAAATAATTACATCACCTAGGTATACCATTTTCTCTAATTTAATCAACTTCGTATCACTATAACCATTTAAACGATACCAATAGTGGTCAATTTAATAGTTGCTACCCTGTATAGTAAATAAAAATGTGAACTATAGGTATATAAAATGTCTTACATTCATTAGTTTTTTCTGAAGTTCTTATAACCAAGGTTTTTTGTTCATTATTCATTGTAAAAAAATCTTGAAAAAAATCCTCGTCTATCAAGACTAGAGATGGGTAGTTCGCGAACGAACTACTAAAACGAACTATTCTTTATGGTGAACTATACGAAAGAGTTCTCAACCTTAGAACGAACTAGTTCGCTGCGAACTATTAAGGGATCCGAGATCCGACCAGCGCCCGGCGTCGAACGGCTGATGCGAGGATCAGTCGCGAGGATAGTGGGGAGTGGGAAGCTTGAAAGAAGTGCGAACTGCGATTCTATGAGTAGTGGTGGGCAATCCGGGTCTTTTTTGGGACCCGGATCTCCAGATCCAGATCAGTATAAAGATCCGGATCCCTGAACCGGGTCGCGGATCTGCGGCTTATAAGAAGTTCGTCCGATTCGCACGTTTCGTTTCCAATCGGGTGGGTCACCGTCGAATCGTTCGCCTAGAGCCGGATTCCGCGAATGAATTTAATAAATTGAACCGTAAGTCCCTTGTTATTCAAGCGCTAAAACATCATATTCTTTTGTCTCTTTTCAACATCGACTGTTAGCCTGTAACCTGCAAGCGATTCGGGCGGTAAGCGTCGGTCGCGGCAGTTCGCGGCCCAATAGTTTCGCTGTTTAAGTTGCTCTTTACTCAACGCGATGGACTGAGATCGAGATATGATCGGAAAAAGCTAAGCGCACCTGACCCAAACGTCAGGTCGTATCCGCTGGATCTGTAACCCGGTTAAGATCGGAGAAAAGAACCGGGTCGCCCGGGTCCCAGTAAGGATCCGGATCCCTGAATCGGATCAGTCGCGAACGACCCACCACTATCTATGAGTATGAGTGCGAACGATTGAGCCCGGGGACATCGACATGTTTGGCATGGCAATCTGATGGGAGTTTTCGCGGACTACATTAGGAAATTAAATAAATGGAAATGGGTAATGGGTTAGTTTAGGTTAGTTCAAGTTGCTTTAATTAATAGTAAATAGTTGAATATGCTTTAGACTGGGAATAGACTAGACAATATAAACGTATTATATTTACCAAAACAAATATGAAAAATAAGGTATTTCAAAAGGGTACAAAGCAAGAATAACAAATAGCATTATGACATACGCATAGTACCTACTAAAAAACAATTCTAACCAAAAAACAATTTCTTTGGTAAGAAATAATATGCATACCTACTTATACTAGCTAAAAAACAATATCTCAAAAAATAAAAACAAAACTTTTTAACTCTTTGGTCAAAAATTGAGCATAATTCATATATCACTACGACAACAAAGATTTATTTTGATTTTCTATAATAAAAAGTAACAAACAAACAAATAAATTTAAAAACTCCCGGAGCCGTAATAAAATAACTGCTGCGACTTGTGACTATACTGTGAATCCCCTGCATTATGTGCGCTGCCAAGTATATTGCAACATTCTACGTTCGGCTGACACTGCCGCCGACCGCCGACCTGATTAAAACAAACGACTTGCTTTTTCAAATTCCGCTAGAGTAGTTCGTTCGCGAACTAGTTC
The DNA here is from genome assembly GCA_963920685.1 of Polydrusus tereticollis. Classification (NCBI taxonomy): domain Eukaryota; kingdom Metazoa; phylum Arthropoda; class Insecta; order Coleoptera; family Curculionidae; genus Polydrusus; species Polydrusus tereticollis. Next base: position 92,375,250 of record OY987330.1, read on the forward strand.
GTCGAACAGTTCGCTATTGCAAACTAGTTCGCGAGAACTAGTTCAGTAAAAAGAACGAATAAGCCCATCGCTAAAATCAAGACGCTATCTTTGTCATATAGGGTGACTTCTCCATTTTCAGCAGGAATCTCAAACTTTTTTTTGGCTAAAAATCATTATAATTACCCACGAAAATAGTTTTACTCGTCTGCAAGGTATACTTAAATAAACTGTACGGCAATAATATATTACCCATAAAATGTTTAAGGATAAAAATCTAACGTACGAACGATATGTATAATTGTCTTGCCAAATTGTTAATGCTTTTTGAATTACTTGCGCAGACATGCATGTGAAATTTGCCTAAAATATATTTTCATTCTTTTAAGAGTCACGTTTTACAAAATATAAGGGCAATAAGTAGTAGTAGTAGTAGTAGTACTAAGCTTGGGAGGCTTTCATGCCGGGCAAGTAGACCAAATGCGGCCCTTTTTGCCAACCCCGTTTAACGTCTGGGTAATGTCAACCAGGCGGGACCTACAGTTTTACGTGCATGGGTTCCCAACCACTATTAAAGGCAATAAAGTTATTGTTTTTTAATATTACAATAAATATTATAACATTCGACTTTATTTTTTTGAATATAATAACGTTTTCTTAATTTTTTTTTGGTAATGTTTAGTTCCGGTTTTCCCAACCAATAACATTTTGCCTATATTATACGTCAATTAGGTCGGTAGAATTTAAACTATACCTAACAGTGTTTTAATAGTGATTTACCTAACAAGTGCGGAAAGTGCTACCTTTCCCCACGCGATTGCAGTTGGCCGAACTCCGATTTGCGTCGTTCAACCGGCCAGAAATCAAGGGCAGAAAAGGCATTGTACGCACGTGGTAGGTAGGTACTCGTAGAACTTTTTTTCTACTCGTGTGAGGTAAGGTATACATAAGGTGACCGGACCTGACTTGACCTGTCCTACTTACTTAACAGCAAAATAGATTTTAAAAATTATAAAAATTTATTTATGCAATGGTATGGTATACATTCCGCACTGTTTTCTTGGTGTGGAAAATGAAGAAAAAAATAAAAAGTGCCACTTCCCGCGCGCGATTATAAAAATTTATTTTTATATTCTCTGTGTTATATATTTTTTTAAATACTTTAATTGAAATAGGATGGGCGCGCGAACCTTAATTATTTATAAAAGAATAAGAAGTGATGGTTAAGTTTAAGAAAAAATAATTGGAATAGAATGTTTCTATGTGATTAAACAATTTTTTGAATTACAAAAAATGGGCAAATTCCATTATGAAGTAATCAAATAAGAATCAAGGATTAACAAGGAAAAAAACTTAAAAGGAACACAGTATAATGAAACGACTTTTTTGATTTTATAGGTTACTTATTCCTGAGTAAAAAAAGTATTATTTTGTTTTAATAATCCCAAATTAAACGAAAAAAATAATACTTAATTAATAAATATTTTATGAGTGAATTTCAATCATTTATTGGAATAAATAACCCATATTTGAGTAAATTGGGACGTGTTTTATCATGGCCTTGCTGAGCTTGGACGCCATTTTTACTTTACATATACCTAATCAAAATTGTATTTGCATAACGTATCTTTGTATCTTGTATTACTCCTGAGACATTAGTCTAAGAGTCAAACAAAATTCTATCAAACATTTGCCGTGATAAATATTATTATATTATACGCATACATAATACTTACCGGTGTCTATTAAATTTGCGAACGTCAGTTCACCAGTAGGGCATTTACATTATATTTTTTTTCCCAGATACTCTATTTTATACAGCACGTTTGTGTCAGACATTGTCTTATTTGTATTTACACGAAATTAATAGTTAAAACAAGTCACTGCGACGCACACTATTCGTTATATCCACAAACTGCGTATACCCACAAACACGCATCGACGCTACGACTCGACGCGATTTGCTTTTATAGAATGCGAGAAGAAGGGGCGAGCCGGCTGGACCCTCTTCGAGCGGAATATTCCACACAATGTTGAGTTATTTTTACTCAAAATTGTGTTAATATGAAATTATTGGTTCAAAATTGTGTGAAATAAAAAAATATACTCGATTATGAGTAAATTATTATAAAAAATAAGTCTGCAAACTAAATATTTAGTTAAGTGTGCACAATTTAGAGTATGTATAAACGATTTACTCAACAATTCACACCCGATCATGTTAACTCAAAGGGAAATTTTCGTTAACTCAATTTAATTTTTTGCTGTGCAGGGGCGGTCATATCAACATTTTGAGGGGGGGGGGGCCATGCAGTGGCGGCTCGTTCCAATTCAGAGAGGCGGTGCCAGGAAAAGTCTCAGCGTCGTAGACCATGCGCCGCACAGTGATTCGTTCTATACGTGCTAGACGGCCAAAAATATTTTACAAGTTGAAATCATTAATTTTATTTAATTATGAAATATGGTGTATCTAATAAGTAGTTATTTAGCATTTTGATAAGAAATACTGAATATGATATTATACAGGGTGTCCCAATAGTGCATGTCCGGTTGATATGATTGATATCTTAATAACGGCTAGTGATAGATAAAAAAAATCAAATAGGAAAGTTGTACAGCAACATAAGCTACAGAACCTAATAGTTTCATTTATACAGGATGTCCCGAAAATCTGTACCAAATCAAAGATGTTTTTTCTTATGCTTTTTCATATATTTTAATTCTACGAACAATTTTAGACACATTCTTTGATGTATTATGTCCAATAAATGTACAATACAGAAAAATAGGAATACACAATTTTCAAAAATTCCCTATATTACAGTCGTCAAAAGTTTTATAATGTCAATTATTTTGTAAAACAAAAAAAACCGTACCGCGTACTTGAGGTCTTACTAAAAAGGGCAATGTCTTTTTAGGAAACGTTCTTAAATTCGTAATTGGTTCTTCGCGGTACGAATTAATCAAAGGGTCAGAAGTAATAAGCAGCATATTAAAAAGGTCCATATTTGTATTTATTCTAGATATTTTTCGTGTATGTGCCAATCGAAAACGTCTGCAATCTTTATTGCGAGCCTCTTGAGCTTCCTCGGTCAATTGTCCGATTGGCACAATACACTTCCTAATAACATCTACTGCATGGGTTAATATCTTATGTATACTTATAGGCATTAAATACCAATTATAGAAAGTAATGTACATTTTCTTACTTTCTAACAAATAAATATTAAATAGTTCTAAATCTAAATCGTATCCCGAGGACAAGCAACACAATATCACATAAAAACGCTCAATAAGACCTTGTTCAATACCGGTTATTTGGGCACTTTGACTAACATGTTTGAAAAACCTTCTAGCGGTATTACCATCATTTGTGGTACCAAACCCAGGCTTGGGCTTATCTACTATAAGACCCATCTCAGTTTTGAAACGTGCTTGAATGATTTTTTTTCTGTTTGACACAGATAATTTGTCGTTCGCATCTCGTATAGCCCATTTTTTTATTTCTAATCTATATTATATATGCAAAAAACATTCAAGCGCTTTTATCCATGCATGCAGAGTGGATAAACCGTACTGATAAAGTTCGGGCTTAGGTGTTTTAATCTGCATGGAATTCATTTCACTGGGTTTGGCACCACAAATATAGCAAGACTGCGTTGATTTATGGGACGCTAAGTAATTTGCTATTTTGCCATCTATCATGGTAAAGATAAAAGTATAGTTAACTCTAATAATCTTACTAAACATACCTATCTCAAAAGTTTCTAATTTGCTAATTTGATCCCGAACTAAATTAAATTCGCGCATTGACATTTCCTCGGTTTCTTTACAAAAAAGAAATTTTATTGGGCGACATAAACGGGTTGAAGACGGTTGCTCATTTTGCCACAGAACTTCTCCATTCGATGTTAATAACCGAAGCCGTACAAAAGAAATTACGAATAAAAATTCGTCGGTGTGACCTTCTTCGCTAAATTTTTGTTTATACGTACTGTGGCCAGAGCTACCGTCTCCACCCCATTTACAAATTAAAGTTAATGTACTTCCGTCAGATACCTTATCGACCATAATGGTTGAAGCTAGTGCTTTTAGTAGACGTTCGACAGTGTGATTAACCAATGCTTGTAAATTAATACTGGCGCTAATTTCATCCACATCAATAGAATTATTTGAAGGAATACATTGACTTTTTATTTTTCTTAGGCAGTATAGCGAAGGGTACAAATTGTGTCCTTTTTTCTAAAGCTTTTTTTCTCAATACTTTATATTTATTATGGGTTAATCCTAAGTCGATATATAAGCCAAGTGCTTCTTCGCCAGAATAGGTTTGCAATGATTTAGCTTTTTCTATCAGTTTTTGAATTTCTTTTGCTTTATTATTGGATTCGGAAGCCGCTTTTAAGAGATCAGCTGAAATTCTAGTGCCACTAGCTCGTGCAGACATTTGTGCTGCGTATGTTAATTCAGCTGAAGATCTTGACTCAACGAGGTCGTGCACCTTGGTACGTTTGGTCCGTTCGCTAGAGGTTTGAAATGATTTTTGTGGTCTCCCTGGGCCACCAAGATTTTCATTTTCATCTAAAGAGTCACTATCTTCAGCTATATTTGTAAAAATGAAATATTGTGCTAACCAATCTTGATATTTTATTAAAAATCTAAAAAAATAATAATTTATTATCTGATATGAAACTATGGCCATATACAAATAATTTAATTTGAAAATGAAATTTGCCTATAGGATTTTGCTCAATCTTTATTTATTTAGATATTTTACTCTTAACGCGATTCGAAAAAATGCCATGTGCTCCCGCACTATAAGCTGTACATAAGATTTAAAATCCTTATTATGTGTTTTAGAGCACGCGCAAATCAAATTTTTTCAGGAACGAATAATAAAAAAAATTATATTAAAATTATATTGCAGACTATTTTTAGACCCACTGCATTATAACGATTATTTTCTTTTGGGATGGAAGTGTGCTATAGTAATGCCAATATTTGAAAACGAAACCTGACACATGAGACATGTGAGATAGTTAAAAAATAATACTATAATAAATAACTTTAATTATTAAAATAATAACTGCTGTACCGGCGCATTTTAATTAATTTTTAGAGAAAACAGCTTGATTTGGGGTTTTAAACCATTTGATGTTTCCCTAGAAATATTTTCTAGACGAAAAGCTGCTAAAAGGAACTGATATAATCGGTGGTTTTTTTCATTTTTGGGAGAAGAACACCAAACATCTAAATAGTTCTTACGAGAAATTCTGTAATTACCATCTAAAAAAATGTTTTCAGTATGATGCAAGGCAATGCAAGAATTTAGCATTATGGAAAAAGAAGGCTAAATAGTGTAGCATTAACATATCAAAAAATAAAAGGGGCACCTCGGGGTACTCATACTTAGATTTTCCAATGAAATTAAGAATGTTAAGAAAGGGAATGTTTTTTTTGCAATAGATTTTTTTATAATTCACTGTATATAAATTGATCAATAATTGTCAATCAAAGTAAAAAAAATAGCTCATACCTTCAACACTATTGGCCATTTCTCTTAGTTGCAAAATTTACTTTCTTCATGGAAATATTAGATATCCAGATTGCACACAAATATAAACTGTATACTACCTAATTATAGCTCAATTTAGTCAGTACTATTACAACTAAATGCTCGAGAAGAATGTTGACAAATGCAATAACAAACATTATTTTGTTCTCATGGATACCTACCAACAGCTGAGCGTGTCACAACCTGCTAGATTATCCAATCGTTTTTTGCCGCGTAACACATATGGATCGAATTACTGTGCGCCGTAGGCGAAAAATTTTTGGGTGCCACGCCCTTTTTTGTTGATGATTCTTGGTTGTCAAGTAGAAAAAACACGCAAGAAACGGCTAAGTAAATTTTAAGAAAATTATAGAATATTATACCTACCTATATTATATTATACCTACTTACTTAATTATTTATATTAATATTTTTATTAATATTTTTTGCGTTTAAATATTTTTAAAAAATTAAGGGTTTGACACGATTGGTCAGTTTTGTCACACGCGCCAAGCGCTGTTGCCGTAGTTCAAAAAATTTATGGAGAAACTATAAGAAAAGCGAAAATGTAAAGAATATTATTTTTAATGAAACAAAAAATATGTTTAAGGGAAAATTAAGAATGCAAGGTAGTGCCATGGCTCGATGGCATAGCTTTAATTATTTTAAAAGCAGTTTGTTTAAAAAATGAAACACTGAAAAACCATTCTTGTTTGAAAATAGTTTTTTATTAATACATAAAAATAAAGGAAAATAGGCACCTACCTACTACTTACCTACAAAAGTCAACGACTTGTAAAAATAAGAATATCATTATAAATTAAATAAAATCTGCAGTAAAAATTCGGTGTTTCTATTTTTACTGTTAACAAATCTATTTATAACGCTCTCTATTTCTACGTCAATATCTCAATAGAGATGTAGTAGAGCCAAACTGTTAAGGCGATCTTGGCCCATTTTAGATCGAATCCAGGTTTTCATCCGGCGAAGGGTAGAAAAACTTTTTTCCGAAGAAGCAACGCTAACCGGAAGAGAACAGAATATTCGTAAGAGATTATTAATTATTGGAAACATATTTATGTTACATTCTAATAAAGCTTTTAAAGCATTGTCAGAAACATTATGTTTGTTTTCACAGCCAAGTTTGCTTCCAAATTTGCAACTCCCCCAACAAATTTTTTTTTAATATGTCGGAATTCTCTTTAAATAAATGTTCTTATCTAGTGCTTAAATATGCTGCTGCATCAACAAGATGGGTCTCGTCGGCACTTACTACCATGGAGGGAATACACATACTAAAGTAATAAACGCTTATAGAATCGTCTTGAAAGCGACTTTCTATGTCTGCTATAACATTGTCCAGGAGCGGAATGTATATCGAAATCCTATAATATTCTTCTGAAGTAGTTACGTTTTCTGGATTGGGACGATTTTTCATTCTGCTGGATATTCGAGGTAACTGAAAATTTATACACAGATTTTCCTTTTCATTTACATCCTGTATATTATAAAATATTTTACGAAAACTATCGGTACTGTTAATTTAGAACTCTGCAATAACTTACTTAAAGGTAAAGTAACACTCATAACGTCACTTAAGCAAAATAGCGAGACATCAAATGCAAGGTCAAGTAAACTTAATATCAAATTTTTTGATTTAGAGGAAGTTGATACTTTGTCCCATTCCGGAATGACTTGTAACGCGTTAATAATTTTAGGTAAAAAACAACAAAATTGCAGTATTGAGTCGTGACGTGCGACCCACCTTGTTTCACATAAACCTTGCAATTGACCACCATATATAGTTTTAGGAACAAAGTTGCGTTTAGCTGAGGCAGTAAAAAATGCAATGACCTCTTTTATTGTCCCAACACAATTTCTGATACTTTGAACGTTCGAAGCCTTTGATAGACTTAAATTTAAAGCGTGATTGTAGCAAGTAAAATAAATAGCTCTCTTTGGAGTTTTCTGAATTTCTTGCACTGCACCTACTTGTTTTGATGACATGACACTGCACCCATCCGCCGAAATTCCTACACAGTTATACATATTTAATCCATATTCGATCAGGGTTTTGGTTACTAGCTTGCCTAATACCTCACTGCTTAATTTTGGCTCCATAGTAATATCATTTCGACTATAAACTTCAGAATGAGGGTCGATAAAAAATAAAAAGTCTTCATGTACCTCATTGTTGTCCAAGTACCTTATAACTGTAGATAACTGCGATGTATGTGATTTATCAGTTGTCTCGTCAAATTTAATAGAAGAAAAAACGGCCTTTTTAATTTTACTTAACATAATGGATATGATTTCCTCTTTGCAGCAGTCTATCAATTCATTTTGTGTTCGTTTACTTATGTACGTCGCCCTGGAAAAAGCAGAAGTTAAATGTATTTTGAGGTCATAATCTCCGGCATCTACCCGGAACCTCAGTGGTTGTCCGAAATTTCCGTCATTAATACTAATATCTTGATCTTGATCCAGTAAAGATCCATCATCTCGATGAGCTCGAAGTAAAATACTTTGTCGACCAAGAAACATTATAGTTTTAATTATAGCATAGACCAACCTACAAAGACTTATCATGTAATGCTTTCAGTTTACCGCTCATGCGAATGGACCTCTAGACATATATGCGTAAATTTAGTTTGGACCGCAAAAACCAGTAGTAAAAAGTCGCTACTGTCGTCCATTAATTTCACCTGAGTGTAGCATGAAACGCACGTGGTTTGCAGACAGTTGCCAGATTGTGCCCACCGTGGTTAAATTCCGGATGGTTGTAATTGAAGAGCAATACTCATAAAATATTTTTAAATGCATACATTTTATTGTTTAAATTTACAACAGCTTGGGTACAAAGCCAAATTCGCCCTTTTAAGGGTGCTATAAGGATGCTAGAAAAAAAATATTTTCAGAAAAGATATTAATCAACATTACAGAAATTGCTATAAATAGCTTTGACAACCGTGTTTAAGCCTTTCTTAACTTGATGTTGCCGCGCCTTGCTTGCACTTGCAAACCGAAAAAAGGGTTGATTCCGCGTATATTTGGTGAATTTTATAGTTTTACCTGGGTTTGGAATAATTTGTATTCATTTAGCCGCCAATTTTGTGTTATACTATAAAGTGCATTTAATCGAATTTCTCTTTGTGGCATCGTGGTTAGTTTTTGAATAAACATTATTGTGTTTATATTTAAGAGATTTAGATGTATTTATTTAGTAAAATATTTTAAAATGTATTAATTATTTAGGTATAGATTAGAAATCTAAATACAAAAACAGCGATTTGTGAAATATTTCCCTTTTTAAATATATGCATTTTTTTTTAGTGAAATTCTACCACTTATAACGTTAAATGTTTCTTATTACATCGTCGCTTTTTCAAAAATAAACATTAATATATTTGAAAAACATAATTTTCCTTCTCAAAAACTAAAAGTTAGCGCTTTGTTCAAAATGGTACAAATCACTACGCTACTTCTGTGTTCAAGAAAAGAGGGCGAACCGGAAAAATATTCGGTAGGTTTTGTTTTTATTATTTTAGTTGGTTATTACTTACATAGTTACTACGGTGTGTATAAATCTTGTTTTTTTCAGATATTCGTATAAAATTGATAAAGTACAGGGACAGTATGCAATATCCATCCTAGAGCTCATTGCAAGCCACTTTTCATCTCCAATAATATACTAACCCTTGCATGCTTACTTATCTTAGAAACTGCATACCTTATCCATAAAGACTCATTTTCCTAATCACCAGCAGATTCATTTTACAAGACAGACGCACAATATACATCTACCAATTCCTCGCCTGAGCCTCATTAGGGACTTCTTCATTTATAATGTGATAAATATACAGGCTCGTTGGTGTGTATGGAAACGGTCGATTATTTCTTAAAGTATAACAGTTAGCAAAAAATATTTTAGAAAAAAGTTTTAGGGTTTTTAGGGTGTATTAGAATTTTAAAAAAATAAGTATATAGGATGAGTCAGAAAACGTAGGGAAGCAAAGTTACCTTTTTTTAAATGGAACACCCTATAACTTCGAATATTTTTGGATTTAACATAAAATAGCAATTATTTTTTAATAAGTGCATTATAAGTCTAAACCTAATAGTTTCCGAGATATCGACTTTTGAAAAATTACATTTTTGAACTTTGACAGCTTCTAGCTTTCTAACGGTACGTTTTAGAGTAAAACGGCTTACATGTTCCTATCTTACCTTTTTATGATCTACCCAAAAACATCAACTTCCGGTTAAACCGGATGTAGGTACTGTATTTCCGGCTTTTGAGTTACATCCGGTTTAACCGGAAGTTGATGTTTTTGGGAAGACAATAAAAAAGTAAGATAGGGACATGTAAGCCGTTTTATTCTAAAAGGTACCGTTAGAAAGCTAGAAGCTGTCAAAGTTCAAAAATGTCATTTTTCAAAAGTCGATATCTCGGAAACTATTACGCTTAGACTTATAATGCACGTATTAAAAAATAATTGTTATTTTATGTAAAATCCAAAAATGTTCGAAAATACAGCGTGTTCCATTTAAAAAAAAGTTACTTTGTTTCTCTACGGTTTTCTGACTCAACCTGTATACTTATTTTTTTTTTAATTCTAATACACATTGAAAAACCCTAAACCTTTTATCTGAAATATTTTTTGCTGACTGTTTTACTTTAAGAAATAATCGACCGTTTCCATACATACTTACCAACGACCCTGTATATAACCACCTGAGCTTGGAGACAAGAAATAGCCAAAACCTTAAACTGTTTCATAAGAAATTAAAGGCCAAGCTATTGTCAAGAGCATTTTATAATATAGACGAATTTTTTACACAAAATGATATGTAATCAGGGGCGGTTCTAGACCCAAAATATTGGGGGGGGGGGGGCACTACAGTGGCGCAGACACAATTTTTGGTAGCCGTCGCAAGCAAATAACGCCGCAGCCCAAAATTTTTTAGGATCACGCCCAAATTGTATCAAATTATGTAAATAATAAAGCACCCGGATCAGCGATAAATTTATTTATTGAGTACTAGGTTTCCCGAAAAAATATTTGTATAATTTCAGTTTTTTTCAGCCGCATGCGGTATAGGTTCTGGATATGACTAACATGTTTCGCGAAGATTTTTGCTTCAATGCGAGGGTGCCTTAAACCTGGACTAGGGGGCAAAATTTAAAAAAAAAATCGTTTTTCTAATTGCTTTATTATTATTCTGTGTATAAAATATGTACCAGAGACAACTGGTTTTGAAACAAAAAATCATTAACAACTAATACATTAATTAAAATCTTATTCAAAAAAACAAAAAACATATTTTTATTCTACCATATATGTGGCAAAAAAAACAAGTTTGCATTAACTTTAGAAACAAAATAAAACAACAAATTCCTTAAACATACCTTGTTTAAATACTATGAAATTGCAGTCTTCTATTACTGAAATTCATAAAATTACACACCAATTTTTCCATTAAATCATCTCGATTTAACATTTTCGAAACGAGTTCCGTCTCAATGGACATTAAGGGCAACTCCAACCAAACGCTCCTGTCCCATGGTAGACCTAAGGTGTGTCTTAAGCCGTTTTAAAACAGAAAAGAAACGCTCAGCTGATGCAGAAGTTACAGGGCAGCTGAACAACAGTTTAAATAAATTCCATACTAATAACAGCATAGTTTTCAGGTCATTTTTTAAAAAGACCTCTGCATATTTCTCAATATTCGTCAAATTAGATATAATTTTTTTTACAAAATTTCTATAAATATTAAATTGATTTATAAGAGTATCCGTAGAACCCAATTTATAGAAATTGTTGACAAAACTTACGTCATTTTCATTGAGATCGGTGTTTAGATCAGTCAGTATACTATTAATTTTATTAATTAAATCGTAATCATTTTCTGAAAACCTTTTTCTTAGGTTACCAAGAACTTGATCTATTGAAGCATAAAATATGTTGATTCGCATCATTTGTTCGGTGCTTGAAAAAGTAAACGACTGTGTTTGTCCAGAATCTATTTTTTTAGGAATTTTCCTTTGACGTGCTAAACTAAATTTTTGAACTTCAAAACCATAACTTTCGATCTGACCACTTAAAAAATTCGTTTTTTCGATAAGGTTTTTAAATTTACTCTCGTTACGGTAACTTTCTAGGGTAGCAAGAATTGCCTCTAGTTTTGGATATAAACTTGTTATTATTAGTTTAGGGGATTGTAGTTCTTTAGAAAACCCGTCAGTTAGACCCAAAATAATATCCAAAACGATTAAAGAAAAAATAAATCCCTCATTAAGAATTGACTTCAACAAACCAGATGCCTCTGCCGCTACTTTAGGATTATTTGAATAATCTGAAATGATTGAAAGTGTTTTAGTGATGGCAGGCAATAAATTTAATACCGTTTTAACTGCAGTATGTCTAACGGTCCATCTCGTTTGAGGTAAACTTTTTAAGATTTTTATTTTTGTCTCTGGAATCGTTTCGGATAAAATTGTTTGAAATAGATCGTGACGTTTTGCCGAAGCCTCTATGATGTTATATAATTTATTTATATTTGATAATGCAACACGTAGGTATTTTACATCTTTGCAAAATCTAGCGACAGCCAAATCTAGTAAATGAGCGTGGCAATGAAAATAAATAGCTCGGGGTTCATCTGCACGAAATCTGGCTGCCACACCTCTAAATTGACCGCTCATGTTTGACGCACCATCGTACGCTTGACCTCTTAAGTTACATAATGGTATTCCAATGGCTCCTAAAAATTCTTTAATTTTAATATGCAAATTCTCGCTGCTAGTAATAGGGCAATTTATAAAACCAACGAATCGTTCTTTAATAATAAATGTTTTATTTCTTAAAAGGCAATATCTAATTCCTATGGCTACTTGTTCACAACTAGAAATATCCGTAGTTTCGTCAACGATAAGAGAATAATAACTTGAGTTATTTACTTCATCCACGATTTGTTTAATAATCGAATCTCCAACAATTTGTATCATTTCATTTTGAATTACTTTACTAGTATATTTGCAACTTTTAGATTCAAGCAAGTTATGAAAGTGCTTATTTTTATCACGAATTCGCAAATCAACAAGTTCTAAGAAATTACCTTTATTATTTGATGTGCTGGATGCATCATTTCCCCGAAAAGCTAAATTCTGTTTTCCTATCCATACAATATTTTCAAATATGAATTTGCAATACTCACGGTTAAGCTTTATAGTTTCTTGATGAAAAGATGATATTTGTGTGGCAACACTCTCTTTACCTGTTAATCGATTTTCAAGGAAAAATTGGTTTGCTGTTTTATGTGTTAGCGATGTCTCATGTTTTTTAAATTTACTCAATGATTTTTTTCAATTACTGACACCTTTTCTGACAAATGCATCATCAGCACGTCCTGATTGACTGGAAAACAATCGACATGGAAAACAAAAAGCTGCGTCCAAAGTTATGCTGTATTCCAGCCATGGCATCTGATCATACCAAGACTTTTGAAAACTTCGCAGTTTTTCCTCTTTTCCAAATTTACTTTGTTTAAATTCAACATGGGGTTGGTATGGCCCTAATGTAATATTTGCACATTTAGGACCATAACATGGATCTCTCTCATTTTGTATGGTAGACTCGCTAACGCCTGCAGTAGTACTCTTTGAGTCATGGAGGATACTGCCAGAGCTTTCAGCAATAAGGTCTGATGTTGACAAATCAGCTGCCTGAGGGGGTTTATGCATAAAGTTCAGTAACGTTAACTGTTTTTTGGACATTTTCTACAAAATAAAATAAAATAGTAGTAGTAAATACATATAGGTTTCTTATTATTTTTTAAAGAACACCCTTACCCTTAAGTACTTAAGAGTTACTGTTTTTAAATTAAAGCGTTATTACATTTTCTAGCTTATTTACTTACCTACGATATTTTGCTTAAAACCTGCAGAACAATCACTTTTAAATAGTTTAAATATAGTATAAATATTCACTTATAAAATAAGAACAATAACAAAATAATCAAAAACCAAAATTTAAATCAGATCACTGCAGGCAGTTAATTAAAATGTTAGACAAAATTCTCCCGCCAAAACAATTAACATTGGTCAGCAGCAACGAAACACGAAAATACCCGTTGAAACGGGGATGATTAATGCGTGCGCAGCGTGGATTGCAATGCGAGGTTGTCATTGTTGCCATGTTGCCAATAAAATTGATTGTATTTCTCGAGATATTTTTAAAAAAATTACAGAAATGTTGGGGGGCCTGGGCCCCCCCAGGCCCCCCCCGTAGAACCGTCCCTGTATGTAATCTTACTTTTTGAAATTTTTAATAATGGTTTTAATTAGATTATCGCTTGTTATTCTAAATTGTAGTTTATATCAACTGTTATATGTGTGTTTTGTTGGTACTTTTATTACCATTTTAGCTCAAAATTTTTTATGTAAGTGTAGTGTAAAAACTTAAACATCAATAATATTTAAAATTAACTGCACTTCCGTTATGAAGTTAAATCAGGTGATTAACTTTTGATTGTACCTTAGCTATGTGTCTATTGTCGATGCCGAACTCCTAATTTTTTAAGTCATGTGTTGTAACTCAGTTGTATAAGTTATCATGCTTTGTCAATAAGATTTATCTCTTATAGTACCTCTTGAACAATAAGGCACTTTCATTCATGAAGTGTCAACCGATTCGCGATTTCCCTGTTGAATATAATGAAAAACAAATTACACATTCTTCAATGATTTTCCTCAAGGAAGCCAAATTTGATGTCAAAGATATATAGGTTCACAAGTTTGACAGATACGATGACATTCAAATGAAAACCCTCATCCATAACCTCGCAAGTGAATTGCATTTCGGGATTCGATTTCACAAAAAAAAAGTTGCTAATATTTATTTTCATTTATTCTGGAGATACGAGGTTTCAACGTTGTTGATTTGGTTCTGTAATTATTACCACTTTAGAAATATATGTTTTGAGTTGTGAAACCCAATTGTTTTTACAGTAACATAATTTCCTGTGGCCAATCTATTTACGCTATTATCTAATTAAAAGTGACAAATACGACGCCATTTAAAATTTTTTTAAATGTCATTTCGCGATCAGATTTCAAAAACATACAGTTGTTGATATTTATTTTTAACCATACATACAATTCATTAGTGTGGTTATGGATAAGGGTTGCCATTTTAAAAATTGAAAATGGCGTCGTATCTGTCACTTTTTCACATCTGTCGTATTTGTTATAGCGTAAATAGCTGGCCATGGGAGATTATGTAACTGTAAAAACAATTGGGTTTTACAACTCAAAATCTAATCGCGAAATGCAAAGCACCCGGCGTGAGGTTATGGATAAGGGCTTTCATTTAAAAAATCCAATATAGCTTCGTATCTTTCAAATTTGTGAACCTATATATTTTTTGACATTAAATTTGGCTTCCTTGCGGAAAATTATAAAGAAATGTGTATTTTGTTTTTTAATATAGTCAGCAGAGGAAAATCTCAAATCGGGTGAGACACTTAAAAAAAATGTCCCTGTACCTAAAAAAAGACGTACTATTATGGTGGTTCAATGATCTTGGCTGTTTTGTAGTTCGATATTGCTTATAATCTTATTCTGATGTTTCACTATTTTTTGTAAATTTATTGCATTTACTACTTATAATCACTATCTTCTACTGTAAAAAACTAACCCTGCTGATCATCTGGATGACAATGGTTTATTCTTAAAGTAGGTAAATAGCTTGTATTACTATGTACAAAATTTGTACTATTACTACTATTATCAATGAATAGGTATGTCTTCTCGTGAAATATTTATATTGTTTTATTTAAAAAATTGCAGAACATGGAAAACTGGGTGGGACGCATACATCAAAACTTTTGTTACGTGATTAAAAGATAAAAATACCTAATAAAAGTAACATATTTGGTTGTAGCTGATAGTAGCATATCAAGTAATAAAATAAATAATAGTATGCAGATATTATTATAACAAAGAACGAAAAAAACATGATTTAATTAAAATATTATAAAAAAATTATCAGAATTGTTAACACGCAATTATATCATCTATTCCTATTTATTTTAGGCAACTTGCACAATGCGGCAACATCCAATTTCTTCCTAAATTCCCCGAGTCCCACCCAAACGGCAGAGCTTTTGTAAGGTTGTCTGACGAGATGGCTCGTCTCTTATGAATGGGAAATAATTTAATTTTCGAGGTTCTTGCTCTAGCGCATGCACCCTAATTGCCTATTTAGAGCGGTAAAATTACCCGTAAGATAATACGTCTTTGTAGGTTGGTCTATGATTATAGGAACTAGGCGGTTGCGATTTTCTTTAATTTGATTAGCACGCGTTTCTGATAGTATATTTCTAATATCATTTTCTGGGTTTTCATAACATTTCATAAAGTTGGTTGCTATTAACACTGCCTTCTTATGGTATAAATGCGAATCGTGCATATCAACAACGTCATATGAACCAAACATCTTAGCGAACTTTTCGACCGGCTGTGTTACTAACGTCTTTAACTGTATCTTTATACTGAGCGAAATATCGAGTTGACATAACTCAAATATGAGTTATTCTAGACCGACGCGTGTTGCTAATAGGGGACAGCTCAGACCTCTGAGTTAAGGCAACTAATCGAAATAATAGCCCTGAAGATGGGTTGTTTTAGCTAGCTAGCTTAGCTAATCGTAACTGGAGTTGACGAACACATGCGACGTGGGCTGCAGCAATTCATTGTTTAAGCTGTCAGAGACCAATATGGGAGTTGTGATGCGTCACTACTCGAGCTAGATTAACTCACGATTCGAGCTATCAAAACTGGACCTTTCAGTTGTTCTAGCTTACTTAACGACTATAGATTTAATATGTCCTAAATGTTGGCAGGGAATCTCAATAGAGCCAAGAAACACAAGGAATATTTAATAATATGTACTTTAATTAACAAACACTTGTTACGAAAACACATGCTAGGTTAACTGACATTACTGAACTTTAATTAACAAACACTTGTTACGAAAACACATGCTAGGTTAACTAACATTACTCACATATCTAACAACATATGAAAAACGTCAAGTGCAAAGGAACTAAGCTGGATTTATAAACTCGAAAAGTTGGTGAGGTTGAAGTTATGATCAAGTTTGTGAGGTTAGATATTCCTAACTCCGAGCATAAAAATTGGTTATCTTGAACTACCAGGGAAGTTTTCGAACCTTACATGAGCTTTACATGAACAACATGAACGAGTGTATAAATGGAACTGAGTGTTCCCTTTAGTTTAAATTGAACTCCTATTCCCAACACCAACTGAACCTCAACCTCGCCAACTTTTCGAGTTTATAAATCCAGCTTTACTCTATGAACGAAGCTAGGCACAATAAGGTTTGGCACTTTAAATATTATTTCAACACTAAAATTGGATTATTCTCGTTTTCACGCGCCTGCATGAGAACAAACTCTGAACAAGAATAAAAAAATATGCCTTCAATCAACAATTGCGCGGATAGCAAGTCCAGTTATGTGGTCCATGACGACGCGACGATACTAAAAACAATGGGATGAAGTTACCGCGCCAAATCGGCACGAGCGGGAATTCGGAACTTTCCGTGACGTTTCGATCGATAATTTACCCTCGACATGAGTTTTTAAAGCACTGTTTACGACTTATTCCAACTCAAAATAATTTAACACATGGTAATGCGTTAAAATAATGCACGTTTGGGTCAAAATGGCACTTTGAAATCAGTTAGTAAGTTTTCCCAATCCAAAAACTGAGTTCAGGTAACTCATAAAATGGTTACAAATTGAAGGATTGTGGTAATCCCAAATGTGTTTAAAATGTTGATATTTGTGTGTTGAGGCGAACCACAAGAAGCTGAGTTATTGTAGCGCTTTTAATGATTTGTGATAATTCGTAGGCTCAGTTTGAACAACATAGAAACGTGCGTTAAAGTACCTCTAATTCTGCAACCCACGACATCGGTAAATCCATTTTTGTCAGTGTAGCTTTTGATTTGATACTTCACGAGCAAATATCACACAAAATATACCTTGCATTTCATGAGAAAAGCTCAACCAGTTATATTTTCCTAACTGTGCATGACTTAAGTAACGCCTTATGACTTTTTGGTTTTTATTGTGTTCCGAAATTGGAAATTTGTAGTTTTTTTCTGGAATCCAAGTATTTTTAATATAGTTATACTTCTCACTATCGGTTAAAGTTTTATCAACTGCTGCTCTGATGTCAAAATTTAAAGTCGATTTGTTGAGGACGTTGAGGTTTATTTTCTCTGGACAGTCTGGACTCTGACTCTCTGTGGCTTCAGCGGCTTGTATATTTGATGTAGACGTAGACGCTGTACATACCCAATCGGTCACAGGCACAGGCGAACTTTTTTTCGTCTCTTCTTCAATGGTTTTTTGATTACCCTTGTTGGTATTAGGGGACTCGGACTCCTTGTGCTTTTTAGCTGAAGTTTGAAAATAATTGTCCAATGTATTCTGACCAGCTCTTTTCTTAATCTAAAAATAAAACAGTCAAAATAAGAATATTTTAATGTGTTTGTCATTCATGAGCGCCGGAAGAATAAAACATAGAGGGAGGCAAAGTAAAATAGAGTAAAATTTTTACATCTTTATTATAAAAAATACACTTTACATGTACGGTTATAAAAAATAAACTTTTATGTTGTTATTTTAATCGGAGAAAAGTAATAAAAATTCGAGTATTCATTTTTCTAGGGGGTGGGGTCAAGTGACCTGCTTTGTCCCAAAAAGTAATAAATATTCGAGTATTCAATTTTCTAGGGGGTGGGGTCAAGTGACCTGCTTTGTCTCCCTATCCGGCGCCCATGATGTTATTATATGCATTATTTACTTACTGTTATATGTTTATTATTGGTTATTATTGCTTTCGTCTTCTTCTACTATGGTATTCTAATTTATAATATTTATCTAAAGGCATAAAACATTAAACAAAGTCATTTACTTGCTTGCATACTGCATACAGAGCAGTGCGAATACTCGTTAATACCAAATTACCGACACCGAACCGCTGCGCTGTTTACTTTACTTGGTTTGCTTTGGCTGTAGGAGGAGGAGGCTTAGTAGTGGCGTATGCGTAGTGTCTATGGACGGCTTTAAGGAAGGAGGCCGATCGAAAATGGCCGAATTTTAAATTTACGTCCCTGTTTTTTGTTACTTCGCTGGTTGGCCGTCGAGCGCGCCACTTCACGCTTATCGGCTATTTTTTGCAGGTTTTGATAGGCGAGTGCGGTATTTTTTCGAATATCTTGAAAAATAAGCTTTGGAATAACTTTTTTGCGTTATTAATATAAACAATGAGTGACGTACAATGTTTTACAAGTAGCGTTTGCTTCGTGCCGGGGTGTAAAACTGGATATTCGTCTGATAGAAAGCTCAGGAAAAATTGTGGTGAGAAAAATCCGAGTCTCTCTCAAGTCCCTAAGGCAGACAAAACCCACAAAAGGTTCACAATATTGTTTATTAATAATATCTTCTTATTAGGATCCTGAAACATTTGAAAAGGGGCGAATAATTATTCCTTGAGCAGACAAAATATTCGGTGTAAAGGATGCTGTTTGTTCGTTGCACTTTCCAGAAGAGGACATTTTGCGTTTTTACGAAACTAAACTACCTGATGGTATATACCATTAATAGAATTCAGAGTCTTTTAAATTTAATTTTAAAATCCCCATTTATAATCTTTTGTAAAGTTAGTTGGGAAATAAATAAGTTTTCAGGTCTGTTAAAAGGTGTAAGTACTACCTATAATGAACATATTGTGTTAATTTATTTTTAGTTTGAATTTAAATAAAAAATGTATATAGAAACGTGCAGATTGTGTAATTATTTCCTTTCCAAATAAAAAGTTGTTCGAGTTTCTAGAAAGACCGCCAGTATTTGAAAAAATTAATCCTCCTGGTAATAATAATACAGTGTCTTAGAATGCAATACACCCTGTTGGAAAACTAGTTCCAACACGAATTATAATTTAGTTTAAAATTATGCTCTTCTACCTATTTAATAATTTAAATTATGTCAGGTACCGTCGACCGGTGGACATTATCATTTCCTGGGCAACTGACTAAAAAAGTTTTGCAACAAAAAAAGTTTTTAGAGACGTCAAAAAAAGTCAGAAAAGAAATCTCGTGGCTCTCATAAAGTAGTTTTTCATTCTCTAAAAAATCACTTAGTTGCCCCCTTTTTTTGCTCTCGTCAGTGGACGACTCGTTATATTTTTGTGTTAGTTATTATTTATTTAGCGTATGGGGTTACAGTACGATACAAATAACAGAAGTATATGAAATATAAAATACATAGAAACAGAAAAATCTCAAATATATAAGGACAAACATAATCATCATGACAAACTATATATCTATATCTAAATTGCGAAGCCATTCAATTGCCTCTGGTGTGGCTTTCATAAAGTCTTCCAGGTCATGAGCGTAGGAACGGTTAGGACATTCTGATACGATGTGGCGGATAGTTTGCCGCGGAGATCCACAATCACATTGTGGGGATTCTGCCCTGCCCCATTTGTGTAAGAAGTCAGCACATTTCCCGTAACCTGTTCTAACTCGGTTGAGTTTTGCCCATAGTCGGCGTGGCAGGTCAGATCCGTTGAAACAGTGCGTTGGATCATCTAGTTGGATGTAGTGGTCTCCTGCAGTTTCTGTCCATATGGTAGTCCATTTATTGGCCGCATGGAAGTTTTCGTTCAATTCCAGTGCTGATCGGGTGGCTGGGTGTCTCGACTTGAGCCGATGGTACTGTCCTGTTAGGTATGGGATATCGGTATGGGTTGGTAGGTCTACGTTAGCCATAATTTTCTTATATTCTCTGTTGAGAGCCGTAGTTCGTCGGATATCTGGTGGTGTGATATTACTGAGCACTGGAAGCCAGCGCGTTGGTGTTGGCCGTATAGTCCCAGTAATCAGTCTCATTGTTTGGTTTAGTTGCACATCTACTTTTGTGGTGTGTGCACTGTTGGTCCAAACAGGACAGCAATATTCTGCGACAGAGTATACCAAGGCCAGAGCCGCTGTCCGGAGTACCGCCGCTGTAGCTCCCCATGTTGTTCCAGCAAGTTTGGCTATGATGTTATTACGTGTTCTCAGTTTACCAGCCACGTTTCCAAGGTGTGGATTGAATGTTAGTGATCGATCGAGTGTCACGCCTAAATATTTTGGGTTTTTATTGTGGTTAAGGGTTCTGCCATTAAATTCTACCCGCAGGGTATCATTTGCTTGCCGGTTCGATAGATGGAAGCAGCAGACTTCTGTTTTAGACGGACTTGGGCATAGTCTCCATTTTCTGAAGTAGTCGTTAAGCTTGGCGAGGTCTTCATTCAGAGCATGTTCAGTTGGCAATTTGAGTTTGTGCTGGTAGGAAATCGCTAAGTCGTCTGCATACGCAAATTTTCTACACCTCGTTTTAGGTAGGTCAGCTGTGTAGAGATTGAACAGGAGTGGGGCGAGCACCGAGCCCTGCGGGAGACCGTTGTTCAGCTTCCTAATACTGCTCTTAGCATCGTTAACAAAGACTTGGAATAGTCGATTTGATAATAGGTTGTTAATTAAGTTGCACGTTTTCAGGCATGGCATGACTCTGAGTAATTTGTATATTAGGCCTTCCCTCCATACGGTGTCATACGCTGCAGTAAGGTCAATGAACGCTACGGATGTTCTCAGTCCCCTTTCAAACCCCGCTTCGATGTGAGTCGTCAGGGATAAGACTTGGTCAGTACAGCTACGACCGCTCCTAAACCCAGCCTGTTCCACGGGGACCATTGCATCAACTGTAGGACATATACGGTTATAGAGTAGTCTCTCCAGCAGCTTATAACAGCAGCTAAGGAGAGCTATAGGTCGGTAGCTCTCGGGCAACCCCTGTGGTTTTCCAGGTTTCAGAATAGCAATGATCTTGGTTCTCTTAAATTCCGGTGGTAAGCTGCCTGTATTAAGGATGTCATTGAAAAATTTCACGAGCCAAAGTCGAGTCGCCCCACCACAATTAACCAGGAATTCGGGGTAGACGCCATCGAAGCCCGCTGCTTTCCCAATTTTTGTATCCTTGAGCCCCTGTTCCAGTTCCTTGGCAGAGAAGTCTCGCGAGAACTCGGACGATGAGGGGGTGAAACGTTTAAGATCTCTCAGGGATTTCTTGACGTATCTTGTGTGGTTTTTATCGGAAGGTGCACGAGAAATGTCAACTATACGATTGGCTATTTGGTTTGGGTTTATTGATGTATTTCCCACGACATTTCGGTTACATTCTCCAAGCTTCCGCAGTAAGCCCCATGCTTTCCTACTGGAGCGTGTAAAGTTCATGTGTTCCACAGCAGAAGTCCATTTGTCCATTCTGCTGGCATCAAGAGATCTCAGCAGCTGGTCAGCAATTTCCGGGTCCCCCGAGTCCTCGAATTCCTCGTATAGTGATTGGCTTTCCTCGGTCCATCCAGGGATATACTCCTTGCGGTAGCCTCGAGGGACATGTTTTTTGGCTACAGCTATCATTAGGCCTATAAATTTGTGGTAGTTTTTAGCCTTTGGTTGGATGAAACGGATGCACATATCGAGTTCCGCTGCATAGGTAGTCCAGTTCGCCTTGCCGAAGTTCCATCGTGGTCTGGGAACTGAATCGACCATTGGTATTTCGATTCCCACTGTAATCACAACGGGGCGATGTTGACTATGTGGAAAGTCCGCTAGTACAGTGCGTGAGTTTGATAAAGGTTGTGATTGTGAATTGCCTGATATAAAACAGAGATCAGGGTTGTAGCCCTTACGCCACCTTCTTGAGAAAAACGTTGGCCTATCTTTGGCACTGAAGACTAAATGGAGGTTGTTGGTTTCGGTCCAGTCTACGAGCCTTTCTCCATTGTCATCATTATTCTCATATCCCCATAGATTGTGGTGACTATTGAAATCTCCTACGTAGAGGGTTGGATTCTTTGATGGGATTTCTATGACATTCACAGGCCATGAGATTGTAGGCGGTTTGTAGATGTTTACAATAGTCAAGTCGCTGGCTTTTATAGTGATCGTAAGTATATCTTCCTCAGAGCTACACTCGATCAGTTCGACACTTTGCATGTTCTGCCTTGCATATGTTGCGGTGCCATAAACAGCACTATAGGTTGCCCCAATCAGGCGGTATCCAGGAATCTTGCCTCTTTTGAGAAGCTCATCTTCTGAGGAGGTATGTGTCTCTTGAATGGCTACGACGTCAATTTCGTTTTCAATGAGTATTTTAGATAGGGTTTCCCCTTTTGCCCTGCTAATACCCTCGATATTCAGTTGGCATATTCGCACAGAAGGTCCGATATGCTTCGTTAAAGGGCGCTGAGAAGCGCCATTTCCACTAGGTTGGTCCATAGTTCGGGGAAATCGTACTGTCAGCCAGGAGAGTACAATGACTGGTCTGGCTTCCCAGAGTGTTAGTTCATTTAGTTCACGTCTAACTAGTAGACGCTATCCAGGGTGCACCACGAGGAGGCGAACTAACATTACACATTGTGTTAGTAAAACTCTAAGAAAATAAATCATGACCTATTGGAATTCATCGCAGTTTAGCAGAAGAATAACCATTCCTAAGGTAGGAGCGATCCCATAAATACATGTACGAGACAGTTTTTGGCAGACAAATGCGAGGCCAATAAAATTGGTTATTCTGCATTGCTTTGTATTTTGTTTAACGATAATTAATGGATTAAACGACTTACCTTAAGGGAGTTCAATCCAAATTATATGAGCATTTGGTTTCCAATATATAACACACTGTAGTATATTCTCGTCCGTGCGAGTGTCACAACGTTAAAATAAATTTATTTTTCTCTCTGTATATGTGTATCCAAGCCCAGTCTCCATTCCATCTTCTCACGTTTGCTTACTCATTATAAGTTGTGCCTAGATCGTGCTAATTTTTGGGGTTGTCTGTAATATTAATTACTAAGGGATGGGAGGGAGGTTATATATTGGAAACCAAATGCTCATATAATTTGGATTGAACTTCCTTAAGGTAAGTCGTTTAATCCATTAATTATATTTCACATTTGGTTTCCAATATATAACACACTGTAGCTGTTTAAAGTAAGAAACGATCTAACAGTAAGTGTTCATAAATGGATATAACTTTGTAAAAATTGGTACCTACTATATAATATTATGTACCTGTACAATGTTGTAAAATATATCCTGAATTATTGGGCCTTGGTAGTCTATAAGGATAAAAACAAAGATAAAGCATCTAATTTGTAATAATATATAATACGAATATATCAATAGCACTTAGCAGTTATATTATTAGTTGTGAACAAATGAACATTGAACATATATAATTAATTATTTTTAATTACTAACTTAACTTAAACTTAAGAAAAGATAAAATAAAAACATTATTTGACCATAGCAAGAATGCTTTCTGCAAGGTTTGGAGTGTCGTTAACTGGTCTATTATAAAATTTGTTAAAAACTTGAGATTTTTGCGTCCACCCTGCTGCCCCTTTGATGGTGTCGATATTAAGACCGGCTCGTGCTGCCGTTGAAGTGGATGCATGTCGCGTCGAGTGGCTCTTAAAAACGTCTGTGTTTATGCCGCTCTTTTTTAAAACTGTCTTTATCCATCGGCTTATTGTTTGTGAGGAAGCAGGATGGATTGGTTTTTTAATAGTTAAAAGCAATTGTTGATTATTGTTTGTTCTGTCCGGTGTGGTGACCTTAAGGTAGTGCAGCAGTGTAGAAGCTACACAGAGTTCCGGCTTAGCGTTGAAAAAAGGAAATGATAAGACAGGTTGATTTTTAGTAGGTGTTGAAGTTTTTAGGACGTCGGTGATAAAAATTTCTACTCTCTCGTTTTCGTGTATTTTGATGTTACTGATAGTAATCTTTGTTAGTGTTTGTACTCTCTGTGCTGTTGTAAGTGCCAAGAGAGTAGTTAATTTTAATGTAAGGTTTTGAAGTGATATGGATGTAGTTGGGTGTTTTTCTAAATACGATAAAACAAGATTGGGATCCCATGTGTATTTATATTTTGGGAAAACTGGTTTTGTTTTAAAAACGCCTTTTAGAAATCTTTTTACTAACATGTTGTGTTCTTCGCGAAAGGAGAGTAGTAATGTTAATGCGGATCGATGCGTATTTAGGGATATGTAAGAAGCGCCGTTTTCAAATTCGGCTTGTAAAAAAGTCATAGTGTTTTGTACTGAGGATTGAAGGGGAGAAGTCCCTTTGTCATTGCACCATCGCCACCATTTTTTATATGTTGTATTGTATTGTTTACGTGTGTTATCACTAAGAGATGCAAGGATGGTTGAAATTGCGCATTCGGGGGCTTTTTTCAACTGAAAAGCTTGCCGCAAAGCTTCCCAGCAGCCAGGGTAAGGGTTGCGTTCATGGGATGCGGTTCCCTAAAAGGAGACAATAAAAGTGTGTTTGAGGGCTTCAAAAAATATATGTCTGAGATTAATAATTGTTGAAATAGTGGATACCAAGCTTGTGAAGGCCAATATGGTATAACTAGCAAGCCTGTTGCCCTATTTAGTATTATTTTATTTAATACTTTAGGTATTAAGGAAAATGGAGGGAATGCATAAAAAAATATGTTCTCCCATGATATAGTGAAAGCGTCAACTGCAAAAGAATCTGGATCTCTGTGCCAAGAAACATATCTTTGACATTTTGTGTTTGACTTTGAGGCAAATAGGTCGACCTCTGGTGTACCAAATTTATTAGCGATATTACTAAATGCGTTGTTATTTAAGCAAAATTCTGTTTCGTAAGCTGTGGATCTTGATTCTTTGTCAGCTTCGACATTTTCTTGGGTGTTTATGTATGAAGCAAATATCATAATTAATCTCTCTTCACACCATTCCCAAATTTTTGCTGTAATGGAATTTAAATGTCTGTGTTTTACACCTCCCATCCGATTAATGTATGCAATAGCTGTGGTATTATCTAGTCGAAGTAATATTCGGCAATGTTTTTTATCATTAGCAAAGCATTTTAATCCATAAAATGCAGCCAAGAGTTCTAAGTAATTTATATGATGGGCTACTTGTTGTATGGTCCAAAAACCATGCGTACGTTCACCATTAGCAAATGCTCCCCAACCGGTTGTGGAAGCATCTGTAAAAATTTCCATTATGAATTCGTTGGGTTTAAAATAAAATTTGGATTTGTGTGAAAGAAGAGCATTTTTCCACCAGTTAAATTCTGGGCGTAAATAGTCGGAAAGAGGCATATATGCATTATAGTCCCCTCCTTTCTTTTTTAAGTGTAAATATTTATGTCTTTCAAACGTTTTTGTATGAGACCAACTATATGTTAAGGCTGGACATGCAGATATTAGCATTCCTTTAAGTTTTGCAAATTCGCGAATACGGCAATTGTTTTTGTTGGTTAAGTGAAGTAAAGTTTTTAATAAGTATTCTTTTTTATCAATGGGTAAAGATAGTGACAAGTCGGTAGAGTTAAATACAAAGCCTAAATATCTGCATTCTTGTGAAGGTAGAGTTATACTTTTTTCCCGATTAATAATAAAGCCTAAACTTTCTAACAATGATTTTGTTTTGATAATGTTTTCTTTACATTCATTAAACGTTTTGCCAATTATAAGAATATCATCAAGATATATTACTGACAAGATACCTTGAGACCTTAATTGGTGGATTATTGGTTTTAAAATTTTTGTGAAGATATATGGAGCTATGTTTAGTCCAAAACACAGACACGAAAATTCATATGTTTTCATGTTATATCGGAATCTTAAGAATTTTCTGTGACATTTTGCAATGGGTATTAAAAAATATGCGTCCTTTAGATCTAAAGAAGCCATATAGCAATTTTTGTATAACAAGTTTTGAACCATTCTGTAATCTTCTAATTTAAAATGAGGTGCGATTATGTATTGGTTCATCAATCAGCTCATCTGCGTCCACTGCTGGACATAAGCCTCCCGCAATCGATTCCATCCATGCCGTTCTTGAGCAGCACTTATCCAATTTGTCCGGAGTCTCTTGATATCGTCGGACCATCTTGTTGGTGGGCGTCCCCTACTACGATATGCATCCTGCCGCGGTCTCCATTCCAAGATCTTTCGGGTCCACCGCCCGTCCGTAAATCTAGCTACATGACCAGCCCAGTTCCATTTCAAAATGGCTATACGTTCTATGGCATCAGTTATACCCGACATCAGCCGCAATTGTTCATTTGGTACCCTATCTCTGAGAGAAAGGTTCAACATTGATCTTTCCATCCCTCTTTGGGCGACGCGTATTTTGTTCACAGATTGCTTTGTGAGGGTGAGAGTTTCCGCTCCATAGGTGAGTACAGGCAATACGCACTGGTTAAAAACCTTTCTCTTTAGACATACTGGGATGTTTGATTTCCAAATATATTTTAACTTGCCGAAGGCTGCCCATGTTAGGCCGATTCTGCGTTTTATCTCACAAGTTTGGTTGTCCCGTCCAATGCAAATCTCGTGGCCCAAATATTTATACGAGCTTGCCTGCTTAATAGGGTTTCCTTCTGCTGTTATTTCTTCGCTCGTTATGTATTGGTTAAGACTTTTAAATTTAAAATGAATCTAAAAGTGCCGTTAGGTTTTTTCCTAAGGAAAAAAGGAGACAAAAACTCTCCTTTTTTACTTTTGCAGCGACTTAAAGCGCCCTTGGCCATTAAATCTTGGATAACAGTGTTAACAGAGATTGTTTCGGCTGCAGAAAAAAAAATTTTTGTATTTAAATTTTTTTGGTTTTGGTTTAGAGAAGAAGGGCAATTTGTAGCCCTTAATGCAATTCAGAATGAAAGTACTGTGCGTTAGCTTAGTCCACTGCGAGACAAAATATTACAGTCTACCTGCCAGTCTACATACCTCAGTATTTTCTACCAGTTCTTTCGAACTCGACGGTTCTGATCTAATGTCATTTGGGGTCGTCTTTTCCAGGTGGGTTTGCTGGTAGACGCTTCTGGTTCTCGTTTCCTCTGTTTGAAGTTCCGTCGCTTGTAGTTTAAAGATTTGTTGGCAGGAGTTTTTTCAAATACTTTAATTTCTCGGCTGCTTTTTTCCACTTCTTTTGCTATTTTGCATTTTTCGTGAAAATTAGTTCCGAACAAGAATTTGTCGCATGGCAACTCATGCGCTACCTTTTTAGCTGTTGGTGAAAGCTTTGAAGATAGTAAAAATCTTCTGTGTGTATTTATGTTATGTATACCTTCGCATATGAATATCGCCGCATGCACCAAACCTTTTGTTTCCTCGGTTTGTTCAGCTTTTTCGAGGGAATCGTTAAGGACTTGGCCTAAGATTGTTAGCCCTTTTCCGAGGTTATTTTGTAGTCTAGATAGATAATTATCAGCTGTTTTTTGGTCGTTTGTTAGGAGGACTTGTACTTCAGGGTTAATATTTGCTGCTTGGAGTAATTCGCCATTAGACGGTATGGCATATTTTTGGTGGAGTTCTTTTAGGTGTTCTTTGTCCACCCCTTTTGTGATATAGGTAGACCACCGTGTCCAAATTTCATTATGTAAGGGAGGTCCCAGTGTTCCCTCTCCTTCTGGGTTAGAACCCAAAATCTGATTAAAATCATGCTCAATAATATCGGGCGGCCCCATTTCTAAAGGAGTTATGTGTGAATCGCTCCCTGAAGTAGTTTGTTCAAATTCTGAACTACTTGAGTATGACTCAGTTTCGCCTGAAAATGTGTAAAAAACAACTATTTTTAGGGTGTTGAATAGAATTTATTTATTTAAAATTTATTGGTCCTCTGAGTATACAGTACCAAAATACGCCGAAGTCAACAGACATAAACAAAATAGTGCTATGGTACTTCACACCGACCGATCGATAACGCCTCGGTGATGTTTATCTTAACCTTAACATATTATGTATGAATCAGCATCCTGCATGCATGGTCGCGACACTGGTACGTAACATTCTGTGCGACCTAAAGTCGCAGTGCGAACGTTTCCTTATGTAACTCACATATAGTAGAGTTACTGCATACCGTGTCCCTTTTTTGTATGATATTTAAATTCTAAATAAACTATATTTATATATTTATTACATATTTTAGTGACTCGAGAGGGTACGTAACATTCTGTGCAACCTATAGTCGCAGTACGAATGTTTCCTTATGTAACACACATAAAGTAGAGTTACTGCGTGCCCTAATAATTTTAATGAACCTATGTTTATATGAGATATATTGACAATTGATTAAAGGAAATAGCATTTTTAAGGGAAGTTAATTTACTTACTTTCCGAAGAACTGGATGGCATTTTCCGCAGAAGGCTTTTTAAGATCTTCTTATATTTATTTGCTTTTTTTGACCGCTTGGGCTGGTGTTTTTCTCGTTTTCTTTTCGGCATTTTTTAACACAGGACACAACACTTAAAACTTGTGAACACTTCGGCACAACGAAGAATAATGAGTAAGCAAACATGAGAAGATGGAATGGAGACTGGGCTTGGATACACATATACAGAGAGAAAAATAAATTTATTTTAACGTTGTGACACTCGCACGGACGAGAATATACTACAGTGTGTTATATACTGGAAACCAAATGTGAAATATAATATTTTTTATATGACAGACATTATATTTTTTTGACGTATTGTTGTGCGTCATATAACCTTGTAAAATTTCAAGGTAGATTTTTACACGTCATTAACCTTTTTTATTCTGCTTATTGTTAATTTAGTATTTATATTTAATTGATTTGAAAGTTCTAGTTTAATGTAATTTTATGTAAATTTCACAACGGAAGATACAATAATTAATATATGGCATTTGTATAAAAAATATATCAAGAGTTTAATTGAAAACTTGAACCACCCCTTTGGAATTTTACTGTCTGTTCTTTATGCGACGTTGTACTATACAGCTCGCACCCGTCTTTGATTTTGTAGAAGAATAAGTTTCTTCTACACACCCTTTTACATGCTAGAATTATGTATCTAGGAGTATCCCGCACCCGCCTCTCACACATATCTCGGTCTGTAGACTGTTTAAATTAACTAATTTCGATAAAACAGTTAATTTTCCCATAAAAACCATGAAATTTGCACCGTTAATGGAACAATGCGATCCTGGCGGCAGTTTTTGAAGCTGAATTACCAATGCAAAAGTAGGACCGGAATCGATGTATTGTGATCGGCCTCCTTCCTAAAGCCCTCCATAGTAGTGTCGCTCGGAGTCGCTGTATGGAATCGCCGGCGATGCCGGATTTCATATTCCGATGCTATGTTGCCAATACTATTTTTTTATCCGAAGATTATGGAATTATGAAATATAACAACTATTGAATTGAGTAAGCGGCAGGGCTTTTATAATGTAAATCGACGCAAAGGGGAGGGGCATGGCCCCCATCCCCCCCCCCGTATGACCGCCCCTGTTAGTCACTTCGGTTTCGTGGTCTGTTACTGGAGTTTTAAAAAAGTTTGTAATCTTTGAAAGTTTCTCCCGGTCGCTTAATAATTATTTTTGTTTGCGTTTTTTTGTCGCACACTAGTAGAACTAAGTTTTTTTGATTCGATGAAGATAGAATATAAAATTGAACACGATTAAAAAAATAATTTAAACAGTATTTATAATAAAACACCGTTTTTACTGTTTTGTAGCTTTGCGCCAAACTTCAAACTCAAAACAGAAAACTAAAAATTACAATCTACTGCACACACAGTATGCGCAGCGGAGACTACTGAATACTGTGAATACACAAATCTCAAACCTTCGCTGCTGGAATCCGCCAAAACTGCCAAAAGTGGGGTGGAAATGCAATAAACCTTGATCACGGCGCGGCCAGGCGCGTGTTATTTGGTTGCGTTTACGCAGTTTTAAATTACTTGCGTTTATAAAGTATTAGTGTACTAACAAGGCCTATAAAGGCTTAACGCATGTCGGAATTCAAAAGAAGTAGCGCAAATAAAGAAAACCTTTAGCAACGTTTGAAAGTTAAAACTGATTTTTCATTATTGTTAAAGAGTTGCAGCAGTTTTTCCAAAGAGCGCCCCAGGGCCCCTTGGACCCCCTGCACTGCTCCTTTTTGCTGTATGGTAGTTCCGCCACTGGTTTCGATAATCGATTGTATGCATAGCGCGCTGTGTGGCAGTGCCCCAATTGTAACGATCCCACTGAGCAAGAAACGTTTGTACCAAGTTTACCGACATATTTCTTATGTAAGTGTAAAGTTCGGTCAAGATTTGCATTATGTTTCGCGCAAGTTTTCAGCAAACCGCAAATCTTCCTCCGGGTGGCATTTCATTTATAAAGTTTCCTTGAGAAATTTGCTTCAAAGTTACGATTGTAAGCTTTACTCTATGTAAACTTACTGCCAGCTTACATTAAGTTGTTACAAATTTGCAGCATACATATAGCCAAGTGCACACAAAAAAATCTATATTCTAGTTGAATCTAAAATAGTTAATTCAATCCTTTCATATACACCCTATATAACCCACACGAAGTTAAATTCGAAATGAACTTACTCTTAGCGTCAACAAATAATTAAAAAAATTTTGAATAAATGTTAGAGTTACTTTAATTTTTATTATGTTGTTGTAACTAAATATAATATAAATTGTACCTGAATTTAACACTGGTTTATATTTATTATAATATATAATTGCAGCGATATGTATTTCAGGTTAAATATAATTTATTTATAGATTGCCTTTAACCTTATGTTATTTTAAAAGTGAATATAGAAAAACATTAGGTTTAACACGAATTAGTATTAATGTGACAACAACATAAGCCCGACTGGAGTTTATTTTAGCCTTAGCTAAATTTTAATTAAGTGACAGTCAAACATAGTTAAAGGGTAATAGAAACATAGCTTATAGTCAGTTTGAAGACATAATTACTTTAGATTGTAGTCTATTTAAAACTATATTATTTTTTATTTAATATTACCGTAAAAATCGCTCCGATTTTTTTCTTTCGGTTCCAAATAAACCATAAAACGTGATATTTGGTTTATTTAGTCGTTTATGCCCTATTTAAGTTTATAGTTACTTATCCAAAATTTACATCAAGATACACAAGGGTCAATGAGAAGGTATCAAATAAATCAACCTGGATAAAGATATATAATGCAAATTTCTGCATGGAAACTTTGAAATTAAATAGCGCAAAAGCGGCTAAACCAAATATTTGGTTGCATGGTATATTTTGAAATCAGAAATTTGTTTCTTTTAATAGTAAATGTAGATGGTTAAGACAAAACCTGTTTACTTACGTATTTGACATTTTCTTCCAAGTACATCTTTTAAGAAATCCTGTAAGTACAATTCAATTTATAAACATTCCTTATTCACATAACTATTCATTATTATAATTTACGAATCTGGAATATATTTCTTATTTGCAACAATATGAAATAAAACCATAACTTTAAGAAAATAATATAATTTATTAGCGACAAAATACCTATGTATGTGTGACATGAAAAAATAACGTAGCAATAATTGTCACTATACTGTATTGTCAACAAAATGGCGGCACCCATAAGTTAATCAACTTTCACATGACTCGACCACTGTGCGTTGAGGTCGCGGACCACTGTGCCATCCAATGTCAAGGTTAATAGAACAAGACTTAGCACTTTCGGTGTATAAATACCCGAACGTTGGATGGACAAGGCACCTTCGTCTTTCCGACCTGGTCAACTCTCATACCCTCAGGAGTGCTATAGAACGGATGATCTAAGCCCCTCTCCTGAGTCCCTACTGTGAACCCACTGTCCTAGTTAACATCCCCTAGTAGAACACCGCCACGTCCCCCAGATAAGGTCCCCCGGAACATGCTAAGCGGTCTCTGGGCTACTGGGTAAATTATTGTAGAATACTTATCATTAATAAAAGGGTACTCTGTTTTTAGACGAGCGTCTTATTTCCCACTCCACGCCCCCTCTAGGACCAAAACGGCCCTAAGTTGTGACATGGTGGAGGCGCCTAACCGTTCCCGAGAGGCTTAATCATCAAATTAAGTCAACACTAGAGCCAAGGAGGACCCCCGAAGCGTGAAGGAACATTTGGAGGCAGCCCAATCCAACACGATTAAAGCTCTAAAAACAACAGAGAACAAATTAAAAACCCTAGAAAAATTTACAGCAAATACTATCAACGAAATCAAAAAAGAAAACGACGAACACAATACAATGCTGGTAGCAATAATGAAAAATAATATAGAAACATCGAAGAAAATAATATTTCTTACCAGAGCCATCAAAAACAATGGAATAATTCAATCCTGCAGACACCGCCAAATCCCAATCGCTACACTAGAGCCCGAGACCCTCAGGTCAGATCTTCAAACATTACAGGACATCCTACAGGAAAATCATCAGGAACTAGCCATACTAATACAAGATATGTCCAAATACTACGAACTGGACATCTGTGAATGCAGCTTCAACCAGGATACACTGACAATCCATCTTAAGTTACCTACAAAACAAAAAAGTCATCAATGGATGTTATTTGAGCTTATAACCCCTTCGCATGGAAAGGACAAACATGTTTAATAGAACACAATACATTATACCTAGCAATCGCTGAAAGAGAAAATGAGTTAGATACCATTCGCCAAATTACCGGCACAGAATTGCACTTATGTAAACCATACGAAAACAAACTATGTTACTTACCCAGATTTTCCGCAGACGTGCTACAGGGACCAGCATGCGCCTCAAAACTCTACCATGGTACTGCAGTAGAGGACCTGACGGCTCATTGTCCCATGAAATGTCACCACTCAAACCTCCTCACCATAACGGAACTAACCAGTGAAGAGTACGCCATCACACATCCAAAAAACGGGTCAAATATTCAATGCACAAATTCATCTACCACGATATCAGAAAACATGTTGACAGTGCCAGGAGCCCTCCGAGTGAAATTACCATGTGACTGCACTTTCCAAGTTAACAACAACATACTTATTCCACGACGATTTCCATGCCCTAAAAATCAAAATAAACAAGCAAACGTAGTCCACGTTCTGCCAGCCGCCTGGACAACACTTAAAACATTCCAACTTATCCCAGTGAACCAAATGACCCCACCAAAGTTCAGTAACCTGTCGGAATGTCTAAACACAAACTGGACTACAGACATAGCACACGTCAACCTAACCTCTAGCAACGAATTACTACAAGAGGTCAAGCAACACCTAGAAACCACCACCCAGTCACCAGCAACATATACATGGCACACAGAAAACCACAGCATCATGCTAGTATGGAACATAATACTGTCTATAGGCCTAGCTTACACCTTATTCCAAAGACCACATGCAATATTCGCAGCCCTGATCAACCCCGCATTAGGTCAAATAGAAGCACAAACAACAAGCCACGACGTAACTTTCTACATAACCTGTACACTATTTGCAACCTGCGTGGCATATATCGCTTTCAAAATAACAAAGTTCATAATAAAAAAATATAAAGGCTTACCTGAAACAGCGGCCAACTCCCACCAAGAACAATCTCTACCTTTAGAAACAGGAGGTCAAACAACTCTGGTCCTAGAAATCCCAAAAAATCTAGAACACACCTCGGGGACATCAATCAGCTGTCTACTAAGAGAACTGAATGCGCACGAACACAGAGGCCAAACAACCCAGACGGAAATAATACAATAAAGGCAAGTACAACCGACACAGTTGCCAAATGTAGTAATAAAAAGTAATCCTATAGGAATAACTAAAAATAACAAAAACCAAAAAACCCAGTAGCCTTATAAATTAACAACTTTATTCTTAAAAATAAACATGTATGGTCGGGCAACGAAACGTCGCCCGAGCATATATATAAACGGTTCGGCCTCCTAGCCGACTATGGTAAACATTTTTAAATTTAGAAGGCCGAATGGGGGGCCTTTCCTCTCCTTCCCGAACCACTACGGTAATGATCCTAAACGGAAAATCCTGAAATCAAAACAAAAAAGAGAGTTATTAAATACTAACATCAAGCTATACAACTCACTCTGGGCAGATCGGGGAAGGCCTTACGCACCACCCTCAAAACTTTCCGCTCATACAGACCGGTTAACATTTCAGGATCTAAAATAAATAGTTCAAAAAAATAACAATAATAAAAATAAGTTTTGAGATTACTTACAAATAGGAGTCAACATATTTACGTAGGCAAACAAAAAACCAATAAAAAGAAAAAAAAACTTACCTTTTTTATATATATATTAGCAATAAATTGTTTTGCTGATACAGACGCAACAATTAGGGTCAATAACAGCGGGACAAAATTCAATAAAACACAGTGGGGCAAAATAATAAAATAATCACATCTAAAAGTGTGCTAGACACCGACACTTAGACAGGGAGGATAACGTAACTCTAACCTTTCAGATTGTAAAAGCTCAGGAGCAAGAAAAAATATACAATTATTATATTATCATACGTTTATACACTTATTATACATTAAATTTTACATATACACAAATACGTAACACGTAAAAATAGTTACTAGTTAAAGGGATAAAAGGGATAACCGTACCAAAGTAGAAACCAAGTATAACTTTGACATGAAAAACCGATTTATACAAGGAAGTCAACGTTATACATACAGGGGACGGTACAAATATAGAAATAAACAAATTATTATATACACATTTTTATTTATTATAGATTATATGAAAATATTTATACTTAAGATATTAAGCTACCGATACTACATAAGATCTTTCTGTTGTTACATGTAACACCCACGACTCCACCAGTTGGCAAAAGGACACCAGACCATCCGGCAACAAGTCAAGCATCAGGAACACCAGTAACCAAAAGGACATAGCCGGCTGGAAGTCAGACTGGTGGACTGGGATGAAAAATCAACAGACAGAAGAAGCAATATAAAATATATATGTATTATAAATTCGAAAATGTTGTAAAGCAAGCCTAGCATGTTCCTTAACATTGGGGTCCAATGTTTTTCAAAGGGGGGGCATGTCAACAAAATGGCGGCACCCATAAGTTAATCAACTTTCACATGACTCGACCACTGTGCGTTGAGGTCGCGGACCACTGTGCCATCCAATGTCAAGGTTAATAGAACAAGACTTAGCACTTTCGGTGTATAAATACCCGAACGTTGGATGGACAAGGCACCTTCGTCTTTCCGACCTGGTCAACTCCCATACCCTCAGGAGTGCTATAGAACGGATGATCTAAGCCCCTCTCCTGATCCCTTCCTTTAAAACGCCCCTCAGGAGTGCTATAGAACGGATGATCTAAGCCCCTCTCCTGATCCCGTCCTTTAAAACACCCCTCAGGAGTGCTATAGAACGGATGATCTAAGCCCCTCTCCTGAGTCCCTACTGTGAACCCACTGTCCTAGTTAACATCCCCTAGTAGAACACCGCCACGTCCCCCAGATAAGGTCCCCCGGAACATGCTAAGCGGTCTCTGGGCTACTGGGTAAATTATTGTAGAATACTTATCATTAATAAAAGGGTACTCTGTTTTTAGACGAGCGTCTTATTTCCCACTCCACGCCCCCTCTAGGACCAAAACGGCCCTAAGTTGTGACAGTATAGGTAATTTAAATCTAACATCGCAACACGAAAAGGAAAATCTGCTTTAGCAGCTTACGAAAATCAAAAATATTCGGGACACATAACTTAAAAAGAAAACGGGAATTAAGGACCATGAAGCAACAAAGAGATGAGTCAATATTTTTTCAATATTAAGTTACGAGTTCCACGAACTTTAACAAATCATGCGACTCACCCCCTTTTTGCACCAAGGTCCTCAATTATGACTAGATATACCTAATATAATTTCTAGTCACAGCGCGAAAAGGAACTAAAATGCTTGCACTTCTTCTTAACGTGCCATCTCCATCAGTGGAGGTTGGATATCACAGTAGCAAATTCTTCTCGGTCTTCAGCTGTTCTAATAAGCTCTTCAAAGTTCAGTCCAGTCCATTGGCGTATGTTTCTCAGCCATGATGGTTTCTTCCTTCCAAGGCCACGCTTGCCTTCGATCTTTCCCTTAACAATAAGTTGTGCGTAACGATATTTAGGGTTTCTCAGAATGTGTCCCAAATACGCTGTTTTCCGGATCTTTACGAGTTTAAACAGCTCTCGTTCTATCCCCAGCCTGCGTAGAACTTCTTCGTTTGTGGTGTGCGATGTCCATGTTATTTTGAGCATTCTACGGTAGGTTCACATCTCGGAAGCTTCTAATTTATTAATGGTTCGTGCTTTAAGTGTCCATGTTTCGGCTCCATACAAGAGGGTAGACCAAACGTAGCACTTCGAGAGTCTTAAACGCAGACTTAGGCTGAGTCGTGAGTCGCAGAGTAGCTTCCTAAGTCGCACGGAAGCAGTTTCTGGCTTGTTCTATTCTACATCTTATTTGTACGTCAGGATCCAACTTGCAGTCCATCCAACATCCCAAATACTGAAACCTATCCACCTGTTCCAGAACTTCGCCGTTTATTTGAATTGGTTATGGGACATTTTTTGAGTTCTTGATGGTCATAACCTTGGTTTTCTTTATGTTTATTTTCATGCCAAATGCTTCGCAAGCCATGTGAACATTACTGAGGAGTCGTTGTAGGCCCAGATCCGAGTCTGCGATCAGGACAGTATCGTCGGCGTATCTGATGCTGTTAATGTTCACGCCATTAACCTTAACTCCGTCTGAAGAGTCCGCCAAAGCTTCGCCAAATAATAATTCCGAGTAAAGGTTGAACAATACTGGTGATAAAACGCAGCCCTGTCTAACACCCCTGTGGATCTCTATTTGCTCGGACGACGATTCCTCAATTTTAATTCTCGCGTTCTGGTTCCAGTATAAATTCTGCAACAGTGTAGTGTCTTTCTCGTCCAGACCCATGCCACGAAGAGAGTCCATCAACAGGTCATGTTTCACTCTATCAAATGCTTTCTCAAAATCTATGAAGCAGATGAAGAGGTCTCTTTGTTGATCATAGCATTTTTGTGCTAATACCAGCAAGCTAAACAGGGCCTCTCTCGTACCCATTCCGCCCCTGAAACCAAATCATCTCCAATATTTGCTTCGCATTTGCGAGAGATGCGGTTAAGGATTATTCGCAGCAGAACCTTTAAAGCATGGCTCATCAAACTTATCAGTCGAAAATCTCCACAGTTTTTGGGGTTTGATTTCTTTGGTTGTGGTATGAAAACAGATTCTAGCCATTCGCGAGGTACCTTACCAGTATCATAAATACGGTTAAACAGAGAGACAAATAGATCAGTGTTCTCCTCGCTAATTAGTTTCAAAATTTCAGGTCATTCTCTTCTTGGAGCTGGTTTTAAGTTTCTTTCAGTGGTCCTATTCAAGATGTCTCTTATGGTTTTCCAGATGCTGTCTACATTAGTGGATGAAGCTGGGTCACGAGGCACATTTGCAAGCTGTTTATTTAGCTCTTCACTCAAAGTTTGTTTTATGGTGGCATCTCTCAGAAGTCCAACATCTGGTCTTCTTAAAGGTTTTGATTTTTTCGTGTTTTTCCATTTGGGCCGTACTCTGGCAACAACAGGATGGTGGTCCGAACCAATATCGGCTCCAGGATAGGTCTTAACATTGATGAGCGAGTTGTGATATCTTTTGTTGACCATTATGAAGTCTATCTGGTTTCGGACCGTTCTGACACTTTTTATGTTGTGGTGATGTCCATGTATAAAGTCTGCGAGGGTGATGTTTGAACCATGTATTTGTTACTGCCATGTTGTATTGCTGGCAGAATTCAATGAGTCTCTCGCCTCTGTCATTTCTATCACCCAGTCCAAACTCGCCAATCAGGTCCGACACTCGTCCTTGTCCCAGCTTGGCGTTGAAATCTCCCATAATAAACACACAACTCAACACAACTTAAGTTAAAACAAAAAATCTAATTCTAAAAACATTGTTACATCACTGGTTGTATCATAAAGATAAAAAAGAAACTACCTACTTATGTGAAACACACATGTTACCATTAAGTGTGTGGAGTACAGTGGGAAATATTGAATAAAGGTCAGTAAGTTTAAGACTAACGAAATTAGTTTCTTCTGATGTTACTTTATAAGCTCTAATATGGTCATCATATTCTAAAATGTGAAGACGATTGCAAATGAAAAAAACCTCAGCAGTGTCATCTTTATTGATACAAAGGCAGACTATTTTATACATCTGAGGTTCTTCTTTTACATATTTGTTTACCAAAACCAAATCCTTCCTATATTTTATTCCGTTAAGTTCATACCAGGATGTTATACAAAATTCCGATAGATTTAAATAATTTCTTAAAAAATCATTGACAAATTCATTACTATCTTGTCAATAATTATACCATGATCGATAATATCATTCAATCCCTTTTTTGCAATAATTCTATGGCAACATTTTTCTTGGGTTCGTAACGCTAAGGAATAGGGTAAATTTCTCCTACTTCTTATATTTTGTGCATATGTTTTAAAGTCTTTGTGTTTCGCCTCAGTTCTTTTGCATGAAAAAAGCTTTGGGGTCCAGTTCTTTCGATAATTGTGGGATAGTGCAATAATAAATGATGTTTAGGTTTTAATTTATGTTCAAATAATTCTAAATATAACTTATGATGGGTCTCAATCAGACTCTTCAAGAATTGTAGGGTATTTTCAGAAAAATGAACAGTAAGGAGAATTTGAATAATATCGAATAATATTAAGTAAAAGTGCCAAACTTTATTACTCTTAGGAATACAATCTGCGCCAACAAAAAAACGAAAATTTCTTACTAAACATGACATTTCCGAAGACGACAATATTATGCATCCATTTTTAAGGTGTTCATTTTTAATACCTGGGGGAACGTTTTTTTCGGATAGGTCGTATGTGAAATATTTATTTCTACTATTTAACATATCTAGAGTAAAATGTCTTTGTTTTATGAAATACTGAATTATTGTCATATCGGCAAACGCCTTCAAAAAGGTCGTGCATAACATCGCAAGTAATATTGTCATAAACATGACACTTTTATTGTTCATCCTTTACACCTATTTTATTAACAATGTGATTGTCATATTCTTGAATAGTTCTAAGATATAGTTTATTTTCCATGCATTGGATATAGCAATCATCTCGACTAGTTGTACAGAATCTACAATAATTCAGTGCATTAAAACTTTCAACTAAACACAAAATGGAATGCACACCTAAGTTGTCGCCGGTTATTAACTGAAAAGAAAACTGTCAACCTTTTTCCATTTATTGTTAGGATTATTCCTTGAGACTCTAAAACTTTTAATTCTTCTATGACTACATTAAATACTGATTCGTTTCCGAAAGTGGTTCTATCCTGGGAATGAAATATCAAAGCAAGAAAAATATTTTCTAGTCTAGAAGAGAATTCTGGAGAAATAGTAGCAATCGTAAAATAAAGAACACCAATTTTGTAACGTCCAGGGTAGTAGAAACGGGTAAATAATATACATTTACAGGTTTCAAAACCATGCACACTTTTCCATCTTTTTTTTCAGTTTCCTTTTGAGTAGCAACTTTATGCTCTACGGGTTTTATGAGTGTGTTAGATGATTCGAAAAGCTTCAATCGTTTATATTCTGTTTCCAATCCATAAAAAGGTGCTTCTAAGAAATCAAGCATCGAAAGAACCATTTTCTTGTCAGCTGCGCTTACGCCGGTAGTTGTGTTTGATATAATTTCAATTGAGTTACGTAAAGAAGTCAAGAATCCCAGGGAAAAAAATGACTGAATGGCATCCAAAAGATTTTGGATAGCTCCACGTGTTAGAGTTAAGTTATCATGTAAGGTACATAATAGCTGTTTTATTCCATCTTTAAATTTCCTACTAAATAATTTAAATTCATCAGAAAGTCTGACAGAAATAGATTTAAATGCAACTTCTGGTTGAGAGAAACGTGGATCTACAACATCGGAATCTCCAAGGACATCTTTTGAACTGGGTATATGATTATTTTTTTATATTTGCGTAGACTTTTCTTAGAATTCATCATCGTTAATAATATGGTGTTTATTTTTAATATGTCGTTTTAGACTGTACTATATTAAATATTCTTTTACATACATCAAAGGGACAAGGAAAATAGTTAATTTTTTTGTGAAAATATTCCAAATGAAAAAGAAGTTTTTTAATACTTGTAAAATCTTTCCCACATTCCACACACTTCATGGTAACAAAGTATAAAGTTTAATTAAGAAAATATATATTTTTTTAATTAATAGCCTCTTTAAGTAGGGCTAGTAACTTTAAAAGGCTCGATGGCACTTTATCATAGATCGTGTCTATGTTATAAATGCCTTTTTGGATTAAGAGCCATAGATATTCGCTTTGAACAGGGTATTTGGCCGAAATGACGTGAAAATATTTGAAAAGAAAATCTAAGGCCTTTCTTGCACTGGTAAATTGATACTTTATTGTATCCACTACCATAAAATATGTAGATGGTGAGTGTAGGCAGTGGCGTGCCCAGAAATTTCCTTCGGGGGGGGGGTTATCATTAAAAAAATGGCACCGCAGGCGAAAATTTTTTTGGGTGCCACGCCCTTTTTTGAATCAAGGTGCTTGGTTTTTAAGTGGGAAAAATAAAAAAACCGTGAAACCAGGTCCGAAGCTGGTGAAAAGTGCGCTGTCACAAAAGCCCGCCAAAGGCGCCCCCGGAGGGCGAAATTTTTTGGAGGTGCCACGCCCATATTTTACCCAAAAGTCGTTGTTAAAATCGATAAAAAATGAGGATTTAAAAAAAAAAAACAAGCTTCCTCGCGAGCTTCCCGAATCCGACGTCCACTTTATTTTTACAGCAACAACAATAATACTCGCATACTTACAGCGCTTAAAAAACAAGACACGTTCGGTTCTGGCTGGCCGCCATTTAAATTAGACTGCATTCCTCCGGGAGTTGGGAGATTTTGGGATGCGACAGGAAGGTAAAATAATATAAGATTGGCAATTGAAAAATATAATAAAAATTCAAACAAAAATAATCTTTAAAGGGAAAAACTGATTTAAAAAACCTACAATCCAAAATCAAGTCTTCGTTTTTTTGATTTGGTTAAGTCATTAATTACTTCGTCAATACTAACAGGAACTTCTCTGTGAATATTAAGAAGGGCTAAACCATTTAACCTATCTTGCCCTGTTGTGTTTCTAAGATAAGTTTTTAACCTTCTTAAAGTTGAAAATGTCCTTTCGTTGGAAGCCGTCGTCACAGGAATTGTAATAAATATTTTAAGAAGTTTAGCAACATTCGGAAATAGTTCGAGGTATCTTTCTCTTAAGTAAACTAATGAATCTATTGCACTTTTCGGTCTTTCGGTGTTTTCATTTAGTATTTTTTTCCAAAGCTCTACCTCCCCTAATATAATATCAAAGCTGTGAGCATCTAAAATGTGTTCATAAAACGTAAATAACTTTTGTAATTTTTGTTTGTCGACTATATCCGATTTTCCACTTGGAAGGATTACATCAAAACTTGCTAAAATGTTTTCATGTTTAAGTAGTCGATCTTTCAGATGTAATGTAAAGGAGTCTAAGAAGGGTATAAAAATCGCTCGCCTGTAATACACTTCAGGTGAAGAGAATGGTACATTTTCCCGTTGCGTTTGTCTGGAGGTAGTTCGTGGAACTGTTATCTCAACATTATATTTTTCGCATATTTTTACTGCCCGGCTAAACATTTGCTTAAATTCATTTTCAGCATTTTCTCGAATGTTACCTAAGGTATTTCCAACACTTTTTGCAAGGACAACAGCGCTACCCAAATCAGTATTAATTGTTTGTAAACTTTTGCATAGGGGCAAACTAATGGAAAATATTTTAGCAAGTATTTGTAGTGTTGTCTGGAATTCAATGGTTAAAACTGCTTTAACTAGCGCATATGCATCCGAGGAGGCATCTTTATCACACCAATTTTGTATTTCGCTTAAAGAACTAATAGCTACTTCTTGTAATTCCAAATATGTCAATATGGAATCATGCCTCTCCACCCATCTTGTCTGACACAGTTGCTTCAATTTTTTTTTCTTTGTATCAGGACATAATTCCTCAATTTTTGTTTCGAATACATGTTGCCGTTTCGCAGTTCTAAAAAAATTGGCAACTTTTGCCAATGTTCCCATACAATTTCTTATTTGAGAGACGCTGCAAGCATCGGATATCGCTAAATTTAAAGAATGCGAAGCACAGTGAACATACAGAGCACAACTGTGTTTGTCGCGCACGTAGGCCTGGACGCCATGAAAAGCACCACTCATGGCTGAGGCACCATCATATCCTTGTCCAACCATATAGTTACAATCAATATTAAGCCCTGACAAAGTAGTTAATAAAACATTTGCTAAATTTTCTCCAGTCATACTTGTTACGGGAACAAACTTGACGAAGTGTTCCTCAACTTTTAAACTAGATTCATTAAAAAACCGTAAACACAAAGAGAATTGTTCAATACCTGAGATATCAGTCGATTCGTCAGCCAGGACAGAGAACAATTGTGTTTTATTAATTTTCTCAACTATTTTCTGGGTTATGATTTTGCCGCATGTAGAAATAATTTCGTTTTGCGTTTTTGCACTTAAGTATGTTGCATTTTTTGTTAGAGTTTCCAGATGCTTTTTCAATGATTGATCTCCAGAACGTAACTTCGATTTTAGTATTGCTCGAAAATTTCCTTCGTTCTCTACTGTTTCTTCGGAAGATTCAATAGAGCCAGAATCCCGGTGTCCTCTTAATGGAATGCACTGACGTCCACATAAAATAATTGTGTCCACTATGGGCGCGATTTTTTTTCGGTTTTCCTCTCTTTCTTGTTTAGCGGCTTCATCAATTTGTAAATTTATCGGTTCTTGCTTTTTTTCCATTATTAGTGCTATATTCTGCGATTTAATTATACTAAATTTGTGATACTCACTACAATCGTGGCTCTTAAATACTTCAATCGCATCTTTCCAGTTGTCAAATTTTTTCTTAACTAATTTATTGAGTACTTGATGTTTGCCAGTACCTGCTGTTTCTCCGGCATAAAAAACACAGAACTTACAATAAGCACCATCCACCTTTTTTGAATACGCTAACCACTTCCACCTGTTAAACCAATTATATTGAAACTTCAGATTTCTTTTTCCAGTAGATGGAAATCCAAAATTAGAATCTGGATACCAAATATCTTTTAATAACTCCGGCGCATTCTTTTCCCCTACTCGGTCCCGGTCTGTGTAATTGCAGATATCATGTTCATCGTAATATTCGATGATTGGTTGATGTTGAACTTCAATTTCAACGTTGATCGCTTGGGAGGAATGAGAAGTAGACGTGGATGTTGACGATGTTGTAGACATAGAAACGGACGTGGACGTAGATCCAGTTACTGTATCATCACCATTAGTCTTTTGTTTTTTAATTAGAAATGAGTCCAATGTGTTGGTTCTTCGCTTACTGTTACCACTGCCTGAGCCACTCATGATTGAATGAATTTTCTGAAATTTCAAATGACTTATGACATGATACTCATAATAGGACAGTAACTATACCTAACAAAGCGTAAATAATTATATTACACCTTTAAAATAAAATAATATAGGCAATAACAACCTATATTATCATTATCTTATTTTAAAATAAATATTTTTCAAACACAGGTCGCGTGAGACATAAAAATAAATTATTTTCCCGAAATACACAACATGGAAGAAATGTCATGCCTCATAATTGCCCTTAAGGCCCCCACAGACGCTCAGTTTTTTAGCACATGCCGACTGTGCAAACCGGGTTTGCGCAGGCATATCGGCACGTCTGTGGATACATCCGGCC
Organism: Polydrusus tereticollis; assembly: GCA_963920685.1. Taxonomy (NCBI): domain Eukaryota; kingdom Metazoa; phylum Arthropoda; class Insecta; order Coleoptera; family Curculionidae; genus Polydrusus; species Polydrusus tereticollis. Next base: position 92,419,622 of record OY987330.1, read on the forward strand.
GACTGTTCAGGCCGTTAGCCTGGCCTGAGTAAATTCAAACCTGCTTGATATTTGGCCTGCGCGAGCCAAAAGGCCTGAGCGTGTGTGTGCTTGTTCAGTTCATTTGGTCAGTTAAAATAACAAAAAGTTGAAATAAAATGTCGTCAAACTTAAACAAACAGTTTGTATGTTAATTTATTGATTTATATAAAATCTTTCCGTGTTTGAAAACCCATTTCATTTTGTAAAATATACTTAAAAAAACTAAAAACTGCTTATGTCGTAGTTTGTGCAAGTTAAACTGTAGAAAAATCTGTTATTATAAAACTGCGTGTGTGTCCGAGAGGCACAAGTATAGGTGAAATTGCGCAAACTGACCTGCACAGTCGGCCTGTGCTAAAAAACTGAGCGTCTGTGGCTGCCTTTAGATAGAATTCCCCAAAACAAACGACTACTATCCGACCTGAGAACATTTGCCTCGCGACACTGCGCACCTCGGCGGAATTATTTGACCGAATTCACGCTAGCGCAGCGACCGAATTCGCCCCATTTGACCATATACACATACACAAATACACACACTGAACAAAAACAAAAAAACATTTATTTTTTTAGATTAGTCAATATTTCCACAGGGTGATTCAAATTTTTTTTTAAGGCTTAGCTTAAAATAAATTTATTTAACATTTATATAAAATATTTTAAGTGTTAAATTTTTTTTGAATAACTTTATATATAATATATAACCAGTCAACGATTGCTTACTTTTTACTTTACTATACTTACATGGGTTGTGTGATAAGTTCTGTGCACCAAATTCACTAGACAGTCTAGACACAACACATAAGATAGAAATGAGATCGTATCCGATAAATAAATGTATAGGTTTTTCTTTTTACTATATAGACGAAGACGACCGACACCGACACTACTTACTACTTACACCTTACTCCTCTATCTAATAAATGAAATAGGGAAATAGGAAATAGCCACGGGCAGCAGTCGGAGCGGGGCGCTGGCGTTGGTGACGTAATATTATAGGTATATTGTACTGTACGTACGTATAATAATTTGTAATAATCTCAATCTGTATTCTGTACCTCCACAGCTACACCACAGAAAGTGTACAGACAGTGCAATAATTATTATTCATAGATTCATAGAAGATGACTTTGTTGTTTTGTAGAGTGGGTATATCTTTTTTCGGTTTTTATTTTTATTTTCTTTAGTTTTTTGTTTAGAAATTCGAAGCCTTGGGGGGGGGTTTGAACCCCCAAACCCCCCCCCCCCCCCCATGGGCACGCCACTGAGTGTAGGTCCCCCACAATAAGTAAGTACGGCTTTTGGATTCTTTCCACTGCCTCATCAATAGGAGACGAATCCTAAAGAAAAAAAGATAAGTGCGAGGTAATAATTTATAAAATGTAACAAGAAACGAATTATAGCAAGACGCAATTCATAGCACTAAAATATTCATAGCAAGAAAATAATACAAATATTATATTATTACTTCATGAGTTTGAAGATACATCGGGTTTCGGGCAGGAAATTAAAAACTACTTTTTAAAAAAGTGCTGACGTTTCGACTGGTTTATTTCGTCTTTATCAAGCCTAGTTTTTTACAAAGGCTTTTGTGTCAAATGAATTCGGACCATTTATACAAAGGTGTGTTTTGTAAATAACCTTGGCAAATACGGAATAAACCACCCGAAACGCCGCATCAGCACTTAAAAAAAAAGCCTTTTATATTTCCAGATGTCCGAAATCCGATATACCTTCAAACTCATTCTAGTAGTACGAATGCTAATTTGCTTTTGCCACAATGTTATTTCATTTTAATGACGAAATTTTAAACAAATTCCTTTTTTTATTCAGAGACCGTTAAACCTATATTGGATAAATATAGAAGAGCTTCTAAAAAAATATATATTTATTACCTTAACATGAACAAGTAAGCCTTCTCGAGCTTCTATGATATAATACTTCCATACGCCGCCCTCGCTAGTTTTTTGACGTCCAGTCGGCGGCACTAAGTAGGGTAGTAGACTTAATTGGAAACAAAATTTTCCATCTTAAAAAAAAACAATAATATATTATTATTATTATTAGTATCTACGTGAAAAAACAAAAGCAATTAACTATACTTTTATTTTCAGTAGATTCCAAAAGGTCAATAAAATTAAGTGCTGTGAAATCCGTTACACTGCTTTTTTTTAGCGAGAATATAGTCGAAAAAAAAAATGTCCCACTTCATATCGTCGTTAAATCCGCAAAACCTCCTATAAGAAGTTCTCAGAATTTTACAGGAGAAGATAAAAACATTTTTTAAAAGTTTAATGTGGGTGTTTTAAACTAATCGTCGGATATATTTGCGTTTGTTGGCTAATTGATGATTTTATAAACAAAAAAAATATATATAATTTAAAATAATAATGTCGTGTCTCATACGTGGTTTTGAAAATCTAAATTTGTCAATAAATCTGATACGAGGTCTCGGAAAGAGTCAAACTATGTCAAATGAATGTTTAAAAAAAAATTTATTTAAAGAACTTGACAAAGTAAAAAAATATGTTATACTTAAACATAAAATCCAATGTTTTTAAAGGTGCGGAATGTTATCATAGTAAGGCCAGAAAGCATCATCAATTTCCTTCTTTAAAATTTGGAGGTGTTGATACTTATCAGCTTTGATTTTCAACCTTTCATTGTAATTTTTGGTTAGTACGAAATTTCCTGACAAATTATTTGGCCTTTTATTGTAGTTTTGCCATTCATCTGAATAGTTTAGCTTATACAATACTATTACCTTCGGATCATACTTTAAGCATCGAATATCCGCCACAGTCGCATCACCTACCTTGTAGCCTGGCCTAATATTTGAGTAGAATTTTAAGTTGTTAAAGTTTAAAAAATCCGTGTAGGCCAAATATTTGACAAAAAATGGGTTTGTGTGTCGAGCTTCTCTACATACAGCTATGTAATCTGTAGGCAAATAAATGTCCTTGTTTTTAAGTCTGCGCTCAATTAGACTGTGGGCACTGTCTACCTCCATTTGTGTGTGACCCTTTTCCAGATAATTTTGAATAATCGTAACATTTTTATCAATAGCAATTTTTAAGAGTACATTTGATAGAAGTGTGTTACGGTTTTGGTAGCCACAACCATCACTTATCAAAATTATTTTTTCTAGCGCAGGATGTTCCTCAATGCGCGCTATTAAAAAATTGTACAGAATTGAGGCTACATTCGTGGCATCCAGGGAGGCTTGAGTTTCGTCCCACAAAAAGCAGTGGACATCCCGAGTTCTTAAATTAAACAATGTATAATTGTGGACACATAACTTTTTCTTGTAGTATACTGCAGAGCATTTTAAAAAAGGAGCAAGCTTTACAGCTTGCATGTCCAGGGTGAAAGCTAAAACAGTCTGTGGATTGCCTATAGCCAATTCCTTGTCAGCAGCCTTTTGTTCTCTTGCTTCAGTTTTGCGTTTTTGGTGTAGTTGATATTCAGCTTCTTCAATGTGACCATGTTGATAGGCCATGCAGAGATCACATTGATCTTTTCTGGGTCTATAAAGGGCAATGTTTTGGCGTTCCATTTCTTGGACAAAATAGTTTCTCGAAATAGGTTCAATCTTTTTTTCACAAGCAAATTCCTTAAAACGCCTATAAAGGTCATTTTTATTTTGAAATATTGGTTTCAAATACAACTTACTAGTTGATGAGCGGCAATAATGGCTGGGAAGCTTTGGAATATCTTTTAAAAAGTTTTCTACAAACAGTTTTCTTTCCTTCATTGTTTGAGTTACCCTGGAGCGAGAATGTGAAATGTCAGGATTTTCATTCGAGTGCATGCCAGTATTTTTCTCAGCAGAAATACACCAGCTTCTCACGGACCATTCGTTTAACCCCAACGTAGACAGGAACATTTTCTTACAAACTGGAGTTCTTATGGATTTGTTCTTAAGGTAATAATAAAAAGTTGATGATCTTCTGGAGTTTTCTTTGTGTTTCTTGCTATGAACCACATCAACCAAAGTGCTAACAAATGACTTTCTACTAAGCCATGAAGTCATCTTTTTCCAAAAGATATTAAAAATGTCTTCTCTATCTTGTTCAGAGAACTCAGAGCATTGTCTTTTGTTGATCACACATCTTTGAGAATTACACCTTGCACCCAATTTTCTTGACTTTCCATTCTGGTCATAGCTGTATTTTCCATCAACTTTTTTTACTCTATCATAGTTCTCACCCAACAGACGTCTTCTTTTTTCGTGGGTTCTTTTGTCTCTGGTTAGTCCCTTCCTTTTTTTAGATTTCTGTACATTTTCTTCTTGTTCTTCTATCGGACTAGATGCATTTGGTTGTGGAATATCGTGGTCACTTTTCGCCTCCTCTTCGCCGGAAGTTGGATCTTCCAATTCACTTTCAGTCTCATAATTGGGGTCATCTGATAAGTCTTCAATATCGGTGGCATTATTATTTAAAGAGGCCTCGAAATCGTCCTGAACAGGTATGTCACAGGCTTCACCTTTCTTTTCATTTTCTAATGGTGTTATGGAACTTTCCTCAATTAGTTCTATTATTGTTGTATCAACAGTTATATACTTTGCGCAAACCTCTTTATTTAAATAATTGGAATAGCGTTCTTCTTTCTCTATTTTCGACTTCCCTAATATCGATTTTCTCTCTTATATTATTATGTGATAAAACGCCATTTTTTTCATTACAATATAAATTACTATCTTTGCAAAGGTTTTCCGCAAGCTGGACAGAATCCGGATCATCTAGAATTGTAAGCCCTTCGTTAGAAATAACGCCATGACTTGTTTTTTCAGTATCTTCTTTGCTGGTAGCCAATTTTAAAAGTAAAAGAGTTCTTGCTGATGCCATTTTCTATCTGCTAAAAACGTTTTTTGTACATTTCCATTCGGATATTTGGCAATAATCCAACAACCGAACAAGGTTATTTGTAAACAAAACCACTTAAGATACATCTAGTGATAGGGCAAGAACTCGTATCAGAATGGACAAAACCACGTATGAGGAGACCCATGACAGGACAAAAGATCGTATAAGAAATAATATTTTAAAATGCTTATTTCTCATATAAAAAGTATGTCCTTATAGTTATTTATAATAAAAGTATAATCACTTACCTTGCCACTACACATCCAACACGTTGAAACACAAAAACACAAACAAAACAAGATGTAACAAGCTACTTTTTGAAGAGCGCGAAGCAACGTGGTCTGCTCCTATACAAAAACAATCTGATACGTGTTTTCACACGAGCTTCGCTGATACAAGGTTTAGATTTTAGGTTACATTTTTAAAGGGAGTGGGGGTATGTCAAGCGATATTCTACTATTAGATGGAACTGTATACGCGCTTTTGATTAAGCCAATAATGTCAATTTGGGAAAAAACGCCTTATACGAGGTTTTGCGGATTTGCTGACGATATGCAACGAAAGTACTGAATTGGGATACAAGTGAGCAAAGTCCGATTCGATCTAAAAAAAGATAAAAATTAGAAAACATATATATTTTAGCGTCACTATGTACACGTACTAATGATTCACTTGTCAAATCTTTAAGTATTGGCCATTTTTGTAGGATCTGTTCGATAGAAACACTGCTCTTATAGTTACTTCTCCGCAGAAAATAGGTCTGCTCCCATTTATGTTGTACAGTGTCCCAAGGATCATTATGAACTTTCAACCAAACAGTCCTCGTTTTCTCCAAGATCGTGGTCGGTGGTACTATCGATTGTAATCTTACTAGAACTATAAGGTGCTTCGCTTTGTTCTAATGATTTCCTTTTTCTTATAGGTGTAGCGTCTCCACTGCGCTTAACAATATTTCTCACTTTGTTAACCAGTTTCCGTGCGCATAAAGAGATCTACCATGTGCTAAATGTATCCGTTTTGCCCCTGGAACGTAATACGATCCAAATGTTTCTTTAGGAAATAATTCAGTAATCTTCTTTGTGATGCTTTGATATTCTGCTTGAGTCAATCTGCTGGAAAACCAAATGATTGTAAGGTTATGATCGAGGTTATATTCAACAACCCAAAAAATTTAAAAGGTTAAAATTAAATGCTTACTGCTTAATTATGTGATCATATATGTGCCTACAGATAATATCCACTAATCTATTGCTGTGCTTTTCATCCAGAATATTTGTTTTATCATAGTATGATAAAATACCTTTTTCCTCAGGAGCTTTAGATAGCACCTCTTTGAGGTCGAAGTCGGGGTATGTTTGAGGACGTGCCAACAGGTCAAAATCAATATCATTGAGAGATATAAAAATATCTGTATCTTTTTGATGAGCCAAATTGAGTACGGTATTATGGTCCGAAGAAGAGAAAGAATCAACTGTTTCTGTACTAGCTGTTGAAGTACTTGGACTATTCCAATTTGGTAAGTCTTGGCAATTTTCCAAGTTGAGGTCCTAAAGCAATAACGCGTATTTAGAAATAATCGTGAAGCTTACAGATGGACATAATATGTATATTTTTTTGCTTGAATAAATAGCGAATGATAGTAGTAGAGGATTAATACACTTTCATTGTCACCCCCCACTCCTCTGACGTCACATGACCTTGAACGCAGGTGTTCAATGATGTCACATGACCTTGACCTTGAACGCAGGTGTTGGTATCACCTTGACCTTGAAAATTTACGTCATATGACCTTGACCTTGAACGCAGGTGTTGGTATCACCTTGACCTTGAAAATGTACCTTGAAGTTTTATGACCTTGATGTTGCATGACCTTGAAAGACCTGTTGTCAATGTTAATTTTTAATGGTGTGACCTTGGCCGCTAGGTATATATGTGGGTAGGAGGTGTCACATTTTAGTATTGAACAGAATATTCAGCAAGACTTTTTCAAAATAATTAGTTAAACGGACATGGAGTATGTGTGTGAAGATTGTAGTGAGACATTTAGTCGTAGTTACAGTATGTTACGACACAGAAGAGAGTCTTGCATGTTTCGATTTGTTAACGCAGAGTCTGCAAAGCGACGGAGAGTCGATGTGGCTACACCAACACCCCAGATGCGAACATGTGTAACTTGTAATATAGCTGTTCCACATAATCAATTGGGTGCTCATCAAAGAACGCTCCAACATCGAAATAATTCCTGTTTGCCATTGTCACAAGGTGTTCAAATTGTGCAAACGGCTTTTAAGAAGAGGATTGCAACATATCGAGTAAGCAGTGAAAATTTCCATATAGACTTCACCATATTTTTTGAAGAAATTAAAGCTCAAGTGCTTAGTTTAATAAGTGAAGTAGTAGCAGTTCGTGGTGCACTAAAAATAAACATGGTTGTGGTGGGATTGTACATTCTTCCCGCACAGGATTCTTACAGTGAAAAATCTTTTAACACGTGTAATGAAATTGTTACTGTTGCAAGTGACTTGGAAGAAGTGTACCGATCATTTGTTGAGGCAATGAAGGTTCAATCAACGGAATTTCAGGAAAAGGATTCAGGTATGTTATAGGTCAATAATTGAAAGCATATTTAATTATTAAATATATATTTTATCTTACAGGTTGGGCATTAGAAAAAATTTTGTACTTGGAGGTAAACATCAATGAATATAAACCATTTGGGGGATCATCATATATCAAGTTACCGAAATTCATTGATCTGAAGAATGCTGTTGTTAATGTTTACAATCAAGATGAGTGCTGCTTCGCTTGGGCCGTCACGTCAGCATTGTTCCCTGCCAGTAACATGTCATCACAAATGACGTCATACCCCCATTACTCTAGAGTGCTAAATTTTACAGGTATGAATTTTTCAATTAAATTGCGTGATATTTCTAAATTTGAAGAAATGAATAATATTTCAGTAAACGTGTATGGTTTACAATCGGTATTTGAACATAATAAATTAAAATATGAAGTTGTGGGCCCATTAAGATATTCTGGTAAAAAGCTGGGTATACATGTAAATTTGTTGTTAGTAACCAAGGATTGTAATGTCAGAGATAATGATGATGATGATGCACACATTTGCGATACAAATTGTATGAAAAGTCATTACTGCTGGATAAAAGACTTATCAAGATTATGTTCAAGTCAGATATCATCAAGTTGTGATAAGCTTTATTTTTGTGATGGGTGCCTTATATATTTTAAATCATCATTCGCTTTGACATTACATCAAGAAAATGATTGTAAACTTAAATACTCAGTTATACCATCAGTTAATTTAAAAGTGGATAAATTTGGGAAAAGTGTAGCGGAAAACATTTTAAAATTTGAAAATATCGAAAAACAAATGCGTGTACCATTCGTTGTATATGCAGACTTTGAATCAGTGCTTAAACCATTAGATTCAACTGAACCAAACCCCGAACATTCTTACAGTACGACAAACGTTAAACATGAGCCGTTTTCTTTTGCATACCTAATAAAGTGCTCCTTTGATGATTCTATTTCAAAATTTGAGTTATATCGCGGTGATGATGCAGCCCAAGTATTTGTATCCCGCATTGAGACAGATCTAAGAAATTTATACAATACGTATTTAAAAGATATTAGACCAATGAACCGTTTAACATCTGATGAAATAAAAGATTTCGATAATGCCACAGAGTGCAACATCTGTGAAGGTCCGATTAACAATAATGATAAGGTAAAGGATCATTGTCACATAACGGGAAACAAAAGACCTGGTGCTGCTCATTCGATTTGTAATTTAAATTATAAAGTACCTACATTTATACCAATTGTATTTCATAATTTGAGTGGTTATGATAGTCACATGTTTATCAAAGAATTGTGTCGTCATGGTGATAAAATTGATGTGATAGCTCAAAGCAAAGAAAAGTACATTTCATTTACCAAAAGTATTTACGTTCATGATTATGTAGACTCAAAGACCATGACAATAAAAAAAAAATATTTAAAATTAAGATTTATTGATAGTTTCAAATTTTTATCAGCATCACTAGATACTTTGGGTAAAGGTTTAGACTTAAGTAGTTTAAAGGAAATGCGCAAGCATTATCCCGATGATAAGAAGTTTAGTTTAATGCGTGGCAAAGGTATTTTTCCATACAGTTTCATGGATTCTTTGGAAAAGATGAACTATCCAAATTTACCAACTAAAAATCAGTTTTACGATAATCTATCAGAGGAACACATTAGTGATGAAAGCTATGAAAAAGCTAAGGAAGTTTGGCGTTTATTTGATTGTAAGAATTTAGGGGAATATTCAGATTTATATTTAAAATCAGATGTGTTATTATTAACCGATGTTTTTGAACAATTTCGCGATATGTTTTTAAACATTTATAAATTAGACCCAGTGCAGTACTACACTCTTCCCAGTTTTTCATTTGATTGTATGTTGCGCATGACCAAGGTAGAGTTGGAACTACTTACTGATATTGACATGATTCACTTTTTTAAGAAAGGAATTCGTGGTGGTATAAGTCAGTGTTCGGAAAGGAAACATATTGCCAATAATATTTATTTACCGAATTATGATGCATCAAAACCTTCTTCATTCATTACTTATCTGGATGCCACAAATTTGTATGGTCATAGTATGTCACAAGCATTACCATTTGGTGGATTTAGATGGTTATCACAACGCGAAATTTTAGATTTGAATATTATGGATATTGACGACAACAGCCCAGAAGGCTACGTGTTGGAAGTCGATGTGCATTATCCACTGGATTTGCACGATGCACATTCTGACCTTCCATTTCTGGTTGAGAATATAATACCACCAACAGAAACAGCCAAATTGTCAAAGTTAATACCAAATTTAAATGATAAAAAAAAATATATTGTGCATTATCGAACCCTAAAGCAGGCGATTTCTAGTGGCTTAATGGTAATGCAAACTCATAGAATTTTAAAATTTAGTCAATCTAAGTGGCTAAAGACATACATTGATTTCAATACAGATTTGCGGAATAAGGCAACATCAAAATTCGGTAAGGATACATTTAAATTAATTATTAACGCCATTTTTGGCAAGACTATGGAAAATGTCGAAAATCGCAACGATATAAAGTTAATCACACAGTGGGAAAACATGCGGGGTAAAGTAGGGGCAAGGGCTTTAATATCGCGTCCGAATTACAAAAGTTCAACAATATTTACCGAAGATTTTGTTGCAATACATATGGATAAACTAAAAATTATATACAATAAACCAATTTATATCGGATTTTCCATATTGGATATGTCAAAGACAGTGATTTACGACTTTTTTTATAATTTCATTAAAGCAAAATTTGGTAGTAACGTTTCCTTATTGTACACTGACACCGATTCTCTTATTTTAAAAGTTTTTACCGACGACTTTTATCGAACAATTGCAGAGAACCCTGATAAGTTCGACACCTCTAATTATGTAGAAGGGAATATTTTTAATATCCGGAAAAGTCAATCAGTAGTAGGTCGGATGAAAGATGAATTTCCAGGTGATCCGATAATGTGTTTTTACGGCACCGGCGCTAAAGCTTATTACATCAGCTCGCTTCATAATGAAGTGAAGAAAGCAAAAGGTGTCAAAAAAGCAGTTATTGAGAAACAACTTCACCTGGAAGATTATCAAAATGTAGTAGAGCGTGGTGGTTTAATATTTCGCAAAATGAAAACGTTTCGTAGTTATAAACACGACGTTTACACGGAAATATTAAACAAGGTAGCATTATCTCACCACGACGACAAACGCTATATAATACCATCAACGACAAAAACTTTGCCTTGGGGACATAAGGATTTAGACTTTTATAGTGCAGACCCAGAAGAAAATTTGGTAAACTTGTTGAAAGTTATTCAATCATATCTTTAGTTTTTAAGTAATTTTATGTCATACCGATTTTAAACTTGTTAAAATAATTGGAAAATTCATATATAAACTGTTAATTTTAATATTTATCAACGTACTGGATTAGTGTTATGTAGAATTTTAAAAGAAAATGCACTACCTCAAGGATGGCAAGATACACCTTGACCTTGATAAAGCTAGTTTTAAAATTTCAAGAGAACGCGCAACCTTGAAAAGTGCCTGTAGTCAAGGGCACTAAGAAGAGTGGTGGCAAGAACGAAGTGAAGGACGGCGAGACTCGAGGTGGGGTGAACTTATAGTGGGGGGAATAGGCATAAAAGCGAGCATCTTGTGTGGAGCTCTTCAGTCTGAAACTTTTAGTGACGACAATTATTCCTGTGTACGTAATGTGTTCAAACATGAGTGATATTTCTGATTTAATGAGTGTTTCAACCCAAGATCTTCTGGGCGTCGAAGATGATTTACATCTGATTACCGCAAACGCCTTTGTGGACGAGCCCGCAGCCCCCGGGAACGACTTGAGTATAGCAGACGATGGAATGGAGCAGATTATGGATGATGCATGTGGCCAGTTGTTGAGGGACATAGAGAAGCGGCAAGCAGCTGAGAACAAAAAAGTCAATGTTCTCAGTAATGTTGTGATTAAGGAAGCCCAGCCGACACATTCAAAATTAAAAAGATTACTGACGACTGGTGGATCCAAAAGCAAGGGTGAATTTTATTCGTCTGTGGCAAAGGATGTGCCGAAAAAGAAGAAATTCACATTTAGGCGCCTCCCCATACCTTTTCCCGGTGGATTCGAGATGCCGTCTTCACCACCACCACCAGCAGCAGCAGCGATTCCAAACCACTTGGCTCCGGTGGTAGTTGTCGTGGATGGCCCAATCATGAGGACACCATCGCCACCACCACTATCACCGGAGCTGTGCCGGAAAGGACGAAAAGGTCGAAAAAAAAATATAGAGCGACCAATTAGTGCATCTAGTGCGTCCACATCATCATCAACGTTTGTGGCGTCTCAACCAGGTTGGCTAGATGAGTTTTCTAGCAGCCAAAGGAATGTCCTAAGAGACGCCTATAATGTGCGGGGTAAACTTTTGGGACAATTAAGGGCGCGAGAAAGTGATGTGGAAATTTACGAGAGACAGATTACGGAACTAAAAAAAAAGTTAGATTTAGCTAGGTGTGATGTGGGACAATTAAAAAAAAACTATTGTTATTAGACAATTTTAGTGTTAAGTTAGAGTAAGTTTTGTAATATTAGATGTATATAGATTTAGGTTTAAGAATTGTATAGGCATATAATTTTAGTGTTAATTTAGAGTAAGTTTTGTTATAGTAAATGTATATAGATTTAGGTTTAAGAATTGTATAGTAATGTAATATAAATGTATATATTTTATAAAAATATATTTAAATAAATATCATCCTAGTCAATTAAATTTTGTTTTATTTACAACATTTTGAATTAGTTAGGTTTATGAGAATCAATAAACCCATAGGCTATATATAAAAAAGTTTAAATCTTAATATTTAAATAATTTTTTAAGCAAACGAAGTTATAAGAAATTTTACTTTAGCGAATTCAAGAAATTATTAAATCGAATAGATTTGTCTAAAACTATATTTCCTTCGCTAACTACATCAGTCGATTGCAAGCCACGATGGGAGAATATCCTTCAGACATTTTTCTTGATATCCAAGGCTACCATTGTTCTTCTTTTGGATACTTTCCAAAAGAGTTAGCAATTTACGATGGGTTTCGTATCTCAAGTTATCTATTTAAAGCTCCTTTTGCGAAAAATATGTTGTCCCTTGCGGAGCTAAAACATGTCAAATGGGCCGAAAAGTATCATGGACTGAAGTGGGAGTCTGGAAACGTAGAACTCTGTGAAATTAACAATATATTTAAACATGTGTTGGAATTATACCAATCACCCAGGATATACGTAAAAGGAAGTATGAAGGCAAATTTCCTAAAGAGGTTTATAAGCGAAGAAATCATTACAGATATTCCCTGTAAGCTGGAACCGAAATTAAGTAAATTTAAGAAGATTCCAGAGTGTTTTTTCCACAAAACGATGCATCCATGGCATTGTGCAGCATCGAATGTAAAACTGTTATATAATTATAGAAATTGCTACTAATAAATATTATATTATTGTTTACTTTGTTTTTCTTTTAATCATTCGTCAGTACCTAATCTGCACACTTTTTCTCTTAGATTGGCTAGCTAGTATTGAACTTAAAATATTTGACTTAGTGTTTACAATAAATCACAACTTAAAATAAAATTTCTTGGTACTACCCGTTTCGTATTTAAATAATTTTTTAAGGCATTTGCTGTAATTTTACGCAGAAATGCAAAAGAGCTAAAATGTTTGCCTTCGCTTAAACCATAGATCCCCGGTTTTTAAATTGTATTTAGTGAAAAAATTTTTTGGTGGTACCTCCATAATATTTGTTATTTATTAATTTTTTTTAAGCATTTGCTGTAATTTTACGCAGAAATGCAAAAGAGCTAAAATGTTTGCCTTCGTTCAAACCATAGATCCCCGTTTTTTAAATTGCATTTAGTTGAAAAATTTTTTTTTGCGGTACCGCCATTATATTTGTTATTAATTAATTTTTTAAGGCATTTGCTGTAATTTTACACAGAAATGCAAAAGAGCTAAAATGTTTGTCTTCGTTTAAACCATAGATCCCCGTTTTTTAAATTGCATTTAGTTGAAAAATTTTTTTGGTGGTACCTCCATTATATTTGTTATTAATTAATTTTTTTAGGCATTTGCTGTAATTTTACGCAGAAATGCAAAAGAGCTAAAATGTTTGCCTTCATTTAAGCCATAGATCCCCGTTTTTTAAATTGCATTTAGTTGAAAAATTTTTTTGGCCGTACCTCCATTATATTTGTTATTAATTAATTTTTTAAGGCATTTGCTGTAATTTTACGCAGAGATGCAAAAGAGCTAAAATGTTTGTCTTCGTTTAGACCATAGATCCCCGTTTTTTAAATTGCATTTAGTTGAAAAATTTTTTTTTTGGTGGTACCTCCATTATTTTTGTTATTAATTAATTTTTTTTAGGCATTTGACGTAATTTTACGCATAAATGCAAAAGAGCTAAAATGTTTGCCTTCGTTTAAACCATAGATCCCCGTTTTTTAAATTGCAATTATTTGAAAAAAAAATTTTTTTGGTAGTACCACCTTCATATTTGTTATTAATTAATTTTTTTTAGGCATTTGCTGTAATTTGACGCAGAAATGCAATAGAGCTAAAATGTTTGCCTTCGTTTAAACCATAGATCCCCGTTTTTTAAATTGCATTTAGTTGAAAAATTTTTTTTATTTGTTATTAATTATTTTTTTTTAGGCATTTGCCATAATTTTAGAGAAAAAAGTATTGAAGTGAAAATGTGTGACTAGATGTAAACTATAAGCTCCCATTTTTTAAAATTGCATTTTCTTAAATTTTAAAAACCCCATTGTCATTTTTTTTAAATTATGTATATTAAGCGAGTTATTTAGATTTTTCTATTTTTTGACTTTTTGAGGTATTTCCATACTTTTTACATCAAAAGTTGCATAATAAATAAGATGCGGCCGGTTTCGAACTTAATTATGGTATTTTTTAAAATTTCTTAATACCGCTATTTTTTGTTATATAAGCAATTGAAATGTGAAATGCATGGGGTGCCCCACCTGGCTATTTTTTAGAAATGTTTAATTTTTAGGCTTTTCGCCCATCCTACATAAAAGTTGTATCTGACATAAAAGATTCGTCTACTCGTGAGCTAAATTATGGAATTTTTTAATTTTAAAAATTAACAATATGAAGCAAGTTTTACAACAATTTATAAAAAAATAGCATTTTTAGTGTCAAGTATCAGAACTTCCTTATTGTCAGTCCCATAAAAAAAAGCTTCGTATAAGAGATGGTCTAAATTATGTGGAGAATATTTACAAATTTTTTATTAAAGTAAAAAACCATAAATAAAAAAGTTCGCCGGTGAAAAATCGTTTTATCTCAGCTATCCGTGGTCCGATCTTGACGGGACCCCCGCAAACGATTTAGACGCCCGTCTACGGTGGGAGGGTGGGCGGCGGGTGGGCACTTATAAAAAAAAAAAAAAAAAACGTATAAACCGAACCTTGCCTACCATCTCCCAGTGTGTTTTGCACATTTCAATTACGCATAAGCGAGCTAGAACTATCTCTGACCTTGAAAAAATTGAACAAACTTCTTTATCCTTCATCCGATTTTAAATCTGTTTCCACGATAATTTTCCTTAAAAAATTTCAACAAACATTTACTCGAAAAGTTTTTCTCTACGACTTACCATTGAGGCACTGTGAAGCTTTAAAGTGCAGTTTTCGTTATTTCACCTATCTTTTTCATAACCCCCTATTGATTTTTGGAGATTTTAAATTTTTTTTTCAGCAATTTTATGTAGAAAAATATGCCAAGAAATATTTTATAATGACATTTCCTCATAAAATATCGCCAAGTGGCCGAAAAAAATTCTTAAAGGTTGAAAATTTGCATATTTTATATTTTACAAAAATTAACGATTTCTTGATTAAAATGGGATCTTTAGAGGTAAATGAGTGTTTTTGTAGTATAACATTTTTTTCCCAAATGTTTGCATGTATTCGAAAAAAATTCTTAAAAGTTGAAAATTTACATATTTTATATTTTGCAAAATTAACGATTTTTTGATTAAAATGGAATCTTTAGAGGTAAATGAGTGTTTTTGTAGTATAACATTTTTTTCCCAAATGTTGGCATGTATTCGAAAAAAATTCTTAAAAGTTGAAAATTTAAATATTTGTTATTTTACAAAAATTAACGATTTTTTGATTAAAATGGAATCTTTAGAGGTAAATGAGTGTTTTTGTAGTATAACATTTTTTCCCAAATGTTGGCATGTATTCGAAAAAAATTCTTAAAAGTTGAAAATTTAAATATTTTTTATTTTACAAAAATTAACAATTTGTCGAGAGAAATGGAATCTTTTGAGCTAAATAACTGGTTTTTCAGTAAAAAATTGTAAGAACTTTAAATTTCGTAGGTATGACGAAAGATCATTATTGCCTTAAAAAAATTTTGCCGTAAAACGTTGGGATAAAAATTGACATTTAACAACTAACTACGCTCAAGTCTTTATGTGGCCCTCCGAAGAGGAATTGGGGAAGGGGGTTAGGGTGGGTCAGGGTTCGGGCGGTCGCATAGTAAAGAGAATAGGACTTCTACGGAGTGGTTGAGTCCGCAGGACCGGCGTCTATATCATCTTCAAAATCCCACCAAGATGTGGAATCGGCTGGTCCGCTAAAGTCATCGCTGACTTCTACCGATCCCGCATTCGATGTGGAGTCCGCAGGTCCAGTGGCCTCAACATTTTCAACTCGCCTCGATGGTGGTGGTCTGTTGGGTCGAGGAACAATTCCAGTCTCATCGCTAAACAGCGACGAGCCACGGCTTGCAGGTCCTTCTTGGGGTCGAGGAACATATTCTGTCTCATCGCTAAACAGCGACGAGCCACGGCTTGCAGGTCTTTCTTGGGCCATGTCCAAGATGTATATGAATTAATTGTGAAGCTGAACTAGTATTTATATGCTAACATTGTAGTGGGGGATAATAATATTTGAATGATCTGCCTTATAGCCATTTATAATAAACATTACTCGGTCTCTACCAACAGTAACACAATCAAACACAAGATTTTTATTTTTAACTAATTTGAGAGAAATGCGATGAATTATGTACTGCAGAAAATCCCTTGAAGTTTTTCTATTATGCGATGATAACAAATACCACATGTTGGTATTGTATCATCCCAAAAATGGGACTTCTGCCTAACTAACTAACTACGCTCAAAGTATAAGTGTGGTCCTGAAAAGGACCGTTTTTTGTAGGTTTAGGGAAACCAGCTAATTCGGCTGTTCCCCTCTGGCGATCTGGACAGATCGCGGTGCAATTATCCGACGCCAACGCCGACGAGGTGCTGGTGGTTCGGGCGCTTTAACCCTTTCTTCCTCGTCGTCGTCGTCGTCGTCGTCAATCACCACCACGACAGGTGGTGGTGGTGGTGCTGCTTGTACTGTCGGCTTAACGACAGCGATCGGTTTCCCTTCAAATTTCTTCTTTGAGGCTGCCCAATACTCTTCGATTTTCCTCTTCCTGGTCGAGGTCAACATCAGTCTAGTAGCGTCCATGGCTGGATGAAGAGTGATACATTCTGCTATGCGCATTGTCCTGGCACAGTTCGCCTTCGCTTCCTCCTTCGAGGGGCATATCCCTGACGGCACCGCGGCTCAGCTCAGTCAATATCTCAGGGGCGGCGATCTGTGTAGGGCAGTTTGAGACCGCACCAGGTCCTTTCCTGGGGACGGCCTCGGTAGTTGAGAGCATGTCGTGATCTTCTTCGTCCTCCGCCGTCCGGGCTGGAGGGTTTTCACTGTGTAGTGCCATTATTCCGGTCACTGCAGTGTTTGCCGTACTCGGCTCCTTCGCTGCCGACCTGGGGCAGGTTATGCCCAGGTGGTAGGTCCTTATACTCGGTGTCTGGGGGTCGGCACTAGGTACTGGAGGTGAGGCCTCACCGTCCAGCTCTTGGCGTCGCCTGTTCTTCGCTATTTAATCGAAATACCACGTTCGCCACGTGGTTTCCGTCTTCCGCCGACCTGGTGCAGGTTATGCCCAGGTGGTATTTGCTTGCACACGCCTCTCCGGCCATGGCGTCGGCTTTTGTAGATGTGGCACGATCCGTACAATGCTGGCAACGCCGGCTATGTCGGATTTTCGCAGTATTTCTTTTTTAAATTACTCCGCCACGTAGTTTTCGCGTCTTGCCAACCTGGTGCAGGGTATGCCCAGGTGGTAAACTATTGTAGTCTCCTCCTCGACGATGGCGTCGGCTATTTCGGCTATGGCACGGCTTGTCCAATGCTGGCAACACCGGCTATGTCGGATCTCCGTCGATTCTCCTCTTTTAATTATCTTGCCACGTGGATTTCACGTCTTGCCGACCTGGTGCAGGTTATGCCCAGGTGGTATCCTATTGTATACGCTTCCCTGGCGATGGCGTCGGCTGCTACGGTTATGGCATGGGTCATCCAATGTTGGCAACGTCGGCGTTGGCTGGTGATCGTAGTTATTCTTCTCAAATTTCGTTTGCCGCTAAGTTTTCTTCGTCTGCCGACCTGGTGCAGGTTATGCCCAGGTGGTAGGGTATTGTATACGCTTCCCTGGCGATGGCGTCAGCTGCTACGGTTATGGCATGGGTCATCCAATGTTGGCAACGTCGGCGATGGCTGGTGATCGTAGTTTGTCTTCTCAAAATTAATTCTCTAGGCGGAATGGTGCTCGGAACGATTGGCCCTCCTCCGACGATCGTGAGCGACGTTTTCCCCTAGGTGCTTGCAAAATCTGTCCGTATTCCAGGTACAAACTTCTAAGACGGCCAGGAACCACTGTTTCCTCACAGTATCGGGCTCGACTACGGCGTCTCTCCGCCGGTGCTTCTTCAGCAACGCCTTGCTTTTATCTTCAGGTTCACGTATGCCCTCTTGGCATACCCAGGTCTCCGGAAGCTCCAAGATCAACTGGCAAATTTTATGGTGACGTTCGTCCAAAGAAAAAGACTTATGCAGATTTTAAAACCCAGAAATAATGCTCCAAATACTTTTAGCTAATTACTGTTTCATGGTTCTGCACCGACTGGCTATTCGCAGCGAAATCGCGCTTTTTATAGCCGATTTCCACATGGCGAATACCACAACACCCCCCCCCTTAAGAGCATTAATTATGGGGCGTTTATTTAACTGTACCCATCTGGTACAATTATACTCTATTTATAATTCAACTTAAAAATAACTTAAATCTAAAATCAACAAAAATCTAAGTCCAAAACAACAATAAAAACTAATACTAAGTCCATAACAACAACAACACTAATACTAAGTTCAAAATAAACACGGTTTTAAAATCACTTTCTTTCGTAAGATGATTTCTCCTTTTCTCTCGTCCGAGGCGATTCCTCAACCTCCGTAGCTCTAGCTTCGGCAGGTGGTTCTCCTCCATGTGACCTGGCATAGGCCTCCTGTGGACGGTTCTCTGGCGACCTGGGGGACTCCTTGGAGGCTTCAGGTGGCTTCTCTCTCCTGCTGCCTCCATGCTGGTACGGCGACCTCGGTCTGAGGGGCCGTACTTTTCTTCCACGTCTGGTGGCTTCTCCTTAGGCAGGTATTCAATTAATTTACGAACGCTTAGGCCAGCGGGCCTAACGTCGTCACAGGGTTCTTTGTTACTCCTTTGGTTCGAGTAAGTCATCGAGTTGGGCGCCATGTCCTGGCACAGTTCGCCTTCGCTTCCTCCTTCGAGGGGCATATCCCTGACGGCACCGCGGCTCAGCTCAGTCAATATCTCAGGGGCGGCGATCTGTGTAGGGCAGTTTGAGACCGCACCAGGTCCTTTCCTGGGGACGGCCTCGGTAGTTGAGAGCATGTCGTGATCTTCTTCGTCCTCCGCCGTCCGGGCTGGAGGGTTTTCACTGTGTAGTGCCATTATTCCGGTCACTGCAGTGTTTGCCGTACTCGGCTCCTTCGCTGCCGACCTGGGGCAGGTTATGCCCAGGTGGTAGGTCCTTATACTCGGTGTCTGGGGGTCGGCACTAGGTACTGGAGGTGAGGCCTCACCGTCCAGCTCTTGGCGTCGCCTGTTCTTCGCTATTTAATCGAAATACCACGTTCGCCACGTGGTTTCCGTCTTCCGCCGACCTGGTGCAGGTTATGCCCAGGTGGTATTTGCTTGCACACGCCTCTCCGGCGATGGCGTCGGCTTTTGTAGATGTGGCACGATCCGTACAATGCTGGCAACGCCGGCTATGTCGGATTTTCGCAGTATTTCTTTTTTAAATTACTCCGCCACGTAGTTTTCGCGTCTTGCCAACCTGGTGCAGGGTATGCCCAGGTGGTAAACTATTGTAGTCTCCTCCTCGACGATGGCGTCGGCTATTTCGGCTATGGCACGGCTTGTCCAATGCTGGCAACACCGGCTATGTCGGATCTCCGTCGATTCTCCTCTTTTAATTATCTTGCCACGTGGATTTCACGTCTTGCCGACCTGGTGCAGGTTATGCCCAGGTGGTATCCTATTGTATACGCTTCCCTGGCGATGGCGTCGGCTGCTACGGTTATGGCATGGGTCATCCAATGTTGGCAACGTCGGCGTTGGCTGGTGATCGTAGTTATTCTTCTCAAATTTCGTTTGCCGCTAAGTTTTCTTCGTCTGCCGACCTGGTGCAGGTTATGCCCAGGTGGTAGGGTATTGTATACGCTTCCCTGGCGATGGCGTCAGCTGCTACGGTTATGGCATGGGTCATCCAATGTTGGCAACGTCGGCGATGGCTGGTGATCGTAGTTTGTCTTCTCAAAATTAATTCTCTAGGCGGAATGGTGCTCGGAACGATTGGCCCTCCTCCGACGATCGTGAGCGACGTTTTCCCCTAGGTGCTTGCAAAATCTGTCCGTATTCCAGGTACAAACTTCTAAGACGGCCAGGAACCACTGTTTCCTCACAGTATCGGGCTCGACTACGGCGTCTCTCCGCCGGTGCTTCTTCAGCAACGCCTTGCTTTTATCTTCAGGTTCACGTATGCCCTCTTGGCATACCCAGGTCTCCGGAAGCTCCAAGATCAACTGGCAAATTTTATGGTGACGTTCGTCCAAAGAAAAAGACTTATGCAGATTTTAAAACCCAGAAATAATGCTCCAAATACTTTTAGCTAATTACTGTTTCATGGTTCTGCACCGACTGGCTATTCGCAGCGAAATCGCGCTTTTTATAGCCGATTTCCACATGGCGAATACCACAACAGCATACGTATTTATAGCCATATTTTAGGGGTGGGGTGTAAATTTTACTATATCCTTCAAAAATGTGTCTTGAATTAAAAAAATAATTTAGTTTGATCCCAGCTTTGATGAGATGAAGTTTGTTGTAGTCGACATTCAAGGATTCTGCGTTCCACAATTTCAACCTAAAGAGTTGGCTATTTATGATGGAAGGGAGATGAAAAGTTACTTCTTTAAACCAACAATACCGTTTCAAGAACTATCGTATGAATGTCAGAAGCAGGCGTTGTACTTATATGGAAACCGACATGGACTTTGCTATACTTATGGTGAAACGGATCTCGACCAACTTTTCTCGATTCTCTACGACGCTCTGCACGATGTCGACACTATTTATGTCAAGGGACAAGTTAAGAAGAATTTTTTAATAAACACTTTTTTCGATATGAACCTTAAAACTCCTTCTATTGTTAATTTAGAATTCACTACTGATTCTATTAATATACCAAAATTAACAATGGATACTACGTATTGCTCCAATCATAGTTTAAATATTTGTTCTTGTAGCGTAACAAATGCTAGAATATTGTATGACTATATACATAATTGTTTACCTAAATAAATAATACAAAATGTCCAAAGTGTTTTATTAACAGTCACCTTACCATAGTAAAATTTTAATAATATGCTTACGGTGGTATGCCTTCAATAATAATAATAATAATAATAATACCGTAGCACAATCAAGTGATCCACTACGCTCAAGTCTTAATTTTCCCTTCAAAAAGGACCTGTGAGGTGTAATTATTCGGGTGGTCGCATAGGAGAGAGAAAGTGGGAATTATCGTAGTCCTTCTACGGAGTCGTTGAGTCCGCTGAACCGACTTCTACCGGTCCCGCATGTCTCTACCCATGGTAGCACAATCGAAAAATTATTTCTCGAAAAGTATTGTGCCACCCTGGGTATGTGACATTAAACAACTAACTACGCTCAAGTCTTTATGTGGCCCTCCGAAGAGGACCTGAGGAAGGGGGTTAGGGTGGGTCAGGGTTCGGGCGGTAGGTAGTAGTAGCTTTATTTGTAATAGAACTTACATTCTATTGCAAATAATGCAAGATTGTTGGTGAAAGACCGTAAACAATCTTTCACGACAATCACTACATCTCGAGTGATTTTGCATCGCCCTATTATATCCTAATGTAAAATGAGTTTGAATGAAATTAACATCATTCAAACCTCCAAATCTAGTTATGTAGCAATTCATACATAAATTGACGTGAAGGCCCCATTTTACATAGGATTGAACTATGCAAAATCTAGCTCTGAACCTACCTCCCCTACGTACCGCTCTATGTTGAACATTTGGTTCAACTGTTCGGTCTTCATCGGTTGAATATCCTGCATCTGAACTTGATGACATTTCGGGACAGTATGAGTTTCCATGTCAAAATCGGTCATTATACAGGGTGTTATGGAAATGACTTATTATTTTTTAACCCGTAAATATATAGGTCGAGACGAATTGGGGAAAAATTGCTATAAATGGCGCTCGAAGCTAGAAATTCGAGAAAAATGCCTTCAAAAATTTAGGTCCAAAACACCTACACGCCAATGACCCAAACAGCTGATTTGGGTAATTGTTTACTTTAGTGGAAATGTTGAATTTTTCGCTAAAATTTCGTATATAGGCTAATTAAGGGTAGCTGATCACAATTTTCCTTTTGCGTTTAGGCGGCAAATGCACTGGTTTTGAGAAAAAAAATGTTAAAGTTTTTCTAACTCACCGGTATGTTATTTTGCATGTAATCCTAAAATGTTGCTTATTTCCAATAAAATATTACTTGTCGGAGTCATAGTATACACTTCTGAGTTGAAATAAACGAAATATGCCACAAGGAAACTCTGAAAAACGGGATAACTTGTAAGCGAACAGAAAACTCTACGTTATCTGGAAAAAGACGGGGGCTCACTGACAGCTGGCCACCCATGTTGTCAGATTGTTAGTGTATTATAAATTGCCTATACTTGTCAATTCATTTTTATTAATTGAATGAATCCTATTGGCTCGAGCTAGCATATCATTCTCCTGGATGGAAGCCATTGATAATTACAAGAAAAAGAAGAACAATCTGGCAACGTGAGTGCAATGAATCTGAAAAGAGACGGTTCTACTTTGTCGGCGTATTAACAACGAATTTAATTAAATTTGTGCCTTTTCCATTGTTTTTTTGCTAAAATGTTGCTCTTATTTTATGAACAGATAGTTTGGTGAAAGTTTTATCACATATTTTGAAGGGAAAACCATAAAATCTAGGAAATTGAAAGGAAAGAATACCCTAACCTGTAAGTGAAAAACTTTAACATTTTTTTCTCAAAACCAGTGCATTTGCCGTAAAAACGCAAAAGGAAAATTGTGATCAGCTACCCTCAATTAGTCTATATACGAAATTTTAGCACAAAATTCAACATTAATTGCACTAAACTAAACAATTACCATTCCAGCAGTTTGTCTTGTCAAAAACACATGTGTTCAGGGGCATTGAACTATCATGGAAGGCGCACATAGTCCGGTTTAAGGGTATTTTACAAAATTCAAAATACTTCCGATTTTAGAAAAAAAAACTATCAAGTGTAACTCTAGACCACCTCAGGAGTGGCCCCTTAAAATATAATAAGTCATTTCCATAACACCCTGTATATACTTTATTTTGCCCCCACCTCTACCTCCCTCTCTCTCTCTCTGTCTCATACACTTCTATATATTTTTATCATTGAAGAATTCATGTCTTGTAACATATTAAAATATACCCTCGATCCTCGGTTACAAAAATTAAACCAACAGTAGTAGCTTTTACAATAACAGAAACACGGTAGATAATATTAAAATATTTATTTCTAAATTTATTTTCTATGTAATACAGTGCGGTATTACAAAATAAAACTGTTAAGATACTAAATATCTAAGGTTATTTTATTACAAAGAAAGATAAACTACAGAACTTAGATTAAAATATGGATTTGTTACTAACTGAACCATTCATGATATTGTAACTTAAAAATGAGTCGTGAATAACCAATGCATAAACTTTAGTGTCTTTGGGAAATTTACTGTTTCGTGTTTCAAACTCGATTTTGACATCAACTGTGGATGATTTGATAGCTTCTGGTTGATGACTGCAATCCACGATGAAAATGGGGTTGTCAGGATATTCGACGTAATTTAACATTGGGTCCACCATTTCTCGACCGTAGTAGCTACTCTGGAAGTTCTCATAGGTATAGTAAGCTGTCGCATATAATTTTTTCCCAAACTCTAAATTCCATCTTTCATATGGATAGACGGTGGAATTAAGGTATACTCGTATGTCACTTATATTGGCTGTAGTAAACTGGGTGGCATCTTTGGCCTTATTGTCGCAATTGTTACTATTCTGAAAACCAATAATCAAATATCTCGGTTTTTCAAGACTTGTGCTAGTCCTTAAAGCCCACACATCTGATGATGTTTGTCGCAAAGCAGGTAGTTCGTAAAGATCCCATTTACGATATGCCATTGGAATATTGGCGCTATTTACACCTTTATTCATGCGAGACATTATCTTTAGCTTTTGACGATCGTCGGGAATAATATGACGAACTCTCCATTCGATTTTATCAATATTAATGTCTGCTTCCACTTCACCAACATAACAATTGGTAAAATTGCGAGCGATAATTAAAATAAGCTCTTGCTTAACATTAAAAATTCCTTTCGTATAGTCCTCTGCAAAACCCATTAGATACTTTAGGGGGAGCTTTCCGGAGAATACATGACTTGTGGCATCAACAAGAGCTTGATTATTTTCATTTAGACCCCATCCACAAACCATTAGAGAATTATTTTGTAAGGCGCCGAAGGATGCCATCGTTTTCAGTGTTGTAGTAATTCCTGGTTTTCGGACAATTGCGACTTGTTCACCACCACCCATTTCATAGCGAATTTCGTCGAAAAGGAAGGCTATAGCATTATTCGATAAGTAACATTTCTTTGTTGCATCTTTAGGTTTGAAAGTACCTTCGATGTATATGTAACTTTCGGAAACATCCAAGATTATGTCTTGAAAGTGTACGGGAATACGAATTTCATCAGAGTTCTTAAATGTTGGGGAACCATATGGTTTATAAGTATGTTCCTGTAAACTTATTATGGAGTTCTCGAAGATAGGTTCGGTGAAAACCTCGATCTTTTCACTAGTAGCCGTCATTTTCTAGATTTTCGTATTTTCAAACCAATTGATCGTAAAAAACTGTAATCTTCACGAGAAAGCTGCTGCTGCTGCTGCTGCTGCCGATGAGGTCTTTTCGATCTTATGACTGGATTACGAATGAGCCTGGTTTGCCTACTTTGTTTACTTTTATTATGTTTAACTGAATCTTTCACAGTATGCAACAAACGTAGTTGAGTGTTAAAGCAGAAACCCATCCTTATGCTATTTTCTTTAATTCCAATTTAATAATTATCTTCTCGCCTCGAAAGTCAATCAGATCTCCGTCGTCATCCAAGATTCGCAGACTGATGTTGTCTATGAACTGACGTCCTTCCGGTATAATCGGCATATAAATAATATTCTGCGGCTCTTTCGTAATTTTATACCCTGCTTCAACGTCAATATCAAATTCAAATAGGATGTGGCATTTCGACGAGTTCAGGAATGCACCAGAGATTATATTACAATCAACCCGTATAATGCGTACTTTCATAATATCCACATTGTACACTGACTGATGCTTTTCATTTTTTTTTAACACTTTAGCGTCAAACCCCAACATTTTGGCAATACTTTTGTCACCACCCAAATCAATGTCATACTTCGATTTCATCTCACATTGTAATGTATTATTGTTGGCTGTTAACGAAAATATTTCATCACTATCGTCGCGGGTTGACTCTTTTAGGGCTGTCAACATAGCTTGACCAATTTCATCAATTTCATATGCTCCTGGTGGAATGGTCAGTAGATGTGATATTTTTTCATCATTCCTTATTTTACCAGATGAGCTGTTGTTTTCATCAATTATGTAACCAAATGAGTTGTTGTTTTCATCAATGTTAAAAATTGAATTATATGTGCAAAATCCCACAAGTGCAAGACCATATTTACTTGTTGTACTCAGTTCAATGGGTGGATAAAAGTCGGCGCTTAACACGCTCGAGGATCCTGTTAGCGTGAATGTATGCGACATGACTGACGTTAAGTAGCTATTTGTGATTGTTTTTATTATCATTTGCAGCAGTTCAATGGGTTTAATACACTAGCGCTTTTTTTTTTCTTCTCATCTGATGTCGTGTTAATCAAATTTTCAGCTGTTATATTCACATCACTGATTTTGCA
The DNA here is from genome assembly GCA_963920685.1 of Polydrusus tereticollis. NCBI lineage: Eukaryota > Metazoa > Arthropoda > Insecta > Coleoptera > Curculionidae > Polydrusus > Polydrusus tereticollis. The sequence continues at coordinate 92,445,666 of OY987330.1, forward strand.
GTAACAACAAAATAATTTTCGAGGCAATGGCCCATCACCCACATCCTTGTTGGAATCGTCACTGTCGCTATTGTAATGTTCATAGCAAAACTGATATTTCATCATATCCTCGTCACTTTTCAGTTCATTTGACAGCTTATCCCAAACTAGAGCAATTTCATTTGGCGCCATCGAAATCATTACTTCCTTCGGCACGTTTTCTAATTCTTCGGCAGTCATTCTCAACAATCCACCCACTTGTTTAAACACTTTAAGTGAGTGCAAGATCTTTGTGTAGTTATCGCGTTCAACTTGTGACGTCAAAGACATAATTATTATTATTATTTTATATCGGAGAGAAACTTCAAACACAGATGGCCACACCAAACTGAATCGAATTCTTGCTGATGATCGTATGTATAGTAAATGTTTTTCGACGCGTTCGAACCTGTTTGCAGATATCTCACCAATTCGGTAGGTGGTGGCAAATCACCAAAGCTATCATAGTATGTTACTTCAAAGTTGACTTTTCGATATGCCACCCAATGCGTCCCTACCCCCGATGCGCTATCCAAATTAACAATGGCTGCTTCATACCGTCGGGGACCACGTGCAGGTAATGCATCTCGCATATAAACTCCCCTAAAGTGAGGTATCTTTAGTTTTAACACATACTTTTCCAGATCGACATTTGATAGCGGTCTATGGGGTAGGGATTCAATTAGTTTTTTGACATATTCCTATGGTTCATAAACAATCCCATACCTGAACGATATGGTTTCAGATATAATCCATTTCCTCTTAGTTTTAAAGTGGCGCCTGTTTTTTCTGCATTTGCCTTCTTCACTTCTTTGATGGTGCGAACAATGCCGGCGACGCCACCTGCTAACGAGCCTAAGGCTGACAGACCAGCAAATATTGGTATTAATGGTAATACTCCACCAGTTTTAGGAATAGGAATAATCCTAGGTGTGCGAACTTTTCGTTTACCACCTGCTTCTTTTACTGATTTGCGGGCTGCTGTAACGGCTATTTTCGATGCATTTAGAATATTCATTTTCTTTCCACCACCTCTTAGCAATTCTGCTCGAATCGGACGTCGAACAGCAGAACCAAAAGCTACTTTCTGCACACGCACCCGCTTTCCAGCACGTCGCTTACCAGCTCGCCGCTTCCTCTTGGTAATTTTTGATCTACGACCCTTCCTTTTGCTTGATGACACACCCATACCAAAACGTTGCTTTGTTTTCATAATGTTTGTTACCAACCACGCAGCACTCTTTTCACCAACGTTAGCGTCTGCAGATTTCACTCGTTTCCAAGCACTTTGTTCCAACTCGTAATCTGCTTGGTGCCGCTCACTTAAATTGTCTCTATTACGTAAGTAAGCTAAATCGTGCTTCTTACACGCCACGTCTAAAGGATTAATTCCTTGATCACCTCTTTTCACACGTTTAATCACTTTTGTTCCGGGACCACAATATTGATAACCTGGGATATGCAGCTCCACCGGCAGGTTATTAATTAAGGAGTTAACAAAGCCTCTTCCAGTCTTAGTCTGTAAACGAGACGATCTACTTCGTCCGGTGATCAGCATCTGAATGACCATTTAAGTGAAAAGTTTGCTATAAAGTATTGATTTTATCAATATGCGGATAGTACATTTGAAACAAAAATTCCCCATCGATAATCTCGATGAAAAAGTTGGGTGTGGACATGAACAGAAATTGTTAAGGAAACACGGTCCTTTGCTTCCATCATCCATTCGTGGAATAATAATTGGACCTTCGAATTGTGGCAAAACCAATGTTATGATTTCACTACTTACTCACCCCTTGGGTCTTCGTTTTGAAAATGTTTATATCTACTCCAAGTCCCTACATCAACCAAAATACGAATATTTGAGGAAAATTCTTACACCCATCAAGGGCCTTGGTTACTATGCATTCAGTGATGCTTGCAATATTGTGGAACCATCGGACGCAAAGCCTAATTCGATATTTATATTTGATGATGTTATGTGCGAAAAACAGGATGTCATAAGATCTTATTTTTGTATGGGACGTCACAAAAATGTGGATGCCTTTTATTTGGCTCAAACATATTCACGAGTTCCTAAACAGCTTGTGCGAGATCATGCCAACTTTATTATTATGTTTAAACAAGATGAAATGAATATGAGACACGTTTTTTCCGATCATGTATCACCCGACCTGAATTTTACACAATTTCAGGAAATGTGCTCGAAATGTTGGGATAATAAATATGGATTCTTGGTTATCGATAAAGATAGTGATGTAAATTCGGGAAGATATCGCAAGGGACTTGATAGCTATATATTTGTTTAACAGTGATGAATGCATTCATTTCATTGCTGTTCGGTAGTTTGTCAACACCATGAATGAAGAAATTGACTTAAAACGAAAACTAGTGGAAACGACCAATGCTGTTCGAAAAAAATTTAAGCAATTCAAGGCGGCGAAGACACAAAGTGCGCTCGACTTGGATAAATTTTACGAACCAATCACTAAACCACTAACATCTATATCTAATGTAGTAAAGCAACGCCAGCAGCAGCAGCAACCCAAAACCCAAGGAAAGCAATATAGTCGTAGTACTAGCACAATGGAGGAGCCTGAGGAAATATCCGATCACATATCATCATTTCAATCGTCTACACCGCGGATAAGCCGAAAAGCTCACATCGATACAACACCGAAACGTGATACCAATGTTACATTGTTTGAGACACCTTCCCCTTCAAGTTATACAAGTTCACCACCGCTCGACAAGATTCAAGCGTACTTAAATGGCTTAAAAAATAAGCCATCTCAATACGATACCATTTATGGTGTACATTTTGGTAAAAAACCGAATCACCTTAAAAGATATATTGGTAACCTAGAAGTGCGTTTTCCAAATGGCAAAATTTCTTTATATAAAAACGGGAAAAATGTTGGTGTATTTGATGGAACGCCTCAACTTTACGATTTGCTTTTTTTAAGAAATCCACCATTTCTAACACAACACGATAAAATCGATGATGGTGTGCTACAGAAATACACGGATATTTTAGAACTAACTAGTGCAGCATATGAAAATTATGACAAAAATATGGGTCTACGAGAAACCAGATTAATGAAATATTTGCATATTATAAAACCACTACTGATGCCGGCGGGCACTAAATCAGGTGGTGCTGTTGTAAAAAATAACATCGCTGAAAAAATAAAAATACCCAACAAGAAACTACTTTCTTCCAAATCACCTCAATACATTTATTGGAATAAACCAAAGGAGTTGGTTGATCGCTTAAGATTGCTGTGGAGTTCAAAATTAGCTGGTAATACTGGGCATGACAATAAGATTATGTCAATTGTTGAGGAACTTCGTGAAGAACAAATAATATATTAAATTATGTACCTTGTTTCCTTTGCTCAGTGTCTAATGAGACGTGTTCGCTTCGCTACAAAATATGGAAGCAAGCAGGGGAAAAATTGAAATTGTTAATGAACTGCACCGGACTGCTAGAAAAAACTTTATTAGAAGGCGGACGATCATTAAAGGATACAAGGATTTATGGCAAATAGATTTAGCGGAAATGCAACAATATGCTGATGAAAACGATGGTTATCGCTACATCCTTGTATGCATCAATTGTTACTCCAAATTTGTGTACACCAGAGCAATCAAAAACAAGACCGGTGCTGAAGTGACCAATGCAATGAAGAGTATAATTGAAGAGGCATCGTATACACCAGACAATTTACAAAGTGATCAGGGAAAAGAATTCTATAATAGTCGCTTTCAAGCCCTTATGAAAAAATTTAATATAAATCATTATTCTACATTTAGCACGAAAAAGGCGGCAATTGTTGAACGTGTTATAAGAACTTTGAAGAGTGCATTATACAAACAATTTTCGACTAGAGGTTCCTACCGGTGGGTGGAACTATTACCATCAGTAACAAGCGTCTATAATAACACAATGCATCGCACCATCGGCATGAAGCCCAAAAATGTGTTAGAAGATACCCAAATTAGGGCATACGATTATTTAAAGGTTAGACCGAAGAAATATAAATTCCATCTGGGTGATATAGTTCGCATCAGTAAATACAAATCCATATTCGAAAAGGGGTATACACCTTCATGGTCAACAGAACTCTTCAAAATAGTAAAAAGCAACATCACAAATCCACCTACTTACATACTGGAATCATTAGAAGGTGAACCGATTAAAGGTTGTTTCTACGAAGCTGAACTACAAAAGACAACCAACCCAAACGTATATCTTGTTGAAAAAATTCTTAGAAAACGTCAGAAAAATCACATCGATCAATTGTTTGTAAAATGGTTGGGTTTCCCTAATCAATTTAATTCTTGGATAGATAAGTCTGATATTGTTTAAGTACTTAATGTAGTTTATAAAATATTTTTCCAGAAAATAGATAACACTTATTGTAAAATTAGCACATGTATCTTTTATTTTAATATTTCCCTTCCCAGATTGGTTTAAATAATAAGGTAAATAAACAATCAAATCGGTTTATTATCATAAAAGCATTACAATAAAGACCTTAAGAACTAAACTTAGGTGATTGCTATAACAATACAATTACCAAAGTATTTTGTTACTTTTTCCTTCTATTTATCATGATAAAACCTTCTGTCTACTTTCCGAATGTAAATTCTGGATGAAAATTTCTATCAACTTTTTCTTTAGTTTTCTGTACTTTCTCCTTTAAGTGATTTATTTCTTCATTCAATACAGCGAATCTCCGAGAAATATCTGTATTCAATCCTATGATTTTTCGCTCAAAAAATTGTATAACATTCTTACTAATTTCGTCAGCAACTTGTATGCGCAGATCTGATAATTTCTTAACAATTACAGCAGTTAGTTGTATACGCAGGAGATCACGTTGAGTGAGAACATATTCTTGAGTAGCAGCATCATTTGGTTTTTTAGGTGATGCAACATTCTCTAGGGATTTTCCTTGCATATCATACTGATCATCGAGAGTAAGCCTGAATCCATTTCCAGGTGGTCCACGTAAAAACCGACATTTTTCATTGGTTTTCTTACGTCCAAACTTATCAACTGTGCTGTTACTTCGACTCATCCTTAACTTAAACTAAACTAATTTGCTATTTTACCTTCTACTTATATAACTTCATAAGGTTTTCATCTTACAAACGCTTATATAGGGTTTGTTATGTTGGGAAAAATAAAACAATGCTTTTACTACAAACAATTTATTTCCTATCGGTTTTATTTATATATATTAAACCATAACATTTATTTTTAAACATGACCATTATTTATAATAATATATACATACATTTATATATATTATATATTATACTGGTTTATGGAAATACAGTTCAGAACATGTTTTTACAAACAAAAGTTGTTCGAATAAGTAATTTTACTTTTCTTGATCTTCTACTTTGTCCATTATTTCACAACCATTTGCACCATCGCTGCGGATGACTACACCATCTTTTACGATATAAGTAATATCGTCGTTATCCACATAATCAACCAAATTAAATTTTGTTACCAAATCACTTGCTAGATCTGGTATATGAATGACAAACTTGGCAAGATCATTATCAATCATTTCAGCACAAAATTCACTCAGGTTTATGAATCCGTAGAGATATTGTCCACATAGATGCGCACCAGCCATAAAATTGATTGCATCACGCACATACTTTCTGTACTGACAGCCAGTTGAATCCAAACAGGAACCATCAAACATTGAAAACTGTAGTATATCTTGAGCCATACGTCTTAATTTGCATGCTAACCAACTTATATACGTATCTTGTTTTTCAGCAACATTGTCACACATCTACAATAGAATAATGAGATTGTGATTGTGTTTTCTGATACTAGGTACCTATTACACTTTTCTTAGATTATCAATTAAAATTAAAAATACGATAAACTATATATTAAAATATTCTTTACACAACATTGTTTATTCTAAACACCCAAAATTTAATAATGCTCTAGTATTACCCCCAGAAAATACATGTGAGCTTTGCCCCAAATATGTTAGGGTAAATTTATCACATGATTTATTCATTATGTCAACAGTTGCCTCTGATAATGTTTCAGCAACACGCTTGGGTAAGAAACTTTCAAATGTTACATTATGTGTTTTATCATATAAAGTAACAACAATACTTTTACCAAAACGTGTTGAAACAAATATTATCTGTTTTATGATATAAATTTTTCCCACTGTTAGTGTTGAAATTTTTCGGTGCTCGAGAAATTTAACATCCTTGTTTATCATATTATTAATTTCAGCCAAAGTCTGCTGTGAAAGACTCATTATTGAAATATGTAATAAAATACCTTTAATAACTTTCACAAAACACACCACAAACACAATATTTCTATTCAACTTTCAAGGCAACAGTTATCAATGCCTGTGTGACTATGCGGCTCTGTAGGAAAGGGACCTTTTTATAGGATAAATTTTCGAGGTAATGGAGGGGGAATAATACCACAAACAATGCACGCTCAAGGTCATGCAACATCAAGGTCATAAAACTTCAAGGTACATTTTCAAGGTCAAGGTGATACCAACACCTGCGTTCAAGGTCAAGGTCATATGACGTAAATTTTCAAGGTCAAGGTGATACCAACACCTGCGTTCAAGGTCAAGGTCAAGGTGATACCAACACCTGCGTTCAAGGTCAAGGTCATGTGACATCATTGAACACCTGCGTTCAAGGTCATGTGACGTCAGAGGAGTGGGGGGTGACAATGAAAGTGTATTAATCCTCTACTGATAGTTACTATACTTCGTGATTTTTATTTTTGGAGTATCAAAAATTTTTTGGACCATTTTTTTGGGCCACCAGACTTCGGGAGAAGATAATAATTTCGATTTTGAAACATACCATCATATATTCTCTGTGAGGCTGAATGAGGTAGAACAAAAATATATGGGACTATTCCCCGGAGACTAAACCTTAGTGTATGTGACTAAAAACTTCATACACCACCGTGCCTACATCACTATCATGTAATAGCACCATTAAAAACCCAATTTATATATAACCAAAGTTACAACCTCGATACCCAAAATAAACAAACTAATGTGCAGAAGCAAGTTATCTACACCGCTGTCATGTACTAATACTATTAAAAACCCAATTTATATATATACAGTTACACCCTCGAATCCCAAAATAAACAACTAATGTGCAGAAGCAAGTTGCCTACACCGCTGTCATGTACTAAATACTATTAAAAACCCAATTTATATATATACAGTTACACCCTCAAATCCCAAAATAACCAACTAATGTGCAGAGGCAAGTAATATCTGATATAAGCAAAATAAAGTAGAAGAGAATTACTATTATGTCACACAACTGTTACTGTTACAAATTAAAGATAATTAACACGAGGAATGTTGAAGAATTTAAATATATTTTACACCCAGAGGGCTGCGGAATCAGTATTAATCCAGTACCGTCTTTCTGCTTTTGACATTAAATTAAAAGAGAAGAGGTGATCAATAATTCAATAATTTAGATAAGCTATGAGGTTTGTACCCTCTTATAGCCCTTAACGAAATCAAAAGAAAAGAGGCACTACTAATTGAAAGGAAATACAAGGTGGATGGTTGCTATGTGACATAATGGACTAACTTAACGGATTTATTTTAATATTAAGTACTGAAGGTGACTATTGAACTGACTTAGCTTTAAGAATATACAATTGTGAATAAGGCCCCTACACACTAGAAACAATCAAAACACTGACGCATAGTATGCAGTGAATAAAAAAAAAATATAAAATCAATTCTAAAAGACTTGCGTCTCCAATGGCTGCGGTACCCGTACTAAATCACAAGTTGATCAGGCCTGGACTCATCGAGCAGCAACTACAGCAAACGCTCACCATGGAATATTTTTTGCTTGAACACAACCCAACACAATGGAGTTCCATCAAACCATATGCAAACTCAAAGTAGAGAAAAAAAACCCTAGAATGAATAAGAAAATCGCCCTAAGTTATTCATTCCTTTACATTTTATACACTCCCATGATCCCCAAAATTTATCAAATACAATAACTAATTACATTACCTCTTCAGTTAAGTAGAGGGTTTCTTTTGAACCTTTCTAGCTCCATTAACATGTGATGATGGCAACCATGTATTGTGCTGGAGTGAGGATACTGCCCTAAAATACCACAATTTGCTAGAAAACATCATCCATGAGTGAGTCCTAACATGGAATAGAGAATCAGAAATAGCATACCTGTAGATGGAATGTCGGGCGCAGTAAGTGAAAATGGCTTCTTATTATTCTCCCATAAGGTGCAACTTATCAACAATCTGACCCGGAAATATCTTGAACATCTCAAACCATCGGGGCCCAAATCTCGTCGCAAACAATTAACGGTGTTACTCCCACATTTGGGTACTAAATATTTTACATCAACTTAGTATAACATACCGATAATTTAAAAATTAAGAAACCATTACACTTTCGAGACGTTGACCACACGGCCTTTTAGTCTAGTCTGCCCACCGGTCAAGCGCGGCAGCACCACCACTCCTTCCTAAAAAGATTCCCAACATAGTTGCCGAATGACGCAAATTAGAAAGAAACCCCATAAATCGTCGTCACCGTTACCAATGGGCGTATCTGAATTTTTGAAATTGTTGAGGAGAGCAGTTTAAAGATTTTTCAGGTACATTCAAACTTAACTGCCTGCTACTTACACCACAATTATGATTAAATTTAATATTTTTGCCTTTGTCTAGAGGTTCTAAATATAGTTTCATTAAAAAATATTACAAAATCAATTATATGGCCGCCATTTTGTCCACTTTTGTCACTTACGCCTTTTGGTGCTATATGTATTATTTTTTTTTAGTAACTTAAGCCCTTCGTTATTTTACATTTAGAAATGAAAAGTTCAATTTTTATCATAAACAAATATTTATTCTATATAAACTAACAAAAATTGCAATTAAATGCAAACAATTTATATATAAAAAAAATATTAACTACTAATTATTATTAAAGAAAACCATTTAAAATATTAATCTGAATGGGGCAGACAACGATAAAAATCGACATGTTCCGGCAACTGAACTAAAGCGGTGGTACCGGTACACAGAGACATTAAATCTTTATATTTTCCAGGCATTATGGGAGGGGGAACATTAAAGAGCTTCGGAATATTTGAGTTTAATACAGACTCTACTTGGCGTTTTAAACTAATAGATCGATATTCAGTTTCCAAGTGGCTAGTTTTAAAGAAAAGTTTTGTAGGCTCGACTTTCCTAACTGCAAATTCAACCAATTTTGTCCAATTGAATTCGAGAGAAGAGTCATCATTTTTAATATTTAAAATTCTCAAGGTTTTGGAAAATGTCTTATAATCTAAGAAATCTGAATATTTTAGATTACAGACTTCGTAAGGATGTTGCCTCCTAGCAAGTCGGAAAACGGGATTTAGTTGGCTTGGTACCATAATGTCGCCAGCTTTTTTAATAGCGCGGGAAATCACACTATGAGCAGAGTCGCCCTCGTTTTGCCCATGATTTGGTGTAAAGAACCGAAGATAGATTTCTGTCAAGTTTTTGCTTTTGTGTAAAGTATACAGTAGAGTGGAAGCCACAATTGAATTTTTATTTTGTCCACTGCAGCTGTCTGCAAAGAGATAAGCTTTTTGTTTCCCTTGCTCGTTGTAATGTTTTAAAAATTTATAAAGTGCCGTGGAGATTTCGCATGATCCTCGTTTTCCTTGACCCTCGTGCCAAGTAAAACAGACACAGTCTTTGGTAGCTATGTTGTACATAGTCAAATTGAAAACTCCCAATCTTCTTTTATAGAATACAGCATTATCGTTTGAAATTGGAACATGAATAACCTGCTGAAGGTCAAAAGAAGCACATAGAAGTGCTGGATTATTAATAGCTTCTTCTTTATACTGGTTCTTTAACACCCTAACAGCTTTTTTTTCCTTAATATGAAGATCATACTGTTCCCCTAGATCTAACTTGTGTAGGTCAGAACCGTTTAAAAAGCTATTGCACAAACTGCATTGGTCTTTTTTGGGTCGATTAAAGGATAAATTCATACCTTTAAATATTTTACTATATAATGTATAGCAAGCAGCTTCCTTATTATTTTGCAGACACTCTTCCTTGAACATTGCATACATTTTTGGCAAGGATAAATCACTATGCAGATATTCCCTACTGGAACTTTCACGACAGTAATGCGACTCTGCTTTAGGGAACTGCCTAATATGGTTTTCTATTAGTTGCTTAAGTGTTACATCTCGTATTTTTAACGATTCTTTTCGTCCTCCTCTAAAATCTCGTAAGACAATACCTGTCGAGGTTAGTTTGCCCAAAGCAGTCCTCATTGATTTTTCACTAACTCCCAATGTATTCAAAAACATTGTCTTACATACTATTTCTTTCTTACCATTAAGAAAAAGCGAGTATACTCTTGTTTTTGACCTTCTGGATTCATTTTTTGTAGTTTTTCTTTTCTTATCTATCTCGTCTATACACCTAGAAATAAATTCTCTTTTCAATTGTATATCGCCTGTCTGATGAAATTCTGTAAAAATTGTTGTTCTGTGTTCTTCGGTAAACAGGAAACACTTCCTTCCGGACTTTTTGCAAAATTCGGATTTACATTTTGGTTTTATTTCTTTAGCAGGCACAATTTTTTTCGTTGAATATGATACATATTCTTGAGCCTTATTTCTTCTTGTGGTGCCTTCCTTTTTTCTATTTATTCTTTTCTTTTTAATTTTATCTATTATTTCTTCTCCTTCTACAATAAAATCTTCAGGTTTTCTTGACTCGCTTGGTGGTACAATTTTTGCTGGACAGGCCCTCTCTGCAAAAGTCTTATGCATTTCACAGGATAAGTTATCTTTATTTTCAAAGTGCTCCCAGCACACCAAAATAAAACATTTTACACAGGAACTGAATACTTCCTTCTTACAACGAGGAACCTCGCATGTTTGAACATAATCGGGATCTTCGTGATCGGATATTTCTACATAACCAAAAGGGTCTTCTTCCGAATCGCTTAATTCTAAAGGCATCGACGAATTACCATTGTTACGGAATTTTTTGTAGGCATACTTTCGTCGTAACTCCGAAAGGGGTATTTCAAAATCACTATCAGAAGAAACTAATTCACTGGTTATTATATTCTTATTATTTTTAACTTGACATCCTTTTTTTGAATGTGCAATAATTGGCAAGTCACACTCAATTTCAGAATTAAGATCACCGTCTTCTGTCATTACAACTTCCCCATAAAACCATTTATTTTTAAACAACATTTTCACAGGTGTGCCCAATTGAATTATTTTACCTTGCTGTACAGGTTCCAGTTCGTGTATTGCAACGCAGTTATCAGTGCCGTCTGCCCACTTAACAATAACATCCATTTTAACTGCAAGTTAACACAAGTACTTTTTACAATTTAATAATATACAGGTTTAATCCAAACTTACCTATTATTTCTCCCTTGCCACTTTCAAGAATCACATGCGTAGTTCTAGAATATTATTATAGTGCGCCAATAAGTACACGTCTGTTAGTAACACACACACAAACGGCTGCTCGTCGCATAATATTATCATGGCGTCGCGTACAAGCCCTATGTCACGTGGTTAAAAATGAACTATTTAATTTGTCGAATAGGAAAAGTGGAAGGGAGTGAATTCACTTAAGCCCATCAGTAAGATTAGTTCAGTTCAAATTGTTGGCACCAAAAGGCTTATCTTAACTTAAGCCTTATGGTGACATAATTATTAAATCAAAAGACAGTTAAGCCAAAACAAAAATTGTGCTTTGCACACCAATCATTCTATATATAGTTACGTCCTTTGGTAACAATATAATATCTACTAATACAAATTTATTTATGGACTTAACTGAAATTTGCAAATTTGTCAGTTACGCCCCTTGGTAACGGGATCGACGAAATGTCCAAATCAGCTAGGCAACCCACCATACTTAGCTATAACACTTCCAAAAAAAAAAGTGTTTCCGACTGGTATGTTCTGAGTGTAGCAATAATTTGCCAATGACCCCTTACAATGCTACCGAACTGAGTTCGACCAAAACACAAAATATCTCCATTTTTCTCAAGAACCATGTGGTCTCATAATTCTCAGTACGATCGCAACAGGAAACCGGGCAACACTGTCGACTGTTAGAGACATCTACCACCACAGTAGCTAAAGCCACTCTACGTCATGCAGAAATGTAGAAATCTCCCTACAATACCGTTGTCAACGACACCAGACACCAAGTACAACTGGATTCCATACTAGACATTTATATGGGTCTAAGCAGGTGTAGTACCTACTCCCGTGAACTGCTCCTTCATTTCTGTGACCACTATTAGCATTCAGTTCCTCCAGCAATTCCTTGAGTTTGAACAACTGTCATACTTGTAGAATCAAAACATTATACCCAAATTATGAAATAATAAGGATTCAGAATTACATAGCCGGGAAGATGGTCAAAGTAAGTAAATAGAGTTAAAATATAGCCAGGAAGATATTTAAGGGAATAATAACGAAAACCTAACCCAAGATGTCAATACAAAAGCTCAATATTCCTAAAGGCATCACGATTACTAACTCATTTTTAGAAGATAATTTCCGCCTGTACCAGGACCCCAAGATGTACAGAATGCCAAGCAACATCTGCACTACTTACTTAAAACTCCAGGACAACCTATAAGCCATTTTAATAGCAATTCAGCTGGTAGTTTTACAACCAAGTAATACGAATAAACAAATACTATAACCACTCTAAAAGCATGAAATCAAGGGACCCTGTGTATAAAAATGCAGTCAGATTTATTAATTAGATGCTCAGGTACCTAGACATACACTGAGGATGTGACGATGAGAGTTATCTAAATAAATGTATCCTTTTTTTCTATTTACATATTATTGCAAGTAAGTAGTAACACTTAAATTAAGGCAAGAATGAGCTTTTCTTATTATATTTATAGTAATAATTGTTATGCAAATGCTGGGTGTCCCTAAAGTAAAATTTATACGTTACATCTCTTATCTTTTGCATTACGCGGATCCTGGTTCCTACAGATGGAATAATCTCTTTCAGTATCTCCATACTTAAATTTGGTATCAAGTCTAGGACAATATCATTTTTTACAAAAAAGTAATGTAATTCTTTAGATAATAACGCACTATTTGATGTAGGGTTGCCAACTTTTATGTTCGTATTTTCAGGACAAGAAGTTTAGAAATTCTGGACAACGGAACAAAATTTTTATTTATGTCATACATTTTATTAACGTAGAGACAACACATAAAATATACAAATAAACAAGGAAACATAAAATATATGAATTGATTTTTTACAAATTTTACAAAAACCTCTTGCCAGACCTACAAGTTCTGTAAAACAGACTTACGAGGTTGTCGAATTGTGAAAAAATCCCGACGAAAAGTTAAAAAATGTGCCAATTATTGCCGACGTGTAAAAATAAGGACATCTAACGTCCAGCGAAAGGTATTGACTGGACGCTGGACAAACAAGCTGAAATGGTGGACGTCCACCGAAATTCTGGACGATTAGTAACCCTAATTTGATGTTGTATTTACTCTAACGTAAACGAATTATTATCTAGGCAGTGTATGTATACTTAAGTTGCCGATAAGGCATAACATATAAAACGCACTAGGAATTCATGGGATAATTTAACGTCTCGTAGTTTGGATTGCCTACTCTTTACGGCGCGGTATTCAACATTTTAAATAGACCGAACCGTCGGCCGGCGGCATCAATATATTGATATTCTAATAAGCGACCGCCGCGCGCCGCGCCGTGACGTCCATATTTTCCGCGGCTTTATTACCCAAGCACATTATGCCGGCGGCCGGCGGACGGCGGTCGGTTTTGTATTAATTAGAATCTACCGCCGGCGGTCGTTTAGCCTGTGCCAAACAATAAATACTTACCGACATCACTAAAACGCTTCCGCCGTGTCGCGCATTGCTTTTAAAAATATCATTCGTTATGATTTACGATCTAATAAAATAAAAATAGTTCTTTGGCTTTTAATTTTGATGTAGGTACCTACATTATTAAATAGACATATTTTAAACTAAAGCACTGCATGCAACCGTCTTAGTTTTAATTTAGAAAAACATACATACCTACTTACCTACGTATAAGTATTCTTTTTTATTAGGATCAAAATTTATGATATCACGAATATCATGTTTATATAACACACCTATAAAAAATAATAATAAGCTAGACTTACCGGCGAAATTCAAATTTCTTCCGAAAATCCCCAAGATGTTAACAACTCATCCATCACTTTTACTACACAATATCAGAAAACCAGAGTATACACGCACAAATAAAAATAATATATTATTTTTTCGAATAGGTAGTCTTTGCCCTTAACTCTATTTTATTAAGACAAAACACTAAAGAAATTCGGTACACAGCCAACGGCGACGATTGATTGCCGACTACGAGACGACTGAATTAAAGAATCGACTGATGCAATAGTTTGTAGGGGGGCGTAGAATCGAAATGAAACTAGTTAGTATTAAGCTGCGTTGACACGGGTCAAGTGAGTTGATCAACCCACTTGAATTCAAGTGACTTGAACGCTTTTTGAACGTGTAAACCACCAATTCATCTGACTTGATTCATTTCACTTGAAAGGAACGCCAGTTGAACAAGGTTCAACTTTTTCGTTCAAGTCGACAAATTCAAGATGGCCGGCACTAGGTGGACGGAGGAAAAGTCGATGAAATTTATATTAGCTTATCAAAAACATCCATGCTTGTGGAACGCAAAAACTTTAGAATATAGGAATAGAGATTTAAGGGTAAATGCGGTTATCAAAGTTATAGAAGAAATGCGCTAAAATGGCGTTTCCATGACTACGGTGGATGTGAAGAATCGCATAAAAAGTATTAGAACCACCTACGCTGCAGAAGTGAGAAAAATAAAACAGAGTGCAAAGAGTGGTTTAGGTACACATTATATATATGTACCCTCATGTGCATGGTTTAAAACAGCTGATGGTTTCCTCAGAAACACAGTGAATTTACGAGAAACTTGTGACAACCTGGTAAGTATTAAATATATTTACCAGCTAAAGTTTTAATGCCTTTATGTTAGTTTCTGTGATATTTGACATGCAATTTATGTCAAATACCACAGAAACTAACCTAAATTGAATTAATGTTCTTTGTTTTATTGTAATTAACCTAAATGCATTAAACTTTAGCTGAATAATAATATAAGTCTTGACTAAATAAAGGATTTATATAAAATAATATAAGTACGTATCTTTAAAAAATAATTAAACAATACATGTGATTATTTAAACTATCATATTTGCTTGCCACGGTACTGCGCCAATAGTGTTAAAATAATGGGCATATTGATCTCGAATGCTTGCAGCATTTTGTGTATATTTATTGCTACCCTGTTGGCCCAGCGAGGTCATTGCTGATTGTAAATTTCGCCACGTACCAGGTATAACTACTCCTCTGTCCAGATCTTCCATATCTACTAACCCTGGGTTATTAAGGTAACTAGAAGCTGAAGTTTTTCTCAACCAGTTGTGCAAGACAGTTGTTGCTTTCACAACTGATGTTGCTTTTGCAGCAGCAAGTGCAATAGGGCGTTTAAATATGCTAAATTTTGCCACCAATATGCCAAATGCATTTTACGAAATTCGTCTGGCCCTGCTCAAACGGTAATTAAAGATTTTTTGCTGCATTGTTAAATTTTTTCTTGCATATGGCTTTATTAAATAGGGTTTTAACGGAAAAGCATCATCCGCGACAATAACAGATTTTGAAGGCATATTCAGTTGGGAATTTTCTAATTTTTGGTAAAGAGAGCGTTCACTAAAAATACTTCCATCTGAGGCTCTTCCTTGAGCTCCCATATTTACGTAGGTGAAGCAATAATCTGCATCTACCAGTGCCAATAAAACGACACTATATGTTCCTTTATAATTGAAGAAATCTGAGCCTGCGTTTACGGGATTTCTTATTAAAATGTGCTTCCCATCCAGTGCCCCGATGCACTGCGGAAAATTCCATTTTACTTTTCCAACTGAGTTACCATCAAAATGGACATTCCACTTGTGTATTTTTAATACACCTGGACTATTTAAAACTGGTAACGGCTGGGCAACCGGTGTCGGTATATGCGGTTGACCTACAGGGGGGGAATTATGGTGGCTAATCCATGGTGGACTTTGTAGAATGTTTGGGTTAATCATCGCTGGGGGAGAAATTACCGTTGACGGCGGTATGGTGTGTGTTTGCATTTGCGTTACCGCTGGTAGGTAGGGGGCAGCCAGGTCGGCGGTATCCCGGTTGTGGATACTGATGTGCCATAGCTTGGGTTAGCGAGGGTAATTGTGCGTTGAGGGGCTAAATAAGTGGTCGTAGTCACGGTTGTTGTCGTAGGGGTAGTTAGTGATAGGGTCGGTACAGGGGATACGGGTCGGTGTATCTTGGTTATAGTGGCCGTCGCACTAGGCTGTAGAGCAGGGGTCGGAAATGCAAATGGTTGTTGGTGCTGGGTCGGTTGTGGTGAAGTTCTTCCTTCGCGTACAAATCGGGCTAACTTTCTGCGCATGGCATCTACTGGACCAGTAGCATCTAACCTAAATTTTTGTAATTGCATCACCAAGTCACCTTTCCTTGATAGGTATATCCAACTAGTTCGAAGGTTGCTATAATAATCTCCAGGCAAATCTAGAGATAGTGGTGGTGCGGGGGGAATAATCGGGGGTGGTGACGGTTCGTTTCCAATCAGGGACGGTAATGGTTCGGTTATAATCAGGGACGGTGTGGTTTTTGGTATTTCGAATACCGATTCGTTGTTTTTCGGGGAAGACATATTTGAGAATTTTCAAACACTCAGTTAAATAAAAAAAAGAAAAAAAAAATGTCACGGTTTTTAAATCACTAAACTAAAATAATTAACCAAGCAAGTTAGTTAACGACAACGTTCTACATAAGAATACGGTTATCTTTTCCTACTAGATAAGAATCTATAAAACGGTATGTTATCTATATGGGTAGTATCTACTTCTTTGGGAAACCTTTTAACTAACCTAGAACAAGTTATTTATAATTTCGGATTATTTTCATTAAAAGAAAATGATAGGTTACTACCTGCCTAGTAAAATAATATCTACACTTGATGAATCCTAATTCCTATATTAGCACCGGAAAAAAAATATATTGTCTAATTTTTGAAAGCTTAGTATCGGTTAATCCGCACTACTAAATCTCAAAACGGTATGTTTACACTATAAAAAAAATCAATAATGTACTATCGGTGAAAGAGTGTTTTCCCTAACAAAACCATTAACCCTTTGTGGACCAAATTATTTTTTTATTATAAATTACATTAATATTATAAAATTTGGACTAAATGTTGGTTCTAAATCACAATTCTATGTAAAAAAAATACATAAGTAGTTTGGTTTTTGTTAAATCGTGTGGTTCCACTGTGGGACCACCAGGAAATTAAAAGATTTTTTCCTTACTTTTTAAATTTATTTATTGTCGCCTACAAAGCAGTAAATAATAAAAAAAAAATAAGCCTTTCTTATTTTTTGTGAAAAAGGGCGAAACAATTCTTTGTAGCTGTAAGACAAAGTCCAACATTACACGAAGAACAGTGCCATCTGGTTCTGTGAGGTGAATTTCTTGTGCTACAATTTGCACATCTCACCTTAGTGCCGTGAATGGGCATGTGTGCAGCCTTACTTATTCTCCGCTCTAACGGGACATGTGGCTTGTATTTGTTAGGAGTTGGTTCTGAGCTTCTGCGACCCCTCTGTGGAACTTCGGGATCAGCACCTATCAGTCCATTCGCTACTGCAAGACGGAATTCTTTTAGGGACAGTGTTTTTCCACAAATACCACTTCTTTCTTGGAACATAATATGTGCATTCACTACTGTGAGATCTATAAAATGTGATTACGGTTGATTTCGTAACAAGATTTCAACATATCGCTTTTGTCGACATATCCCATATGCCGATTATAGTCTTTCACAAGTTTTATACACGGAAATTCTATGCTAGAACCATCTTTTTGTTTGCGTGAAATAACGTCAACATCTGCAGGATTATGAAAGTTGCTTAGAAAATGTACAGATTTATTATCTCTCCATTTTAGAGCAATAATTCCAGTCTGGCTAACTTTCCAGTCCATGTCACCCCTTTTCATGGTCTTGTCTTCCGCAAAATCCTTTGGAAAAAATTTTCTATCTTTTCTGGCAGTGCCACAGCTATATATTTCATCTTTCTGCAAATGTAGTTGTAAAGTTGCAGAATTAAAAAAATTGTCCATGTAAACTTCATGATGATTTCCTACTAGCGTTCTTGTCAAATCATTGATCACTCTTTCTCCTAAGTTGTGTTCACTAGCGTTTTCTGCTTTCCCTGTTGAAAAAAAAAACAAGATATTAGTTTGATGATGTAGATATGTGGGAAAAATATTTTTATTACCTGTATATATTTGAAACTGGGAAACAAATCCAGTTTCATTGGCGCGAACCCACATTTTGTACCCTCGTTTGATTGGCTTCATCGGCATATATTGCCTAAATGAAATTCTGCCCTTGAATCGAATCATAGACTCATCTATTGCTTGGCATCGTGTTGGCTTATATAACCTCGCGTAGTTTTCTGAAAGCCTTTCTAACATTGGCCGAAATTTATATAGTTTATCATAGGATGGTTCGCCTTTTTTGGGTTCCACCGATTTATCGTTTAGATGCATGTTACCGAGGAACCAACCAAAGCGGTTTCTTGACATGCAAGAGGCAATATAATGATCTCGAAGTTCTTCTCGAGCGGACCAGTAATCTTTGTAACTTGGTAAATGTTTGATGCCCATAAGAATATTTAATCCTAGAAAACATCTCATTTCATTATATGTTGTGGGCAGGTAAGTATTTCCTGTGTTGTTTTGAAAGGCGTAAAGATTTGTTTCAAAAACTAACTTTTGTAGAAGTTCTTCTGAGAACAGGAGCATAAAAATATCCAAGGGACAATCAACCTCGGCATCGATTGGAACATCGGGTCCAGAATCTGCGCTAAAAGGTACTGGTTGAACAATATTTTGTACAGATTTTGACCATTGAAACGTTGGTACTGTCGTTATCTTAGCACCAGGCACTTACACAGCTAAAGGCAAGTCATCATCTGAATCCCAATCAACCGCAGGAGCCATTACCGGACCATAATCTTCATTGGATAATTGGAAGTCTATATCATTAATTTCTTCATCGCCGCTGCTATACGTCGAATGAACTGATTCGTTGTCCGATGGAATATCATCTAACAAAGTATATAAATCAGCAGGCGGCAACCGCTCTAATTCAGAAATGTTCAAATATTTCCTCCCTAAAACATTTAAAAAAACTTAGATGGTCAAGCGAGCCAGTGGTCCCATATGGAACCACATAGTATAACCTTCAAAATATCAATGAACATTTTTATTTTTTATTAATATTATCTAATATTATGTTCAACTAAACAGTAACAAATATAATTCCGATATACACACCTTTCATATTTTCCTTTTGCATCGTGAAACACTATTAAAATTATAATAACATAGGAACACTATCGACACGCAAAATAAACCGGGTAAATACACCATCTATAATGGCGATTTATCAACTGACCACGCGGCGCCGCCTAAAGATAGCTGCTCCCACCACTACGAAAACGTGTGGTTCCAGGCAGCGCTTACTGGTCCGCGAAATTTCAACATTTGATATGTGGTTCCAAACAGGAACCACATGCCCGCAAAGGGTTAATCGGTATAAAATAATCATTCGGTATCGCTAAACTGAAGCTTATTTCCCAAAATACGGCCCACTGACGGGTACAGAAAAATAATGCATAAAACCTGCTCGGGCGTCAAATTTGTAATATCTAATGTTTTTGTTATATTTATTTTTGTTTTGTAGTGGCGCTACTGTTTTACGGTTTAGTTAGACTTAAAGAAGATTTTAATTAATTTAAAAAAAATTAGAAAGGTAGAACGCTGAAATTACTTAATTTTCGGTAATATTCAGGCGGAAATTCGGTAAGTTTAGTCGGTATTGAATTAAATGACTTCAAGAGCGTTCTATGACCGGTTTTCGGTTTAGTTTACTCGAGCGCCATCTGTTTAAGAGTTTAAGAAGATAAACAGAAATCTACTATGCCTTCAGGTAGCTTTTATACAGCGGAGAAGGGTTCAATGCATACTTTTCAATGTCAGTAGGTTTGGGAAATAAAACATTCAAATCCACAAAATCGGTCGTGTTTATCAGATTTAAATATAATTTACAAATATTTGCCCTCAACTTAACATCTAAACTAATAAAAAAAAATAATCATCCGGCAATGGTATCCTATCTAAGAAAGTTTATGCGGCATTAAATTATTGGCCACCTACTAGAAATAAATAAAGTTCAAATAAAATTAAATTACCCAATATTTAAAATAAAACCAAAATAAATCTAAATTCAAAATAGCTTGGCTCGTATTCGGCTCAGATAATGCGTCTCCAGAATCTGCTTCTCAGCGGTACCTACGGTAAGATGATAAAACAAATAGGCGTATTCGGTCTATGATTAAAAGGAACCTAAATGGTAAAACATGCGTGGAATAGGCGTGCTAAAGCGAGCAAAGCAAACATCATATTATATAGCAATAAAGCAGTGTGCAAGCGGTTAAAACAATCGGTTACGGTAAAAATCGGTCAGTATGAATAAAAGCCAGTCCAACAATTTTACAGTGCGGTAATGGTAAGAACTACTAAGCGGTGAAATGAAAATACAACAGGTTGCCCTAATTTTATGTCTCAACTCGCGTAAATATCTTTAGTTTATTTAAACCGGTCAAACTACTCGTATAGATAACGGAGTAAAATAAATAAATCCTTTCTAAAAAAAAAATAATTAGCTTCAGGTATATATGTTCAAATATACTGGATATAGGTTCGCGTGAACAAGTCTGGTCTGAAAATATTTCCCCTTCCTTTTTTTTTTAATAATGCTTAGATACGGAATTAATTTTTGCCCTCATCAGTCTGATGTAACCACCAAAGTTTCCGGGGGTCATCGGAAACAAGAAACTCATCAATAATAAACAAAAGATATTATTCCCAAGAGTCCTGATGTGACCACCAAGGTTTCCGATTTAGGAATCGGAAACAGGAGACTCAATTTTTATAATTTTAAAATCCCGAGAGAGTCCTGATGTGACCACCAAGGTTCCCGGATCATCGGAAACAAGAGACTCTAAAAAATGACAACCTTTGTAAAATTATAAAACCCCCTTGAGTCCCGATGTGACCACCGAGGTTCCTGATGTAAACATCAAGAACAGGAGACTCAATTTTTATAATTTTAAAATCCCGAGAGAGTCCTGATGTGACCACCAAGGTTCCCGGATCATCGGAAACAAGAGACTCTAAAAAATGACAACCTCGATATTTAAAATACGGAAATAAATTTTACTTTAAAATTTGGACAACATAAAATTATGGCCTAAATAATACGGTGAGTTCTTACCACTCGATTATATTTCACTAAACTCGGTTTCGGTAATCCCTTGAATATTTTACAGTGCGGTATTGGTATCGGAAATCGGTATCAGTAGTCGGTAGTAGAGATTGGTATAAAAGATGATCTTCCAACGTCGAGCGGGCGGTTTTGATGCCTCGCCAGGTCCCCTACTCTCGGCATGCCGTGACGGGGATTTCAATTCGATGCGCGATCGCTGGATTCGTCGTGCGAGGAGCGGTGTATTCGGGTAAACCATGGCATATTACGGCGTTTGGTTAATTATCTTTATTATGTTGCGAGTTTATTGATTGTTTCTCGGATTGTTTTTTTTTATAAACTGAACTGACTATTGAGGAGATGATATTTTAATTTAGCTGAGTCGTGAAAGAATTATAGTAATTGATTGTTAATTAACGGAGACACGATTTAATTCCGGATAGTTGATAAAATTATTGTAACTTCGTTACACATCACTGAGAAGGTCGTAAACAATGAAACTCTAGAAGTTGAAAATATGTTCTTTGAATTTGTAGGTAAGGGTAAGCAAATATTGGACGTTAAATTAAATAAAGCGTCAAATAATGATAATAATATTGATGATAGTCAATCAGTGTCAGCTCATTCTACTTTTCAGTCCAATGTGAGGTTACCGCCTATACCTTTACCAATCTTCGATGGTGCTTATGATCAGTGGTTATTCTTTAAGGATACTTTTAACTCACTTATACACGATAATCAATCAATGCCTGATGTTTAGAAATTTAATTATTTGAGGTTGTCGTTAAAAGGTTCTGCATCTGAAATTTTAAGATCACTAGAAACCTCTTCAGATAATTACAGTGTTGCATGGAATCTCCTGGTTAAACGCTATGAAAATACTCAAATCCTGGTTAGAAATCACATAAAGGCTTTGTTTGATTTAGAATCAGTCAAGTTTGAGTCTCATCAAGATTTGAGACGTTTATTAGACGGATTAAATAAGCATATGCGAGCCCTACAAGCATTAAAGCAACCAGTAGATTCCTGGGACCCTTTGGTTATACATATGATAGCATTAAAACTTGACACGTCTACTAGGAGAGAATGGGAAACAGAATGGTCAAAAAAGGATAATATAAAGCTTGATATTTTCACAGATTTTTTGCATACAAAATGTGGTCTTTTAGAAACATTACAACTGAATAGTTCTCAAATTTCAAAGGGTAACGGTAGAAGAAATACATTTTATGCAGGTCAAAATAAACCAGTGTGCTCATATTGTGAAAAAGAGCATACGGTGTATAATTGCAGGATATTTCTCTCATTTAAAAGGGTCTCAGAAGCAACAAAACGAAAATGGTGTCTTAATTGTTTGCGAGTTAATCATAAAACAGATCAATGCAGATCTCCCCCTTGTAAGAAATGTTCTGAAAGACATAACACGCTACTACATAATGATTACTTTAATAATCAAAATATTCAACAATTTTCTAATCAAACAAAAAATAACACATCAATTCCTTCTCTAGCTGCTTCTAGCTCTAATACCCAATTTAGCGCGCTAGAGATTCCGACGCCGCCGGCGCCGTCAGGAGCCGGCATCAGCTGTGAGAATAGTTCCAGCAATAATTATTAGCTTCGTTCGTACAAGCAAATTGCTAACAGATTGCCAACTTTTCTATGCGCATGCGCAGTTTATGATCGATTGTGAACTGGTTGGAAATTTTGCGCTCTGCGAACGTACCAAGAGCAACTGACAGATTACAGATTAACTGGCTGATGACAGAAAATTAACCTATAAATATTTTAAATAAAAACAATAAAAAGAGTGCATTAGGAACAACAAAATTTGCAAAATGCAAGTGTGTTCATGTTCATATCTCTCAGCTATGTCATTGGCCACCCTCTTGCTTACCCTAAACTGTTCCAGAAATTTAGTGTCATTATATTGTTGAACAGTTTCCTCCAAAAATTGTCTTTTTTTGGTCTTCGATGAACGTGTGCATAATATAACTCATCATCACTAGACTAACTAAATTCATTGCCTTGAAACATCTTTTGAGGTTAATTTTAATTTTTGATTTACCAAATACGCCAAACTGCGCAAGTCCTCAACTAAAAATCCGCTCGCAGTCAGCGAATTATTCTGACGGTTGAAAACCCATCCATAACCAACAATCGGGCCTGTGCGAACATGGGATTTTCTATAAGCGTTTTGCGATCTGCCATGTGCGAACGCTTTTAAACAAATGCGCATGCGCTAACAGTTTGCCGACGGTTTCTGACCTCTGTACGAACGAAGCTATTATTCTGCCGCGCAAGGGCCTACTATGCCACAACAAGGCCAAAGTTACGCATTTGATTCGCAAACTAATAATGTTGGTTCTTTTCATAGCCAAAATAATACGCATACGGTTTTATTATCAACTGCAATGATAAATGTTTTGGACAAGCAAGGTAATGTTTTTTTCTTGTAGAGCAATGCTTGACAGTGGTAGTGAATCTTCTTTTATAACGGAGAAACTTTGTAGTAGGTTAGGCTTGAATACTGCAAGTGCAAATATTTCAATAGTAGGAATAGGACAAACAAATTCCAAGGTATTAAAACAAGCAACTGTTATGATACAAGCTGTGCAGGGCCCATATAGAGCTGAATTAAAATGTTTAGTTCTTCCTAAAATAACAAATAAAATACCTTCAGTGCCTGTAGATGTTTCTCATTTAAAAATTCCAAAGAATATAACATTGGCTGACCCTAGCTTTAACCAGCCTGTTATAATTGATATTTTAATTGGGTGTGATAAATTTTGGGATCTACTTTGCACAGGTCAAATTAGGCTTGGAAATGATTTGCCTATCATTTAAAAAACCCAGTTGGGATGGATTATATCTGGCTTAGTTTTCCCTAGTAAATATTCTAATAACAATCAAATATCGTGTAATTTATGTATTACACAAACGTTAGAAAAAACATTAACTAAATTGTGGGAGGTCGAGGAAAGGCATTTTCCAAAGGTTTTGTCATCTAATGATCAAAAGTGCGCGGATATTTTTGTAAGTACCCATAGTCAGAATGAAGAAGGGCGGTTTATCGTCGACCTGCCCTTAAAACATTCACCATCTCTTCTTGGAAACTCGAAACAAATAGCTTTACATAGATTCTTAAACATGGAGAAAAAATTACAAAAAAACCATAAGTTAAATGAGGAATATTCCGATTTTCTAAAGGAATACGAAAGCCTAGGTCACATGACCAAGGTCGATTTTAAGTTTTTAGAAGGCAAAGTCGTATATTTTCTCGCGCATCATAGTGTCCTAAATAATTCAAGCACCACAACACGACTTCGTGTCGTCTTCGATGGTTCTTGTAAAACAAGTAGCGGCTACTCGTTAAATGATATTTTGCATACTGGTCCCACAATACAGGATGACCTTTTTTCAATACTTTTGAGAGCTTGAAAGTACCCTATACTGCTGGAGTCATTGCAAAAATGTATCGTCAAGTGTTGGTATCTGAAAAACATAAAACTTTACAAATTATTCTTTGGCGTCCTGAACCTCATCTTGAAATTCAACCATATAAATTAAATACTTTGACATATGGTACAGGCTGCGTCTAAAAGAACTGTCAATTCAATGCTCTGATGTTGAACCTCAATTGAGTGATATTATTGAACACGATTTCTATGTGGATGACTTATGTACAGGGGGAAATAGTATTGAGGAGGTCAGGGGCATTAAGACTAAAATTTCAAATATCCTTAGTTCAGAGGGGGTTTGAACTTAGAAAGTTTCAATCAAACGAGCCAAAGGTTCTGTTTGAAAATGAATGGGACAACCTTAATAATGTAAATGTACATTTTGGCAAGTCTTCTCAAAATAAAACGTTGGGATTGTATTGGGATCCTAAAAATGACATATTAAAATATTCCATACAATCATTGTTCAATAAAACCACTGTAACAAAGCGACAAATACTTTCCTGTATCGCTCAGATATTTGACCCTCTAGGTCTTATATCTCCTGTTATAATTATAGCCAAATTTATATTACAAAGATTGTGGCATGGGATGAATCCGTTCCTATGGATTTGCTTTATAAATGGCGTCGGTTTCATGACCAATTACCAGACCTAAATTATTTGACAATACCCCGAACAGTCTTAATAAGCAACTATATAAAGGTTGAATTGCATGGGTTTTCTGATGCAAGCGAGTTGGGATATGGAGCATGCATATTTTTACGCTCTATTAATGCTTCTGGGGAATGTCATGTTGTCTTATTGTGTGCAAAAACCAGAGTTGCACCTTTAAAGGTTTTAACTATACCCAAACTAGAGTTGTGCGGAGCACTTTTACTTGCAGATCTCGCTAAAAAGGTTAATAATTCTCTAAATTTAGCTATTTCTAAAACGTACTTTTGGTGTGATTCTACCATCGTTTTGGCATGGATAACTTCCGAATCTCAATAATTTAAGGTTTTTGTCTCCAATCGTATTTCACAAATTCAAACTTTGAGTGATCCCCAAGATTGGAACTACGTAAGAACCAATGAAAATCCTGCGGATCTACTTTCACGTGGGGTTAGTCCGGCAGACCTTATAGCCAATGATTTGTGGTGGAAAGGTCCTCCATGGCTTTCTATGCGAAACGATTCTTGGCCAAATTCCCAGTCAAGTAAATTTTCTTGTGAATTACCAGAAAGGCGAGTAAAATCTATACAGGGTCGTTGGTATGTATGGAAACGGTCGATTATTTCTTAAAGTAAGACAGTCAGCAAAAAATATTTTAGATAAAAGTTTTAGGTTTTTTTAAGGTGTATTAGAATTAAAAAAAAAAAATGGTATACAGGTTAAGTCAGAAGACCGTAGAGAAACAAAGTTACTTCCTTTTAAATGGAACACCCTATATCTTCGAATATTTTTGGATTTTACATAAAATTACAATTATTTTTCAATACGTGCATTATAAGTCCAAACTTAATAGTTTCCGAGATATCGACTTTTGAAAAATTACATTTTTGAACTTTGACAGCTTCTAACTTTCTAACGGTACCTTTTAGAATAAAACGGCTTGCATGTCCCTATCTTACTTTTTTATTATCTTCTCAAAAACATCATCTTCCGGTTAAACCGGATGTAACTTAAAAAGCCGGAAATACAGTACTTCCGGTTTAACCGGAAGTTATTGTTTTGGAAAGATCATAAAAAAGTAAGATAGGGACATGTTAGCCGTTTTACTCTACAACGTACCGTTAGAAAGCTAGAAGCTGTCAAAGTTCATAAATGTCATTTTTCAAAAATCCATATCTCGGAAACTATTAGGTTTAGAGTTATAATGTATTTATTAAAAAATAATTGATATTTAATGCTAAATCCAAAAATATTCGAAAATATAGGGTGTTCCATTTAAAAAAAGTTAACTTTGCTTCCCTACTGTTTTCTGACTCATCCTGTATACTTATTTTTTTAAAATTCTAATACACCTTAAAAAACCCTAAAACTTTTATCTAAAATATTTTTTGCTAACTGTTATATTTTAAGAAATAATCGACCGTTTCCATACATACCAACGACCCTGTATATGTATCAACAGTAAAGTTAAAAACTGATACTTTTGATAAATTTTCGTCTTTAAATAAATTACAGCGAGTTTTTGCATATTGCTTAAGGTTCCTAAATAATTGTAAAAAAGAAACAGGTTTAAGGCAATATGGTCCACTTAGTGCTTCTGAGTTACATGTTAGCTTAATGCAACTTGAAAGGATTGTACAATATGATGAATTTAAAGATGACATATCAAATTTAAAAAAATTGAAACAGGTTTCTTCTAAAAGTAACTTATTAACACTAAATCCCTTTTTAGACGAAAACAATATCTTGAGAGTTGGTGGTAGGTTGAGGCAATCTGACTATCTGTATGATAAAAAATATCCTGCTATTCTACCAGCCAAGCATAACTTTACACTTTTAATCGCGAAACAAGAGCATTTACGGCTTCTCCATTCAGGCCCACAATCTCTATTGGCATCAATTAGAAATAAGTTTTGGCCACTTGCAGGCAGGAACCTTGTAAGAAAGGTGGTTAGATCGTGTATGAAGTGTTTTCGTTTTGATACTTCTGGGACACAGCATCTTATGGGCGATTTGCCTCAGCAACGTATAACTCCCAGTCGTCCTTTCTTAGCAACAGGCATTGATTACTTAGGTCCTATAGCTTTAAAGGATAGGTCAACTCGCAATTTTAAATTAATAAAAGGGTGGATTTGCCTTTTCGTTTGTATGTCAACACGCGCTATACACCTTGAGCTTGTTAGTGACCTATCTACTAATTATTTTTTAGCGGCTTTAAGGCGATTTTTTTCTAGACGTGGTAAAAGTTTAGACATTTTTTCTGATCATGGTACCAATTTTATTGGTGCTAAAAATGAAATACAAAAATTTATGTATGAAAATAAAGATAAAATTCGATCAAATCTCAGTGGTGATGGAGTCAATTAGCACTTAATTCCTCCCCGTGCCCCTCATTTCGGTGGATTATGGGATGCTGGAGTTAAATCCACTAAGTTTCATTTAAAAAGGATGTTGGGAAATACGCCACTTACCTTTGAAGAGTATTCAACCATTCTTACCCAAACAGAGGCATGTCTAAATTCGCGTCCCATTTCCCCTCTAAGCTTCGATTCTTCCGATCCTCAACCCTTAAGTCCCGCACACTTCCTTATTGGAGAGCAGCTGACCACCATTCCTGAAGACAACTATTGCAAAATACCAAAAAACCGATTAACCAAATTCAAGCAGCTACAACAAATGGTTCAACATTTTTGGGCACGCTGGTCTAAAGAGTACGTCTCCTAATTACAACAAAGAACAAAATGGAAAAGGAACATTCCAAATATATTGAAGCCTGGTGTAATGGTCCTGATCAAGAAAGATGGATTGCCCCCTTTAAAGTGGCAATTGGGAATTGTTACTGTTATACGCCCTGGAATAGACGGAGTGGTAAGAGCAGCGACAATCAAGACGCAGAATTCTGTTTTAGAACGTCCAGCTTCAAAGCTTTGCGTTCTTCCTACCAATGATGAAACAGATTGAAAATTTTTTGACAAGATTCAGAGAAGACAGACAGAAGAAACTCTCTGTAATTTATATTCATAAAACTGTACTTACTGTACTCTGCTACATCTATTTTTAATATCTTTACTCCAGGGTAATTTTCTAATAGTACATGAATTAAGGTTTCAATATCTGGAATGTCTCTACCTTGGCTAACAACTCTGTCTGCAGTACGCTTACAAACTCTCCCAATACCATCAGGAGCTCCTTTTCCATGACCAGCTTCTTGGTAGTTCCATGTGATATATCGAATGTTTGGGAAAAATGTTCGTACCTGTAATGCCAAAAATGAAAACCTATATTTGTTCTGGTACTGTGTTGCTGGTCAGTCGCTCAGAAAATGGAAAGTATGAAGCTCTGTGTTTTTATTGCAATATTCCATTAAAACTGGTAACAAGTGGGCACATATTGCACTTGCGTCATGTTGCAAAGATACTGATAATAAGCAAAAACTTTCCGTTGTAAAACCTTTTGCATTTGAATAAACTACTACAGTGTGCAGAGATATTTGTTGTCGGGAACCACCAAAATGAAATGCTTGGGTCTCTTCTGCGTATTTTATATTATAGTTTTCACTGAAGTCACAATGAATTAGAATCTCTTCAGGAGTCAATTTATCTTTCAAATTTCGAATTGCAGCATATTGATGATTTATTCGTGCTTCATGTTCCATAAAAAGTTTTATTTTTTTTTCAAATACTTCTATAGCAACCTTTGCAGATTTTTTAATGATTTTTTTCCCAATTTTTGAAGAAATTTTATTTGTTTTTGTTTTTTTATCAAAATACTTTTTTTTAATGTACACCCACTGACAATATCCTATTGTCTCGTTATTATTATTGATGACCTCATATTCGATTTTTTTGTGGTTACATTGAATGCAATTCCTGAAAAGACATTGTTCGTTCTTCGGGTCACAACAAATGTCTTTCATAATTTCAGATCCATTCTTTCGACGAATAATCTCTATTTTGTGTAATCCTTGTGCAAAAAGATCTATGTTTGCATGCGTTATGCACTTGCAGGTTTCTCTATCATTGATTTTCATGGGAACAATCCAAAACGGCCTCCATCGACAAAAAAATGCATAAATAACTTTAATATTAGGATTTTTTTTCAAAAATGCACGAAACCGGTTCTTCAATGTATTAATTAAAAATCGTTTTTGATGTTGAACATTGTTTTTTGTAACATTATCCTTTTTGCCAGGACACAATCTGCTGCTAGTATCTTCTTCCAGGAAAAGCTGGATTTTTTTCTTAAGTTCGAGTAGAAAATGTTTTCGGTAATCTTTTGGTGCTTTCTTTGAGAAACGATATTTGAATAACTTTGCAAAATCGGTGGATAGTTTTTTTCTTTTTTACGATTCTTCCATTGATCATTTTTTTGAATAATTGTTTTGAGTTTGTATTTTTTATTTCCTGGTAAGATTCAGATAATTGATCTTTCATCACTTCACCCAAGACAAGTTTCGTTTTCACTTGTTCTATTTTTTCAGGTTTATTTCTCATATTTTCAATATAATGATCAACTCGTTTTTCTGAACTCAGTAAATAACTTGGAGGGGTCTGTAACTTTTTTTATTGTCTTTGGCTTTTTCGTATTCTTTTTAGCCAATCTGTTGCATCTCTGCTTATATTTCTCCAACCTTACACTCAGTTTGTGAATTTTGTTCTCATATTTTCCCATTAGTATTTTCTTCTCTCTGTGTCTTTTAACTTTATTCCTATTGGCGATCCTTCTACCTATTTCATGACGATCACGTACTACAATAACTTCTTCAGCCTCAGATTGCGGTGGTGTATTCTCTTCTAGTACTCTTACTATCTCTTTTGCTTTCTTTTTTATCTCCCTGTAGTTTTTTGAATTTTGTTTCCATTTTTTCCGCTGTATTCTTTGTTCCCTCGGTTTTAACTGGGCAATGTTCTTTTTCACTCCTTTTTCTTTCTGTTTTAGGTACTTCTCTCGTTCTTTCTGTCTTTGAAGTTCTCTTTGTACAGGATCGTCTCGAATTTTCTGTCATCGTTCTTTTTCTTTTTCCCGTTTAATCCGTTTTTTTTCTTCAATTTCTTTTTGGTTCGTTTTTGCCATCGTCAGATCTTAGCTGAAATAAATATATATAATGTTTGGTCGAGTTTTCGGATGAATATCATTGTATTATTCTATCTATCATTCCCGTGGATATTGATCATTCCCGTGTTTTATCAAATCCACGGGAATGATAGTCACGGGAATGATGTTTCAACCTTTTCTAGTTAATAATTTCAATGAATTTCCATTCAAATAGAAAAATAATATGTTAGTGAATAAAATAAGGTTAGGAATAAGACATAAGAAAAAATCGAACATGTTAATTGATTTTTTAGGTAAAAAACACTTACCATGGGAATGATGGTTCAACTACTTACACCCACGAACTCACATAGAATTTACACCATATTACACTAAATAAAATTCCTTCCCTTTGGCATCCTAACCGTGACTGACCAGATCCTAGCACGCCTATTAAAGTGGTTGTCGCATCCTTGAATATTATCCCCACTATTTTATTCAAATTTAACGGTCACAGCACGGGAATGACGACATATCAGAGGTACAAACTTTGGTTTATGGTAAATTTAAAACAATAATATCAAATCATGTTCCCTGTGGCTTGATTGGAATATTTGGATATTGCTTCTCTACTCCCATCCGAAAATATTTGAACACCTGCATTTTCTACTGAACTGTTTCACTCTATTGGAGACAACCTGCTCTAGGGACAATGCACGGGAATGATATTTAGAAGCAAAACGTATAAAAATATACAAAATATTAAATATAAAAAATTAATAAATTACTGAATTTCTTTAAAATATATTTCTGCTAAAACATGTACAGGAAAGTTGTCCTGTTTTTAATTTTTTAGATATTTTTCTTTTTTTTCGCGAGATTCACCCATTTACCTTTTTCATTATCTGATTGGTCAGTATTTAAGCACGAATTGCCTTGTACCTAAAATAAAATTTATTATAAATATCTTTTTTAACATTTGTTATAAGAAAATCTAAAAATAAGGTTCATCTCATTAAGCATAATACATCTTCTTTTTAGGTAAAATTTATTATCACTGCTTACTAACAAGTAATTTAAAACAAACATTAAATTTGATTGATACCTTCTCCATTTCCTGCTCTCTCATTTAAACATACATCAAATATTAAAGCGAATGTAGAAACATGCGAACTGATTGTACAAGTTGTGGTTGTGCTTCACAATTTCGTACAAAAGGGCGAATCAGAAATACCAGAAAATGAAAAAAGATATTGTCCAACAGGATTCACTGACTGGAAGGACCCCAATGGAGATATACACGAAGGTGACTGGCGAAATGTCAATACAAAATTACGCTCCATCGGCAGAGTTGGGTCAAACAATGCTGCCCAAAGGGTACAGAACCAACGCAATGTTTTGGCAGAGTATTTTTTATCTCCTTTGGGGACTATTGCGAATCAGTGGATTAGGGTATAAATAGGAGCAGTTCCTGACAACTTTACTGTAAATATATAGTGTAAACCATTTAGTTTTGTAAACACTTATTGTATTGTAAATAAATTTTTTATATTAATGTAGTGAATGTTTTGTAATATTATTGCCCTAATTTTAATGTTTACCTTGTGTTGCATGTATTTATTATATTTACTATAGGTTTCTAAGATATGTATAAATAAAAATGACAGATTGATCAAACTATATTTATTGATTACGCTTCTCCACTATCTTTCCAAGTAAATTATACACATCCCTTTTAAAAAAATTTTTTTCCTCATTAGTGAGCACAGCCATATCCTTCGCCAAGCTGATGGCAAACTCGTCATCTTCCGTTTTCTTCAGTTGGTTGTCTAGTTTTGAAAAACAGGACTTCATTGTAGCCATCAGTTTCTCCTGGCCACTCTTCTTCTTTTTGGCAGGAGGTACCGATTGCCTACTTGCTCTTCCACTTGTGCTTGGTTCATCCAGAGATGGCAAGGACAAGCTGGGGGAAGGCAAGGGGATGGTGGAGACAGTGGGCGATAGTGCCTCTTCCTCTGAACCCTCCATAAGCTGCACCAGGGTGTCCCATGAATTTACTTGCCCCTCTGGCACTACCTTTAGGTTGCTAATGGTCCTGAATATAACATAATAGTGTTAAAGTTGTTCCATTGTATTTTAATCATTGTAAAAAAAAATACTTTGTTTGGACCAAAAAGTGTGCTCATACCTTCTTGTTGCCAAAAATGGATCCAAAAACTTCATTAGGGTATAATAGGGCCAAGTCACTTCTGTAGACCCCGATCCGGAAGGCAGGTCTCTCATTCTCTTTTTAATGTTGGTGTATTTTGCCCTCAAGGTAATCCACCTCTGTTCACAACTCGCCGCTGAAAGATATTAGCTTTTTGAAAAACTTCCCCTGTTTTATTTGGTTTTTAGGATGCAAAGTATAATGTTTTATACAATAAGATAATAGATAAAAAAGTTAGCAACTTACGATTAGTCTCCAAAATGGCCGCAATGGTCTTTTAAGCATTCTCCTTCGCAATCTTGTTTTTAAACCGGGAATCCTTCTTATCGAAGAGAGCCGGGAAACTTTGAACTTGTAATATAAAAGTTTCATCGGACATACTGAATACAATTAAAAGACAATGGACTAATGAAAAACACAGAGCACAAAACAAACACGTCGATAACAAAAGGCTTCTCGAGAGAAATAGAAACGTCAAATTTTATGAGGTTACGTTACGCCTGTTCTAGTGCGCATGTGCTTACCACACTTTTTGATTGGACATCCTTATTTCTTATTCTTATTTTATTTGCTGTATAAATGGTAACTAAACTCCGTTATTTTATTTCTTATTTCTTATGTTATTTCTTATTTCCTATTTGTCTGTATAAATCCACCATAATAAATTTAGGAGCCAGTTCAGTGTTTTTTTATTTTGTGTTTAAAATGGAGAAAAAAAGGAAACTGTCAGTAGCAGAAATATTATCAAGCAGTAGCAGCTCATCTGAGAGTGAAAGTAGTAATGATGATTACTTTGTAATAATAAAATATCCCCAGGAAAGGGTAAAGATAGAAGATTATGAATTTATTGCAAATCGTTATTCAGATAAAGAGGTAAGAAAAAATGTAACTTTATTTTCTCCAATCAAACATGTTTCATTTCAATTTTAAACTTACTTTTAAATGTTATGTATGTAAACATGCAAAGATTTTGATAGGTTTTGCTATCAAAACTGCTTTATTCTGTATTTTGTTCTTTCTTTAGTTTAAACATTTTCGACTGAGTAGAAAAACATACAATTTAATTAAGGACTTGTATGGAAAACCCACCTTTTACCCGAAAGAACGGAGACATGAAAGACATGACTTGACACCTGCTTCGGTGTCAATTCTATCATTTTTGTGGTAAGAACAATAACTTGAGTATTAATCCAATGCAAATATACTAAGAAGATTTATATAAATATTTATTTAACTAACTTGAAATTTTGTGCAAACTATTATTTTCAAACATTCTTATGATGTCAGAAACTAAACAGTTACCTATATTCTTTAAGAAACAAAGCGCGCGGAAGTCTGTTAATATAAAATCAATATTTACTAGTTTTTTCGCAATTTCTATAAGAGATAATATAAAAATGACATATTAAGTAATAAAGGTAAATATTTAGGTATGCTGGAAATAAAGCCTGTATTCGAGATGTTGCTAATAGGTTCGGAGTTTCAGAATCAACTTTGCACCTCATAATAACAAATGTTATGAAGTTCTTAAATAGCATAGCACCAAATGTTATTAAATTTTCTGACACTGTAGAAAAGAAAACAAGACTTTCAAATGAGTTTCATAAGGTAACTTTTTCTAAATGTTATGTTTCTAAAATGTTAAACTTTATTAAATACAACCAACAATTAATTTTTGTTTTCACATTATCCATCAAAGTACTATTAAAAATCTTATGGTTGTTTTTTTCTTAATATGGATTTAGATTAGTCTTTTTTTTTGTTTATAAACTAAAATTAACTAAAGTTATAGTAAATGCGGTACCAAGGGAAAATTATAAATATTTACTTTAAAAACCTGCTACTTTCTTTCTTACGTAATACATTTTTGTATTTTATTTTTTTTTTTCTAGATAAGTGGATTTCCAGATATACTTGGGTGCATTGACGGTACCTACATACCATTAAGAACGCCTGTAAATAAAGTTAAATGTACTTATACTAACAGGCATGATATGCCCTCAATGACATTACAAGCGATTTGTGATAATTGATAATCGTAGAGTTTTCTTTGATGTATTTACAGGAGTTCCAAGCAAAATTCATGATGCCAGAGTATTTAAATTATCTTTTATAGCAATAAAAATACTATAATAATATTATTTATAGAGATAAATGGCATATTCTTGGAGACTCAGCCTACCCCATAAAAAAATTGCTGCTTACACCCTATCGTGACTACGGAAATTTAACTCCTGAACAAAAAAATTATAATAAAAAATGTTCTCAATCAAGAGTAAAAATTGAAAACAGTTTTGGATTACTAAAAAATAGGTTTAGGCAGTTAATAAGAACTGAATTTAATACTATGGAAAGAACGTCCAAATTTATTGTGTCATGTTGCGTGTTACATAATTCATGTATTTTGAATGGGGATGAGTGGACCGAATATATAGATAAAAATGAAATGCCCGATGAAGATATTGGTGATACACCTACTGATACTATCAACAAGGAACGAAAAGAAGGTGAAGAAAAGCGAAGCACCAATTTAAAAATACATAATATATTTGTTATTATTCCTTAATAAAAGATACTTTATTTTAACACAAAAAAACAAAAAATATCTGTTCTTTAAACATAAATTTAAAGCAAAAATGAAGTAAAGGTGCAAGTTTATATTGTACTTGATTGTCAAGATTTTATTTGCATTTTGCTATTGCATCCCTTACATACAACATCTGAAATGACACTTTTTTCATGTGAAATTTAAAATTACACCTTTTTCAAGCAAGATTTCAACTTATATTTTTGCAGTCAACTGTCGATATTCATATTAATAAAAATTAAGTATTCTGGTTACTAAAAAGTTCTTTTAATAGTTGCAATTTCTCTTGGTGTCGTCGTTCCTTGCTAGCTTCTTTTTCTTTGTGGTGTTGTTCTCTCTGAAGCTTTTTTTCTTCATTAGCTTTTTTTAAAAATTGAGCACAGTAGCACCTTTTTTTCCTACCGGGGTAGACTCAGACTTTTCTTTTCGTACTACTCTAGTAGTGTTCTGGTCTTGCAGTACTTCTGGTTCAATACTATCGTTGATACTTGCAATTTTTTTTAATTCATCTTCAAAATCAACTTTTTGCCTCTTAGCCCCAGAAGTACTGTTACTATCCACTGCTTTCTTTTTCCTTTTCATTCCCGTCTTGTATATGTTTTCAACTTGAGTACTAGTTTTACAACATTTGTATTTTTCATTTATTTTATTACTTATTTGTGCCCACATATCTTTTTTGAGTCTAAATCTCTTCATTGGACCTATCATTGGTAAGTAGGCAAAGTATTGATTCAAAACATACCTAGTTTGATCATCATTCCAATCTTCTTTTTTCTCATCCTCTGCTTCTGACTCTCCAGGACTTTTTAAATTAACAATACTGTTAACAATATCAGGAGCTATGCCTACAGTGTCAGTCTCCCCTAAAATATTAAATGTGTTGCTTAAAGAATTTATTTTCTACTATATTTAGTATTTAGGTACAGGTACACCTTTTTGGATTGTAATGTGGTTTTGGACATCTTACCTTCATTATTTATAATATGACATAAAATATTTCCGTCCGCCAATATTAGAGGTTCATTTTCGTCATTTAGAACAATTTCTTTTATTTCATACACAGATGACATTTTAAATATATAAAACAACAACAAAACAAAGAACCGTGACAAATAACAAATGAAATAAAATGTAAGGTTAGAATAACTGCGCAGAACGAACCGAATGTGAAGTGAGCTGGCACGGTGCAAGTTCGATTTTTAAAAGTGCGCCTGCTTTAAAGGTTTCGAATTTGCTCCGTGCAAGTGCGGGATAGTCGAATGCGGTATAAGGCAGCCGGACCTCAGCGAACTTGAGTGGACCGCTGATTTGACAGTTGTCCCTCATTTCCCCCTCCTAAACATTTTGAATCGAGACGCACCTTCGCTTCTGTAGGATCCTCTATTCTGAGATGAGGTGGATCGTGATGCGCCGTGTGCGCGCGGTCCGTGCGCAATTCGCAAACCCCGTACTAATCTAGAGAACATGATGCACGCGCACATCGCGCGAGCGGAGCGGCGCGCAGATGTATACGCAGCTTTAGAATAAATTAAATTTGGACTTAAGCAAATCTGTAGGATCTATATCTTTTAAAGTAACGGTAAAATGGACTTAGCGGATTATTTCATTGAAGCGGAATAACCATACGAACTTATACGTAAGATAATCTCAATTTGTTAAAAAATGGACTTATAGGGTTCTGTTTGTACGCCCGCGATATGTTACAATAAAAACATTTTAACTACCCATTAAACAAAATAACATAACTTTTACTTAAATGTTACGTAAACGCGCGACATGTTATGTCAAAATAAAGTACATTCAAAGTCACATTTAAATAAAGATAAAGTTAAAAACTAGTGAAAATGTCCAGAACATTTTACTTCTTAGTTAATGTAGTAGTGACGTAACCAAAATGATATTTTTTTTACAAAGATGTAATTATTATGTAACAGGGAAATTAAAAAAATACCCACGGTTTACTTCATGTTATGTCTATGCGACATATTCGCTGTTATAAGAAATATGGATGTAATTATTATGTAACAGGGAAATAAAAAATTACCCACGGTTAACCTTATGTTATGTCTATGCGACATATTGGCTGTTATAAGAAATAAAGATGTTACAAGGATGTAATTATTATGTTACAGGGAAATAAAAAATGACGCTAAGTTTACTTTATGTTATGTCTATGCGACATATTAACTGTTATAAGAAATAAAGAGTAATACATAATGATGTAATTATTTTGTAACACTCAAATTAAAAATATACCTACAATTTACTTTTTTGTTTTGTCATTATTTGAATCTTTAGTTTGTACAGAAGTGGTAAAGCCATAAATATATATTTGTTTTATAAAATACCTGGCGAAGCTACATGTTTTTGAACGAATAAGAATAGGCCATTATTTTATGTTGGGACAATCGACTATCGACAACATAGGTACCTAAAAAAAAGATTGATCTAGTCAACTGCTAATATTACTACTACTTTATTATTACTAATACTACTAGACAAAAAACAAATGCTTATGTAAATTTTCTGAAAACAGTTTATTTTGAATACTTGTTTTTGTTTTTTAAAGGGAACAATTTTTTTCTAATTCTATTCTATTTATTCATTACCTCGTAAATCTTCTTTCTTCTGTGAACGTTGTAACCTTTGGTTACTTAAACGAAACCACTCACTTATACACTTCTCTATTTCGTAGTGACTTGTTGGCCTTTGCATTAAAATTATTTCTAAAATAAGTAAATATATTTAATAAAGTGGAAAATAATCATGGATAATCACGCTGTATATTCATCGTGGTTGAAATAACATAATTATAAGCAACTAAAAATGTACAAACCTTGTAACACCTTCATGAAGGTAGACCCTTCAAGCCGCAAGTTTCCTCTCTGGCCCACTAAAGAACAAGTTTTGCCAAGTAAGTTGGTAAAGAGATTTCCTAACGCTCTATTAACAAAATCTTTAATATCCTTGCCACCAATTGTCTTTATTAAATTTATCTAAAATAAATAAAATTGTTTAGCATATACCTGATTTTACTCAATATAATTTGAAATATTATGTTGAAAGACCTCAATGATGATTACTGGTTAACATACATATGCATCCTTAAATTCCTTGTCCTCGAGTTTTTTGTCAAAATTTAGAATATTATCGTGTGTTTTCATAGGTAAAGCCTCCATTAACTCCATGTTTTTGTTATTTACTTGCACATCAATGGTAACTATACCATTAAGGGATTTGGTGATGTTTTCAACAAGTTTTTCAATTTTGGGGATTTTCATATATAATTCATCTAAAAATATATATATTTTTACTATAAACAAGCGAAAAACTACTAAAATAGGCTCAATGGTAATATTAAGACATTAATATCTTAAGAATATTTTTTAAGTGACAGAGAAAATAACAATCGAAATTATACAAAGGCACGGATTAATGGATTATAATAAAAAAATAAAACTAATACTTTAATAAGTAAAAATCCATTTTAGTTTCTACAACGTGGAAAAGTTTTTATACTACTTACTTATGATATGCCTTTGGCTTTTCGTTGTACCAACATCATCTGTAAATCAAAACAAAAAAAATCAATAAATAATAGAATATTATAATTTGTCGACAATAATTGTTTGATCAGCTTACAAAATCTCAAATGTCATAATAAAAGTTTTGGAATAATGACAATATGCATAAAATACGCCCCTTGTGTTTGGGCCATAAATTAAAACAAAAAATTCTAGCCAGATATTTTATTGTAATTACCTTCTTGTGTAGTTTCTGTAGCTTTCTTAGGCTGAAAACCTCTAGTGCTGTTATTATCATTATTAGACTGCAGACCTCTAGGGATGTTATCTGAAAACAAAGTTGTTTTTGTGCAAAAATAAAGGCACACTATTTTATACTAATAATATAATAAAATCCTTATCAAGTATCTAAATTACTTATCAATTTTTTTATTATGAAGGAACTTATCGGTTATAAAAATGTGTCTCATTAGTTTATTAGGAAAAATTAGGAATTACCTTTTTCCATAAAGGTTAGTGGTGTCGAGGCATTTACTTGTTTGTCTAAGTCAAGTTCATTAACCTCGGCATATTTTTGAGGGCTACTCTGGACAAACATTGTCTTAGGAGGTTTTGGAGGGGGGAGTATCTGTTTCAGCATCTGACATACTATCTTCATCAGAACTATATATTATGTTCCTTTTGTAACGCTTTTCTGGGGGTTATTCCCCTTCTAGTTAATAAACTATTAATTTTAATTTAACGGAAATTTTATCGGAATGGTGCAACGCTGAAGCTATTCAATTATTCGGAAGTATCCAGGCGAAAAATCGGTAAATTTGCTCGGAATCTGATTAAATAACTTCAAGGGCGTGCTATGGTCGGCTATCAGTTTATTTTACTCGAGCGCCACTTTATTTTCAGAGAGAAATAAAGAAACTCTTTACCTTCGGGTAGCCTTTCTACAGTGGAGAAGGGTTCAGTGCATTAATTTCTATGTCAATAGGTTTGGCAAATAAAACACTCAAATTTTTGTATTTATATAACGGTCGTGTTTATCATGCCAAAAAAATTACAATAATTAACAAAATGATCTACTTAATTTCTAAAAAAAAATAAACCTAACTATCCTAAGGTCTAAATCCATTTAGTTAACCTATTCGGGAGTCTAGTAAATAAATACGGTTTTTAAAGTAATGCGGCTAAAGTAATAAAATACATAAATTCCAATCCTAATATCAGAAAATAAAAAAAATTAATATGGTTTTCAAAATAATGCGGTCAAATCAGTTAAATAAGTAAATTACAAACCTAAAATCAAACAACAAGGAATAAATACGGTTTTCAAAATAATGGGGGGAATCTGAAAAGTGGGTTAAATCAAAAATTTAAAGTTTTTCGGAAGTCGGTCTGATTTCTTCGGTAGCCATCAACTGCTACTTAGCGGTACCTACGTAGGAGTAATAGTATAATCGGTTTATGAACTAGGCGGAAGCAAGCGGTTAAACATGCATGATACAAGCGGGTGAGAGCGGTTAACCTAGCGACATAGCGAACAAGCGGCGTGCAGAAGGTTTTAGTGCATAAGTAGGGTGATAAGGTACCAATAGGAAGCCAGTCAAATGCAATTGCGGAGTAGTAATGGTAAGAAATATTAAGCGATGAATGGTAAAATACATCGGTTTGCCATAATTTTGTGTTTCACTTAAAAATTCCTAGTTACGGAAACAAAGTTAAACCAGCTTCTCCGGCATCGGTAGGTATAGATATATGTCAATATATCGAGATTTCGGTTTTGCCTTTCTTACAAAAAAAAACAGAATCAAAAGTTAAAAAAAAATCATTAGCATTTCCGGCCCGAATATCCTCTAACCAGGTGCCGATAAATCCACCCTGTCCCCTTAAACTTAGTCTTGATGTGACCACCAAGGTTTCCAATATAAATATCGGAAACAGGAGACTCAGGTTTAAATTAAAAAAAAAAGAATAGCCCCGATGAGTCTTGATGTAACCACCAAGGTTTCCGATACGAATATCGGAAACAGGAGACTCAAGTTAACTTAAAAAAAATAACCCCGATGAGTCTTGATGTAACCACCAAGGTTTCCGATACGAATATCGGAAACAGAAGACTCAAGTTAAATTAAATCTGGAATATGTTTAATAATAATTAATAGATCAAACGAACTTACCTTAAGTGAAGTTCGATCCTAATTATACTTGGCCTCGTCGAACTAAATAACTAGATATAGTAGTTCCCCCATTCCTATATCGATCGCCACAATTTTAAAGCAAAAATGCCCCGCCCTACTACCTGCCGGCTCCGTGACTCCGGCTGAGATCCATAACCATCATTCCTTTAAAGGTATATTTCAAAATAGTTGGTAATTAAGGGTATATAAGAAAAGACATAAACTAAAAGGGTCTGGGTGGGGGTTATTTAGTTCGACGAGGCCAAGTATAATTAGGATCGAACTTCACTTAAGGTAAGTTCGTTTGATCTATTAATTATACTTGGCCTCGTCTCCTAAATAACTAGATATAGTAGATGTTTAAAGCACCAACATTGTGAAATAGTACACAAAAAAGCACAACAGCATTAAGAATAAAAATGTATTTATATTACGAACATAACGATAAAAATATCATATAACAAGCGGTATGATATTTTTTAAGGGTACTGTTTGTAGCCCAAAACATGTTAGCAAAAAATCGAATAAGGAGTTGTAACAAAAAAATATCAGAAAAATAACAAATAGAATAAAATACGAAATAAACTTCAAAATTTAACATTAATTAAGAATCTAAGACCGCCTTAGCAAAGCTAAATTGGTTTTGCAATGGGCGGTTATAAAAACTTGCAAAAGTTTTTGAACTAGATGTCCAGCCTGCAGCCAATCGAATAGTATCGAATGTAATCCCTTTTCTGAAAGCAGCCGATGTCGAAGCATGGCGAGTACTATGAGCAGAAAATTGGGAGATGTCAACTCCAGACTCTTGCATAATTTTTTTTATCCATCTGGATATAGTTTGTGCAGAAGCATTATGTATTGGCCGTTTAAAGGTCAATATTAAGTTGTTACATTCAGTGCTCTTCGATCGAAGGTATCTTGTTTGGTCTAAATAATACAAAAGCGTAGAGGCAACGCATATTCTACTGTCTTCAGTATAGAAAGGCAGCACTATATTTGGCTGCAATCTATTTTTACCTGATGTCTTTACTCTGCGAGGGATTTTGATAAGTATGCCTTCTTTAGATTTATGTATATTACAAACCTCTATAAGGGATAACGTCTGTGCACGTTGACCAGAAGCGAGGGCTAAAAGAATAGCTAGCTTATAAGTAAGATACTCTATAGTAATATTGTCATTAATAAGCTCACGCACAAAATTTAGGACAATAGCAGGATCCCAAGTATTGCTATATTTTGGTTTACTAGGCCTCAGTTGAAACACTCCTTTAAAAAACCTCTTGACTCTAAAATCTTGAGCAATACTTGGACCTAAAATTTGTGCAATAGCCGAACGGTACGAGTTCAAAGTGCCATAGGAAGCCCCTTTGTTAAAGTGAGCTGAAAGAAAATCTAAAATAATTGGTATTGAGTTGGAAAACAGATCAACATTTTTGTCGATGCAGTGCCTCCACCAAGCTTTTAGTCCCGAGTCATACTGTTTGAATGTTGATGATGTAACAGATGCCATACAAATGTCAAAGGCAGATTCAGGGATTTGTCCTAATCGGAGGGCCTCCCGGACAAGACTCCGGCCACCAGGGTAAGTTGGGGCCACAGTGGATGTGGAGCCGACCTATCAAGAGAATACAATAAATGTATGTCTGGTTTAAATATAATAGGATCTTGGGCTAATAAGGAATAAAAAATAGGGTACCATGGCTGTGTTGGCCAATGTTTTAGAGACCATTGAAAACGGGGGGAAGGCATAAAAATCCAAATTCCGCCAATTTAGAGTAAAAGCATCAACAAACAAAGCTTCTGGGTCCCTATGCCAAGAAACAAACTTTTTACATTTATAATTAATTCTGCTGGCAAAAAGGTCAATATCAGGTTCATGAAAAGAATTAACTATTTGAGTAAAATAAAAATCATTAAGTTCCCACTCAGTCTCATAATTTTGGTGACGAGAAGCCAAGTCAGCTTCTTTATTATCTGAAGATTTGATGTATGAAGCATAAATGTATAGGTCCTTATCTTCACACCACTGCCATATTTTATAACAAAGCCTATTTAAAGTATGATACCGTATACCCCCCATTTTGTTTATATAGGCTATAGCAGTGGTATTATCTATGCGAAGTAAGATATTTGTATTTTGAAGGTTAGAACCAAAACATTTGAGAGCAAAAAATGCTGCCTTAAGTTCTAAGAAATTAATAGGCATTTTTCTTTCCTCATGGGACCAAAAACCATTAGACGAAACTCCATTGCAATATGCGCCCCACCCCGTCAACGATGCATCAGAGTAAATTACTCTTTGGAAAATAGGGGGTTTTAACGTGTTACAGGAAAAAGGAATCTTAGAAAGCCACCAATTAAATTCCTGCGATAGGCTTGCAGGAATCTGCATGGTGGCATTATAGTTGTCCCTAGAGTGCCTAAGAGCTAAAAATTTTTCCCTTTCGAAAGGTTTTAAATGTAGCCACCCGTAGCGCATCGCGGGACAAATAGAAACCAACTTTCCAGTAAGCTTTGCAAAGTCTCTGATGAGGCATTTTTTTTGTTTCATGAACTTAGACATAAAATTAATTAGAGCAAAAATCTTTTCGCTAGGTAAAGAAATAGTAAGGTTGGTGGAATTATAGACAAAACCCAGATATTGACAT
Source organism: Polydrusus tereticollis (assembly GCA_963920685.1). Taxonomy (NCBI): domain Eukaryota; kingdom Metazoa; phylum Arthropoda; class Insecta; order Coleoptera; family Curculionidae; genus Polydrusus; species Polydrusus tereticollis. The sequence continues at coordinate 92,489,560 of OY987330.1, forward strand.
TTCTGACTTGGGTCCAGATTGCTTTTTTGAAAATTAATAATGAATCCCAATTTTTCTAGGGTGCGAATAGTAAATTTAACATTATTTACACAATCAAGGTATGTCTTTCCCATTAGAAGAAAATCATCAAGATAAAGTACTGACATTAACTGCCTTCCCCTCAAAAAAGCTAGAACTGGTTTTAATAGTTTTGTAAAAACCAGTGGCGCACAATTTAGGCCAAAAGGGAGGCAGTTAAATTGAAAAATACTGTCTTTAAATTTGAATCTTAAAAACTTTTTGTCCGATTCAGCGACTGGTACTAAAAAATAGGCATCCTTTAAGTCCAAAGTTGCTAAATAAACATTTTGTTGAAGAGTGCGAGCCACTGTCTTGTGATCTTCCAACTTAAAATGATCTGCTCTTACAAATTGGTTAAGCGATTTTAAATTAATAACTAATCTGTAAGAGCCATCAGACTTAGGAACAGAAAAAATGTTAGAGAGGAATTGGCCTTGTTGTGGTTTTACACGAGTAATAGCCCCAGATCTTAATAACTTTAGTACACAAGTAGTTAAAATAACACTCTCTTGTTTAGACCACAGTGGTTCCTTTGGAACAAATCTTTGGACCGGTTTCAATAAAAAAGGGATCTTAAAATTGCGAACATAAGAGAGAACTCTTGTATCATTTGTAATCTTAGTCCAATTTTTATAAAAATGTCTTAACCGGCCAGCCACAAAAAAAGAGGTTACCTGGTCTTCCATTAATAATGGGTTCTGTCCTTTGGGTTCCTTGGCCTGTGTGTCTCCTTTGCTGGTTTCCTCCTCTCTTGATGTTGGTAGTGAGGTTTTTGAGGACGAGAAAACCTGGGGTTCTGCACTAATTGTCTTTGTCCACCTCGAATCTCCCCCTGAGGACGAGGTGGACGCTTGAAGTTTAAATGCTGAGTCGTAGCAGCGGGGCTTTTTTTAAATATTTTAGGTTTGGGCGCCTTAAGTTCTAAACCTGACCGTTCCATTTCCTTTGAAGCTTTTAAACGGTCCCCAAGTTTGTCTCCAAACAACCAGCCATCCACAGGAACATTTGATAAGGTCTCTCTGACCTCCTTTTTCAAGTCCAAACTAATTAGTTCGCGACGCGACTTTGACTGCTTATGGTGAAAATCTAGTAACAAGCGACTGGCATCACTAACAAATTTCATTACAGGTAGATTTTCACTATTATTAGAGTCCTTTACCAATATAGATAAAGCCTGCCCCAAAGATGATAGAGATGCCCCAATTTGATTTTGTAAGTCACATATCTTTGTGTCTCTACGAGCCACCACATCTCTGGTAACGGATATAACTTCCGGATTTACCTTAGGGGCCTGTAGTAGGGGACAATTTTCGGGGGGAGTATTCTTATTTATGAGTAAAAGTCTCTCATCATCTGGTAACCCTCTTGTTAAGATGGCAGTCCAACTAAGGGCGACTTCCCTTGTGAAAGGAGGGGTTAAGACTTTGGCAGGAGTTAAATCATATCCTAAGATAGACAGAACAGTCTGGTTTAACTCTGAAGCAGCTGTCTCAGGGTCTGGAAGGTCGACGTCCCCCTCTAAAAGAAAAGAAAACGACCATAATGATTCAAGGTCGTAAATCAACAAGAAGTGATAGATAAAAATAGCAAAGGTGCCAATTAATAGGAAAATATTTTTCTTATCACTGATCTTTTCAAGTAAAATCAAAAAAGGAAAAGGATTGTCTAATCCCTCTACGAAAAAGTCAAAATATATGTACTTATATAAACATAAACATTTGTTGTCAAAACAAAACTATAAAATACCCTGTGGTAAATTAAATAACAAATAGGTGTCAAACCTATCATAAATATCAAATTTATGGTCTAGGAAAATTACCTTGCAAGGGCTCATAGCCAACAGCGACTTCGTTATCAAAACGAGGTCCACTTTCACTTTGAGTGTCAAACTCGGCGTGAGAGAGCGAGATATTATCCGTCCTTGTTGACACAGACACCGTCGGGGATACTGAACGACTTCGGTTTGGAGAAACATTTCTGTGGCGGTGTTTGTCAATCCTATATAGCTGTTTTTGGATTTGTTTTAGTCTTTTTTTAGGATAAATTCGTCCTCCGATGAGCTACTGTCCCTTTTTCTTTTCTTGGAATGCTTGCCCATTACGATATCAAATCGAAAGGGGGCAAAAAAATAAAAACAAAAACACAAAAATATTTCGCACAGGAAATGACTAATCAATACGAGCGCGCCGATCGACACAAAAACGAAGAATGATGGTTATGGATCTCAGCCGGAGTCACGGAGCCGGCAGGTAGTAGGGCGGGGCATTTTTGCTTTAAAATTGTGGCGATCGATATAGGAATGGGGGAACTACTATATCTAGTTATTTAGGAGACGAGGCCAAGTATAATTCTAAAATTCGGCCAAATGCACGTTAGAGTATATTCAGTAAATATTACTATTAAAATAAGTTGCTTTAAAATGTGATTTTAACTGTCGTTACTGGCCTCCTTATCAGAGCGGATATCAAAAAAAACTATTTTTTTTTAAAGAAAGGAATTTCAGTACGCACCAAAAAAAGAAACTAGATATGTACATCGGCAGAAAACAGCATTTCGGTTCGGACTGGATCCAATTATTTACAAATAAAAATTCGGAATACACACAAAATTATGGCCTAAATTAAACGGTGAAATCTTACCACTCGGTACTATTGAACACTGCACTCGTTTGTCGGTTTTTCGGTTCTTCACGTTTGGTCGGTTTGCGGTAGCAGGAATAATTGATTTTCTAAGCCTCGAACAGGCAGTTTTGTTGTCGCGCCGTGCCCCGCTTTTCTGGGTCTTGCCGTGGCGGGGATATCCATTTCAGCGCGTGATGCCTGGTTCCGCTGTAAATTGTCTGGCGGAGCCGGGTACCTCGGAGACTTATTAATTCATTAATTTCGGTTAACTTGTCTTAGATCTTACTGTTTATTTTACGGATTGGTTTTAGAAATTGATATGATTAATGGATAGAAAGTTATTTTATTTAACGGAGCCGTGAAAGAACGAGCACAATTGATTGTAAATTAACGGAGATAAGTAATTAGTCATAGAGAAGCGGTAAAATTATAGTAACTTCGTTACACACCCCCACTACTTTCTCAAAAAAAAAGATCTAATTCTTTTTTTTTTCGCAAACCTTACGGCCTCCAAAAAAAAATTGAGAGCTTAATGATTAATTGGTTTAATGTTGGGTTGCTTGGCTTATCGTCGGGTTTGTTTGCGGCTTATTGCGAACGGACATCCGCAAGTCGGGCAGGGTGTATTCTAATATCACAGACGAGTTCCAACATATAATACTGTTGGCCTTACAATAGTGGCTCGTTAATCCATTATTACATCACAGTCGGTTTAATTTGCTTAATACAATAGGATGAAAGTGAAAAAAAAATTTTAACAATAATAAAAAAACTGTTACCTATCAATATTATGATGACTCATGTAGAAAAAAAATTAAAAAGAAATTGGCTGTTCCCGATGTCAAAAAAATCAATATTCGCAAGTAAGAAAGTATAAAGGAACAATAATTTACAGGCGTACCCGGACGCTTCGTCCGTCCAAGGTACTGAGGCGGCGGCGGATTTTTGTATTCTTGCCTTGTAGTGGCCGGAACTTCTCGAGTGCCTCTCTGATCTCCGGGGTCCACTTCCTCCGGTCAGGGCAAGCTAGGAGGGCTGTTGCCAGCCGGTGTTCCTCCTCCCTGCTCAATACTCTCTTGGTTTCCCCCTCCTCTGGTATGGAGATTACTGGCGGGCTAGTGGGTGGCGGCTGTTTAGATGAGGCTGAATTTCCCGGAGTAGATGGGACGGTAGGTAGTGTTGCAGAGGTGGAAGGGATGGTGAATGAAGATAGGACGGCTATGGATGGTTGGGGATTAGTTATGGACGGTGGTGGGGCAGTGTAGACGATGTTTGACATCAACGTTCTCTTCCGGTCTTGCAGAGATTGTACAAGCTTCGGGCACAGCCGGGTCAAGTCAACATGGACCATTAGCGTCGGCTCCTCTGGTCGAATGGGAATGGCTTGGTATGGCCTCTTCCGGGCCGGCCGTTGCGGGGTGGTCATTCTTATCGCTAGCTTGCGTATTCTATCCATGCGGACCTTGGCGGCTTGGGCGGCCAAAAGTCCGTCCAGTCGGGGTACCACGGTGTCGCTCGGTTTAAACCCTCGGGGCGGCATGGTGAAATCCTTCGGCATCGTCTGAAATAGTAGGGTGAGCTATCTTAAGATCCTTAACGTGAATTCGGCGAAGAATCTTACCGTTACCACTCTTAAGGTCATATACTACCGGTGAATGCACTTTTACAATTTTATACGGGCCGGAGTACTTAGGTGCAAGTTTGGCATTATAATGCTTTACGGCTGACGAGAGGTTATATTCCCGCTTTAGTACTTCGTCGCCGAGGTGACATCGCCACTCTCTTCGGCGCAGGTTATAGTATTTGCTCTGGGTGTTGAAAGCATGTGCCAGATTTACTTTTACTAACTCGTAGGTTTCCTGTAATTTTCTAAGCCTTTCGGTTAAGGGGGCGGTGTCGGCGGGGATTTCTTCGACAGGGTTATCGGAGACTGGCTGCACACTGCGGTATAGTGATTTAGGAGGTTCTAGTTCCCGTCCAAAATTTAAAAACGCGGGTGTGAATTCGGTACTATCGTTACGGGAAGTATTGTAGGCAAATGTCAGATTGGGTAAGTTAACATCCCATTTTCTCTGATCGTTATCACAGAATTGAGCAATCATTGTCTTCAGGGTTTTGTTAGCCCGTTCCACCGGATTTGTTTGGGGGGTGTATGTGGGTGTTAGACGGTGCTGGATGCCATAATCCCTAAGTACTTGGGAAAAGGTACTGCCGGTAAACTGGGTACCATTATCGGTAATAACCGTTTGCGGTCGGCCGAAGCGGGTCAGAATCAACTCGTAGAAAGCTTGACTGACGGTCTTCGCGGATGCTTTTCGGATCGGGCGACACTCAACCCACTTAGTGAATCGGTCCTGGAATACCACCAAATAACTGTTGCCCTTGGAAGATCGTGGTAAGGGGCCTACCAAATCGGTACTAACAGTCTCCCACGGGTTACGATTTTTAGAGGGTTGCATTTTTCCGGGTACCTGTTGTTGAGAAGACTTATATTTTTGACATGACGTACATCCTCTAACGTATCGGGCTATATCACGGAACATTCCTGGCCAATAGTATCGTTGAACAATGCGTGTCGTTGTTTTAGCGATTCCAAGGTGGCCAGCGGTCGGTAGGTCGCGATTCTCTTGTAATATTGTGTGTTTGGCGGGCTTTGGAACACAAAGCTTCCAGGGATCGGCCATTTCCGGCTCAGTCATATCTGACGAATCCCAGAAATGTTTGTATAGAGCATCATTTCGGACACAGTAATCTGGATAGGTCTTCGGGTTCTTTTGTACTTCGGTCTTTTTATTACCATACCAGGGACACACTGGTTCGTTCCATAGGGTATTTAGCGGATCAGGGTCAACTTCTTGGCTAGTACCGGGTAACGCATCACGGGACAAGGCATCGGCGACCTTATTTAGGACTCCCTTGCGGTATTTAATTTCAAAATCGTATTGCTGTAGAAAGATACTCCATCGAGCAAGTCTTCCACTCGGACTTTTTAAGGAATGTAGCCAGCGGAGGGATTGATGGTCTGTTAAGACTGTAAATCGGTATCCTTCCAGGTATGGGCGCATCTTTTCAATGCCCCAAACTATTGCTAAGCATTCTTTTTCGGTGACGGAATATTTCTTCTCGGAAGCCGTCAAACTACGGCTGGCGTATGCGATCACGTGATCACCATCCTGGTCATGCTGGATCAGCGCAGCACCCAGGCCTTGATCACTGGCATCGGTTTGCAAAACGAACGGTTTATCAAAATCGGGACAGGTTAAAATTGGAGTTCTGGTCAGATAGTCTTTTAACTTAAGGAAGGCTTCCTCCTGGTCTGAGGACCACTTCCAACGGATTCCCTTTTTGAGTAACTGGTGTAACGGTGCAGCTATCTGGGAGAAACCTGGGAGAAACCTCCTATACCAAGAGGCGATCCCCAAAAATCGTCGCAAGCTACGAACATTGCAAGGAGCTGGTAACTGTCGTATCGACGCAACCTTATCAGGGTCGGTGCAAATGCCCTCGGCGGTTACTAGGTGTCCTAAATATTTTAAAGATCGGCGGCCGAACTGGCATTTTTCGGGATTTAGCTTTAAGTTTGCTTCACGGAGGCGGCGGAATACTTCCCCAAGGTTATCAAGGTGTTCTTCCAGCGTCTCGCCGAGTACAATAATATCGTCTAAATAAGCAAAACAGTACGGGTCCATTTCTGGGCCTATTATCTGGTCCATAAGCCTCTGAAAGGTCGCGGGTGCGGAATGCAGGCCGAACGGCATGACCTTGAACTGGAATAATCCCCTGGAGGGTATTGTGAAAGCCGTGATAGGGCGACTCTCCGGTGCCAGCGGTACTTGCCAGTATCCCTGCTTAAGATCTAAACTAGAAATATATCGGGCATTCCGGAGCTTATCCAGGATGGCGTTTATGTACGGTAATGGGTATGCATCCTTGCGGCTAGCATCATTAACTTTTTGGAGATTGACACAAAATCGGAACTTCCCGTCTTTCTTGCGAACCATCACAATTGGGGAGCTATAAGGGCTTGAAGACGGTTCAATGATACCGTCGGCCAACATTTGGTCAACCTCGGAGTTTATAATGTCTTGCATGCGGGGATTCTGGGGATAGTATCTTTGTTTAATCGGTTCTGGGTTTATTAGGTGAATGCGGTGTTCTATTAGTGGTGTTGTGCCTTTTATATCCCGGAATAAAGGTAATTCGTGGTCTAAAAAGGTTTTAAGTCGGGTTTCTTCGTAATCTGTCAAAATCAAGGGCGGGTGAGAGGGTATGTTATCCAGTAGGTTACAAGCTTCTGCTCGCTTGGACTTTGGGATCAATTCTTGGTTTAGATATACTTCGGTGGTGGCTAGATCAACGGTAAACTTGTTATTGCTCAAAATGTCCATACCTAGAATAACTTCGGCAGCCAAGTGTGGTAAGTGATTAAATGTTGCTCGTATTGTATGAGAACCAATCTTAAAGTTTACACGGTAGGCTGTAGAAATGGCGGTTATGCGTCCATCAGCCAGTTTTGCAATAGTTGCTGACGGTTTGACTGTGCGGTATTGGTACTGGTGGCACTGGACAGCCACAGTATTTCCTATGTATGAGCTAACTGCTCCGGTGTCTATAAGGGCGGTGTATGTTTTGTCACGGAACTTAACGTTTATCAGTGGTCTTAGGTCTTGGTTTATCGTCGCTCTCTGGTCTGGCGGGGTTCCGGCAGTTATCTGTGCTGGCCTCGCTCCGGCACAGTGCCTCTCCCGTTTCCCTGTTGCTTACATTTGCAGTCACGGGACATTATTCCTTCACGGCCGCATCTTGAGCAAAATAACTTTGATGGGAATCGGCAATCTTGTCTTGTGTGACCAGGCCGTCCACATCGCCAACAGACTGGCCCTTTATTACCAGTGGTATACTGGTTTACGGGTTCATAACCGGAAGAGTTAGGATTCGTTTGTACAGGTGTGGGTCCCTGCGTGTTGGTGGAGGATGTAGACGGTATTTCCGGAGGTGGTGGTATATATGGTGGGCGTTGTGGCGGTGCTTGTATCGGTGTGTACGTTGGAGGTACCGGCTTATACGGTCGTGACTGATAACTAGACTGGTAAGACTGAGAACGTCTGGATTCTTGAATTTCCTTATTTAGTATTTCAAACTCCCGTACGGCCTTGGAAAAAGAGCTGGTATCATGGAAGTCATTTCGGCGAATATATTGGCGGTATTCGGGCAGTAGATTTCGATAGAGCCAATTCAATTCTTGTTCTGGAGAAATGTTCCCATGTCGGCGGATCAGGGTTTGTACTGCGGTAACGTATTTTCCCACCGGTTCGTTGGGCCTTTGTAATCGGCGGCTAATTTCAGCTTCGAGATCGACCTCATAATTGACAGGGAAATAAAATATTCGGAAAGCTGTTTGGAATTCAAGCCAGTTTCCCCAGGTGTGCCGATTGTTTCGGTACCACAAAGCTGCTTCGCCTTTCAGGATCTCCGGCAAATGGGGTAATACAGCATCTGGGTTGATATTCTGGGACACACAAATTTCCTCCAATCTTTCCAGAAAAGTTGCGGGATCGGTGTTGCCATCAAAATGAATATTCCATTTATGTATTTTTAGTGCTACTGGATTATTTGGGATCGGTGATGCTTGAGCAACTGGTGCTGGTATATGCGGCTGATACATGGGGAAGGTAGTAGCGGGGCCTATCCATGGCGGGTTCTGTGTTATGCTTGGGTTAATAACAGGTGGGGTGGGACGTGCTATTGTCGGTGGTATGGCTGAAATCGGAGGTTGTGTAACTTGCGGCTGATAATTCGCTGGCTGGTAAATGGAAGGTAGACAATTTGGTGGGAAAACGGTAACTACTGGAATCAAAGTCGTGGGTGCTAACGTACTAACGCTTGCTCTAGCGGACGTATTCAAGTGATGTGAGCTTGAAAAGGTGGTTGCAGTTATCGTAGTTGTTGTCGGGGTCGTTAAAGATAGCGTCGGCACGGGGGTAGGGGGTCGGTTTATCTGGATGTTGGCGGTAGACGTACAAGGTGGGTAAGAAAATGACGGAGAAGTAAACGGCTGCTGCGTAGGTTGCGGTGAAGCTCTTCCTTCTCGGACAAATTGAGCTAACCTTCTGCGCATGGCATCTACCGGTCCAGTAGTATCTAGCTTAAATTTTTGTAGTTGTACCACTAAGTCTGTTTTTCTTAATAAGTTAATCCAGCTTGTACGCGGGCTACCGAAATAGTCTCCTGGCATATCTGGAGGTAGAGGCGGGGCGGGGGGAATATTCAGGGTTGTCACGGATTCGGTTTTTGGTATTTCGTGTTCCGATTCGCTATCGCTTGCTGGCGACATATTTACAACTTTTTCTAATTAATTTAAAAAAATTAAAATGCCTAGGTCTTCGGTAAAAAAGTAAAACAAAAAAAAATATACTCGGGTAATAATTCGATATCTTACGACTCAACTAACCAGGTAAAGAAAATTCCGCTTTGTTTCAACTGATCGAGTTGATCAGGAAAATCTATCAGATATTTTATAACAGAACAATCACTGTTCAAAATGATTACCTAACTAATGCTATAATTGACTTAATCCAGCAAGCTAGTTAATGATAACGGTTCTACATAAAAATACGGGTCGGTTTTCCTACTATATAGAAATCTAGAATAAAAGTATGCTATTAATATGTCTATTACTTCAGGACACTTTTCCACCAACCTATGTACAAGTTATTTATAGCTTCGGATTATTTTCGTCAAAAGAAAATGAGGGGTTACCTATTTCATTACCTATTAAAATAATCTCTGCACCCGATGAATCCTAAGTTCTATACTAGCAGTTCCGAAAAAAATTGTCTAATTTTCGAGACTACGCTTGGAACCGGTCAATACGTACTACTGACGTATTTTCAATGCATTATCATCAAAACGGTTTGACTAAACTATCAAAAAATAATAATTTACTGTCGGTAAAACTAACCAAAACTACTTATCGGTATAACCTAATCATTCGGTATCGCCAAACTGAGATTTACTTCCCAAAATACGGCCCACTGACGTGTACAGAAAAATAATGCACAAAACCTGCTCGGGCGTCAAACTTGTAACGCTTTTCTGGGGGTTATTCCCCTTCTAGTTAATAAACTATTAATTTTAATTTAACGGAAATTTTATCGGAATGGTGCAACGCTGAAGCTATTCAATTATTCGGAAGTATCCAGGCGAAAAATCGGTAAATTTGCTCGGAATCTGATTAAATAACTTCAAGGGCGTGCTATGGTCGGCTATCAGTTTATTTTACTCGAGCGCCACTTTATTTTCAGAAAGAAATAAAGAAACTCTTTACCTTCGGGTAGCCTTTCCACAGTGGAGAAGGGTTCAGTGCATTAATTTCTATGTCAATAGGTTTGGGAAATAAAACACTCAAATTTTTGTATTTATATAACGGTCGTGTTTATCATGCCAAAAAAATTACAATAATTAACAAAATGATCTACTTAATTTCTAAAAAAAAATAAACCTAACTATCCTAAGGTCTAAATCCATTTAGTTAACCTATTCGGGAGTCTAGTAAATAAATACGGTTTTTAAAGTAATGCGGCTAAAGTAATAAAATACATAAATTCCAATCCTAATATCAGAAAATAAAAAAAATTAATATGGTTTTCAAAATAATGCGGTCAAATCAGTTAAATAAGTAAATTACAAACCTAAAATCAAACAACAAGGAATAAATACGGTTTTCAAAATAATGGGGGGAATCTGAAAAGTGGGTTAAATCAAAAATTTAAAGTTTTTCGGAAGTCGGTCTGATTTCTTCGGTAGCCATCAACTGCTACTTAGCGGTACCTACGGTTTAGGAGTAATAGTATAATCGGTTTATGAACTAGGCGGAAGCAAGCGGTTAAGGCATGATACAAGCGGGTGAGAGCGGTTAACCTAGCGACATAGCGAACAAGCGGCGTGCAGAAGGTTTTAGTGCATAAGTAGGGTGATAAGGTACCAATAGGAATGTAAGCCAGTCAAATGCAATTGCGGAGTAGTAATGGTAAGAAATATTAAGCAATGAATGGTAAAATACATCGGTTTGCCATAATTTTGTGTTTTACTTAAAAATTCCTAGTTACGGAAACAAAGTTAAACCAGCTTCTCCGGCATCGGTAGGTATAGATATATGTCAATATATCGAGATTTCGGTTTTGCCTTTCTTACAAAAAAAAACAGAATCAAAAGTTTAAAAAAAATCATTAGCATTTCCGGCCCGAATATCCTCTAACCAGGTGCCGATAAATCCACCCTGTCCCCTTAAACTGAGTCTTGATGTGACCACCAAGGTTTCCAATATAAATATCGGAAACAGGAGACTCAGGTTTAAATTAAAAAAAAAAAGAATGATGACTGATGATGAGTCTTGATGTAACCACCAAGGTTTCCGATACGAATATCGGAAACAGGAGACTCAAGTTAACTTAAAAAAAATAACCCCGATGAGTCTTGATGTAACCACCAAGGTTTCCGATACGAATATCGGAAACAGGAGACTCAAGTTAAATTAAATCTGGAATATGTTTAATAATAATTCTAAAATTCGGCCAAATGCACGTTAGAGTATATTCAGTAAATATTACTATTAAAATAAGTTGCTTTAAAATGTGATTTTAACTGTCGTTACTGGCCTCCTTATCAGAGCGGATTTCAAAAAAAAATATTTTTTTTTTAAAGAAAGGAATTTCAGTACGCACCAAAAAAAGAAACTAGATATGTACATCGGCAGAAAACAGCATTTCGGTTCGGACTGGATCCAATTATTTACAAATAAAAATTCGGAATACACACAAAATTATGGCCTAAATTAAACGGTGAAATCTTACCACTCGGTACTATTGAACACTGCACTCGTTTGTCGGTTTTTCGGTTCTTCACGTTTGGTCGGTTTGCGGTAGCAGGAATAATTGATTTTCTAAGCCTCGAACAGGCAGTTTTGTTGTCGCGCCGTGCCCCGCTTTTCTGGGTCTTGCCGTGGCGGGGATATCCATTTCAGCGCGTGATGCCTGGTTCCGCTGTAAATTGTCTGGCGGAGCCGGGTACCTCGGAGACTTATTAATTCATTAATTTCGGTTAACTTGTCTTAGATCTTACTGTTTATTTTACGGATTGGTTTTAGAAATTGATATGATTAATGGATAGAAAGTTATTTTATTTAACGGAGCCGTGAAAGAACGAGCACAATTGATTGTAAATTAACGGAGATAAGTAATTAGTCATAGAGAAGCGGTAAAATTATAGTAACTTCGTTACACTTTTCTTTCTTAGGCCACGCCCTGTATTTTCAGCAAATGAGGAATTGTAATCTGGGTCTTCAGCTTTTTTACGGGCACTTGCGAGAGTGGCTAAAATATAAAAATACAAAATATAACAGTCGGTCAATCAAAAACTTGTATTTTTCATTTTGTCTAGGAAATTTTTTAAAGAAATATCAAAAAGTATTAAAATTCAATATAACTTTACTTGTCGCTTAATTTAAATTGGGTATTTATTTAAATTTAGGTTAAAGACAACATAATATACAATTATTTCGTTAAACGAAAATTTGACAAAAGGAGAAACAATTTAGAGCATTTATAATAACGATTACAAGATTACATTGGTCAAAGAGTTTAACACATTTTAAACCAGGACTTACAACAGTACTCTTCGACATGGACATCATGCATTTCCCATGTTTTCTCTGATGGTGCATCACCCCTATTGATATAGGTCCTAGCATTAAGGGTATTTGGCCACCAACATCTTTTTCTGTCTTGGCTTAACCAAGACACTGGTACTTCCGAGTACAATTCCTCCTTTGGGAAGAAAATAACCGCAAATTATTTTTTTTCTGCCATTTCTTCTCTATATAGTTGGTATGCTAACAATATATCCTTATGACCAATGGGACTTGTGAGTAGATCAGAAGAAATATAGTTTTTTATCTCTTTCGGAAAGCACAAAATAATATACCTATGTATAGAGCATAAAATTAACTTTTTGCGGTTCATCATCGCATATTTATTTTTGGGAATTTATTTTAATTAAGAAATTGACTTACAAAAATAAAAAATAAATACTGGTACAAAACACATAAGCGTTTAAAAGTCTTCAAAATTGATTATGCAATTTACATTAACCACCATCAATCTATTCTAATCGATAAAGTCAGTGAATTCAGTGGCGTAAATAGGGTTCTATATAGATGAAAAAAAATTAATAATAAAAATGAATAACATCAGTAGCTCGGATATTACTTGGTTAAATTTGTGACTCATATTACTCCCACCAGACGGCGGCTTTAGAAGTAATGTTACATCTGCTGCCCGTGGACATTTATGGAAAAAGTATGGCTGCAAAGAGTGCTTTACGACTTAAAGAGTCGAAATGCTGGAGCGACACCAAATACGGACACAGCAGTATACTAAGGACATATTCAGTCCAAAATTTGCAAGAGCCGACTGATTACATCGTCCCACTAACAGATTTCGGAGAGGGATTTTCTGTGCTCATTCCGACTAGGGAAGAGTGGGAGGGCAATCAGTTAATAATGGAGACAGCCCACTCAATTTTCACAGACGGTTCAAAAATGGACGTCGGAGTGGGTGCTGGTATTTTCTCTGAGAGTATGAAAATACAGAGGTCATATAGACTTCCGGACTACTGCAGCATTTTTCAAGCAGAAGTGATGGCAGTTGATAAAGCAGTAAAAATCCTGCAGGAACGTCAAGACCTGAGAGCAGCTGCGTCAATAGCTATCTATATAGATAGTCAGGCAGCGATAAAGGCAATTCGTTCCAATAACATTAAATCAAAACTAGTGAGGCGATGTCGCGACAATCTTCGCATAATTGGTGCCCGGCATCGAGTCACTCTGTGTTGGGTTCCTGGTCATCACAGCATAGATGGCAATGAGTCTGCTGATGCGCTCGCCAAGGTGGGCGCGGGCATGTCCGCCGATCTAGCAGAGAATGCCGTGGCTAGGCCGCTGGGATTGGTCAAACAGGAGATAGATCGTACAGCCAAACAACTTGCAATAAGCAGATGGACAGAGCTAACAACCTGTAGCATCTCCAAGCAATTGTGGCCCCTACTTGATAACAAGAAAACCGCAGCGTTATTACAACACAGTCGGAAGGACTTAAGAAATATCACTGCCGTGGTCACCGGACACTGTCTTTTCGGTAGACATGCAGAACGTATGCAAATACCAGCTAACGACTTCTGCAGAAGTTGCAGAGACGAAGAAGAGGAGGAAAGCATTCAACATTTTTTGTGTGAATGCCCTGGCCTTGCAAGAAGAAGGTTTAATGCCTTGGGCGAACCATTCTTCAATAATCTGGAGGAGGTAAGCAGCTTACAACTGGGTCGACTTACTAGGTTTATCACAACTGGCAAATTGCCCTCATGGAGCAGAGCCATAAATATACAAGCAAGGTTTATCAACAGTAGTGGCTGGTTTGAGTGAGCTGCCAGGATTCTTCTACGCCGTACTTCGCACTAGCCATCAGGGAGCTGATGCTGATAGGTTCCGCAAAACATGTGTGGTAACACAACGGTCCTTAAAGGACTACGTGAGACTGTCTGGATAGACCAGAAGTCTGCCACTCTAACCTAACCTAACCTAACCTACTCCCACCAGAACAAAATCCTATCTACGCCACTTCGCGAATTCAACCCAAAACCTATTTTAGTGTATCATTTTTACAACAACAAAATCGTCACCTGATTAAGTTCTTAAACATTTTGCAAGAATTGTATTTATAATTACTTTTATTGTGTCTGTTGATAAATTTTTATTATTGGCTTGAAAAATATCAACTAATTCTGAATTACAAGGATTAACAAAAAATTTTTCAACTTTGGTATAGTATCTTGCAAAATAAATTATATTTTTATTTATTTCTGTAAATTTATTAATTATAACTATTCTTTTATCAATCAGTTGGCAACAGTTTTCATTAAACTGTAAGGAAAGCTTTATTCTCGAAAGTTCTACTTTAAATATTCGGTGTGGCTATATGTCCGCCGGCGGTATCTGATATATAAGTCAATAATTCCGCCGGCCGGCGGATTAGCTACTGTTCTAATAGATAGTCCGCCGGAAATATTAAAGCATCGGTTAGGTAAGGCGGATCGCAATGGTTGAGAACTCATTTTCCGCCTCCTGTAGGCGGATTTTAGTACATGGTAGCTAAGATTCGCCGAAAATATTTTCGAAAATTTAGAAGGTTTTCTAATATCAAGGGAAGTAACGGCCAGTATACTACCACCATTAGCAATTATTACCCCCATAAATACGCGCTTCTCTATAAAAATATCAGCAATTGAAGACCCTGCTGCAAGAACGCGGTAAGTCCACTTTTCATGTTTTCGAGATAATCGAAAAAAACTTTCTAGCGTTTTTAAAATTCGTTTCAGAAAGTTTATTTACCATACATTATATTATTTTTAGGTATGAATTAGGGGATACACATTCAAATAATATGAATATTCCAAAATTCGTGATATATTGACAATTTTAGGTTGGACTTACCTCGTTCTTCCACCAAAAATAGAAAAATTAGCCAAAACTAGCTCTGGATTATCTTTTTGTAAACCATGGCTGCCAGGGTTAAAACAAATAAAGTCGAAATTAGTTATTTCTGATGTTTTATTGAACATGATCAATGAATTACTAAAATACAAGATACAAGATTTTTAAAAGTTTAGCTACAAAAGTCTAATCTTCTGATCCACTGTCGTCGTCGGTATAATCCGTTTCTTGGTCATTATTTGCATTTTGTGAAGTTGAGGCTGCTTTTATTAAATTTCTATAATAAGGCATACAGTCCTCAGACACGTATTTGTTAGCTAATGTCATTACATTGTCATACTTGACCTTCTTTAGGGTAAACTGGCCGTCATAAGCTTTATTTTCCAAGGTTGGAAGTGCGATTGGAAAGCAGGTATTCTTCTGCCGAATGTCAAAATTTGAATATATTGGAATGCCAGTGGACAGGCTGCATTGAATTTCTGGTGTTTCAGACTCATACTGAAATATTTTTTGTTTTGAAATGGCAAATTTCTTTTTGTTTTTGTCGACAACTGTTTTTTTAAAATACGTTCCGAGTACAGCCACATAGTTATGAATCATCTCCTGAGTCACTTTGATGGTCACATTTATCTTGGAGGATTTCTTTAGATGACTAATGTGTTCTTGTAGAGTATAGATGCATTCCACTCTGCGCATGTATTTTTCAGTCCTTCCGAAAGAGCGGTCACAAGGAAGAAAACTGTGCCCTGGTTCAGGAAATCTGTGTATAATCTGTTTGAACTTGCCGTTTTGAACCAGAGAATGTAAAAACTGTACCATAGTATGGTTCTTATTTTGTGCGCCACAGTTGTCCGAGAATAGATATAAGGTGTCAACATTTTTGTCAAGTATATTGTCAAAATAATGCATTAAAAAGCTAACAAGCTACATGTTTCATTTGGGGTCGTCTTTGCAGTTACTTCATCATATACGTAATAATGTGAAAGCTGCAACTTTGCCGAATGGATACAAAAATTATATGCCCACAGTTGGCGCAGATAAAACGCATCACCAGATGGAATTTTCGGCAGTGGCGCATTCTGCTGAAAATCGAAGCACAAAGTATCCGCCGTTGCATCGTTCTTCGCTAATATCGTTTTCTCTTTAAGGCTTGAAAAAAACGTTCGTTCTTTGGTTTGATGAAGATTCTGCTCTAGTTCTATTGCCTTCAGATCATCTGCCGACACACCAGATTTTTTCTTGTTCGCAAGTAGATCGCATTTTTGACACGTATCTGTCCTTGGTCGTCCAAAACTTTGCTTCTTTAACACCGTCTCCTGTCCTCCTTGTATTTCTATTATTTCGTCTTTCAGAGTCACTGCTATTACTTGAGTCTGTCGACGGTTCAAAATTATCCGACGAATCGGCACTAAATTGTTCACTTTCACTTAGACTTTCATCCATTATTATACTGCTTTTATTCTCACTGATTTAATCAAAATATTTCTCCTACGATGTAAACAATACCCTGATAAATTTTAAGGTTATAATATATTTCACTGTCACTTTTGCTCGGCAACGAGTGATTGGTGCAAGAATGGCGTAAGTCCGCACTTGCCTCGTTCTTGCACCAATCTGCTTTGGGGGAGGTAAGTCCAACATCGGTTTAAGCAACCAGGGATACACTGTAGATACATCGTTTTTGCACCAATCGATCGGGCTTGGCGAATTGTATATAATGGTGTAAAAATGTCATTTTCGCAATAAAGTGGACTTACCTCGTTCTTGCAGCAATGTCTTCAATTCAATTTTGTCTTCGTATGTGTAGTTTAAAATGTGTTAATGTTTATTAGGTAAATTATAAATGACATCCATTTTAAATAGAAAAAGCAAATTTAAATATTATTCAATTCGATCCCTCCAAAATGATATTCCGGCTATGTCACCGCTTGGGTAGGGATACATAATAATATTTAGGTATAATTACCAAACAATGTTTATTTAACATAGAAGATACATATTATTATCATGTATGTAAACTTATCACACAATATTTTAAAATAATTTTATTCAGTTTCTTCAGAGATTGTTGATTTAGGGTCAATCATATTTTCGGTGGCATTAAATGTACCAGTTTTCCGGGTACCCTTCTTTGCCTTTTTTGACAAACCAATAACAGTATTGTTGCGACCTTTAGGCCTACCCCTCTTTCTTATTGCGACAGAGTAAAATCTGACTCCTCTTTCACTAGAGTTTCTATAGTTTGCCTTTCTTCTAAAATTACCCGTACTCGGAATTTCCAGTTGTTTAAATTCTCAGAGTTTAGCTGGGGAAATATCGTATTATTCATTGTGCTTCTGTTTTACGTCTTGCGTGGCCTGGGCCCATAACCTGTAACGGTTATATATATATATATATATATATGGATTAATAAGTAACCAAAACTGGACAAACATGACTCAACATAAAAAATACGACGACTGACTTTTAACTTGACGTTTGACAGTCGACAGCACAACACAGCGGCGTATCATTACAAAAGATCAATATATCAACATTTGCTAAAGGTAAACCGTCTACAGATATATTAATTTTTAAATTATTATTTTGAATATTATACTTTAAAATAAATTGTTTAATATTCTCTATAAGCTCAAAATGCAGATACTGACCACCACATAAATCAACAATATTAATTTTACCTGAACGTGAAGTTTTAAGAAAGGTTCTGGCATCACTGGGTAAATCTGCATGACCAAATCTACGTAAAACCTGAAGAAAATTATTCACACATGTATGGGTAATATTATGCTGTACAAAGCATCGTCTTAGCTCATCTGAAAACAAAGAAGTCTGCTCCGAAATATTATTTTGTAAATTACACACTGAAGATCCTTCGGTTGAAATTTGAGTAGTTTTCAAACGATAATGGTTTATCTCATTATCAATTACCCCCTTGACTGTAAGGCTATCCAACGAAGATCCATCGCCAGCACCCAATTTTGGTCTTTTATTATGCAGAGAATTCTCCCAAAAATTTTCTGAATGGTTGTTTGGGGACGTAAGCAATATGCTACTTGCTCCTGATAAGATATTTATTTCCTCAAATTTTTCAATTTCAGCAGTAAGAATTCGTTTTTGTTGACGCTTAGACAAATTACCAAATTCACGGGGCATTTTACCATTAATATTATAGTATTTAATTTAACTTACCACCAAGTGATAACACAGCATAAATGCACTACAACAAACACAAAACATTAAAATTCTCGACAGCAGATTAATTTGGCCGCTAAAGAAGAGGCTTTCCGGTGCTGAAATGAACAAGACAAGACATAACCTTAAAAGTAGGAAGGGACGTACGAACTCGATTTTTTAACTAACATTTTCGGGAGTACCAACCTATACCAACAGAGCGCAGGTTTGCCAATGTAAATTAATTACCAAACCATTAACGACTGTGACGTCAATTGTATCTTGCAAAAATGCTGCTCCTTTGAATGTGCTAATGAGACAAGACATGTACAATGTACATAAATATTATGATCTGTAGGAATGTAAAATTAGTTCCATAGAATTAATATTTACGTAAGATTCTGGTTTACATTTTTCTCTAAAAAGTTATGTTTATGTAACACAAATTCCATAAAATTTACATAACATTATTTATATAAGTTTCTGGTTTACATTTTTATCTAAAAGTTATGTTTGTGTAACACAAATTCCTTAAAATTTACATAACATTATTTATATAAGTTTCTGGTTGACATTTTTATCTAAAAGTTATGTTCGTGTAACACAGATTTCATAAAATTTACATAACATTATTTATATAAGTTTCTGGTTTACATTTTTATATAAAAGTTATGTTTATGTAACACAAATTCCATAAAATTTACATAACATTATTTATATAAGTTTCTGGTCTACATTTTTATATAAAAGTTATGTTTATGTAACACATGAGTTAACTTTTACGACCGTGAGAGTCTGTTTTTAAAAACATTTATTTTATTACAAATACATCAATTGAAAAATAATGCAGTACTTAAAGATTAGGATTATGGAATTATGTCTTCTGACTGACTGCCTGTCTTCTCCTGGATTGTATACTATATGTTACGTGAGATGCACACTCAGCACTATTCAGTGTCGGACCGTGATATAACTCCTCCCTCCTCAGATTTAACTACACCTTGTAGGGGGTAGTTCAATGGGTAGACCGCTGACATCAGTTGGGGTAGCATTCTTGTGTAACCATCCTTTTCGTACCATATATGTACATAGCAGGTAGACACCAATGGCAATTAGGGCGACATATACAGAAATAGTCCATACGCTGGGTACGGTCGGAACTTCGCCAAGAATATGTGGTTCGTTCTCTTCGATTTTATTTCTAAGTTCATCTAGCTTTATTTTCGGTAGGTAAAAGCTCAAATTAAGTAAAGGAAGCTGCGGCAGCGCATCTTCGAGATCTGGAAAAAGTATTGGTTGCTTTCCAGAATCGATTATTTGTTGATCATTGGTAATTGATTTTCCATCAAATTTAAATCGACATTCGATTGGTATGGTAACCAGAAAAGTACCATATAATTTGCGCCTTTTTTATTGTAGTGGACATTTTAGTTCTACTATTTTGTCAATAGGGAATATTAGTAACCAACTGTTTGATTTGTCCAATTGGTTCATGACTGGTTGGGTTATTGTGACGTCAATCTGTTGACATGTGGAGGTGCTTTCTGTGGATTGAAGTAGCTGTATTTCGCATGGGCTTCTCATGTCTATTTCTTGAAGTTCTTCTTCTTCGCATATGAATAAATTGGGCACCATTTCTTTGCAGGAGGTTCCCCGATATGAATAGTGTATTTGATTTTTTATTAAATATTTATCGCGAGGTATTACCACCTTAAACAGACTCTGATGTATAGTTGGTACAGAATATAAATGATAATATTCAAAATCGCTCGCTTTGGAGATTGGTACTCTTAAGAGATATGTTATTTTGTTGTTTAAAATGAAACAATCAATGTCAATAATTTTTTCGAATGAAAACATATTTTCTAATTTTATAAGTAAAGGCAATTGATTAAATCCTACTAATTTTTGAAGTTTTTTAAGTTCATTTAAAAGGTCATTTAATGCTATTATACTTGGATGCATAATTTTTAGTCTTGCAAAAGTGATAGAATTTTCAATATCTTGCAATATTGAATTAATTATTCCATATAGGTTAATAATTTGATTAAGTAGGTCTTTATTAAAATGCGCATTTTCTTTATAGGTTGTAGTTTGTACTATAAGACTAATTTGATTTAATTTCTTTTCTATTAGTTTTTCATTTTGACCTATTTGTTGTATGGTTGAGTTAAATTTGTTTATGACGCTTGTAGAAATGGAGTTTTGATTTCGTATATTACCAGCCAATTAATTTTGATTTTCTTCTAAGATTTTGATAATTTTTTCGTAACGTTCTCCATCCGACGCATCTAGATTTCCTGTCACAGCTTTGAATACTGAACCTACTATATTAACTAACCCTCGTCTAGTTCTCTGAGGATGTGGTAAGATTTATTTTATTTTATTTTCTACCCTATCTTTGGTTAAGTTTAATATTTTTAAATAGTTAGATGACTCGGTGAAATATTCTTTATGCTTTATGAGTGAATTAGTAATATTTTTCGATTTAAAATGCAATTTGTTAATTTCTATTAAAATTGGGTTTAGGTCGTAGTAATGAATTAAAGTGTGGGTGTATTCCGTAAGTTTTGCGTGTCCTAGCTTTAATGGTAATATTCCTGGGTTGCCCTTTAAAGATCTGATTGTAATTTTATCTCTGTCTCCGATAACAGTAGAAAACAACCTGAAATTAAATATAATATTTTAGTCAAAGCTGTATGTTTGTCTGAGTGGGCGTTTTAAATTGTCCATATGGACCTTAGCGCGGGATTGTGTTTTGGTTCACTGATTCAATTTCTGTTGGTTTTGCGAATTTATCGGATACTTTTTGTCTAACATGCTTTTTAATGTAAACTTGTTGATTAGGTTGAAATAATTCCGGTTTATCACGATTTTCGTTAATTTTAGAAATAATTTTTTGTTTATTTTCGGCCAATTTTTGGTTAATGTTGGAATACATTAATTTGAATTTTTCTCTATGGGTGTTAACATAATCGTTTAAGAATAATTGTTCTATTTTTATATCGAAAGGATCGCTATTAGAAATGTGACCGTTAATTACGTCAATAGGTCTTAAATTAGTTGCCGAATGGATAGTATTGTTATATGCTAATATGGCATATATCATTTTTTTAGATATTGGTGTTTTGGCAAAATTTTGATTATTTAATAAACGTATGTGTTCAACCAAGGTAGAATGAAGACGTTCCATTACTCCGTTTGATTGGGGGTGGTCCGGTGAACAAAAATGTAATTTAATTTTATGTAAATTAAGAAGTTCAGTAACTACAGTATTTTTAAATTCAGTTCCATTATCGATTGTAATTTGTTTCGGTATACTGTGGTGTGAGAAGTATAATAATAGTTTGTCAGCAATTTCTGTAGCTGCCAGCGATTGAAGTGCGTATGCCTGCGCATATTTAGAAAAAGTGTCTATTATTGTTAAAAACTTAGTTTGTTCAAGTGTATATGTGTCTAGGTGCAGGATTTCAAAAGGTTGAGATGCCGTTGGCGTTATATTCATTTCCATCTTTATAGGATGACGTTCATACTTACTTTTTTGGCAAATTTCACAGTTGTTGATGTAGGTTTGAATGGAGTTTTTAATATTTGGCCAATAATAATTTTCTTTTATTTGTTGTAATGTCTCGTCAATACCACGGTGATTGGTTTTTGATTCATGATATTTTTGTATTACTTCCGGAATGTCGTTTTTATCAGTTACATCTATTAATTTCTTTAGGCACCGTTTTAATTTTAAAGAGGGCCATTTAAACGTTTTTCGGATCACTTCACAAAATGGTTCATACATTTCGGGTTTTTCAAAATATAAGTGGTATTGCTTATCAGGAATTATAAATTCTTTAACAAAGTTTAATATGTCTTCATCGAAATTATTTTGTGATATTTGAACATTGAGACGGCGTTTTTTCTCAAGTAAAATAGTAATTTTTGGTTTTGCCGGAGAGTGTAATAAATTGTAGTGTTTTGTTAAAATCTTCTATGTATTCCTTAAGAGTAAAATTTTCTTCTGTCTCTTTCGTATGTAATTCGATACGTTATAAAGCATCTACATTTGTGTTTAGCTTTCCTTTTTTATATATTATATTATAGTCAAATTCGTCAAGTTGTATACGCCATCTTAACAATTTTGAGCTAGGGTCTTTTAACGAAAACAACCATTGCAGTGGTTTATGGTCCATAATAAGATTTATTTTTCTTCCAAAAATATATGGGCGAAAGTATTTGGTGGCCCACACAATTGCCAAAAGTTCTCTTTCTATGTTTAAATAATTCCTCTCAGAATCGTTTAACGTTCTGGACGCGTACGCCACTGGAAGATCTTGGCCTATAGGTCTCTGTGAAAGCACTGCTCCTAAACTAACCATACTTGCGTCGGTGGTTAGGTTAAAGGGTTTGGAAAAATCCGGGTGCTGGAGTATCGGTTCGTTCATTAATAAGTTTTTACATGTTTCAAAGCACATAACAAATTCTTGGTTATGTTCTATGGTTGCACCCTTTTTTAAACATTTAGTCATAGGTTTTGTCAGTTTTGCAAAATCCTTAACAAATCGCCGATAATAACCTAGTAACCCTAGGAAGCCTTTTATTTGTTTTGTTGTTCTTGGGATAGGAAAATCTTTGATGGCTTTAATCTTATCCGGATTTGGTTTTACGCCATCTGCCGTTACGACATGTCCTAAGTATGCAACTTCCTTTCTTAGGAATTCAGATTTATCTAACTGGATCTTAAAATTGGATTCTCGTAATCGTTGAAATACACTTCTTAATCTTTCTAAGTGTTCTTGTAGTGAAGTTGAATACACAATAATGTCGTCTAAATAGACTAAACATTTTTCGTTCTGGATTCCTCGAAGAATGTTGTCCATTACACGCTGAAACGTCGCTGGCGCGTTTTTCAGTCCAAAGGGCATGCGTAAGAACTCATAGTGACCATTTTCGGTGTTAAATGCCGTTTTCTCTATATCTTCTTGGTGGAACCCACTAGCCAAATCCAATGTGGTAAAATATTGGCATTTTCCTAATTTGTCTAATAAATCAGTTATGTTAGGAAGGGGATACCTATCGTCCAGGGTTTTGGAGTTCAAACCCCTAAAATCACAAACTACCCTCCATTTCTGCACCCCCGAAGCATCGGCTTTCTTTGGAACTACCCAAATCGGTGAACTCCAGGGTGAGCTACTGGGCTGTATGATTTTTTGGGCCAACATTTTCTTAATTTGTTTTTCTACTTCCTGTTTATGAACAAATGGATAACGGTATGATTTTGAGTAAACAGGTATTTCATCTGTGGTCTTTATTCTATGTTTTATTTTACTAGTGAAAGTTAGTGTTTGATTTTCATTATAAAAAATATCGGTATATTCTTTAATTAAATTAAAAATTTTTGTCTCTTCTTCATTATTAAGGTGGTCAGTTCGGAATTTGGAAAAATCTAATTTTAAATCTTATGAATATTCGTCAAAATTATTTAAATTAATTTCATGCATTTCTACAGTGCTGAATGTTTCTACGTCAATGGGTTCTGAAAAATCTAGCGTTACGGGCTCACACGTGTTGTTTATAATTGTTGTCAAGGCGTATCCATTTCTAGCGACAGATAAGCATTCCGGTATCTCACAATTATGCAATTTTTGATGCGGTATTATTATGTCACCATTTTTTATAGAAGTTTTAATCTTAATAACTTGTTCTACACGTGGTGTAATTGTTATACAATTTATTTCGCTCTGCGTTTTATGAAATTGTAATTTAATACTAGCATGTGGTGTTACTAAATATCCTTTATTAAAGTCGAGATTCGCTTGTAAAATTTTAAGATTATCAAGTCCGAGAAGTCCATCAAATACATTGTGAAATTTAAATAAATAGAATTTTAGGCTTTCATTTTTTGGTAATTTAAATAGTTTTGAAGCCGGTATTAAGGCACTATGTTGATGGGCTGATTTTTGAAATACCGTTGAAACTATAAAAGGTTCATTTATTAATTGATTTGGGTATAAACGTTTTGCAATATTTGGGTCGATAAACGATCTAGTAGAACCTGAATCGATCAAAAATTTTAAATTTGTTTCCGGAAAAACAATGTATGATAGCTCGCTATGATTAGACATGTTGAATGAAATTATCTGTGGTTCTAAGTTATTTGGTTGTCTTGTGTAACCTCGTGAAAATTTCCGTTATTTTCGGAGTGTTCATAAGGGTTCTGTTGAGCTATGTCATGGTCAGATGATGACGTATGAAAATCGGGTTGAACGTCTGTTTCATAATACACATTGTTTGCGTATTGTTGCGGTTGGTCATGATAAGAGTATTGATCAAAATAATTATACTGATTTTCGTCAGTGGCAAAAATTTCCGATCGATTTACATTATCAGTTCCGGCGTTATAAATTTCTTCGAAAGCTAATTTGGTGGGTTATAATTTGACGTACTCTGTAACGGTTTTTGACGTTTCTACGCCGGACATAGCTGTAGGCTGTGTTAATTGTTTTTGCTGGTTTGGTCTAAAAACGTTCGTCCTGTTACCGGGTTTATTAAAAACTTGAGAGTTTGTAAAATATTTTTGCTGCGGCCTATTAAATTTAGGCTCAATATTTACAGGCTGTGATGGAAAACTATGCCTAAACGCATTGTTAGGCGTGTGCGCATTAAATGGATTATTTGGTCTTGCAATAAAATTTGGCTGCCAAGAATTGTTATAATGTGCATTTTGTTAAATTGGCCTAAAATTATTGTTAGGTTTTTGGAACGCCGCACTCGGCTTTATTTGATTTTGGAAATAATGTACATTATATTCTTGGGTAACAAATTGTAGTGCTTGCATTAAACATGTAGGACGCATACATCTTATTGTAGTCCCAAGGGGTTCTTTTAACCCAGATAGAAACGTTTTTAAAGAAAGCTCATTATATAGATTTATTTTTAAAATTTTTGCTGCATCGTTACCTTCGTGTGAATCAATAAACGAACACAATAAATTTAAGATATACAATACCCTATCATAAAATTGACTTGGCTTTTCATTAGGTAATTGTTTCATCATTACCAAATCTCAATTTAAACAAGCTTCATCCCTCTGGTCGGCGAAATTACGCCTAAGGGTATTTTTTTAACTCATCCCATGTACCTACATTTTGAATATTTATAACAAGTTTAGCTTGGCCAGATAATTTACCAATAAAAGAATTTAATAAATAGATATTTTTAAAATCTTGAGGGCTAGTTGCATCGTAAAAAGTGTCAATAAGTGATTGACAAGTCGCTAAATAACGATTTAAGTCATTTGGACTTCCATCAGAATTCGGTACACAATTTAAATATTCCGGTTTAAATTGAGCCATTGTACTTATTTCTAAAGAACTATTGCTGGAATGAATATTACTATTACTTTGTCTTATATTAGGAGTTTCTCTTGAATTTAATGCTTCTAATTGATTACTAGAAACAGAGTCAGCCGAAGGTGTATCTAAATTTAAATTCCATAAATCAGTAATAAGGTTATCGATCGACATAAACTTCTACCAATTACACTTACATAAAGAAAAACAGGTCTACTCTGGTCATTCCTATAAGGGCAAGCTTTGGTTAGGCGATTGTGGTCCGTCACAAAATCTTAGTCCTTGCGAAGATAAGCTATATTGGTCCTATCCTCCGACGATTAGCTGGTAGATGGTAATCCACAGATCTTCTATAGATTGGGAATTTTCGATTTTCAGAAAAATCCACTCTGCTTTAAACACCTCCACCAACGTCGCAACACTAGGTTCTTTTTCGGTTAATTCGTTAAAACGAAAAAATATCCACACGATCGATTCGTATCGATTTCCCGAAAGATCCTACCGACTGCGCCAGTTAACTTTTACGACCGTGAGAGTCTGTTTTTAAAAACATTTATTTTATTACAAATACATCAATTGAAAAATAAAACATTACTTAAAGATTAAGATTATGGAATTATGTCTTCTGACTGACTGCCTGTCTTCTTCTGGATTGTATACTATATGTTACGTGAGATGCACACTCAGCACTATTCAGTGTCGGACCGTGATATAACTCATGTGTTAAGTGGGTGACAACATACATTAATGTCGCTTTTTTCATTGACAAAATAAGATTCCTGATTATCATTGAAAATAAAGCACCCCGTATAACCAAACTATATATAACCTGTATCGGATGTATATTAATATCTTTATTTCGTTAAAGTCAATCTATTATATTATTTTGGCACAGCGACGATCGTGGTTCAAATACATTTTAGGTTTAGATATAACAAAGGTTATATTTATCGATTCGCTATCGCCACGATACAGTTTGAATTTAGACTGAATAAAGTTTAATTTATCGAATCGGTATCGCAGCAATACTGACCAACTATATATTCCCTGTATAGAATATATATCAAAAGCAATATTAAATAGTAGATATTTCTCTATGTTACCTGCATTAAAATTGTACACAAGCAAACATATCGTACGCAGCCCATTCGTTATGTATGCGTTAATAAACATGTAGTGAATAATGCCATGTTGCAATTAAGCAAATTATAAATAAATAAAAAAAATATTTTTTGGAAGGCATTTAATTGCGAATTTATAGTATTTATTAACTTTATTATTTTTACTCTACTGATAAATCTTTATAGAAGCCTCTATACGACATATACTTACCTTGTTGATGCAGAAGTTCCCGCGTTGAGAATCGAACCTAGAATGAAGATGTAGAGTTTTCAGTCGTTTTCGTACAGTTGGTGGCGTTACTCACTCGGCTACCGGGTCATGTTTTGAAATCTGGCTTTTACTCTATTTATATTTTTGATTTTCAAATAAATAGGGATAGCGGCTAATGCATTTTTTAATCAAAATTAAATGAAATGCCGAAAGTCAAAAACAAAATAGAAATAAAGGTCTGTCTTTACCACCAAATAACTTTATTTGCCCCTCTAGGGTAGAAAACAAGGGTTATAAAAATACATAAAATGACGATGAGTTAAAATAAATTTCTTAATGAATGTGTTGTACTAGTTTCGACTTTAGAGAAAGTCATCCTCAGCAACTAACCATTTAAGAGACTTTTATATGTAAAGAAGTTAAAACAGTTGGGGGAACAGAGAGGTGATTCAATAATACAATACAATATAATGCAGATTATGCATCCTTTGGAATCGACAGTAGTTTAGAATAAGAACGATGTATCTCCATGTGAAGGTAGGGGTTGATTTATACGCAAGTAGAA
The DNA here is from genome assembly GCA_963920685.1 of Polydrusus tereticollis. Lineage (NCBI taxonomy): Eukaryota > Metazoa > Arthropoda > Insecta > Coleoptera > Curculionidae > Polydrusus > Polydrusus tereticollis. The sequence goes on from OY987330.1 coordinate 92,517,199, forward strand.
TTAATGATCCTAATCGTAGTCAAGTAATTTAGGTAATGTTGAAGTAAAATGTTGTTAAATCTCAAAAACAAAACCTGTCGTCGGTGGGCAGATGTGCGACCTGATACGATTAGAAGACATCAAACTCGTCGAGTTGAAATATTTAAAGGTAATATTTCAATAATTATGTGGTTAATGTAGGTAGATATTAAATAAATTTGTTTTATAGAAGCACGACTTCAAGATTCACAAGATACAAATCTGATGATCGTCAATACCGATCATTCTACAGAAAATAAAACAATTAATAAAAGTTTAAGTAGCGAAGATGAAGAAGGGTGCAATCTAGTAGACACATCATGTTCATCGTCTGATGACAACTTTGATGAAGTTGATGAGCACGCACTGGCTAGAAAGTCATTTTCGGATAAAATACGTGAATGGGCAATAAACGGGAATTTACGTTAACTGAGGTTTCTAAATTATTACGAATTTTGGTCTACGATGGAAATCATGTTGACCTTCTATTAGATGCAAGATCATTACTTAAAACACCCAGATCCGTGAAAATTCGTCGTATGGATAATGGATATTATGTTCACTTGGGTATTAAGGAGTATCTCAATACGTATTTTGAATGTTTTGGAAGCCATATATTGAATTTAAAATTACCATACTTGCAGCTTTCGTTTAACATAGATGGAACGCCCATTAGCACAAGTGCTGGAGCAACCTTTTGGCCAATATTAGGCAGCTTATCGAATGTATTTAATGGTCAGCCTGATGTTTTTATTGTTTTATTGTTATTTATAATTACCTAAGAGTTTGTGGAAGAAATGAAACATTTATTAGAAAATGGAGTTTTTTGGAATGCAATTATTTATCCAGTTTAGGTAAAAGCTATTATATGTGATGCCCCAGCCATAGCTTTTGTAAAAGCTATTAAAAGTCATGGTGGTTATTATTTTTGTTCAAAATGTTATATAAAAGGCGAAGCAGTGTCTACTGGAAATAAAACTAAAATAGTTTATCTTAACCTCCAGTCCGCCAGTCCGAACAGAGAACTGATGAAGTTTTTAGAACTAGAAAGATAATACCATCTGGTGAAGATGACCCTGGACATCATATGAACAAAGAACCGAGTGTTCTACAACTACTACCAATTGATATCATAAAGACATTTCCCGTCGATAAAATGCATTTGGTAGATGAAGGCGTTGTAAAGAAAATAATAAATATATGGTTAGGAAAACCAGGAACACAGAAACTACCAGCTTCTAAAGTTATTAGTGTTAATCAACACCTAGAAATGTGTTACTCTCATAGTCCTATGGACTTCCAGCGAAAACCAAGAAGTTTGAAATATGCACATTTTTTAAAAGCATCAGAATGTAGAGTTTTCTTGCTTTACACAGGACCAATAGTGCTGAGATATGTTCTGTCAAACGAAATATTTGAACATTTTATGTCTTTAAGCCTGGCAATCCGAATATTAACATCACCATTGTTTTATGAGAAATATAACAAGTATGCTCATTTTCTCCTTGTTCATTTTGTCAAACATTTTATTAGGCTTTATGGTAAACAAAATGCTAGTTAGGACGTTCACGGACTTCTGCATTTGGCAGAAGATGCGAAATACCTTGGCCCTCTAGATGAAAATAGTTGCTACGCATATGAAGCATTCATTAAAGTGATAAAAAGTAAACTGCATAGTTTCAATCGACCACTACAACAGTGCAGCAATAGAATGAATGAACTTAACCAAATACGTCTAAACAATTCCGGATGTGAAAAAAAGATAAGAAAATTGCAAACAGCAAGATATGACATACCAGCATTGACACATTCTGTGGGAGGAAATAAATTTTTAACCTCTTTATTTAGCAATTTTGAAATTCGAACCAATCGGAAGAGTGATAATTGTGCAATGTTGAACAGTAAAAGGGTTATTATCAGATTTTTCCAATAAAACAGATTCTGCTTTATAAGCTGCAGCGTAAGAATCTGCAAAAAAACATAGCTTACCAACATGTTTAACAATTTTATAGTAAGTATTTGGTATATATACTTTACCAAAAAGTTTTGTACATATTGGTTCCACTTTATTGGTAGGCCATTTCTTGTAGTTTTCCCTTTTTGGCGTAATCGGAAGCTTTTCTACTATCATATTTTACCTTAAAAATAATAAGAATTGGAAGTAACTACTTTCCGCTTTTATCTTATTTTGGCAATGCAGCTGATATTTTCTAACAAAAAATAAATATAATAAAAAGTAGGTTGGTATATAGCATTGGATTTATTTTGATTTGCCTGCGGTCTGACCTTCTAAATTATGCTATAAAATGCCCTATACATGATGGCCGTTAAATAGGGTAACTAATGATTTCAAAATCCGAAATATAAATCTAGGTCCGTATTTAACAAAACAAAGTTGATTATGGTTCCAAAAAGTCGTTCTGAATAAAATCTGATAAGACATATGGATTAAACACAAAAAATTGCTTCAAGAATGTTTTTACAGTTTTTGAAAACTTTGATAATTAAATAAATTACAGGAAATTTTCCAAAATGAATCTTCGGGCAGTTATTATTTCGATTACGTTAAGATTCAATAAATATTTAGTCAATAATATTTATGTTTATGTAGCAATGTATAAAATACACAGAAATTCAACATAAGTAATTATAATATAATGATACATTACCTGCCCTTCATTTACCCAATTGGTAGGCAACACACACGTTTCTCGTGTTTCTATAAATTGATAAACACAATAGGAAGTAGTCAGTTTTTTATCACGCACCTTGCTTGTAATTAAATATAGCGGTTTATAAACACATATAACCTCACTAGACCCGCCGGAATACGCGTCATTTAATTACTAACAAGTCAAGATTTAATATAGATTTAGTAAAGAAAACTAAACAGAATCTTTACTAACGCGTTATCCCTTATAATACTTTTATGTTACTCAATATGTGCTGCAAGTTTAAAAATATAAGTATCGATTTTATAAAGAGTTAATAACTATTGAGTATAGACTACCTATATTCGTTTGTATAGATTATATATAGATTTAATAAAGAGAACATACATATTCAATAACACTTATTTGTATCGGGAGAACAGTACAGGACCTATACTGATATGATATCAGTAATATAGCAATACTTAATATGTGCTATAGAAGTAAATCTAATATTCTATACAGGGAAAATATATATATATATATATAGAAAACTTTATACTTGCTGTATAGTTTAAATAACGGATATGTCTGTAAAGAAAATATTTAGTTATACTATAAATATGATGTACAGCTTATAACTTTATCGTTTAATCTTTATAGAATATAAACTAATCTATATAGTTGAGGACAACCTGTATCGTTTGGTTATACGGGACTTGTCTTCTACGGCCATGTTAAAATCGCTAGTTAATGCACTGCGATGTCTTTTAATAATATCATCAACTTTTTTTGACCGTTTTCCTTTAAATGATTTAATTATTCGATTTGCAGACTTGTCTCCAATAAATTTTTGAATTGAATGCAGGGTCCTATCAAGCCTTTTCACTCTTTTTCCATCTAAATATGAATATTTTATAATTTTGTGCATGCTTTCCAAAAACATGTTAGTATTTATTCCCCTACCTTTTCGATAACAATAAGCCCATTGTTTTTTGTTATGAAAATAAATTATTTCTTAGGTATTTGCACATTTCATGTGTAGACTCATCTGCATACAGTAAATTTAAAAATTTATTGAAATCTTTTTCAAACTCGTTTTCGTCTAATATGGTCTGTACGTATTTTAATGATTTATAAACCCAACCTTTTTTTTAAACATCGCTGAATTTCGCTAAATTCTGTTGCCATGCTTTGTCAACATGCCAGGAACAAAAGAAATGACTGGTAGAAAAGCATCCCATAATAGATAACCATGCATTGTAATATACACTTGCCATATCTGTCATAAATGTTTTTGTGTTAATTACCTCCATATCTACTGCCTCTTTGACTATTCTAAAAAAAACTTTATAAACAAATTGATCTTTTCTATTCGAGAACATGAAAGCTATTGGAAAACCCTTACGAAATTCATCTAAGACAAGAATTGTGGTAATTTCAAAATCATAACTATTTAGTCCGTGGGTTTCATCTAAACAAACTATATCCCCTATAAACTGTTTACAGAGTTCTTTTTGTATAGGATACATAATGATAAGACACATATCTTTTTCCTGAAAATTGTAATAATTGGTCAGCTGGCCTTGTTTCTTGTAAAATAGAATGGGATTATCTACGCCTAATGTTTTACATTCCTGAATATACAATTCTATACTTGTAACATCATCTTTGTGCCTTTCTCCATCCCTTAACGATATGTTAAATGATGTTTTTATGTTTCCTGTATCTTTCATAGTGACTAGGTCACTTTTTGTCAAAGGAGATCTAATTTTTTGTCTGATGGTCGTCAACATGCTGAAAAATTATATGAGAATTAATATTACTATATAAAAAAAATTACATTACTTGATTATTAATTTGTATATAAACTCAAAACATTTATTTTCATATATGTTATTTTTTATCTTATAAGCCACGATCACATTAATTAACAACTTCTCAGTAAGTACGGTAATTTTCTACTATAGAGTATAATACCGGCTACTTACTGCTGTGGAGTAATACCTAGCCTTAGCTTAGAAGCAATCTCTTGTCTGCAGTTTTTTGATAAATTCTAGTGTTCTTTAAAATATTCCACTTTATACTGGTCATTTACGTTTTTGGTTAATATTATTTGACTGGTACATCCGAGTCCCAATTTAGCAGATCCCTGAACTTTTAAACTACGCTTTCGAACATCTTCACTTACAATTTTTGGTTTCCCTGAAAATGATATTTTATACAGTTATTAATAAAATAAATTATGTTTTATTATAAAAAAACTCATGGAGTGGTTATAAAGGCAGTAAAAGTTAATATTTGGCATAAATACACACATAATTCCATAACCTACCTGATCTATTACAATTAAAATAAATTATTTCCACCTACATCATCTGAACGTCTTTTGATGCCCCTATGCTTGGAATATTTTAAGTTATTCTCCGTTTCGATTTGATTTAACCAAGCTTCAAACTCTAAAAATAAAATACCATTACCAACAAACATCTACCACCTCTCTCGAAGCAATGCAAAATAAAGATATAAAACCAGATGCTAGCAAAATACTGTCTATATAAAAAATTTTGAACTCACCATTTATTTTTCCAAAAATTAATGTGTCATTGGATGTTTCGAAATTTTGCACATTTTTCAAATGACTTCTTAGGTGGCTAAATGACATATCACACCCTTCTAAACACTTAAATAAATGAGCTTCAAAAGAATAGTTTATGGTCATGTCCAATTTTTCTTCACTTTCACCAAGATGAACTTCCTGTACATGTCTTTTGAGATTAGATTGAGTTGAAAATACAGGAGCGGCTAATGTTCCTAGGAAAAACCGGTGTTGCCAAGTCAGGCATATTATACAAATAAGAATATGCAACCTCCTACACATTGTTTTTTTGCGCTTCCCCAGTCGATCATAATAGAAATTCAAATGCAAATATTTTGAATTATCGCCTACGTATTTTAGAATTGCTGAGATCACAATTTTTTTACTTACGACTGCATTGTGACCTGTCTTTTTTTTCTTTATAGATTTCTAATCTGTACTGCAGAGTTTTCCGTAATTTTGAGATTTAGAGCTTTTATAGTGTAAAAATTATCCAGCAGAATGCATATAAATTGTGACTTGACTTCTGTTTTTATGCGAATAATTTTGATGCTTTTAAATTTTATATTTTTTGTAAAAATTCATAGTTGCTGAACAAATCAAAAACATATAATTTATTAATATTATGGGCAAACTAGGTGTATGTTTATTTTAGGAACCATAAAAAGAAAGGGTAATGCATTACTCTTTATTTTATCTTAAAATATACAATAAAAAAAATCTAAATACTAAAAAAACTAAATTAAACATGAAACACTAAACTAGGGTAGACTGGGGACAAAAGTAACATTTTCACTTTGAATATTTTTGGGTGTTAAACTATAAGGTTTGTTTAAAATTTCTTTGCATCAGTATATACACTATCTTATTGTCAACGGTTTGCGAGAATACTTTTTTCTTGTAACTGAAAGCAATACAAGAAATTCTGTTTTTTAATAAACATGTAAAGTGTTACAATTGTCCCCTACCCCGAGATAATTGTAACAGTACTAGGGGACAATTAATTGTAACAATGGTAGAAATAAATACTCTGAACATTACTTTTATTGAAACAACTAGGTGTATGAGATTAACTTTATATTTTATACAATAAACGTGAAACGCAAACATTAATTAAATTTATTCTGACTCACAATATTGGCAAACGTATAAAACATTTTGCTTGGTACAGTCCACATGCGACCAGTCCTTACATTCAATACACTGCACCCAGTTTTCACCCGCCTTACTTGAGCTGTACGGCTCTAAACACACTAAACAACAAGTGTCTTCTTCATCATCTTCACTTGATGACATGACTTCTTCTTTTTTATAATTCTTTTTTATAACTTTCTTACCAGGTTTGTTTGTTTTATTTTTTGCCGAAAATTCTATATTTTTTTTTACTTTTTTTTTCTGTTTTTCATCGTATTCAGATTGGATGGCTTCCTTTTCAGGAGTATCAGTATAGATGGCTGATTTCCTCACTTTCCTTTTTCTTATCACATTTTTTCTCGGTGGAGCTTTTGGTAGTGGCCGTACAATCTCGGGAGAAAATGCAACAGGAATAAGACCATTGTTAGGCTTAGACAAATTTTCAGAACCAGCAGCACTGGTAGAAGGCTGATGACCGTTATAAATTTGGGAAGTAGAAAGATGAGCACCATTATGAATTTGTGAAGTAGAAGGCTGAAAATCGCTTTGAATTTGTAAAGTAGAAGGTTGAAGATCATTTTGAATTTGTGAAGTAGAAGGCTGAGAATCGTTTTGAATTTGTGAAGTAGAAGGTTGAAGATCATTTGAAACTTGATTTGAGGTTACTGCTTCCGGAGAATTTGAAGCTATTGGCCTGTCTGTCACATAAGAAGGTGCAAAATCTAGCTCTGTGAACTTGTCTCTATTAAAAGGCATTATACCTGTAGCGCTGAATCCAGCCTGAATGTTACTTTGCGTCAAAGCCAGTGGTAAAGCAATTCTAACGATCTCTGGTATGTTGTATAGAGGAAATGAGGGTAATTCGGAATAGTACTTTCAAAGAAATTTGCAAAAAATTTAAATCTTGAATATTTTGATTAAAATAATTAATATGTCTTAGATCTAGATATGTACTAACCCATACGAGAATTTCAAAGTATTTAAATTAATTTAAAAGTATTTGTTCACTAATGAAAAATAAAGTGTCAAAAGTCTCTGTCTACGTAACACGCAGTTAATTTGGTATACCACCAATTTGGAATATTCCAAAATAGCAGCACATGCTTTTTTATTAAAAAGGTAAATGAAACATTGTTGAAGTAGTAACCAAACATTTATTAAAAGGGAAAATTAGGTAGATTATTTACAGAAGTCGCACACATATGTTCCGGCGTCATATCCGGTACAAACAAAGTGCACCCATGACTCACATATGAGGCACTGAACCCACTGCTCTCCCCTTGCATCTTCGCTAAATTTCCCATCGCAGAAAAAACATACTGTCTCCTGATCTTCTGGCTCTCTATCTAAATCAAATTCCAGGGCAAGTTCTTCTGAGGAAGTGGAAATATTGAAGCTTGCATTAGACTCGCTATCTGTTTCTATGTCCGCTGATTTTTGCTTTCTTTTTCCTTTTCCCATTTTTTCTACTTGTTTAACTTTCTTCATAGTCTTACTCAAAGTTAATTTGACCACCTAATTTGGTGTTTTTTTCTTTGCAGCCTTCTCAAGTTCTCTTTTGTATGGAGAACTAGAGACTATTGTTGATTTTGTTGCTTTTCGACCTCTATTGGAATTTCGCTTCTTGGGTAATGGAATTGGTGAAATATCAGATGGCGTCACACACAAACCAGAGCTACTTGCTAACTGTTGTATTCCTGATTCTGTTGAAACGCTTTTTGAAGAGGGACTCGGTATTCCTTGTTCTGTAGAATGTTCAGCTTCGGGCTCTACTTCATCGCATGATTTTTGGTCACCTTCGTTTACTGAGGATACAGCTTCATCTGCGGATAACACGTCACTTTGGTTTAATTGGTGAACGGTGGCGTTTTGTAATTGTTCCTCCTGTTCTGCAGCAAGGTAATCTGCTTCACTAAAGGCATGTCTGTCAAAAGGGTAGATACCACCTATTTTAAAACCGTTGGCCGCTATTTCGCCGGTTTGACACTTGCGGTACGCCTTTCCAAACAATTGGACAATCTCATATGCAGTTAAATGCCTATTGTTTTCACGAATCTATATGCGTACCTCCTCACTATAATATGATTAAAGGGCCCATAAATGATCTGTCAAAAGGCTGGACCTTGTGAGTACAATGAGGGGGTAGCGACAACAGCGTGACGTGATTATCCCTTGCCATGTCAACAATATCTATATTTTTGTGTGGCTATAATGCGCCAAAAATAAACAAGACTGGCGACTTTTCAGATGGTTTTGTGTATGCAATAAAGTGCTCAAACCACTGTATAGATTAGTTTGAATCCATCCGGACGGATGTGCTTTGCCTATTGAACCTAAAGGTGCGCCCAAATTAAAGTGTCTGTCATGTTTTTTCTTGGAAAGATTAACATTGGCGGTACAAATATACCAGCTGGGCTCATACATGCCGCCACTGTCATGAGGGAACCTCTTTCCGCTGACGTAATTGCGCCAATTTGCTTTTTACCGCGTCTACCAATAAATTTTGGATATTTGCTCTGTACTATAGACATACCTGTTTCGTCTACATTGAAAATTCGATCAGCCGTAAACTTTTTTGTTTCGTAGACTTGTTCTAAAAGATTATAGAACTCATCCATACGTTCTTTTCTAAATCCAAGGGCTCTCGCGAATGATGTTCCAGTCGGCTTCCGCAAAGACAAAATATTTTTGTTTCGCGACAGAAACCCCTTTAGCCAATAGCGGCCAGCTGCATTGGAAGTAAATGGGTTTAAAATGTTATTTCTAACAGCTAGTTGGTAAGCTAATCTTCTTATATCCATTTGAGTTAATCCGTAAAATTTGGACTCCATTTTAAGCGCATATTCGACCAAAAGAGATTCAAAGTGTTTATTAAAAACAGGTTTTCGCCCAATATTTTTACGAACAAGCTGTTCAGTTGGTGTATCCTTTTTAGCAACAAGTCTAAATAATGTAGTTCTTGGTACCTTAAAGTTTATGGATGCCTTAAGGTATCCCATTTTTTTCTCCCTTACTGCCAGCACAGCAGCGGCCATATCTTCTGGATTCCAGTCTGCCTCTTTTTAGGATATTTTTTGGGTGACATGACTAAAACAAAAGTAAAAATAAAATATTAGATACAAAAAAGATTGCTGGAAAAAAGATAAAAACCTGACTACAAAAATACTGAACTAAAACGAGAGAAACAAGACGTATGCCTACACACATACATAGGGACATTCTATATATAATATAAATCTACATACAATCGAAAAACACTACCCCCCTTCTGGCGTAAACAGATGAATATAATTTGGAATATTCCAAATTTGGTTCATATGTAGTATTCCAAATTAGCAACATGAAGATTTACGCCATAATGCGTCGCAAAAAATAAATGCTTTAACATACCGAAAAAACATAATTAACAACTTAAAATTTAAGCCTTTACCTGAGGAACCAATAAAAGTTAATTTAAAGAAAAAAATGCCGATGATTGCCGATTTAATTTCCACTTAAAAGTTTTAGTCACGCCACAATAAATTTTTCACATGTGTTTGCACTCTAACATCAATCAAAGTAACTAGAAAAGCAGTTGTCCACTAAACGCATGCTAAGCTAGTGGTTTATGCCATATTTAACGAGATGGCGCCACGCATTCCATCAATAATTAAGTATTCCAAATTACCAACAGTATTCCGAATTACCCTCATTTCCTCTATAGTCATGGCCTTGTGAGGATTATTTCGCATCCAGCTGTCCGAAGCAGAATTAACAGCCTTTTTGAATGGTCCGAATACTGAGCGATCAAGAGGTTGAAGTTTATGGGAACAGTGTGCAGGGAAAGATAAAACAACAATACCATTATCTTTACAAAAATCTAAAGCCTGGATGGAAATATGTGAAAAGTGATTGTTCAGTAGTAGTAAAACTTTGTGATTTTTTGATGAATTGGTATGATTTTGGAAATGTTGTAGGAAAAATACTAACTCTTTTTCCTGCATCCAACCGCTAACGTTACCAGCACCTACAGATCCAATAGGGACATCCCGAACAAAGTAATCGTGATAACGAAGTCGTGGAAAGATAAACATTGGAGGAATTGAATTTCCAATTGCGTTAACGGCAACTGTCACTGTTACTAGTGTTCCGCGTTCACCTGATGTAAGGGCTCCTACCTGTCTGACTCCTTTTCTTGCGACGATTCTACTCGGTTTTTGAACAGTCGTAACCCCAGTTTCATCAACATTATACAGTGTCACCATTAAAGTCCGCACCATATGGAACTTTTTTTTATTAATGAGGTTAGTTAAAATTAAATTTCGGCAATCGTTTTTGCTTCAAATTAGACTAAAAATTATATAATCAAATGTCACCATCTGTCATTCGGTATCTGTCAAAAGTTACATTTTAATCAAAAAATGCCGAAAAATGGCATTGTTTTACCGAATTTCAAAAAATTTTATTAGAAAAAGTTGTTTCTAGTACAATTCTTGGCCTAAATACAAAGTTTCAGTTTTCTAGCTCAAAGTTGATTTTTTTGCCATTTTTTCTAATTAACTTTTTTTTTATTTAATTTGAGTTCGCTTAATGGATATTAAACTATTTGCTTATACCATACTCAATATTTTATTTAGTTTGTATGAGCTTTTTTTTACTAGAATGCCATTTTTTTTTCGAAATTTAAAATTAGAGGCAAAAAAATTTGGCACAGGTGGTGCAAAGTTATCCTAATTTAAAAATTTTAACAGATAGACGTCAGATGTTTCGTTTTTCAAATGACAAATACATCTAAAAATTTGATAAAAACTTTATTTTATACTTAAAACTATCATTATTATTAAAAGGAACAAAAAGGAACTTTAATCATTTTAAATAGGTAACACAAAAGCAATATAAATTTCACATTTCAGTGTGACGTCTTTCTCGCTCTATACAAACACCCGTCCGTCTATAAACGCCTTTGACAGCATTTTGTAAAAAGCTTGGTCTTATATCGGCACAACACTGTCTTATCGTTTGTTCCAAATGCTCGATATTTCTAAACGGTCGATTCTTATAAACTTTCTGATTAAGATAACCCCACAGAAAAAAGTCTAGTGGGGTTATGTCAGGCGACCTGGGTGGCCAGTGACATTCTATATCACGCCCTATAACTCTGTTTTGAAATAATTGGTTTATGCGTTCTTTCACTGCTACAGTTTGATGTATGGGTGCACCATCAAGCTGATACCATAAGTTATGTCTATGGTGTAAGGGCATGTTGTCCAAAACTTCGGTAATCTCGTTATCAAGAAAATTCAGGTACCTTTCACCAGTTAAGTTTACTCTAAAGAAGTATAGTCCAATAAGCTCATCTTTCAAAATTCCACACCAAACATTGGTTTTAAAATGATACTGGTCGCGACATTCAATTGTGAAGTTAGGATTTTCTTGGGACCACCATCGGCAATTTTGTGAGCTCACGGTACCATTCGAAGAGAAAGTGGCTTCATCTGTCCATAATATCTTGTATGGAAAAAGAATATTCTCCTCATATTGTCCCTGATACCAAAACGAAAAATCAAGTCGGATATCAAAATCGCGTTCTTTTAATGTGTTTATAAACTTGGGTTTATATGCCCGAAATCGATTTTTCTGAAGAATTTTTCTAACGCTTTCCCTCTTGCACCCTGTTGAATCACTTATCTTGGTTACACTAGTTTGACCGTGGTCAATAACAGTTAAACAAACATCAAGTTGTGCTGCTTCATCGTATTTACTTGCCGCGTGAGGTTTCTTAAAATTATTTTGAACAGATCCAGTTTCTCTAAATTTTGACATTATTCTTGAAACAGTGCTATGCTGCAAATTTTTTTCTGGATGCCTCTCATTAAAAATGGCAGATACTTGCCGGTGAGGCATATTCTCTCCACAAATTAAGACAATTTCTATTTTTTCTTGAATGGACAACATTGGTGATAACACTGAAAACTATAACTTGCGAAAATATTCAAATTTATGACATTTCTTTTATTTATTCGGCACTCTAATTCGTTTTTTTTTCCATAGCCTACTTATAAAATTCAAAATTGCCTTGATATTTTATTGTGGATAAAAAGAAAATGTGTCTAAATTTTGAACTAATCTGATATCTGGGAATTTTATTATAAGTTTTTTAAACTTCTTAGGTGTATGTACTATCAAAAAAATGGTATATCTGACGTCTATCTGTTAAAATTTTTAAATTAGGATAACTTTGCACCACCTGTGTCAAATTTTTTTGCCTCTAATTTTAAATTTCGAAAAAAAAATGGCATTCTAGTAAAAAAAAGCTCAAACAAACTAAATAAAATATTGAGTATGGTATAAGCAAATAGTTTAATATCCATTAAGCGAACTTACATTAAATAAAAAAAAAGTTAATTAGAAAAAATGGCAAAAAAATCAACTTTGAGCTAGAAAACTGAAACTTTGTATTTAGGCCAAGAATTGTACTAGAAACAACTTTTTCTAATAAAATTTTTTGAAATTCGGTAAAACAATGCCATTTTTCAGCATTTTTTGATTAAAATGTAATTTTTGACAGATACCGAATGACAGATGGTGACATTTGATTATATAATTTTTAGTCTAATTTGAAGCAAAAACGATTGCCCAAATTTAATTTTAACTAACCTCATTAATAAAAAAAAGTTCCATATGGTGCGGACTTTAATGGTGACACTGTATATATCTTTGGCTTCAAATTTTTCTTTTTCTAAAACCTTTTCCAAATTATCAAAAAATAATTTAACATTGTAGGCATTGAAACTTGTGGCTCGAGAAAGGCTTGTAGCTTGTGCGCATCTTATCGACAATTCATGGTGGAGCTTCATAAAAGAAGTAAACCAGTCGGCACTGGCTAAACCGTGTTCATCCCACTGAGAAGGTCTCTTTATTGCGTATTTAACTGCTAATTCGTATGCCAGTTTTCTAACCTCTTTTGGCGGACATCCATAATATATTTGTGAAGCTCTTACAATATATTCTACTATGGATTTTTCTTGCTCGGGGTTAAATATTGTATTACAGCTATTATATCCCATCGTGACGCTTGTTTCGGGCAAGTTTTCTTGTTGACAGGAACTTATTTTTCTTTTATACCGTGTAAGAGATACGTGACAAAGTTCATATTTCTTTGCAGCCGCTCGAACTGATAATCCATTATTAGTAACTTCTTCTAATGCTGCTTTATATGTTCTAAGCTCCTTTTGACCCCTCTGAGTCCTTCTAACCCTTGAACGAGGCATTCTGAAACGAAATATAAATAAATAAGACCTAAAATATCAACACAATATAAGGCGGGGACAATAGTAACATGTTACAACCGTCCCCGGGCATGGTTGTTACAATTATCCCCACACTGAATGTCGCCTCTTAAAGTCTTGTAACTTATTTAACAATTACTAAAATCATTCTACGATAACAGAATATTATGTAGAAATAAGCAGTTATTCATTATCAAATATTATATTTGAATTATATTCCTTAAACGTAAAAATATTTTAAAAATTGTACCTACGTGAAAGTTTACTTTTAAGCGCGAAAAATTAATTTTATACACAACGCACCTTCGTTCGCTCTGGGGGTTGGACAAATACTAATAAATACGTCGAAGACGCTGTAACATATGGACATTCGGTGGGATACAGTGTTGCCGGCTCTAATTGCGGAAATATATTGACTGTTACTATTGTACGCTGTTACTTTTGTCCCCAGTCTACCCTATTTTTTGTTGAAAAAAAACTTATTTGTTTTTTAATGTTTTTATTCGAGGGCTCGTATAATGTCTCCGTATTTTGCTCAAGTGTTTTTGTGGGTATTTCCACTGAAAGAGAATCAACTGAGTTAGCAATTCTCAAATGTTTTGCAACGAGATTAACTTGTTCATATGAATAATTATCATTTTTCATTTTGTCAACATGTTTTAGAGCACCTCCTTCTACGTCCTCTTTTAGCTTGGATAATTTTTTGGTATCAATACTTTTGATCAGTGTTTTAACATTAGCCTGTATATCATGATTTATTTGAGGTGCATCTAAATTTGCAGTGGTTTGTTTACTGTTTAATATAAAAAAATGAATATGTTTACATAATCTTGCACGTATAACAAAATCGATACCACTACAACTACAAGAATGGCAATATTATTTGGCAAATATGGCAAAAAGTACATTTAACTTGACAGCAAACTTTTTCTGCCTCTATTTTTATTGTAAACCGTTCATAAGTATTAATATTTTTTACAATACCCTCATTTGATGTGTGCGATTCCAATTTATAGTCAACAGCAATTAAGGCTGCCCTATGTCTTGAATGTATTTTAGTAAGATAATTTGTTGTTTTTTCTTTAGTAAGTTTAATTAGTCTTTCGACTGTCTTATCCCTAACAAATTTTAACAACATATGCGTACTTTTGTCAAGCCTTTTAATTTTTTTCCTATCAAAATAAAAATATTTTAGTGCCCGATGCATACTCTCCAAATGAATATTTGTATTAACGTTACAGTGCTTTCGAAAGGCATATTCTCATTGTGTTTTGATAGGAAAATAATTGTTTAAAAAGTAATTCCTAAAATCTGCTAAAGAATTAGTATGTGGAATGTAAGATCTGCAAAATGACTGTGTTGGACAATGATAGCGGAATGTTCTGCGAGGGTGAGTGCCAGTCATGGTACCACACCCCATGTGTTGGGATCTCGTTAAGTAAATACAAAAAGATTACAAGCGATATCTCGGAGATTCTAATTTGGATGTGTGAAAAATGTAAAAAAAAGCTCAAAACCTTAATGAAAGAGAGGAAATGTGATAAGGATAATAAAACTTTAATGGAAAGGGTTGAAAATATCAACGATAAAGTAAATGCCATCAAAAAGGAGCTAGAGAAAAACAATCAAAAACAAACTTACGCGCAGATAGTTACAACTATCAACAGTAACAATAAATCTGTGAAGCTGCCAGAAAACTTGCCCAGCATTCTCGTTAGACCAAAAAATGCACAGAGTAGCAAACAGACCTCAAGTAATTTGGAGAGAAAAATTAAACCAGAAAAAATTGGAGCTAGAATTAAGAGTAAAAAGGAACTATCCAATGGTAGTATAATACTTAAATTTCCATCGTCTGATGACTTGGAGAGAGTTAAATCTGAGGCAGGAAAAATTTTAAAGGAAGGCTACGATATCGTGGAGACATCACTCAGAAATCCAAAAATTAAGATACCTGGAATCAGCCTAAATTACACTAAGGATAAGTGGGAATTGGGGCTCGGCAATACACTCTATTTTAAATTAAATAATTTGGGCGCTAAAAGACTAGACTAAGGATAAGTTTGAAAGTCAACTTAAAAAACAAAATTCTATCCTCACTGATGATGAATATTTTAAGATAACCTACATCAAAACTTTCCAAAATAAAACAACAAAAACAATCTATGCTGAATGCTCTCCGCCACTTTTCCGGAGTCTGATGCTTCTTAAACGGGTGTATTTGGGATGGGAGCGTTTTCCAGTCTTCGAAGACATTAGTGTTCTTAAGTGTTTTAACTGCCAACTATATCATCACAAAGGTAATGACTGCACAAACAAAAAGGCGTGCAAGCGATGCTCAGAAGAGCACGATGTAACACAATGTCAGAACCAAATGAAGAAATGTGTGAACTGTGTCTTAGGCAATGAAAAGTATGGCACGCAACATAATGTTTTACATGAGGCCGGTGATTGGAACTGCCCGAGTTATAAATATTTTCTGGAGATGGCTAGATCAAGGGTTAAGTATGGCTAGCATAGAACTTGACATCTTGGATGAAATCGAAGAAGAACAGAATAGGAGCCAACGGGTGGACCCAAGTACCTTTATTCAAACAGTGAGTAACGAAAACTTATCTTTCAGTGTTTTACATCTAAATATAAGCGGTATAAAGACAAATTTTGACGGCTTTCTGGTGTTTTTAGAGACCTATAATTTGTCTTTTTTTGATGTGCTTGTGCTGAGTGAATGTCATAAACTTGAGAACTCCAACCAGTTTAGTATATCAGGCTATAGCACTTATTATAATCATGCAAGTTTTAATTCATATGATGGGCTGGTCATCTTTACAAAAAACAACTTAAATCCACGTTTTGAAAATTCTAAACTTAACTTATCAGGCATTACTGTAACATGACATATAAATATGTATACATGTGAGAACTTTGTTCTTAAGCCACTTGCTGAGACCTTATACAATAAGGATTAACCAAATTATGCTAAAACAGCTATTCTCTGGGCTACATGCCCCAACGAGAACCAAAGAGTTCGAAACCGGTCTACAGGTAGCAGCAGCGTAGCAACCTATCATTGGAAATAAAGATTCATTATTTTCTTTCCCGGTAGTTTCTGCAATCTGAGTCTGTATTTTAGTACTAACAGTGTTAGTCAAAATACGCCAAATTGTGCTATTTAATTCAGCGCTCGTTGGGGCATGTAGCCCAGAGAATAGCTGTTTTAGCATAATTTGGTTAATCCTTATTGTATAAGGTCTCAGCAAGTGGCTTGAGAACAAAGTTCTCACATGTATACATATTTATATGTCATATTATGATTACCACTTGCCAAGTAGTATTCTATTACTATTTATTACTGTAACAAAGGTAGGAATTAATTTAAACAACTGTTGTTGTAACAGATATGCTGTTTACAGATCACCATCATCAAATACCAATTTATTTCTGGAGGACATAGACCTATACCTTAAGTCTCAACAATGCGTTGACCAATTCGATATCTTTCTAGTTGACATAAATATTAATCTGTTGAGTAAAGATGATCAGTCTGTGATTAACTATAGGGCCCTAATGAATTCAAACGGATTTGTGCCTCTGTGTCTTGGCGTCACAAGAGAAGTATCTAGCACCTGCTTAGATCACATTTTCCTAAGAAATAAAATTAAATTGCAAACAAACAAATTTATCTCAAACACAATTGTTCATGATATCACAGATCATTGGCCAACAACATTAATTATATCAAAAAATAATAACAACACAACATATAATAATACAAACACCAACAAAAACAATAACAATCAAAGCAACACCTCTTATAGAATAGACTATGAAAAACTAAAATGCCAGAGGACGCTACAAATTATCTAGTAAAAAGCCTAAAGCAGATCACACAACAATCTGAGAAGGTGATCAACATAACAAACAAACACAAAAAAATAAAACCGTGGATTTCAAACGGTATTATCGTGTCTATAAAAAAACGAGACAAATTAAAGAAAGACCTAACAAAAAATCCTACGGAACAAAAACGACATGCATACAGAGAATACAGAAACACACTTAAAAAATTAATAACAGACACTAAAAATATCTACTACAGGAATAAAATAGACGAAAACATGGGAAACGTAAAAAAAATATACCAATTAATAGGTGAGGCAACAAACGAAAATACAACAAAACCATCACTGACGGAAATACAGCAAAATGGACTAACAATTACAAATTCCAAAGAAATGGCCGATGTCTGTAATGAATATTTCATTGATATTGGTAAGTCTATGTCGGCCTCAATCAAAACTCCGGCAGATCCATTTAAACTTGACTCAACCAAATCAGCATCGTCTATGTATTTAAGACCAACTAATCCTAGTGAAGTTACTACATATATTGCTAGCCTTAAAAATAAATGTTCCTCTGGGTTTGACAAAATAACTACAAAAACAATAAAACTTCTACATCAGGAACTAAGGGAACCTATTTCACACATTATCAATTTGATCTTTAAAACAGGCATAGTCCCCAAACACTTTAAAACATCTATTGTAACACCCATACATAAAACAGGTAATAAAAAAGATGTCGGAAATTATAGGCCCATAAGTGTTATCTCCAACTTGGCAAAACTGTTTGAAAAATGTCTAAAAACACGATTGGTTAATTATCTCAATAATAATAAAATACTGTCTGAGAACCAGTTTGGATTTATTGAGGGGTCTAATACATCCACAGCTATTCACGAGTTGGCTGACTGTGTGACTGAGGGTCTAAACAATAACAGGAAGGTTATTGCAGTTTTTTTGGATTTGGCTAAGGCGTTCGATACTGTCTCTCATCCCATGCTAATTGAGGTGCTTGAGCAGTATGGGGTGCGGGGAATCGGGAAGGAAATCTTTGTAGAATATCTGCGGGATCGTCCTCAACGCGTGGCGATTGGCAACGATTTGAGTGATGAAAGAGTGGTGGAGCACGGTGTACCGCAGGGTACGGTACTGGGACCGATCCTGTTTCTGCTGTACATCAATGCTCTGTGCAAGCTTGACGTGGGGGGGAGGATCATCGCTTATGCGGACGACACGGTCATTGTTTTTTCCTGCCGGACGTGGGAGGGGGTCAGGGATAAGTTAAGGTCTGGCTTAACAAAAGTTTTAAATTATTTAGACACTTTTCAACTCCGTTTTAATATACAGAAAACACAATATATGGCTTTTTCTCTAACAAAGGCAAATAGACCAGACTTTGACCGTATCCATTTGGAAAATCTCCCTGAACCTCTTACTCCGTGTGACAGGATTAAGTACCTTGGAGTATTTGTGGACAAACACTTAAAATGGAACGATCATATATTGTACAGCACCAAAAAAATTAGATGCTTAATCCATAAGTTTTATATGCTGAGAGAAATTTTAAGTAGGAAACTCCTAATAGCAATTTACAAGGCTCTAGTGGAGCCATTACTTGGTTATGGAATTTTAGTTTGGGGGGGGGGGGCATATGGTGTGCATCTAGAGCAGTTAAAAAGAATACAGAATTATATTGTCAAAATTATTTTTAAGAAACCACAAATGTATCCAACTCACTTACTGTATTCAGAAATCTTAAACTTGAAAAGCCTCTATATTCTTACTGTCTGCAATTTTATCCACCTAAATAACAAATACCAGAACAAATATATAACACACTCATATCGAACGAGAGCTAATGCAAATGAACTCTTTAATGTCACTCTATCAAAAACCAGCTTGGGGCAGCATTTTCTTACTTACCTGGGCTTAAAAATATATAATGGAATTCCACTAAACATTAGGTCCATAAAAAACAAAAAACATTTTAGGTCTGCTTTAAAAAAATTTTTCTCAGTAAATTCCCACGTTCTATTAAGAGTCCATGAAGGCAAGTAAAATAGATTCATTGTTTCCGCTTCTTTGTCACGGATTTTCTCGAAAACGGCTTCATCGATTGGATTCATTTTTAAAGATATAGAAAGACAGACCCTCCCACCGTGTTATTTGTGTGATGGATTTTTATATTTAGATTCTGTTTTTAAAATATACATGATTTTATATCAATATAATAATACAACTTTGCTAATTAATATCTCCAACTTAAGGTTATAATTCAAAAATCCATTACACGAATAACAAGGCCCAAGTCTTTACCTATCGAATGACACCAAATTTATAATTTTTCAATAAAAGTTACTGTGGGTTATGCTGTGACAGGTAAACCCTTACCACGATTCAGTTAATTCCCGCAATATAATATAATGCAGCTACACGTGTACTCTCCGTCGCCGGGGCGGAGCTACAATGAGGGACAGGGTCGGACTCGGAAAGCAACTGACTGTAGTTAATTTTGTATGTTTAAGTTATTGTATTTTAATAATATAATTTATTTTCTTGGATTATGTTGTCTGAAATACCACCAACCTATATTATTACCGGTTGGGGTTGAGATTTTATGATTCTGCCCGGACAAAAATATTTTAACTATACAACAAGCGCGCGTCGGCCAATAGCTGCTAAACCGTTGAACTTATAAGAAAATTTTCTAAATGAAACTTGTAACGTTTTATCTCTGCTACAACCCAAAATTATCTTCAAGTATACAGGGTATCTCAAAAAATAGTTATACCAAAATTGCTATTTTTTTTAAATATAACACCTTATATATATTCGGATTTTTAGATTCTACATAAAATTATAATTATTTTTTAATCAATGCATTATTACTCTATACTTAATAGTTTCCGAGATATTAACTTTTGAAAAATTACATTTTTGAACTTTGACAGCTTCTAACTTTGTAACCGTACGTCTTAGAGCAAAACGGCTTTCATGTCCTTATCTTCCATTTTTATCATCTTTTCAAGAGTGTCAACTTCCGGTTAAACCGGATGTAACTCGAAAGCAGGAAATATTACATACTTCCGTTTAACCGGAAGTTAATTTTTTGAGAAGATAATAAAAATGGAAGATAGGGGCATGTGAGCCGTTTTGCTCTAAGACGTACGATTAGAAAGTTAGAAGCTGTCAAACTTCAAAATGTAATTTTTTTAAAGTCAATATCTCGGAAACTATTAATATATACAAATAATAAATTTAATAAAAAATAATTATGATTTTATGTAGAATCTAAAAATCCAAAAATATACAGGGTGTTCTATTTTTAAAAAAATAGCATTTTTGGTATAACTATTTTTTGAGAGACCCTGTATACTTGAGGATAATTTCTAGTTGTAGCAGAGATAAAAAAAAAATTATTCAGAAAATTTTGTCATAAGATTAACGGTTTAGCAGCTATTATCCGACGCGCGCTTTTTGGACAACCCTGTACAGAAAAGTCGCTCTTATCTTATATTTAGCAATAAAGCGTGGAACCCCTTTAAAATTAGGCTATTTCTCCAAAACTACTAGTCTTGAAAGCTGAAATGACATGTACAGAGCCTATGTAAGCATACCATTCGCATTTCATGCTTAAGAGAGCTGTCATTTAAGACGAGCAATATGTCATATCCACGAAAATAAATATCACTTCATATGAGTTGCGCGAGTTTATTAGCACAAGGCGCGTGGGCTCAATGTCCATTGCGATAACAACCGATCGAATCAACAATTGTTTATGGTTTTTGAGAGTCTTAGTAAGTACCTAGGTAATCCTTTCACCCGCATATCTCAGTTTGCCCATCCTTCCCCTATAATATGTATCTAAATTATAATTAGTCCAAATGATAAGTAAATACTTAAATGCGCCACCCATGTATATTTAATTAAATAAAAATAATCGGTATAATCCCATCATTGATAATGAAAAACATAGGTACTGATACAATCGTTTTTGTGTTCCCTACGTTTATCATATAATATATTCCTATACCTATTTCTTCAATTGTCTTAAATTAAGAATAATATAATATATTTTAATAATATAGCTACTATCAGATTACCTATAATCGTGATATTACCAGGCCATTACGCACTCTTTTAAAAAACACATTACCACTGAGCTGTAGCCACATCTTGTATATCCCGAAATTCTAACCTTGTTCATGACATTATACTGCGTTTATCTAGCACATTTCTGGAGTGTATCTATTTATATTTTAGTTACTTAGTAAAGTTTTAATAAAAAGTGATTGGTGATATTTGGACTTGCATAATTATACACACCACGTTCTTTATTGTAAAACTTTATATTATAGTGCGTGTTTTGTTTACATTACTTACATTACTTTTAAAAATATTCATTTAAAATCATATTAGTTTTGATTATACGTTTTAACTATGGATTATAGAAAAAGATCTAAAAAACGAGTGCACGCAAGCAGGCCCAAAAGAAGAAGAAACAATATTCTGAAATATAATGAGTAAGTTTGGTACAACAAAAAGGTAATATTTTCTTTAGGTAACTAATAGGTAGGTTCTTTTTCCTAGAGCTCGTCGAGTGGAGCTACCTTGTTTGACCAAGGCCATTTTAGAACCACCAGAGGAACAAACGTAAGTACAGTTTACAATAATTTAGTTTTAACAAAACCATAGTTTTACCCAATTTTAGAAATGAAAATGAAAATTCCGATGCCATTTTACAAATATACCCAAGATTTCCTGATGAGCCTGACATTTCTGGCCAACAATTTTTGACAGCACGACATGATGAAAGGTAATAAAGTCTAAACATTTTTTAATAAAACATATATTCAATACCAACTCATACTCAGGGGTATATTTATACAATTTTTATTCATTAACAATACATAAAAACGAAAAGTTTGTAGGCATAAAGTGTACAATTGCTTTTCATAAAACTGGTGTTACTGAAGATAGTACCTATGGATGCTGTGTAAAATTTAATTTTAATAATAAATAATTTTTAAATTTGTATAACTCATATTTTTCAAATGGCGACATGGTGGCACGCCCAGCGCTAGGAGTGTGGTCACCTGGAGCAAGACTCGAAAAATGCCGCCCTCATAGAAAAAACACATGGAATAGTATATTACGTATTGAGGTGGAAAGTGTTTCATTACTGTCGAGAGAGTCGGTAGTTAAACGAGGCGCGAAGCGGCGAGGTTAACTAAATCTCGAGACAGTATTGAAACTTTTCACCGAGGTTTGTACGCTATTTTATTTACAACCACATTCAACATACACTTCTCGTGATTTTAAATTAAAATTATTTAAAAGAGTAATGTCATTTTGAGTTCTCATTTAGAATTTCAAATAACCGCAGGTGGTGAAATAACGTGTAATATAGGTAATAATACACATCAAGATAGCAAATCTCATTTTTACTTTCAAGTCAAGTCAAGTCAAAAAATGTCAACTTTCCCCCTTTCAAAGATAGATAAAAAGTTATTATTACATGCATGGTTGTAAATAAAAACATTTTTTTCCGCGGACCATTTTTTTTTGCTCGTCAATAGATCATTACATGACTGCGTAGCGTAGCGCTGGGCCTGATGGTGGTTGGTCGGGTTAGGAAAAAAGATCATTTTATTTGATTGATTTGATACCGCACACATTTCGGTTTAAACAAAGTTATATTAAAAATCTGTAATACCAAAATTAAATTTAAAAAAATCTGACAAAAAATGACAAGTATGAAATATACATTCACAGTTTTAAGGCATGCACCAAATTTTAACAAGAATAAATTGTTCTGAGAAATCGGCAACAAAAAACTTTTCTTTCTTATATGTTGCATTCCTTTTCGACACACTGTATAATATTCAGAATAAAATTTAAAAAAATTACTACATTGCCCCATAAACATTGCTATTATTGTGTTTATTAATTATTATTTTTAGTACCAATGATATGGAAATTACAAATGCAGAATATAAGTCTTCTGATGATGAACCTGAAATAGTTCCACAAAGAAGAAAGAGAAAAAGGTATCAATCAATAAATTTCCTTGTTTACTTATTAGTGTTAAGAAATTTCAATTATTTAAGTTTTTTGAAGGTTGGAGACAATGTAAAATTATCAAAGCGGCAAATATTGTCGGACTTCCATTGATATTTAATTTTTAACACAACGTTTCGGTTAGGCAAGGCAAGTATCTCTAACCATTTTCAAGTGTAAACTGGAGATACTTGACTAATAAAAACGTTGCCTCTTTTTGTGTGTGTGTTTCCATATAATAAGCCTCGTCTACTAACTTGGAACTATGTAGGTATTTTACATTTTATCAATAAATTTATGGGCAACGGCCTACCGCACAGTTTAGAGCCGGTTCTCGTCACATCACCGATGTTAAAATGTGTCGGGTGCGGTTCGTACTTGGATGGGTGACCGCTTGCGAACACTGCGTGCTATTGCCTTTAGGGAAGAATGTAAAATGAATCGACATCTAACCAAGGGCGGTTTTACGGGGGGGTAATAGGGTAATTACCCCCCCCCCCCCGCATGAATTTAGAATTTCAAGCATCATTGAAAAAAGGACGTGGCATCCAAAAATTTTTCGCGCTATTTTTCCCTATCCCCCCCTCCCAATTTATTTTTTGGTTACTTCAGGTTAATAAGAGCTTTTCTATTTATTACTGCATGCTTTTAAAAAAAAAATATACCTAATCTAAATGCATACAATTGATACCATTTTTTTAAAAAAATTGGGATTTGAGAATACCCCCCCCCCCCCCATGTTGAAAAGCTAAAACCGCCCTTGCATCTAACCATCCTATTTACGCCGGACAGGCCGGATGAGATCGGATATCTCGTAGGATGAAGGTGCCGTTTCACACTCCCCAGTCGGTAGACAAAAAAAAATCATTAAATTTTGGGATAATAAACAATCTTTGAATTTATGGAATAAGGGATCAACATAAAGATTCTACGTTATCGCTTTTGGGAGTCGCACACGATTAAAATGTACATAATATGTTTTTTTTTATAAAATATCAAAGCGTAATTTTTGTTAGCACTAGCCAAAATTTTGAATACAAAATTTGACCAGACTACTTTGACCTAAACTAAAAAGTGAAATTAAATAAATAATTATATAAAACTAAACCCAAAACTTTTTTGACAATATACTAATAATTCCTAAACCTTGCTGAAAGTTAGTACGGGCTTACTATGTGAAATTACTGCACTGTAAGTAATTTTTCGTCACTGAAATTTCCGTTTTTTTTTGTAGCGAAGTAACTATAGATGGAGCTCGAATTGTGTATCTTCAGCAATTTGTCGATGATCTCAAAAAGCTGTCTAATCACGCTGAATTATTTGGTTGTAGTTTGGCTAACATGCGCATTACAAAGGAGCAAAAATTGGGTTTTCAGACAAAATTAACATTCGAATGCGACATGTGCCAATTTAACAAAATAATTTCTACTTGTCCGGAACATCCAGAAAAGGTGGATATCAACACCTCTGCAGTCGCCGCTGTAATGAATGTTGGAGGAGGATATAGTCAGTTAAAAGAAATTACAGGAGCTATCGACATTCCTTGTTTTAGTGTTCCTCTATATAATCGACTTCATACTGAAGTATGTAATGCATGGGAAGAAGTAGCATGGAAATCCATGAACGAAGCCGCAGAGGAAGAGGCAAAAATGGCTGTAGAGTGTGGCAGCGTTGACATAAACGGCACCCCAATGGTTACAGTAGTTTGTGATGGCAGTTGGGCCAAGCGATCTTATCGTGGTGGAGGAAACTATAACTCCTTATCTGGTGTTGCTGCAATTGTGGGCGCTAAATCAAAAAAAATTTTGTATTTAGGAGTAAAAAATAAATACTGTTGCGTTTGCCAAAGAGCCCAGAATAAAGGAGAAATACCTTCAGAGCATGCCTGCTACAAAAATTGGAACTCTTCATCAACAGCTATGGAAGCAAGTATAATTGCTGAAGGATTTTGTTCCAGCATTTCCATGTACAACCTTATTTATCATAAAATGATAGCTGACGGAGATAGTAGCTGCTATAAAAAAATATTAGATAGTAGACCATATGGACATATTACGGTACAAAAAATAGAATGTATAAACCACTTACTGAGAAATTACTGTAATAAGTTGCGAGAACTCTCAAAATCAAGAGGCGTTCCCGGAGCTTTAAAAAATGTTATCTCTAAAAATATTTTGCGGTGTAGAACTGCTATAGTAAGAGCAGTCAAAATGAGACAATCCGAACAAGTAAGTGAAGATGAAAAAGTGAATAATTTAAAGAAAGATATCATGAATAGCGTTAGCCATATTTTTGGAGAGCATAAAAACTGCTTTCAATTAAAATATTTTTGTAACAAATCAGAAGCCGATAAGAATAATCATATGCTGGAGTTCCGAACCTTTGGTATAGAGGAAAAAATTATGGATGCAGTAAGATATCTTGCTAGGCATGCAAAAAGCGTACTTGAAAATGTTACTACAAACACAGTAGAGCAATTTAATTCCCAAATTGCAAAAAGAGTGGGCGGTAAAAGGGTTAATTTTACTATGAGGAGGTGTTACCAAGCATGCTGTTTTTCCGCAGTTGTGGCTAGAAATACAAAAAAACCCCTATATAACATCCACAAACATTTGAGTGGGTACAGTCCAAAAGGACACATAAAAAAAATGGAAGAGGTGAAAAAACACATAAAAAAAAAGGATCCCCAATGCAGAAAAAAATTAAAATATCCAAGTAGTGGGCAAGACGTCAATTATGGGGAAAATTGTGAGAAACCGGATTTGGACCCAGAATCATATAATTCTTTACAAGATGAATATTTGCAAAATTTAAATAAAGCCGCAGATGAATTTGAAAAAATTGAAGCCAGAACTCGCCTACAAGCAGACTCTGCTGAATGGCAACAGAGCAGACGGAAGATGTTGACTGCATCACTATTTGGAAAAATATGTAAAATGAGGCCTTCTTCTAGTTGCTCTTCGACAGTTAATCAAATTTTATATAAGGAATTTTATTCAAAAGCCACTGCATGGGGAAAGGAAAATGAATACCGGGCTAAACAAATGCTACAGGCACAACTAGGATCTGATATTTTAGACTGTGGTCTATTCATAAATAAAAATTGGCCCTTCCTTGGCGCGTCTCCGGATGGACTAATAGAAGATTCCCAATCATTGGTGGAAATTAAATGCCCTTTTACTGCCAGAAATTGCGACATTAAAGAAGCAATTTCCAAAAAGTACATTAATTATTTAGAAATGGAGGGTGATGAATACAAACTGAAGAAAAATCACAGTTATTATTATCAAGTACAGGGCCAATTAAATATAGCGACGAAAGAACAGTGTTATTTTTCGGTGTGGACTTTAAAGGAAATAATTTTTTTACAAATTAAAATTGATAAACAATTTTTCGAAACTCAAATGTTACCAAAATTAAAAAATTTTTATTTTGACTGCCTTTTACCCGAGATTATTGATCCTAGGCATACACGAGGTATGGAAATTCGAGATCCTACTTATAGAAAAAATGTTCAGAGAACCAAGAAAACATCCTAGTTCGTTGACAATCGCAAATATTTCTTCTACGATTATTTTTAAAATTTGTAAAGCTGTTTCTGAAAAATGTTCCATCATTTAGTATGTTTAAAAATATAAATCATAAAACGCGTTATCTTTATTCCACCCCCCCCCCCCCCTCCTAACTCATTTGCCTCTCTATGTTTTGTTCGAGGTTTTGTTGGTAACTTCTAAATTTTTTATGTTGTCATGAACATACCAAAAATCTTCACCTGGTCGGTTGTTACTTAAGTTATAAAAATTGTTCGCCATTTTGAAAATCTGACCTTTTAGAGAAATAAATAAATAATATTTTGTCAATTTCATAGGGGTTCCACCGCTACTTAAATTGCTGCTCTAAGCTCCAAGTACGTCATTATAATTACGATTTTTGAATATTTTATTAACTATTTGAAAAGTCGTTTGCTCCTTTATCTAACACTCTGGCTGGTGCCGTTCTTTGTTCAGCCATTTGGGCCATAATTGCAAAAAATATAGCTTTTCCACTTTTTGTATGATTGGCGCAATATTTGTTTTACCGCTTATGCCAGTGTGTGCATACGTGACGCATGTCACGTTATAATTTTACACCCTTAGGTAGGTACCGACTTTCTAGGTGTTATAGGTTTCGCGATATTTTGGGCTGGATAGAGGACCCTATGAGCAATGATTCTATAGTTGATGATAATTTATATATAAATGTTTCAGTTAATAAGAACATTTTTAACACACGTTAACATTTATATTAATATAAATACAAAATTATCATCACCATTAAATGGAAGCCCGACGCTCCACTACTTAAAACACGACGCTCCCCTACTATTTGTCACATCGCGCTGCGACGCTCCCGTCCAAACATCCAAATCTATTAAAACCTAAATATTTAACGCCCAACGATTGAATAGATAAAATATTTTAATCCGTGCGCTTCAAAATCAAGTGGTAGGGGTCCGTTAGTCTCCGCCTCTCACTACCTCGTATTCCTACCCGACCGACCAGCTGTACCCTAGCGGTGTTGCCTCTGTGCAGTCTTAAGTATATTTTAGTCCTAGTTTCAGCCTAAACTGTGATGTGTGTGCTATTAAGAATATCTATGTGATTTTAACAGCTGTGATACTGAAAAGTAAAGTCTTGTATTTTGTTTTACTGTTGTAAATTTTTGTGAACGGTTTATCCTTCTTGAACTAATTGTATATTTTTGTTTTTAGTGATTTCTTATAGTTATAATTATTTTACCTTCTTTCTTTCTTGTCTAAAATACTAAATCTGCGTGGATAACATTTAATATTTCTGCAAAAATACAAAGAGCACATACAGGTATTCTATACCTAGGTGCTTGCCAAACTCAGTTTAGGGACGCATTATGTATCTGTATTGTAACCATTAAGTGCAAATTGTATTGTAAATATTTGGGTTTTGAATATATTTGAATTTGAATTTGAATTTGAATACTTAAATATTTTAAAAACATTTCCAACTCTTTTTCAAATTCAGTTTCATCGAGTAGGTACTGAATGTATTTTAAAGTTTTATAAACCATCTGTCATTGATCTTTATCCACAATTTTATTCAAATTAATTTGCCAACAACGGTCAACATGCCACGCACACAGAAGGTGATAATGAACAGGTCCCATTATCAGGCGCATAGCCACGGGGGGGGGGGGATTGGGGGTCAGAACCCCCCATTGATCCATTTCGTTAACTTAATAAATCCCTTTTTAACTTTTAAAATAAAATAATCCTTTCCTTTAATCTGAAAGAATACATCCGTTTCTGACGCACAAAAAATTTTCTTGCCACAGAATAGAGTGATTCGTGCAATAATGAAATTGCCTCGCACTACATCATGTAGAGATTACTTCAGGAAGTTAGAGATATTAACGGTTCCTTCTCTGTACATCTTCAACATAGCGGTGTACACAAAAAAAAATCTCAATAGGTTTCCTAAGAATCGAGACTAATATAATAATATGGTAACACGAGGAAATGACAATCTTAGTGTACCAATCCATAAAACAACTTTTTACGAGAAGTGTCCATACTTTAACTGTATAAAAATTTTTATTGCTCTGCCAAATGAAATAAAAACAATTCCCGAACTGAGCATTTTTCGAAATAAGCTAAAAAAGCACGAAATATCTAATACATTTTATAGTCTAACCGAATTTTATGAGCCTGCTTGAGTTGATTTGGCTTCTCAAATGGTCAAGTTCTGGTTCAATTTAAGGCCTAAGTAGCCGTTTTAAAGGGTCTCTTACTGCTGGTTGAACTCTCGTTTGTTTGTTTGTTTGTTCTTGGCTACTTTTAGTTTGTGTAACAAGTTGAAACCTAATATTTATTTATGTATTGTATTTTATTGTTATTTCTTCATGTATTGCATTTTATTGTTATTGTATTTATTTATACATTTATTGCTTGTACGTTTATCTAGTCAAATTTACTTTTCTCTCTGTGTTACGACTAGCTTAATACCTAGTTATAGACTATTATATATTGTAAAATATTGACGTTGTAATGTTTCATACCTTGAAATTATATACAATAAATGGAATTTAATTGAATTGAATGAATTGAATTGAACGTCGGCAACAACGCAGTTTTAATAATATTATTCAGAATTCTGTAGTTTCATCTACGTCACGTCCATTATTTTTTTTAGACTAAATACTATAAGAACTAAGATATTTATGTAAAAGTCGTGTTACTTATTCCAATAAATTGAACTTTAAAAAGATAAGTTAAAATAAATAGTATTTAGATGCGTTGATGGATGCGTAATGCAGCATACAGCATGTCGAAACTCGAAATAGTTTTAAAATATGGTTATGTTTTTGCATTCTTATCGGCCGGCAGCGGGCAGCGAGAAGTAATTTTTCAACGTTGCCATATCTTTTTATAATTTTTGCAATTTTTGCATTATCTCGCTAAACATTTTTCTTCCTTTTTAGCAAAATGTCTGACAAGGACAAGAGAAAAAAAAACACGCTCGATTTCTTTATTATAAAAAAGCAAAAAGCAGATGATAATCAATTAAGTAGCATACCCTTGCCCTTTCCTGCCTTGCAATCTAGTACAACAGATTCAGAAAAACCATGTACTTCTCAATCCTTGTCCTCACTCAGAGATGAACAAACAGAACATATTAATAGTATTTATAATATTGCGCATTTTGCCGAACAAAAAGTTAATAATATTCAGAATATTTCGAGCGTTTGGAAACCACCGGTAACTTTTAAATTTCCAGGTTCAGGCAAGAAAAACTTTAAATTTCAATATAATTGGTTTCATCGCTGGAATTGGCTAGTCTACTCTCAAAAAGAGGATGGCGCATATTGCAAATTTTGTGTTTTTTATGCGGAAAGAGGCGAAGTTGGAAATCATGATCTTGGCAAACTTGTTAAAAAGCCTTTTAATAATTGGAAAGATGCATGCTATTGAGATATTTGATAAACACCAAAAAAATGCTTATCATAAATTCAGTGTTACATAGTGTAGTAATCAGGAGCTAATTAAAAATGAAAAACAACAGTCTGTTGATGTTCAAATTGATATTGCATCAAAAAATCAAATTGCAGAAAATCGGGCAAAAATATGCCCATAATTGATGCAATTATTCTGTGTGGTCGACAGGGTATATCTTTAAGAGGGCATGATGATTCTGGGCCGATAGATAGTCATGAACATCCAATGAAGAATGAAGGTAATTTTAGAGCTATTTTGAGAACTAAACTTAAATCAAGTGATGACAATTTACATAAACATTTGCAAAATATGTCAAAGAATGCTACATACAATATACACTATTGGCAAGCATTTATCTTACATGCGGAGGTTTTCAGTGTGATAAAACGGTATAGGCAAAGGCTCGAGAGAAATAAAGACAGACAAAATCATGCTCTAGCCGATTCCCCTTCCACCGACCAATACGCTTTTATGGTAGAGGGGAATACTAGCGGGCACGGTAGGTGGGCGACGGACGACGGCAGTATCGTATCAGCCAGATATTGGAGCAGTAGTGATTGTCAATCGCATTTTGTGCGATGTTTTACGACGTCGTTTTTTTGCGGTCATGTTTATCACTGGTAGTTCTATTAATACATACAACTAACAGTAATTTTAAGGTGTTTAAATTTTTATCGGCCTTAAGCATAAAAGTAAAATAAAACCTGTTATTTTAAAAAAAAATAAACTCATGAACATTCTTAAAAAGAAATAAAATTAATGGTAATTCTAATTAAAAAATAACTTTAAACAATAAGTATTCTTAAAATGGTATAAAACTAAAAAAGTCATTTTAATAAATGCTCGAAGACATTGCCTTGCTGGGCTTCGCAATACCCGAGCCGATCATAAAACTCCGTCCTAACATTCGACAATACCTCCGGTGTTATGGAATTAGTAATGTCGAATATTTTTGCTCTTAAGTCAACTAAATTTACAGGCCTCTCATGTGGATACCTGTAAATTAGTTGAGTTAAGTGGCCCCACAAAAAAAAGTCGAGGGGAGTCAAATCCGGTGACCTTGCCGGCCATGGTATGGTACCTCTGCCACAAATAAGCCGTTCAGGAAATGTCATACTCAAAAACTCCTGAACTCGCCTTGCATTGTGAGCAGGGCAACCATCCTGCTGAAACCAAATTTCTTCGAAATTAACATTCAAGGCACGCACAGCTGGTATTATTTCCTCTTGCAGCATCTGCAAATATTTTTCCCCATTTAAGTTGCCGTCAATGACAAAAGGTCCTACAATATTGTCGCCCAAAATACCCGCCCAACAGTTTTTTTTTGGGGATATTGTGTCCGCAAAGGCGCACTTAAATGTTTATTTTCCCGTGACCAATATCTGGCGACTGCAGGATTATGATAACCATGAAGAGAAAATGATGATTCATCCGTAAACAGAATATTTTTTAAAAAATCTTCATTTTCATCAATTTGCCTTCTCATGGTCTCACAAAACTCCATTCGCCTCATAAATTCATCTGGAAAAATTTCTTGGGTAGTTTTCATTTTATAGGATTTATACCCATGCTTTTTTAAAACATGTCTAACTGTGCGGTCTGGAATGCCAATTTCTTGAGAAATATGGGTGCTGGAACATGGCTCACTTGCTTCCACAAAAGCGCATACATTTTCGTCCCTCTCGACTCTTTCTTCAGGAATAGGACGGGCTTGTTGATCCTCGTGATAGCATTTACCACATTGGTTAATGCACCCGGATTTTTTAAAACGATTATAAATATTAATAATCGTTTGGCGGGAAGGAACCTGTTGATCAGGGTACGCAAATGCAAATTGCCCAACAACACCTTCGGCACTTTCAGCTTTGGAATACCATAAAACTATATTAATTTTCTGTTTACGCGAATACATTTCTTTTAAATATTAATTTACTCCTTTCTATGCAAAAGACTCTGTGAATATGAGCCTTGCCGTAGTCGCCCCCCACCAGTCCTTACAAGTCTTGCATAGTACCGCCACCCGCGAAAGCAAAGGGCAGGGTTTCGATCAACCAGTAAAAATGAAATTATTTATGTTGTCTTCCCCAATAAAATATTAAAAACTTAGGTTCGAAAAGTCTACGTGACAACGTCGCAAAATCCAGCAGTTCCGAGGCCGTGCGAAAGGAATACTCTCGTTTGTTCTCGTCGTATTGGAAGGGGGAATAGGGGAAATCGCTGTCGTTCTCTTTTTAATCTTGGGCATTTTATAACCATACTTTTCTATTGCATTAAAATTGGCCTGCAAAGTTTTACTTTGCCGATAGTGTATACGTACAGCCCGACAATGCAAAATGAAATCATTTCAATTTGTGAAAAAATAATCACACAAAAAATTGTCGCCAAACTACAAGAGGCAAAATTTTTCTCTATACTCGCAGACGAGTCCAGTGATATATCTGGAATTGAACAGTTTTCTTTATGTGTTAGGTTCTTTAATAAAAAGCTGTTACAAATTGAAGAGCATTTTCTATAGGCTTTGTTCCAGTAGTCGATTTAACTGGCCAAGGACTGGGCAACACATTACTACAAACATTAGAAAAGTTTGGAATCGACTGTTTATATTTAGTTGGGCAATGATATGACGGTGCTTCGGCAATGAGTGGTCATGTACGTGGTGTCTAGGCGTATGTACGTGAAAAATATCCTTGTGCTTTGTATGTCCACTGTTCTTCGCATTCCCTTAACATTGCAATTTCAGACGTATGTGATGTACCGCATATTAGAAATTGTTTAGCGACGATAAATAAAATTGCGGTATTTTTTCAAACCCCTAAAAGACTTAACGTTTTCAAATCAAATATTGACAAAACAACAGCGCCAACAAAAAAAACAAAGCTACGAAAATTATGTAATACTAGATGGGTCGAGAGACATGATGCCGTTCTAACTTTTTTAGAATTACAAGAAGTCACTACAGCAGCTCTTTTGGAAGTCCAGCAATGGAGAGATAAAGACTCTTCCTCTGAAGCATTTTCCCTTTCGAAGGCCATTTTCACGCCAGAATTTCAGTTTTCGTTAAGAATTATTTCCAAAATATTCTCCATTAGCCTTCCTCTTTCAAAACAGTTGCAAACGACCAACTTGGATTTAGGAGAAGCACTGCAATTGGCTAATGATGTATATACCCAGTTCTTGTCCATAAGAGATAAGGCAGAAGCTTCCTGTAGAGAAATGGATATTAAAATAAAAATACCAAGAACGAATAGTCGGCAAACTCAGAGAGCTAATATCCCAGCTGAAACTCCTGAGGAATATTTTCGAAGGGCTTACTTTATACCATTTATTGATGCTGGAATTACCCACATTAACGAGCGATTGTTAAAACATAGAAATATGATACAGGGATTTGAAGTGTTATTACCCAATAAAAAATATTTAAAATAGGACCTAAAGAAACTTTATACCATTTATGAAACCCAATTAGAAGCTTATAGCTTTGACATTTTTGAGGGAGAAGTAAGACTATGGCGACAACTTTTAGAAGATCTTGAAAAACCACCACTTGACGTTATGAGTTGCTTAACTTTCCTTTTCAAAAACGAGAGAACTCCATATTTTTCTAATGTTACTACCTTGCTTCAAATATACGTTAGCATACCAGTAACGACAGCTTCAAACGAGCGAACATTTTCAACATTGCGTCGTTTAAAAACATATTTAAGAAGCACAATAAGCGAGAATCGTTTGAATGGGCTGTCGTTAATGAATATACATAGAGAAATTCAACTTTTTTCAGAAGAAGTCTTAGACGAGATGATCAAAACTAAAAGAAAACTTCTCTTGTTGTAAATATTTATTTTATTTGCAATGTTTTTTGTGTAAATATTTATTTTATTTGCAATGTTTTTTGCTGTTACTTATGTGTTGTATTATGTTTTTATGTTTAAAGTTAGCTAAGCCAGCATACGGATTTTATCTTTTGTTAAAAACTATTTAAAAATATTTAAGTACAAAGTACAATATAACAAAATTAACAATACCTTTTACCACTAAATTTTAAGATAAAAGTCTAACCCTCCCCCCCCCCCCCCCCTTAAAAAACTTTTGGCTACGCGCTTGCCCATTATTATACACCAAACATTATAAAATGCAGGAGCAATGTCACTCATAAACACTTTCGCTTTGATTTCTCCAGCTTTTTCTCTTATCTTTGAAAAAAATACTTGGTAAATGTATGTATCTTTACGGTTAGAGTACATGCATGCCACGGGGAATCCCTCACCAAATTCATCTATAACCATAACTGTTGTCATCTCGAAGTTATAGGAATTTAGCCCATGGGTGCCATCTATAGTAATTATGTTATTTCCAAACGTCTTCAAAACCTGCTGCTGTGATTCTGTTTATAAAATAATACAGAAATCCTTTTCCTTTTTCCCAAATTAAACTCACTGCATAGATTACCTTGAGGTTTATAGTACACAACAGGATTCAAATCACTTTTTAAACACTCCGATACAAAAAAATGTACACTAGTTGCATCATCTTTATGTCTACATCCATCATTGATGCTAATGGTATAGGCTGATTTTATATAGTTTATATCCTTGCGTACCAATAGATCAACCCTATTTAATTTGCCTTCAATGCAAACTGCGTTTCTTGATGTGTTCAGTAAACTAAAATAAAATAAATAAATACTATATGTACATCAGAAAACACTTAAAATAACTTACTTACAGACTGATACTCCTAAAATCAGTTTCGATGCTATAGATTCCCGATCTACTTTAGGAATTCGAACATGTTGAACTTCTATTTCATGTCCATAATGTTTGTAAAAATACCGTATACTGCATTTATTAGTTTGGACATTTCTTTTGAGTATTATTTGGCTGGTGCAAAATTTATTGATCTTGCGTGATCCTTGGCTCTTAATACTTCGCTTTTTCAGAGAGTCCTGCTGCGTATTTATTTTTCCTATTCAAAGCATAATAATCATTAATCTAATACATACCCACAATAAGTAAGTATAAAATACATACATATGTACATATATAACTAAATCGAGAAGACAAAAAAGTTAGAATTTAAAAGGATTTTAAAAAGCTAATGATTTTAAATGTTATAAAACAAAATTCAGTGGTAGATTGTAGATTTAAAATGAGCCAGTCTTGAAAGTGGTTGTAACATTTAGGGGAGACTAGGGATGGTTGATGCGCTTTTTTACTATTTTTAAATTAAAAAGAAATACAATTTTTCTTAAACATTTTTTGTGTGCCACAATGTACGTTAATATGTTTTATTCATATTTTTTTGTTAAAATAATAATTTTAGTGGGACGGCTTGCTGATTTTTTAATTTGTTTGACATTTTGCATTATGTATCAATGATCCCCATATTAGGGATAATTGATACAGGTGTGGGGATACATGATACAAGATTAAAGAAAAATAAATTTCATTAAAGTTCTAGTAATTTATTATATTTAAAACATTATAAAAGTACGTATAAAAAAAACAGTACAGTAAAATACAAGTACCTAGGTAAAGTAAAAAATAACACCTATAAAACTTTTTTATTCAACAAGCAAGCCATCAAATTTCTCCTTAAATTGAAAAACATTAACCCGTCATTTTTATATTCATATCTTGGTCCTGTTAATAACTTTTCTATCCGATCTTCGTCAACAATAGAAACGTCTTCTTTCTCCGGCCATTTAAATTTGCTTCCCTCGATGCGTCTGGCAAAATTTATTTTCCATTCATTGCCTATTTTTTCGATTAACTGTCCAACAAACAAACGAACTGATTTTTTTCCTTTAAAGATAACCAATACCCGATCTTCGATTTCTACATATTTTGGACATGCATCTTCTTCGTGGAATGATTCTAAGTCATCAGAAGAATCGTCCGAATGAAAAGAATCATCTTCTGTTGTATCTGAGTCTTCAATTTTAGTTTTCTTCTTTACTTGTAGTTTCTTATTATTAACTTTATTTTCCGCACCCAAGACCTTTCTTCTGGTTAGACCAGATTTTTCTAGTCTCTCTTTTCTTGCTTTATATTCTTTTTTAATTTCGATCTTATTGAGAGTATCAGTTAAAATGAGCGATTTTCTACGTTTTCTTTTTGTGGTTCGTTTCTTTTGTGGTTCCCCAATTTTGGGCAGTGGCTAAATTTCTTCCAACGATGTGAAAGAATCCATACAGGGCTCATCATATAGTAATTTAGAATTTGTCTCTGTAATATTATGTCATTTTGGCTACTAAGTGGTTCTGGTTGTGCCTTATTTTGGATAATACCCGAAGGGCCAGCTTGTGTTTCGTCAAGTTCATTATTGGAAGGTAGCGGTTTATCTGTCACAGTCGAACGCAAAAAGTCTTCTTCAGTAAATATGTCTGGATTGAATGGGCATATGCCGGTCTTTCTAAATCCTGATACTATTGTCTGTGGGGTAAATGCTTGAGGGAATGCTGTTCCAACAATTTCTTCTATGTTATAAATGTTCATCGCTTGACCTGGGTGATTGACCATCCATTGTTGCCCTGCCTTATTACAAGCATTTTGGAACGGAAAATATACGGATACATCTAATGGTTGAAGCTTATGGCTGCAGTGGGGGGGGGGGGGGGGGCAGCGTAAGCAAAACCACGCCATGTTGTTTTGCCAATTCGAGCACTTCCAAAGAAATGTGGGACTCGTGGTTGTCCATCAGTAGTAGTACTTTTGCGTCAAGTG
The DNA here is from genome assembly GCA_963920685.1 of Polydrusus tereticollis. Lineage (NCBI taxonomy): Eukaryota > Metazoa > Arthropoda > Insecta > Coleoptera > Curculionidae > Polydrusus > Polydrusus tereticollis. Next base: position 92,554,496 of record OY987330.1, read on the forward strand.
AACATTTGACGAATTTTATAAAGTGTTTTAAAAAGTCAATAAAACTCTCTCGTGTCATCCAGCCAGTATGTTTGGGATGACCGACAGCTACCGACCCAGTAGGTGCGCCATTAATCATATACTGTGCAACCTTAACTCTTGGCAAAACCATAAAAGGTGGAATGAAATTTCCAATTGAATTTACAGCACAGCATATCGTAACGAGGGTTCCCCGTTCTTGAGAAGTTGCTTGTCCAACTTATTTTGTTCCCTTGGCTGCAAGGACTTTAGTTTGTTTATGGGTCGTTGGCACCCCAGTTTCATCTATGTTCCATATGTCATGAGGAGCGAAGCTATATCTTTTTAATACTTGTTCTAAATTATCCATAAACTGTTTCACCGTCTCCCTATTAAATGCATACGAACGAGCAATCCTTGTAGCCTCGGGTTGTCGAATTGATATGTCTTTATTACGATTCATAAAGCCTCTGAACCAATCGTATCCCGCAAGTTTAGTTTCGTCCCAGTTTTTGGGATACACTTTGTTATTTTTTACAGCAAATGTATAGGCAAGTTCTCTAACTTGCACTGTTCCCAGTCCATGGTGTAATTGTGCTGCTTTTTTACATACCGAGCTAGCATAGTTTCTTCTTCCTTGCTGAAGAACTGTCTTACATGATAATTTGGTTCAAATTTAATTTGCTCATTTACCTCCTTGCTCTGTTTATATTTGTCAACATAACGTTTTAAAGTCATTTTATCTATTGCATATTTTTCCCCAGTTTTTCTAAGACCCCTGCTTTCTTCGGCAACTTATTTTATAGCTTTCTCTAATATATCAGGAGGCACTGGAGTTCGTTGTTGTGTCCCAGGTTTTGATTTGTAATTAAAAGGCATTTGAAAATAAATTATTTAATGTTATATCTATGTTTGCATAATTTAAAATTCAACAGTTTCAACTATCCCCATACATAATAACTGTCTCAAATATCCCCGTATTCAGTGTATCAACCATCCCCTAATGACGGTTTTGTACAAAAGTGTGAATTTCCTAAATATGCGGATCTTTAGACACACCTAATCTCAAATATTTAAGGAGCAAACATATGTAGTTTTTACCAAAATAACTGCAAACTCAAAATATATTAACTAACCCAAGTCTATAACACTATATTTGTAAGGTCTGTTACTTACCGTTATGAATTAAAAACACTAATTTCACAAAATAAATAACAAATTTGCTTCTGTGAATAAGAAATGAAGGTCAGGCTAAAGGAGCACGTTTATTATACACATTGTTGCCAGCTCTTAAATAAACTAGTCAAACTGGCAGAAAAAAATTAACTGTATCAAGTATCCCGGTGTATCAACCATCCCTAGTCTCCCCTACTTGAGATTTCATTCTTAAAACCAGAGGTGTTCATTCAAAGTACCAATAGGGCAGGGTATTATCTTGTAACTTTAAGTTTTTCGATTTTAAAATGTGGAAAATCTTGTGTTACCAGAATTAATTATTAATAGTTTATTAATAAATTTATTTATTTTTATTTATTTATTTTCAACAATACAGTACAATAACTCATTTAAGTAACATAATAAAATATTCTAAAATTCCACTGTTTGTTGAGAAAAATGGCGGCATTTAAATCTGATATGAATGGTACAGGGTCTTCCAACGAGGACTGAACAGGGGCTCATTTTTGAGCTTCCTTGTATTTAAAGAAAAATCCAAAATAGCCAATCGATGTACTTTTTCCTGCAGAATTCAAAAATGAAACCAAAAATTTATTTTAACCAGAAACAAAAGAGTTACGCTATGGATAAGGTGTTTTTTAAATGGAACATAGCTTTTTTTATACGATTTTTGGAACGAGTGATTTTTTTTTGTCCGTTCTGATTAAAATATTTAATTTTGTGACAGCTATTTTTATTAAATTTTAATGTTTTATCCAGTATAATTTAACTTTAACCTGTTTGAAACATACACTAGGTAATAAAGGTATAATCACCTTTGAATCCTTCAAAGTCAAAAAATTTGACAAATTTACTATAATATTGCCGAAATGAAATATTCATTAGATGAGAGATTTCAGATTGTTATCTTGTTCTACAAATGCCAAGAAAATGCAAGAGAAGCAAGGAGAAGATTTATTGCAAATTTTCACAGAAATATATCCGTCAATACTATTCTAAGGATAAAGAACCTATTTGAGGAAAATAAAACATTACATGACAGAAAAAGAAATCCAACTCTATACTAATTTAAAAAAAAAAAAAAAACACATTAATAATTTAATTGTTCAATGTGACCTCCGTTGTTCTCGAAACATGTGCGATAACCTCTTTGTAGCCTTTCCAAACTTGCTGTTTTACTGTGATTTTCCTGGTTAAGGCGATTTATTTCATTCACAATTTTCTGCATGATCTCTTCAATATCGTGGTTTCGCTGCTTGTATACCACGTTCTTTAAATGGCCCCAAAGAAATGTGTCTAATATTGACGAATCGGGACTATTGGGTGGCCAAGCATAGGTTCCATTTCTACCAATCCATTCTTCATGGCGTCCGTTTAAATATTGAGTAACCTCACGCACGGCATGCATGCGGAGGGGCCCCATCATGTTGCCAAATTAAATTTTGATATTCTTCCAATGGTAAATCTTCCAAAAAGTTCTCAATTTCGTTTTCTAAGAACTCGTAGTATCTCTGTCAATTTAAAGTCCCGTTAAAAAATATTGGTCCCAAAATTCTATTATTTTTTATGCCACACCAAACATGGATTGAAGTCCTTCCTTGAAATTTAATTGTCTGAAATTTTCTTGGATTTCCAACGCCCCGGTGATGATTATTATGTCTATTGAAAACCCCCGATGTTGTGAATGTGGCTTCGTCAGTCCATAAGATATTTCTGAATAAATTAGGGTCTTCGTTTTCTTTCCGAATCACAATTTGGGAAACAAATTGGAAGCGAAGTTCTTTTTGTGCCGGTGTTAGATGTTGAAGTGGAAGGATATGATAAGACTTAAATTTATGATTTCTTAAAGTCCTGTGAACAGTTCCTTGGGTAACTCTTCTGCGTCTTACACCGCCGCCGTATTGAACGTCCCGAACTGCGTCCGAAATTGATTTGGTTGGATTCAGTCGAAAATAATTCACAATGGCACGGTCTCGATTTCTATTCCTTTCTGGATTTCTTTTTCTGTCATGTCTTGTAATGTTTTATTTTCCTCAAATAGGTTCTTTATCCTTAGAATAGTATTGACGGATATATTTCTGTGAAAATTTGCAATAAATCTTCTCCTTGCTTCTCTTGCATTTTCTTGGCATTTGTAGAACAAGATAACAATCTGCAATCTCTCATCTAATGAATATTTCATTTCGGCAATATTATACTAAATTTGTCAAATTTTTTGACTTTGAAGGATTCAAAGGTGATTATACCTTTATTACCTAATGTATGTTTCAAACAGGTTAAAGTTAAATTATACTGGATAAAACATTAAAATTTAATAAAAATAGCTGTCACAATATTAAATATTTTAATCAGAACGGACAAAAAAAAATCACTCGTTCCAAAAATCGTATAAAAAAAGCTATGTTCCATTTAAAAAACACCTTATCCATAGCGTAACTCTTTTGTTTCTGGTTCAAATAAATTTTTGGTTTCATTTTTGAATTCTGCAGGAAAAAGTACATCGATTGGCTATTTTGGATTTTTCTTTAAATACAAGGAAGCTCGAAAATGAGCCCCTGTTCAGTCCTCGTTGGAAGACCCTGTGCATACCAGATTCATTCTTCCATGCAGCCCTAACAAAACAATTTTTCTTGTTCCCTGTACCTTTTGCCTATCCTAATGTAATAATTAAATACTAAATAATTCAATTAATTGTAGTTAAGCTAAACCATTAAAAGTAGACCACATATTCAAGACTATTACTATATAGCCAAATTAATATTTATTTCATTCTTAACCAGCATCATTTTTAGAGGACGTTTAAAATTTTTTATTTCAAGTTTTTTAAGGCTGTACGGTAAGACATTGAGACACTTGCATATCATATATGAATATGACCTTCGAAATAGTGATGTTCGGTATCGAGGGATTGTTATCTTCCTCTGAAGATAGCTAGGCTTGCCTGTTCTAATAATTTTGTAGAATAGGGTACAACAGTGTAGAAATCGTCTTTTAGAAATATTAATCCAGGTTAGTTCTGTTAGCTTGTCAGAGAAGGATGCCCTCCATTCTAAATTGAATATAAAACGCACACAGGAGTTCTGGATTTTTTGCAGACGTTGCCGATTTTGTTGTGTGAGGCAAGGCCCATAGACGACGTCCGCGAAGTTAAGATGTGCTAATATGAGAGATTCACATAAAAAATTTTTAGTTTTCATATTCAAGACATCACGATGGTTGTAGAGCAGTTTTAAGTTTGGGAAAGCTTTTTTATTTATTTCCGAGATTTGTCTATCAAAACAAAGATCTGGATCAAGAAAGAGACCAAGGCTACGAGTCGAGTCAGTTAAGAGCAATGGCTGATTATTAAGTCGTATATTAATTGTATTTTTAAGTCTGTCTCTGGCCTGCTTCGGTCCAAAAAGCATAATTTGCGACTTGGCCGGATTAAAAGTCCAGCAATACTTATTAAATATGCTAAACAACGATTGAAGATCATCGTTTAACAAGTTAGTTGCATTTAAAATATTGGATTCGTGAAGTGATATATATACACTTGCGTATCGTCGGCATAGAAATGGAAATTGCTGTGTTTAATGTAGTTTTCAAAGGAAGATATATATATTGAAAAAAGAAGGGGGCCAAGTATGGAACCCTGAGGTACCCCATTACGAACCATTAGGGATTTGGATTTATCACCCCTATAACAAACATATTGCTGTCGTCCAAGCAGATAACTTTCCATTAATTGTAAAGCTCTATCACCAAAATTTATATGATTCAGGGTTGCTAGTAGTAACCGATGATTGATCCTATCGAATGCCTTCGTATAATCCAGTAAAACTAATAAGGTAAGTTTGTTATTATCCGTGGCCGACAGAATATCATCAGTCACTAAGAGCAATGCAGTTGCACAACTGTGCATCGGTCGAAACCCTGATTGGTTATCAGGTAGTATGTTAAGTTGTCCTAAATGATCCCCTATCTGAGAGAAAATGATCTTTTCGAAAATTTTTGAGAGAGTTGGAAGAATACTAATTGGTCTTATATCTTTAAAACCAGCTGGATTTTTAATTTTTGCCAAGGGCAAGACCGCAGCTGTTTTCCATTCATCAGGGAAAACGTTTTGTTCTATTGCAAAATTTATAATATGAGTAATATAGGGAATTATACAAGGACAGCAAAGTAATAGCATTCGCAAATTTATTGTATCATTTCCTTGAGCGTTGGATTTTATAGATAGAAGCATCTTATACACCAAATCTTTATTTACAGCAGAAAAATAAAAACCATTGTCACCCGTCACTTTATTGGTTAATAGATAATTTAGAGTATCATTACATGGTATACTATTTGTGGAGGAAGCACTAATGAAATAGTTGTTAAGTTTTTTAATTCCCTATACAGAGTTTTAGTAGAATTATTGACAGAAAATTTGGTGTTTAAGTACGCCTTTTTTTCTCTCTTTATAGCTGTCCTTGTAAAATTTCTAAGGGTTTTATAATATTCCCAGTGAGCTGGAATTCTGGTCCGTTTTTGCTTTTGTAGTGCTCTATCACGTAGGCGCATCATTAATCTCACATTAGATGTTAACCACGGGTATGGTTTTCTCTTGTTGGTCCCGAATATTTTCAAAGGTGCGTGTTTATTAAATAACCTAAGCATCAAATCATTAAAGCAAGCTAATTTTGCGTTTATGTCATTCATATACAACATATCCCAAAATGGCGTGTTATATAAATCGATATCAAAATGCTCTTCATTAATTGAGGAAAGACAACGTGTAATAACTTTTAAAACTTATCACATCTATTGCAGTAAAAGTATGAGGTTTCATCCATCTGGGCTTTTAGTGTTGTTTTAAGATACAAATTTGTAACAGTGCTTCTCTGCTCCTGTTTAAACCAAGTTTCAAACTCTGTAACAACAAAAAAATGTCATTAAAAAATGAAACTAACTACCTGTATCTAATTTTAAAGCTGTTATGGGCTGATATACACACCTTCCATAGATAAAAATTCCATTTCCTGAACAGATGATTTTTCGATGTTATGTACTTCACTTAGGTGCTCCCTTAAGTTCTCACTATCTATAAAAGCATTATTACAATTATCTTCACCACAAATAAAGTTTTTGTAGCCGCTATTAGTTGGATCATAACTCACGACACTACTTTTTAAATTATGTACTTCACGTCGGTGACGATTCAGCGAAAACACGTAGGAGGTACAAAATGCAAAACAGCAACACCAAACGAAATGCAAATAAAACATATAAAATTTTACATAACCACACATTTTCGTTAGCCAAATAAATTTGGCAACGTTCGTTTTCTCCTGAAAATACTTTCTCGCATTTAACACAAAATACCGGCATTTTAAATATTTTTTATAACAAACGGCAATAAAATAAATGATAGCTTCAGAGTTCAGAGTGAGTAAACCTACAAAAAAATAGTTTGAAGTAAAACTAAACAACAAAATAAGTGTGGTTAGATTTTAAGATAAAATTGGCGGCATGTCATAATTCACAATCTGACAACACTGGATGACAGAGCTGAAGGCAGGCGCTCCTCGCACGGTACACCCGCGATCCAAATCCAAACTTGACAGCTGTGCCAAGACGTTACTGACATTTTAGCCCCGTCAATGTTAAAGATTTTCACGGCAAAATTAAAGAAAACCCTCAGTACGAACACTGTAATACAACATCCCAGGGAAAAATCGAAGAGTAAGCTACCTACCACTTCCTATACCAACGAAGTCACAGATCAGTGTCATTCAAAAAGAATCCAGCAAAATACACTCGCCATAGTGTTCTTGAGACACTGGGACACCACCATACCTTCTGGTTTTAGTCATGAACAGGTAGGCCCACTCTGAAAATAAGTATTAACTTTAGAAAGGTTTGTTTGAGGAAAATAACATGTAAGTTTGGAGGTTTTCTTTGTTACAGCTAGGATTCTTTGTGCTGTGTGTTTATGTCAGCCAAATTAGAGTGACAATAGCCCTGAATGACCACAAAGAGGCAAAATTATCCCCCAGGCACCCACGAATCAGCCCTACATGCCAAAAAGTAATCTAGAGACTGCTTCAAGTAGTCCTCCCAGGTAAGAGTGAACAACTAATAAATTACCAGGGTATTTCCCAGCTCACTGACACTAAAAATATATAAATTACAAACCCAAACATGCCCAAAACAGCTAAGTTTCTAAAAAGCCACCCATCATACATTATTTCTACTTAACAAAAAAAAAATAAACAACCCCTTTGTACTCAAGGAGATACCAGGGCCAAGGTATTTATAGATCAGGTAGGGCTGTGTACACTTTTTGAAAAGATAAGGAAGGAGAGTCGTTTTTTTGTATTAAGTGTATAATCTTGAAATATATAAAATTTGCAGAGCGCTTTCGGCCTTAGGCCATCTTCAGTGCTTCCTAAAAGCGAGGAATATCCAATTTGTAAAATTTATTTCTAAAATTAGTTTAAGATGTTGTTTTTAGAAAATTGATTTAAATTCTAGTTATTTACCTATTTTATTTGTTGAAAAATTTGTTCTGAGAAGTACTAAGAAATGTATTTTTTGGTTTTTACTCACTTTGTCAGGAAACAGGAAACTTCATTAACAAAATTAAGCAAGTGGGCCCTCATCAGCACAATGTAAAACTAATTAGTAAAACAAATAACATGTAAATTTGTCAAAGGACGAACTACTGGGACGAACCACTTTTGAATTTATTTAATTAACCATCGTTTTTTATTTAATTTCCATAATTAGATTTTTATTACACGTGGAACGTGTTCTTGAGTCGAAGTTTGATGGTTATCTAAATTGTAAGACTAAATCTGTCTTGTCATTGAACTGACATTGTTGACGTTGTTGAGATTAAATAGCGGGTAATTTGAAAATTGTCAAGGATAGAGAATATTGAAATTTATTTTATTTTATTTCAGAAGGCGTCTGTGTAAAGGAATGTAACTTCTATTTAGATTGACTTGTGTATTTAAACATTTTCCTCGCTTTTAGGAAGCACTGAAGATGGCCTAAGGCCGAAAGCGCTCTGCAAATTTTATATACAGGGTGTTATGGAAATGACTTATTATATTTTAAGGGGCCACTCCTGGGGTGGCCTAGAGTTACACTTGATAGTTTTTTTTTCTAAAATCGGAAGTATTTTGAATTTTGTAAAATACCTTAAAACCGGACCATCTGTGCCTCTATGAAAGTTCATTACCCCTAAACACGTGTTTTTGACATGACAAATTGGCGGAATTTCTACAGACAGCTGATTACCTTGCGACGTTGCCAAGTATTCGGGAAAATCTTTTTTTTAGGTTTTTTAAAAAAGATTAAATCAAAAACTATACTGCGATTTCAATTAAACAAGCCTTATTCAATAGGTATAGTTTTTACTCACCCCATGAAATTGTATTGCTATCATAATACTTCGCTGAGTAAAAATCGTAGATACCAACAACAAGCCCTATGTCTGGAAATTTACACAGATAAACTATCACATCACAAAACATTCCCATCACATGTGTATTATTATATAAAGTGGGCTTTAATTAATAACAACGAAATTCATATTTAGTCTTTAATCTTGTAAAACTTTTGTGCAAATGATTATAAACAAATCTACTACTTTCTTGATGATAACAATACCTTCGCCATGTCTAGAATCACTCTCATAACATAAATTCAGAGGGCGCCACGTATATCAACCACAGAATAACAAGAACAAGCAATATATCTATCATGTATCACATTATTCAACAACTATACACTCCAGCAGCAAAACGCAAACAAATTTTATGCCGTTGCAAGTAAATGAATAATAAGAAATGATATTAAAAACAAATTTATGAAGCCACATATGAAGCCATTGACTTTGAACTGCTCAGTACCCAATCACAGAACAGCAACAAATCACATTTCCCGCCCCCTGGACTATCGTGTTTAAATGTTGTGTGTCCAGTTAAGAGGACTGGATTGGATACCGTAATTATTATTCTTAATTGCAATGGCCACCTGTCTTGACGACAATCAACCAGCTATTATCATTACCAAGAAGAACAGAAGTCACAGAAGAAGAGAAAGAACATAACCGTAACGTTATTTGTTGAATTTAAATTGTTCTTTCCGTGAGTTTTTTTACTGTAGAACACGATCTCGGAAGAAGGAACGAAATGCTTCTATTACACTCCATTTTAAATGCAATGCAATTTTATAAAGGTAGGTATGCAACAATTTTTAAATTTTATTTTTCCAGTTCACAGAAAACCATACCGCAAATAATTCACCTTACGTCGTATAACATAAAAATACAGTTTTAAATTGTGAATAAATCTTTATTTTATCGGTTAATGATAGTTATATAATTGGAGATCTGCCCCATGTATACGATTTTCAATATCTGAAACTAGTTTTTGACCTCCGTGTAATGGTAAATTAAAAAAAATGAAAGATACAATATACTTTCAGCTTTAGCAGAAACTAGCTATGTCAAGGACAATAATTGATCTCGTAGATGTCTTCAATCAACCAAAGGCAGAATATGACATAGAAAATTGTGATTTAATTGAAAGTAAGAAGTGAGGTAAGTACAGGACAGTCAGTCACACACCCAAGTTAAAAATATGCAATATTTTAGCCCCACCTAAGCCGCTGGTCTGGTGCTTTACTTGTATTCATTTTGTTACAATCTTTAGCAATTTTTTTTTTACGTCGAAGTTCGAACCTTTGAGTACTGCCAATACAATAATAAAAATGTAATATTTTACATTTCTTAACTTTTAATAATTGGTTCAACTAACTTTTAGGAATGTATATTGTTACTTCTAGTATAACCTAGGGTTTATCCAAATCATTTTGAATTTTAAAGTTGCATTATACTTCTAAGTGCTAGTTTTAAATACAACTCCATATTTTTATCACACTTTAAATCAAAAAATTAAAGAAGGGAGATTATACATGATCTTCTTTATCACGAAAATGTCAAAAAGAAAAATTAATATTCATTAGCCGAAATGCTAGCCAAGACATTAATATCACAGGAGTAATGACCATTGAGAAGCTTCTGTCTCGATCAGATCGCCACGTTTTCTTTTGACTTCCATAATAATAGCCCAAAATCCTTAAGTGTTTCTCATAAGAAACATGACTAAGCGCAATACTAATGAGCGATTATTGAACTTAATCTACGAAAGTCTAAATTTTATTCTAGTTTTTACCAAACGGTGTCGCTTAGTGTTCTAACGGTTAAAATTCTACACACTTTATTATGTACAAACTTCGCTTTTGGTAGGTACTACTATGCTAAAACTAGCTCGAAGGGTTTTCTACTCTTTAGCATTATTTTTAACCCAGTGTTGTTAAGGAAATGGATTGGCTTAACATTCACATGGTGGTGAAGTTTATGTCCTCTTGGAATTATTTTTCTTGACATCTGCCCTCCATCATAGCTCAGAGTCTAAGGTGACATCTAAGTACATAGATGTGTTTAAATTGAGTATTAAGTTATTATTTATGCTGGATAACTTTAAGGTCAATAATATTATGTACTAATTGGGTCCCATTTAATTTTGTCCCATCATTAATCTGGTTGCAACTGCTAAAATAACTGTAACATCAGCAAAGTAGCTATAGAATCGTTTCCTAGTGTAGGTATGTCACAATTGTATAATAGGTACAGTACCGGGCCTAGTACGTACACCTACAGTACACTAGTACACACACTTGATATACCTGCTATGAAGTCTGAATGGGATTCTTGTTGTATTCTGAAGTATCTTTCTGGGATGTAGAATCCAAGAACTTGCTAGTGTTGTTTGGGAAGAAATAATCTGAGATTCTATAATAATTCAGACTTTTCAATTATTGGCTTTAATATAAATGATGTAAGGTGAAACTTCGTGTAGTGGTTTTTCGGCTCTGGGATCAAATTTGTTTAGAATATAAACATAAATGGATGAGAATATTCTCAAACCACCGCAAAATGCGTTATACAATAAGGATTAAACAAATATTGCCAGAAACAGGTACTGTCCGGGCTATATGCCTCTCGAGGAGCACTGAGTTATATAGAAAAATTTGCTGTATTTTATTCTAACACAGTTAGATAGTAAAATACTAGATTCTAATTGTAAGAAGCTACCAAAAAAAGGAGGAATTATTTCTCTAGTTTACAATAAATTAGATAGTCGTATACAGTGGCGTAACTAAGGGTATGTGCGCTCCCCCGCAAAATTTTGAAAGCGCCCTGCTATTTGGCACCTGTCTGAATCCTTCACACTTACACCATAGTAAAAAATATTGTCATTTGTAAGCGTTGTTTAATATAGAAAGATATAAAGTATTGTAGAAAACAATTTTTTGTTGTAAAAATAATGAAATTTTAAAATAATGTAGGTACTGTTATTGGGGTATAATAATAAATTATTGAAATTGTTAATTATCATTTACTACGTTACCCTTATTTTATATCTACTCACATATTACATTATTTCTCATTCATTATTGTTTATTTTTAATTTTAATATTGTGACAATAATGAAACAAGGGATTTGAGGGCGCCTCTGGCTTTGCTGCGCCCCCCCCCCCGCCTGCGGGGGCGGTTTTTACGCCACTGGTCGTATAAAAATGTAGCAGTACTATCTGTTTTGAAACTTTTCATTCAAATATTGATTAACGATTCCCGCATTGTGACATGGAGCTCCTTCATGTAAAAGCCACATATTTTCCCTTACTGCAAGAGGAACATCTTCCAACAAACCTGGTAAATGGTTACGTAAAAAGTCCAAGTATCCTTCATCGTTTAATCGTGCCGACAAGATGTAGGGCCCTATAAGGTGATTTTCGACTATCCCTGCCCAAACATTTAAAGTGAACTGCCGTTGATGGTGCGTTTCACGGTACGCGTGAGGATTTTCCCTGCTCCATACGAGTATTGTGCTGATTGAAAATTCCGTTTCGAGTAAAGCCAGCTTCGTCTGTGAACAGCACATTTCGGAACCAATCGAGCTCGTCCTAACTTTTCTGCGCGAACCACCTGCAGTATTTCCGACGGGAAGCATAGTCCTGCGGAAGCAGAGCTTGTACTTTTTGTAAATGGTAAGGGTGGAGTTGTTCTTCATTAAGAGTACACCAAGTAATATAATTCGACGCTCGCCCGACTTGCGTTGTTATACGCCGGGTACTTAAACTGGGATTATTTTCCACTGCGTTTAAGATTGTAGTGTAACGTATTTGCAGCTCGGGGTCGTCCTCTGTCGCATGCAGCACCAAAGCCGTGAAAGGTTCCATGGTCCCTAAGTTGCTGAGTCACAGATACCAATGTTCGTTCACTAGGCGGATCGCGATCCGGAAAGCGTTCAATATAATTAACCTGCGACTTGCTCCAAAATTAAATCCTAATCAATATCATCTGAATGGAATTTCAAAAATAAACAATAATTTAACAAGTAGGGGCATAAACAGATGGCTGGTACTTATTTTTTGTTTTAGGGTCTTCACTTCTACGTTTCTCAGTATCAATCCTAGAGATATTGGATGCAGCAAGATGATATCAGAAATATTAAATTATCCTGAGAGTGTATTCTTGGAAGGTATTTTAATTTTATTATTTTATTAATGATTAAATCTTAATATTAATATACTATAACCTACACTCGGGATGAATGTGCTTTATGTTAAATATGCTTTATTACCAAAAGGGGTACTTTTCTGATTGACAAAGTAAAGTACAATAAATAAAATTTAAAAAACAATATTTTTAAATTTTATAAAGGAAAACAAGACACATCCATATGTAAAAAAAAAACAAAAAAATAGATAGGTAGGTACTTATCGCCCCAAGACAAATCAGTAAACTCTCACATTCTTTCTTTGGTCTAAATTTATACTATGAAAAATAAATAAATAAAATTTATAAATCGCGCGGACAGTAAACTAAAAAGTTTTGATTTTCCCGGGGGTAAGTCAGAACATTTGTACTGGACGTACAGCAGACATGAAGAGATCCATTCCTACCTATTGCAGAACATTTGTGTTGTTTCTTCAAGTCCTGCGTAGAAATACTATTGTTAACTAAATAACAGTCTACTCATACTGATACTTTAAAGAAAATACTACAAAAATGTATTTATTTTTTGATAATTAGTATTTTTTACTTGTAGGTACAGATTATGATGAGACTTAATAAGAGAAGGGTTCTAAAGGTCCTTCCAATCTGGAGGATTCCCATTTCAAAGCAAGAGTAAATACCACAATCGCTTATGGCTGTCAAAATGTCTCCCGTATTGTAAAAGTCAGAAAATAGGTAATGTTAATATAATTCATTACAACTAGGATACTATTCTTTAATGTGCGATAAGTGAAATGATATGTTTCTTACAACCTTTTAACGTTTTGTTTTAGGACAATCAACAGGTTTAAGGCCTTACAAGTAACGACAAGACATGAAGAGGTTATACAGAAAAAGCTTGATACAACAATTTTTCATTTAAAACAAAGAAAGCGTTCCTACCCTAAAAGAAGAACATGAAAAAACTAAAGAAACGCAATACATAAACTGCAAGGGTGTAAAACATACCTTAACAAGTAACGAGCAATCCACGACTAAAATAAAAAGAGAAATGAGGCTCCAGTAGGTGTAGGTCAAAGGTCACCTAACTTATAACACAGAAAAGAATAGAAGTGAAGATGAAAATATAGACAGATAGCCCTGACCTTCCGGTTGTTGTAAACGAAAAATTAAATAAGATAATTAAAGACTAAATGGGACTTGAATGTAAACACATCGTTCATACAAGTAAGAATGGGGCTCTCCATGGCTCGTCCTATTTCTAGCTTCTCCAGTTAGTCAAGTTTTTTGCCCCTATTGTTTTTTGAACTTTTCCAGGTGTTTTGCAATCAAGTTTAACTGTAATGGTGCGTCTTCACGCTCGGTGCAACTTGCGCAAGTAGACTTGTCATGCCAATTTGCGCAAATGAACTGAGTCATTGAATCCTATTGAATCCTATTGAATTCTGTTGAATTCTGGCTGGTGCAAGTTAACGATTTTGGTTTTCACACAACAATTTACTTGTGCAAATTTGCAGGTACAAACCTATTTGCGCAAATTGCATGAACGTGAAAACGCACCATAAGAAAATGGTTGGCAAAAGCAGAAGTACTGACTGAACTGACAATCCGGGCGTAAAATTTCCACTAGAGTTCAGGAATAACTTGGTTTAGGACCATTTTTTATTGCTTGTTTTCCTTAACAGTTTGTGAATCATAAAATAAAGAACTATTGTTAATTCGCTTATTATTTTTAAACATTTCCCACATCTCGGGTTGAAGCACTCACTGCCAAAATTAGACCTTGAGGGCTTGTTATCTGTGATTTGCCTTGAGGTCCTTTTTTTGAAAACAAAAAATTGAGCTGTTCAATCAATTACTTTCTAAAAATTATTAGCAAAAAGGGCTTACAAGTGCTTCGAGGTTCCTGAAGGGTTTCAGGCTATTTTAAACTAAAGTGGTCCCTACTACCCATCTGAAAAATCTACGTGGATACACATACCAAAGGAAAGGTGTAAAATTTTAGTTAGATAGTCTAAACCGTTAATTTTAAATAAACTAATACTTTATCCATACCTGCACTAAACACGATTCGGTGGCCCTACTTAAAAGGCAATTACATTATAAAAATATTGGATAACTTAGATACCAAGCCCAAGCTCTTGATATTTACAATACATTTAAATACTTTTATTTGAGTGGGTAGGTATACAACTCTGCATTCTACTTATACATTTTTTTAGAGCAAATAGTGCCAATATAAAACTTCTTTTGAATAGTTTGTGGTCAGTAAATATTAGTTACGACTAGTAATGCACAAGCCTTCTTAAACAATGCGAGTGCAACAAAGTGGGTCAACATTTTTTTCCGAGGGCCCTCTCAAAAATGGTCGTTTTATTTTTTTATGGATATTGCCTTTCTAAAGTATTAAAACTCAAGACTCATCTGTAACATTAAATATGTATGCTGCTATCCTATTCTAACACCTAGAAATTCCTAAATTGATATCATTTTATAACATTTTTTAAATTAACTCATTTAAATCGCGCGCCAATTGAAAATGACGACCAATCGGCTTAGCGAGCGTTTGACCGCATCTGATTGGCTGATTTACATAACCGTATCAAACGTGTGTCTGGCCAAAACGCGTTGTTTTCAATCCGGATTTTGTTATAAAGTATTAAGTCTATAATAGTAATTTCTTGTATTAATAACACAGAATTAAAGAGCTAATAACTTGATAATGTCCCGAACAGTTAATGTGCTGTTAAAGTGAATAAATGTCCCGCTAGAATCATTTGAAATGGTAACGGTATAACGTGGATTTCTTGCCGATATGTTTTTTATTTCAAGGTATGTACAAATAAAACTAGAGCAATACGTAGACAATTTTTCGTGTAATAGGGTAGAAACTAAAGCATATTAAAGTTAAGTAGAAAAAATTAAATATTCAAAAAAGGTTATCTGATGAAACTGATGTAGTAAATGTGGCAACACTGCTCAAAACACATGTTTTGGGCTGACGATATCTAAAGACAATATCTGACAGTAACTGTCAGATTTTTGTCAACAATATTTTTTTTGACAAGTAGTACGAATCAGCTGTTTGATCATTGGCGCGTAGGTGTTTTGAGCTAAATTTTTGAAGGCATTTTTCTCGAATTTCTAGCTTCGAGCGCCATTTAACGCAATTTTTCCCCAATTCGGCTCGACCTATAGATTTACGGGTTAAAAAATAATAAGTCATTTCCATAACACCCTGTATTTCAAGATTATACACTTAATACAAAAAAACGACTCTCCTTCCTTAAGGTATTTATAGGCCTACAAGTTAATATAGGTGGGTAAATCTTGAAAATACGTACAATACCTATTTTTTTTATATATATATTAAATTAGGGGAGGATGGGAATAAGAAACACATGAGGCAATAAGAAACCAAGAATTTTTCTACCGGTGGTAATAATAATAATAATATATTTTATTTCCTCAATTTAAAAGTAAATTACAAAATATTTACAATAACTGAAGAAAACGTTATATAGTCCTAGGCTAAATATAGATTTACAGAATTGATTTAAGATACAATTCCAATACAATTAAAAAAGTCAATGGCAAGAGAACAAAAAAAAAGAACAATAGCAGGTAAATGGTACAATAAAAATGGTAATGTATTGAACATTTAGAAAAATGCATAGAGATTAAACAATATGTATATAAAACACATTAACAGAAAATAAGAATAATTGCCCCTGCATTCGCCATTACTGCTATAGAACCTGATATATTATAGATAATATATACTTATAATAAAAATTCCTGCGGGGTGTAGCAATTTTTATTAACCCTTTCTTTACCAGCGCCGTATATATACGGCAAAACATACTTTGTCTCTCAGTCCCAGCGCCGTATATATACGTTCACCGATGAAATGCCTTTAAACCCTCCGCCTGATATATGTGACACTGATCTTTTTTTTGCGTGCTTCCTGACCCACCGTCACATTTATACGACAGTCTAATCGTGTCTGTAGGCCCAGTGTCGTATTAACACGTTTATAAATACTGGAATTGGAACCACTGCCGCATATATACGACATCAATCCCGAAACGTATCGCGTAGCCTATAGACGAATGATTTTAGCGGAACGTCGTTTAGTGGTTCAGTCGCAGTTATTTCCGTTATTACGAACAACTAGTACGACGTAAGATACGTAGCGGAGTGCAAGTAAAAAGGCGTCAAGAGGTCCAGGTCCGTCGTGAAAAAGAAAACGTGTTAAGCGTGATTTTGGTTTATGCGGCCTCACGGATGATGATGTAAATAACATTTTGGAATGTTTAGATTCCGATGACGACCCTTACGTTGATAGTGGAAGTGAGTATCAACCTGAATCGACGGATAGTGAGGGAAATAGTGAAGATGATGAGATTGACGATTTTTTGTTCTCCGAAAATCTTAGCGAAACCGAGAATGAAATAAATGAGAAGGAGAGCAATAACAAAAACGATAGTAGGGCAGTGAAAGGTAGGAAAGGCTTTGGATGAGAATTTTTCTATAGAGTGGAGGAAGCGCCAATTTATCCCTGTAATACATAAATTTAATAGCTCAAACTCTGATGCATGTTTAGATAACATGGAAAATCCTTCAAAAGAAATGTATTATTTCCTGTTATTTATGAATGACGAGGTAGTGGAAATGATTATAAGCGAAACCAATAAATATGCTTCAAAACAGACACGTTCAAATAAAAAAATCATTTGGAACCCAATTACTAAAGAAGATTTTTTTTCAATTTTATTGCCGTACTCCTACTTGCTGCTCGTCATAGAAAAAATAAACTTGTGGAAAATTGGTCAACAGATGAATTACTTCACACTCCGATATTCGGAAAAGTGATGACAAGAAACCGCTTTCAAATAATATTGCGTATGTTACATTTCACAGATAATGTCGAACAAATTGAAGGTGACTCTTTTTATAAGTTACGAGGGGTTTTCGAAAAAACTAAAACTGCATTTGCCAATAACTTTTCGCCGTTCCAGAACTTAGTAATTGACGAGAGCTTAGTACTTTTCAAAGGGAGGCTGCTCTTCAAACAATTTATAAAAACAAACGCCATCGTTTTGGCATAAAACTATTTCTGTTGTGCGATTGTGAGACAGGATTTGTTCTAAATTGTATCGTATATACAGGCAAGCAAACAGCAATAGAGCTATATTAGGATCTGGAAGTATCAGGATCAGTTGTAACAACACTGATGCAACCTTATTTGGATAAAGGGCACTCTCTATTTACAGATAATTGGTATACCTCGCCAAGGCTTTCTACCTACTTATTTCAGCACAAAACGAACACATGCGGTACAGTTAGGGCAAATAGAAAGCAAATGCCAAATATATCAGGTAATTTGAAGATAGGTGAGACAACATCGATGGCCAGTGATAATATTCTAGCAGTCAGATGGAAAGATCGTCGGGAAGTTAACATGCTGACAACTTTTCACAAAGACCAAATGATACAGTTGGAAAAAAAGACCGGAAAACAGGAGAATTTGTGAAAAAACCCGAATGTGTAGTCCACTACAACCAAAAAATGGGAGCAGTTGACAGGACCGATATGATGCTCAGTTCTACAGAATGTGTTAGAAAAACCTTGACGTGGTACAAGAAGCTGTTCTTCCACGTTCTCGATTTATGTGTTTTGAATAGTCGTGCACTATTCCTAACCCAACATCCAGAGAAGTTGCCACTAGCAGATTTTTAATTGAACCTTACTCGACAGTTGCTTGAGAGGTAGGTAATTTTCGTTTTAAATTTATCATATGTACAAAAAACTCTCTGATACAGATACAATGTACCAAAAAGTATACAATTCAAGTTCACTACACCAAATGTTCAGCGCCTTACTGCACGGCATTTTTCGACTACCATACCAAATAATAAAGTTCGAAGATGTATTTATAATTATTCGTTCACTATCGGAAATCACCTTAGAACACTTCTTTTTACATCTCTCCACTTTACATGCAGGCAGCACCTGGTGATTATTGATAACTTGGTCTCTGTTTCTTTTGATTTGATCTTGCTTAATAGTTTTGTATATTTTTCTTCGTATATATAAGAGACGAGATTCCAGATATATGTGCGGAGAATGCAACGTGGGATTGTGTGCTTCTCCCTGTTTTGGTGAATACTACACAAAAGAATGTTACTAAAAAGTTATATTTTTGAAAAATATATTCTTATATAAATTATAAATTATTTGCCGTTAATAAAGTTTGTAATAAGTTATTTCTTAAAATTGCTCTTGCTTAATTAAATTCTGATATGCCGTATATATACGTCACTGGGATTGATGGCACTTCAAAAAGTCCGGGAATGGAGACACTGCAATTGCATTTGTGCCTGGTAAAGAAAGGGTTAAGCAGAAGATCTCTAACTCTTTTCTTAAAAATAATAACATTAGATGAATTCTTTATTTCATTACTTAAAGCGTTGAAAAATTTGCAACCATTGTAAGAAACCGATCTTTGAAAAAATGTAGTACTATGAGTTGCCGGCAATAGTAAATCTTTGGTCCTAGCGTCAAGTGGGTGATCTCTTCTAATTTGGGCAAAACTGCTTCTATTCTTAAAAACAGAAACACAACACTCTAATATGTAAACACCAGCCAGAGTTAAAATCTTTAAACTACGAAATTGCGAACAACAGCCGCGGAGATGTTGTCATGGAGGGGGAAACAACCGACCAACGAGGGAAGCAACAAGGTTGTGAACCGACTGGGATGGAGGATCAAAATACTAGTAATGAAACAGTTTTTAATTTTCCCGAGGATCGACAAATTGCAACCGGTACATAAATAAACTTCAAATATCTTATCAGAATTATAGAGCTTTGAAATCTAAACTAGAACAATTAAATATTAACATACTGAATAATGATAGTGGCATTATTGCATTGACTGAAACCTGGCTAAATTACTCAGTTTTTACTTCCAAATTTTGTAATGATAGGCTTGTTAGGAAGGACAGAAATCAGACTCTAAAGGTACGGTTTAGCTGGAGCCGTCAACGGCCGCTGTCGACGGTCGCTGTCGACGGCAGCCGTTAAACGCCATCTTGTCATGTATTCTTTGACTAGCCGCAGTAGCCGCCAACAGTCGCGATTTCGCATCCACGAACATCTAGTTTATTGTGCATCATGAAGAGAAAACTATTAGCCCTTTTGCTTTTAGAAGAGGAAGAAGACGAAGAAATTTATAATTATTTGAAAATGAGAAAAAGATCGACACCTCATAATATTTTTATCACAAGACGTAGCGAAGGGTTTTTCAGTTTACTAATTAAAGAACATTTGAAAGGCGATGAGAAGAAGTTTAGAGAATTTTTTCGATTAAACAAGGATCAATTTTACTTCGTGCTTAGTATAGTGGAAAATGATTTAAAGAAGGCGTCGACTAATGCAGTTAAATACCCCATAACTCCAGAAGAAAAGTTGGCTTTAACTTTAAGGTAGAGTAACAATATTAACATTTTAAAAGTTTTATTACGTAAATAAACATTCTGCGTACATACATTTTAAATAAACTAAAAACAGATGCATATAATAAAAAAACACCTGAAAATGCATTTCTTGGTTGTACCATAAGCTGTACAGAAAGTTTTTAGATGTTGATGAAATGCGAATCACTGTCACTATGAGATCTGTTGGAAGGGAAGGAAAATTGTGTATGTTGTACTTGGGAAGCAAGCTGTGGATCTGGCGATAAGTTGGGAAAATCATAAGATAACTGAGTATAATTTGAGGATGAGGAAGCATGTAGACTTGGTGTAGTGGGTTGTAGAGTGTCACGAAATTGCAGCCGATTTACTAGGGATAATATACCCACTTTTGCTTCAGCTATTAACTGAGGAGGTAAAGTTTTAACCTGAACTGCAATACTGTGCATAAAAATATCAACTTCATCTTCATCTTTCAATATCTTCGTCATAAATGCAGTGCGGTCTGCCGATCGCTTCTTTAACTCTTCTAGCAATTTGGAATCAGATGTGCGTTGGTGACGTTTTTTGAAAGAAAGGTTTGTCGTTGATTGAGTTGAGGGTGTTGATTGAATAGAAGCTGTTTCATCTTCGTCTTCATTTTGTGATGAAGCTTCGTTTACTGAATTGTCATGTTGTTCTTGAAAATTAAGATTGTCAGTATCTGTCCCTATAGATTCTTCCTCTAATGGCTGAAGGGTATTCACTGACCTAGAAGTGCAAACAACTCTAAACTTTACAGTTAAATCTAAGTATATAAGAATTACAGTAGTATAACAATGTTAATACTAACTCAAAATCCCATAAGAAATAACATTGCGCTGAAATCTGCATTTTTCGGGCCATTTTAGGGCGTGGCACTTTTCCTGGAAGTCGCCATCCTCTCTTAACCCGAGTGGAACCCAGCTACTATCGCCATCTAGTGTCTGACGTCACAACCGCTCGTTGTCGGTAATACAGGATCCGTCTTAACCTAAGTGGGGGCCCCTGGTATTACCAGCCCTCATTATTTCAAGATTCTAACCTAACAGTATACCCCATGAAACCAAGTACCCGCGGAGCCCCCCCAAACCCCCTTTAGTACGTGACAGTGAACGATTAATTGTAGAGGCGCCCCCTAGCGGAGGACAGAAAAAAAGTTTGGGCAGTCAGCGGGAATTGAACCATAAACCTCTGGGGTCGAACCTCAAAGCCTTGCGAGATACGCTACGGGAGCATATACCTTAAAACTGTTAAACAATGTTTGACAAGGTGAAACCACGGGGGCACATCTGAATAGATTGCTGGAACAAAAGGTCCTTAAGTGGGATCATGGTGGTATTTTATAATGTACAAAATTAGGGTAAACCAGGCTGTTTCATATACTTAGTAAAACAAACTAATTGATATCTGAGTACTACCTGAAGTTAGGTAACCAGTGTTTCACATAAAAAATAAATATTATAAGCGTAGGAAAATATTATCAAACTTGTGCATTCACCCATCTGTTATGCAACGCGAGCATCAGCTTTCAATATTATTTTACAATCATTCACCCCGAAAGGGCTGCAACGTTTCTTATGAATAGATAGTATAAACTAAAAATCAGTAATTAGCCGAAGCGTTAAGCCTTTTAGCCGATAATTAAAAACAAAGATATCAGATTTAACAAAAAAAAGTATCGTAATATAAACTGCTCTGTGGGGAATCAGATTAAACGTATTATGAACCCTGTCCAACAGACCCTGTTGGCCTGAACAAACCCTGTTGGCCTGATGACCTGGAACGGACTCTGTTGTCCTCTCTGTCACAGAAAACAACCCCGATAAAGAAACAAAACAGTTAAGTACATCAAACAAATATATTACCAAAAATATATAGGTATACACCAAACAATACATACAGGGGTGTATTAAAAGTAGTTTTGTATAAAAAAGGAACATTTTACCATGCACAGTATTAAAAATAAATTACCTTATTATTATAACCAAAAACCAAAAACTTATCAGTCTAACTAAAGAATGATTACATACGAATTAATGATTATAGAAAATTACCAATTGTTTAAAATCATTTAAGAAGCTTGCGGATGGCTAGCCAACCAAGACAAGTCAAGTTCGGGTATTTTGCTTTATTTAGGAATCAAAAGAATCCAATATTATTTAATAATTATTAAAACCAAAAAAAATGTAGCATCATTATGCAAAACACTAATTATACACGAGGCTTGTCTAGATAATGATTTATTTATGCTAATTGGCTACAAGTAATTTACAACAACAAATATTGGGTCATTTATATGCAAAAATGTATTTCTTGAACAGATAATTACTTGCATAATTTTATACAAAAATCTATACAGGGAAGATATAAAGTAAGTATACAAAGACCTTCCAGATCCCCCACAAATTCTCTAAAATATATATTCACGATGAAATTGTGGCCTTTTAAGAACACCTTTAACAAAATGTTATTAACAACTAATCATATAATCAAAGTCATTAAATGCGCAAATTATAAGCCACACTGTATGTTTCATGAAGAAGAAAATTATACATTATTGCTGTTAAATATCAATAAGATCTCGTGCTAAAATTATTCAAACAAACGGCCAACTATCACTACTAAACACACTGTATTTTCTGCAAACATTTGATGATGTTAGAGAACCCAACATTTTGACTGGCGACTATATATTAAGTTGCAAATATTACCGAAACATACAATCACAAGCCATTACGTAGGGGCTCAGTATCTGTTTTGTGCGTTGTACAGGTCCCACTGCATGAGGAATTAAGACATAAATGTAATTTATATTTAAATTCCAAGTACTAAAGTCTCTAAATATTCTTTTTAAATTTTTGAAAAACCTCTCAGTAACATCTTAAATAGTGTAAAAATATAATTTATATGCTCCAGAACTAAATATATTATACCAACAAGAACAAACTTATTACCAACCTCGTATAAAATAATACTTATGATTACTATTAGGAACTTATCGACAGGGTGATTAGAATTTAGCCTAATAATACCAAAACTCAACTACAGGCGCTTTTGGTTTTCAAGCGACACACAAATAAAAATAAACACATCATTACTAACAAGTCCTCAGACGTAAAATTATAACAAATTTGAATACATAAAAATGTGTGAAAAGGGCTCTCCGTTTAAACAGGGGCACGACGTGAACGCGGCCCTTTAAGCCCCCATTTAATTTTTATGGAAAAACGAAATTTCAAAGCAAAACCATTTTAGAGTGGCATCATTTTTTTCGTTATCCCCTATTTTATCACCCCTGATCCCAACAGCATTCACCCCACATCGCATTGATAAAAATACCCATATAAACACCCTAGCGGAATACCATTCATGATTGTATAATTAATTAAAAATCAATCAATTTTAAAACTTTTTTATTCACAACATAATAATATCACTTACTATCATCCTGGTATATATCACATTATAGGAATAAAAAAATCAGCGTAAAATAAAAAGATATATCTGTAATTTTATACCATCGTTTTATTTCAGAAATATATGCAGTTTTCAAGTCAAATCCACTATTATAGCAATATATAAAAGTCATATCGGAGAAAATAAGACATTTTTTGAATTTTATTAAGTTTATCGCCGTGAAAAACAACTTTTAGGATATATTTTCCTAACCGTGCAATAAAAAACAGAATACATAATTAATTATCTTTCATTAAATAATTAGATAAAATTGGACCACAACACGAGGTATATTTGATATTATTTTACCTTATTAGCGTATTTAATATTTAAAATTTTAATAACATTTTATGCCGATCGCTTTAAATGCAATTTTGTATTTAAAGTAATTATCTTGTTAATAAAATAATTATAGCGTAATGTGCACGAATAAAATCAATTAATGGGATCTGTATACAGGGGGTATGAACCACTTATTTAAAATCAGTGCAAAAATAAACAAACCTATTATCTACATTTTTAAAAGGTCCTGTATATGACGATATTATATTAGTATTTGAATTAATTAGTACGTACTCCAATCGACCTATATTTATGCATTATAAAAATTAATTCTTTAATAGTAGGAATAATTTATATAAATATAGATTGAAGTCCCGTTTAATGGTAATGTGAAATAGTGTAAACTGGTGAGTGCTTTTATCATTAAAATTTTTTAATTTTTTAATTCAGGGTTTTTTATAGTAGCAGAACAAAATCCGAAAATATAAAGACCATGTCCGCATGTGAGTTCTTTTTTCTAGTGCATTATTCAAATTTTATTTTGAAAAATTTTTTAGTTATGCATCAGATGAATTATATTCAGCAGCTTGCTGATATGATGTTTCCGGGTATAGCAGTAAGTTTTAGCAATATTTTTATTTTATTTTCTAATTACGTCCTTTTAGTTTGTGTGCTTATTTTCGGAGGGTTACCCACCCGATATGATGACGGAAAATTTTGTAGAAATTTGGAACGGTCCATGCATGGGAGGCATGATAATTGCATGGGCCGATCTAGGAGATAATGTTGTGTTAATTTATAAATATTAATAATTAATTGTTATAAAATATATTTATATTTAAAATAATAGCCTTTTTAATTTTAAAAATTAAAACTAAGGACTGAAGCAAGAAAAAGCAATAATATTAATGCATCAATTTATTTTATAATATTTATAAAGCACTTATTTAATATTTTGGCCACTTTATTCTGAAAGAAAAGAAACGAACCTTTGTAATTTCAAGCGTAAAAGTTAAATAATATTTTACTTACCAATACTTGCGTATCTCTAAAATAGGGGTAGTGCACCCATATTTTTCGACATAATGTTGTCCTGTTCTAACAAGATATGTTTGCCCACAACATATATTTGCCACTTCTGCTTCGGTTTTGGTCATCCTTTTAGGGAGATACACCATTTTATCATCTTCTAGATAGACGATTGTGGAAATGCCAAAGGGCCCGTCCTTATTTTCGATGTCAAGAATTCTGTAATGTTCTCCCTCTACCAAGTCCAACCCGTTTACAACAATAAGTTTTGAGGCCATTTTAGTATGGTATAGTATCAACTAGAAACTAACTTTCTGAACGTTTGTTGCATATATTTATATCAACTCCCCTACCTTTTTGTTGCATCATTCAATCTATGGAGACCTCTAGTATATATGTCCTTTTAATTTCACTTAAAAAGGTATTTGTCTTATACTTTGAGCGGGGTAAGTTGGTTTTATTTTCATTTTATAAAATTTATATCACTGTTTTTTTATTTTTTATAGTTTTATGGAAATTGAATTTATATGAACAGTTTTAAAATGTTTAATTGTCATTTATGCGAAAAAATTTTACATATAACCTTAAAAATGAGACACTATTATCGGTACCCGAGATTGATTTTGAAAATTATTTAGAGCTTTTTGAAATTTCATTTATTTATAATGATTCTATACCAGAGGGCCTAAACAAATTATCGCAAGGGTTTTCTACAGATAACTTTTTCTTAAATATTTCGTTTATAAGAAATTTAAACATCTGCTTTGAAAAGTGCTTACGTTTAAAGCGTGATGCTCAAAATTGTGTACCTATATGTAATATCTGTATTAAAACGCTCGAAAGTTAAGGTAACCTTTTTTATTTTGAATAAAAATTTTAAATTACCTAATGCATTATAAAAAAGTCGACGTTTTTAAAAAATTCAGACTCTAAGATAAAAATAAAAATGTTTAATAATTATAGCAAAATTACCATGATTTATAGAGATTCGTACTTTACACTAAGACTTACGAACGCCCAAGAATACGTAAAAAGTAATTCAAATTAAATTATTTATTGTCAAGAAAAATATTGCAATGTGATAGAATGTGAAAAGCTTAAAAATATAGTACTTTGCAAAAATTATACAGTAAACAATTAAAGTATCAGTCATAATTTTCAGTAAACATTCAAGGATATCCAAGTCTGTATATTATTTATTAACACAGCTGTATATAATAATATTCAAAAACTAAGGTTTACTAGAACACACTGTATACAGCATGGTAGAAATACTTTACATATTTCATATTCTAATTTGATAGAAGAATAAAGCATAATTATAGTTTAAAGTCAAGCCTTTAAATATTATTCTCAAAAGAAATGTACCTTGCTCTGTACGAAAAGTAAAGTGCTAATTTTAACCAAGAAAATACTATGGTGTGCTATATAGGTTCATAAAAATATATAATAAAAAAGACAACAGGCTGTTATTTTAAGTTATATAAAGATGTAGAATATTTCCTTAAAGAGAAAGCTCTTATCAATTTTTCACAAGAAGCAATAAACAATTTAATAAAATGCAAGCACCTGCATAAATTAGGAAAAAACGGATGCCCAAGAATACGTAAAAAAGTTATTCAGATTAAATTATTTACTATTAAGAAAAATATTGCAATGTGACCAGAATGTGGGGTAAAAGTTTAAAAATATAGTACTTTGCAAAATTATACAGTAGGCAATGAAAGTATTCAAAATTTACAATAAACATTCAAGGATATCCAAGTCTGTATATTATTTATTAACACAGTTGTATGTAACAATATCCAAAAAACTAAGGTTTACTAGAACACACTGTATACAGCATGGTAGAAATACTTTACATATTTCATATTCTAATGTGATAAAAGAATAAAACATAATTATAGTTTAAAGTCGAGCCTATAAATATTATTCTCAAAAGAAAAGGTAGGTACCTTGCTCTGTACGAAAAGTAATTAGAAGTGCTAATATTCAATCAAGAAAATACTATAGTGCGTTATATAGGTTCATAAAAATAAATAACAAAAAAAAAAGACAACAGGTTGTTATTTTAAGTTATATAAAGATGTAGAATATTTCCTTAAAGAGAAAACTCTTGTCAATTTTTCACAAGAAGCAATAAACAATTTAATAAAATGTAAGCACCTGTATAAATTGGGGAAAAAATTGAACTAAAAATATGTATCGATAATAAAAGCATTAAAAAAATGTGCGTGTAATAAGATAAGATACCTATCTATAGCGAACAAATATTGAACGTTTCGAACCCCAGAACTAACCCTGTATATACATTTACAAACATCGAAAATTAAGCAGGTTAAATAAACTAAAAATGTACCTTGTGGGAAGCCACGGTACTGTAGAGAAACAGAATAAAAGTAAAAATACAATTCAACGCATGGAAAGTAACCATTTTTAAAATATATTCTGCACTTGGCATATAATTAATTCGATTATAACATTTGTGAAAAAAATATCAGATCATACTACTAAACTTTTGCATAAAATAGATGTAATTTTAGATAGCCTTGATATTAAAATACATATAGTAGCAGTGGAAATTTTAGAGCAACGAGAAATATTATAAACATATTTAAATTATGCGTAGATCAGAGAGAAATGTATGTATCTACCAAAAACGAAATTGTATTAATTTATTCTATAAAAGACAACGTGCATACGGGGGAAGCTAATAAAAAAGTCATTTTTATTTTATTACATTTTTCCAAAAACTATTTAGCTAAATTATTAAAATTTAATACACAATGATGCCTAATTATGTTGATACATTGTTAACAAAACTGGTGTTTTTCTAGTCACCCGTTTCTGATATAGGTACATTTTGATATTTGATTATTAGTAATTATATAAAACGATAGGTAAAGGCGATACAAGCACGGCCTTTTAAAACGAAGAGGGTTAAACATTTAATATTTATCAAATGTAAGATACAAAAAAAAAATTAAAGGTCTACTTGCAACCTAGAATATAAAGCTAAAAAGACAAATTTTTATCAGATAAACGCTACGTTAAGGTGCCGTTCAAATGAAGGAAATGAAAAGTTTGCCAATTTTTGCAGAAATTTTATATCTACGAAAACATGGTTCGGGGAAGCTTCTGAAAAAAACTTTGGAACAGGTCTGTTCCCGGGGGAACAGGTCTGTTCCCTGAACTGACCTGTTCCCGGGGGAACAGGTCTGTTCCCTGAACTGACCTGTTCCAAAGTTTTTTTCAGAAGCTTCCCCGAACCATGTTTTCGTAGATATAAAATTTCTGCAAAAATTGGCAAACTTTTCATTTCCTTCATTTGAACGGCACCTTAACGTAGCGTTTATCTGATAAAAATTTGTCTTTTTAGCTTTATATTCTAGGTTGCAAGTAGACCTTTAATTTTTTTTTTTGTATCTTACATTTGATAAATATTAAATGTTTAACCCTCTTCGTTTTAAAAGGCCGTGCTTGTATCGCCTTTACCTATCGTTTTATATAATTACTAATATTCAAATATCAAAATGTACCTATATCAGAAACGGGTGACTAGAAAAACACCAGTTTTGTTAACAATGTATCAACATAATTAGGCATCATTGTGTATTAAATTTTAATAATTTAGCTAAATAGTTTTTGGAAAAATGTAATAAAATAAAAATGACTTTTTTATTAGCTTCCCCCGTATGCACGTTGTCTTTTATAGAATAAATTAATACAATTTCGTTTTTGGTAGATACATACATTTCTCTCTGATCTACGCATAATTTAAATATGTTTATAATATTTCTCGTTGCTCTAAAATTTCCACTGCTACTATATGTATTTTAATATCAAGGCTATCTAAAATTACATCTATTTTATGCAAAAGTTTAGTAGTATGATCTGATATTTTTTTCACAAATGTTATAATCGAATTAATTATATGCCAAGTGCAGAATATATTTTAAAAATGGTTACTTTCCATGCGTTGAATTGTATTTTTACTTTTATTCTGTTTCTCTACAGTACTGTGGCTTCCCACAAGGTACATTTTTAGTTTATTTAACCTGCTTAATTTTCGATGTTTGTAAATGTATATACAGGGTTAGTTCTGGGGTTCGAAACGTTCAATATTTGTTCGCTATAGATAGGTATCTTATCTTATTACACGCACATTTTTTTAATGCTTTTATTATCGATACATATTTTTAGTTCAATTTTTTCCCCAATTTATACAGGTGCTTACATTTTATTAAATTGTTTATTGCTTCTTGTGAAAAATTGACAAGAGTTTTCTCTTTAAGGAAATATTCTACATCTTTATATAACTTAAAATAACAACCTGTTGTCTTTTTTTTTTTGTTATTTATTTTTATGAACCTATATAACGCACTATAGTATTTTCTTGATTGAATATTAGCACTTCTAATTACTTTTCGTACAGAGCAAGGTACCTACCTTTTCTTTTGAGAATAATATTTATAGGCTCGACTTTAAACTATAATTATGTTTTATTTTTTTATCACATTAGAATATGAAATATGTAAAGTATTTCTACCATGCTGTATACAGTGTGTTCTAGTAAACCTTAGTTTTTTGGATATTGTTACATACAACTGTGTTAATAAATAATATACAGACTTGGATATCCTTGAATGTTTATTGTAAATTTTGAATACTTTCATTGCCTACTGTATAATTTTGCAAAGTACTATATTTTTAAACTTTTACCCCACATTCTGGTCACATTGCAATATTTTTCTTGATAGTAAATAATTTAATCTGAATTACTTTTTTACGTATTCTTGGGCATCCGTTTTTTCCTAATTTATGCAGGTGCTTGCATTTTATTAAATTGTTTATTGCTTCTTGTGAAAAATTGATAAGAGCTTTCTCTTTAAGGAAATATTCTACATCTTTATATAACTTAAAATAACAGCCTGTTGTCTTTTTTATTATATATTTTTATGAACCTATATAGCACACCATAGTATTTTCTTGGTTAAAATTAGCACTTTACTTTTCGTACAGAGCAAGGTACATTTCTTTTGAGAATAATATTTATAGGCTTGACTTTAAACTATAATTATGCTTTATTCTTCTATCAAATTAGAATATGAAATATGTAGTAAAGTATTTCTACCATGCTGTATACAGTGTGTTCTAGTAAACCTTAGTTTTTGAATATTATTATATACAGCTGTGTTAATAAATAATATACAGACTTGGATATCCTTGAATGTTTACTGAAAATTATGACTGATACTTTAATTGTTTACTGTATAATTTTTGCAAAGTACTATATTTTTAAGCTTTTCACATTCTATCACATTGCAATATTTTTCTTGACAATAAATAATTTAATTTGAATTACTTTTTACGTATTCTTGGGCGTTCGTAAGTCTTAGTGTAAAGTACGAATCTCTATAAATCATGGTAATTTTGCTATAATTATTAAACATTTTTATTTTTATCTTGAAGAGTCTGAATTTTTTAAAAACGTCGACTTTTTTATAATGCATTAGGTAATTTAAAATTTTTATTCAAAATAAAAAAGGTTACCTTAACTTTCGAGCGTTTTAATACAGATATTACATATAGGTACACAATTTTGAGCATCACGCTTTAAACGTAAGCACTTTTCAAAGCAGATGTTTAAATTTCTTATAAACGAAATATTTAAGAAAAAGTTATCTGTAGAAAACCCTTGCGATAATTTGTTTAGGCCCTCTGGTATAGAATCATTATAAATAAATGAAATTTCAAAAAGCTCTAAATAATTTTCAAAATCAATCTCGGGTACCGATAATAGTGTCTCATTTTTAAGGTTATATGTAAAATTTTTTCGCATAAATGACAATTAAACATTTTAAAACTGTTCATATAAATTCAATGTCCATAAAACTATAAAAAATAAAAAAACAGTGATATAAATTTTATAAAATGAAAATAAAACCAACTTACCCCGCTCAA
The DNA here is from genome assembly GCA_963920685.1 of Polydrusus tereticollis. Taxonomy (NCBI): domain Eukaryota; kingdom Metazoa; phylum Arthropoda; class Insecta; order Coleoptera; family Curculionidae; genus Polydrusus; species Polydrusus tereticollis. Next base: position 92,585,461 of record OY987330.1, read on the forward strand.
AGTATAAGACAAATACCTTTTTAAGTGAAATTAAAAGGACATATATACTAGAGGTCTCCATAGAGTGAATGATGCAACAAAAAGGTAGGGGAGTTGATATAAATATATGCAACAAACGTTCAGAAAGTTAGTTTCTAGTTGATACTATACCATACTAAAATGGCCTCAAAACTTATTGTTGTAAACGGGTTGGACTTGGTAGAGGGAGAACATTACAGAATTCTTGACATCGAAAATAAGGACGGGCCCTTTGGCATTTCCACAATCGTCTATCTAGAAGATGATAAAATGGTGTATCTCCCTAAAAGGATGACCAAAACCGAAGCAGAAGTGGCAAATATATGTTGTGGGCAAACATATCTTGTTAGAACAGGACAACATTATGTCGAAAAATATGGGTGCACTACCCCTATTTTAGAGATACGCAAGTATTGGTAAGTAAAATATTATTTAACTTTTACGCTTGAAATTACAAAGGTTCGTTTCTTTTCTTTCAGAATAAAGTGGCCAAAATATTAAATAAGTGCTTTATAAATATTATAAAATAAATTGATGCATTAATATTATTGCTTTTTCTTGCTTCAGTCCTTAGTTTTAATTTTTAAAATTAAAAAGGCTCTTATTTTAAATATAAATATATTTTATAACAATTAATTATTAATATTTATAAATTAACACAACATTATCTCCTAGATCGGCCCATGCAATTATCATGCCTCCCATGCATGGACCGTTCCAAATTTCTACAAAATTTTCCGTCATCATATCGGGTGGGTAACCCTCCGAAAATAAGCACACAAACTAAAAGGACGTAATTAGAAAATAAAATAAAAATATTGCTAAAACTTACTGCTATACCCGGAAACATCATATCAGCAAGCTGCTGAATATAATTCATCTGATGCATAACTAAAAAATTTTTCAAAATAAAATTTGAACAATGCACTAGAAAAAAGAACTCACATGCGGACATGGTCTTTATATTTTCGGATTTTGTTCTGCTACTATAAAAAACCCTGAATTAAAAAATTAAAAAATTTTAATCATAAAAGCACTCACCAGTTACACTATTTCACATTACCATTAAACGGGACTTCAATCTATATTTATATAAATTATTCCTACTATTAAAGAATTAATTTTTATAATGCATAAATATAGGTCGATTGGAGTACGTACTAATTAATTCAAATACTAATATAATATCGTCATATACAGGACCTTTTGAAAATGTAGATAATAGGTTTGTTTATTTTTGCACTGATTTTAAATAAGTGGTTCATACCCCCTGTATACAGATCCCATTAATTGATTTTATTCGTGCACATTACGCTATAATTATTTTATTAACAAGATAATTACTTTAAATACAAAATTGCATTTAAAGCGATCGGCATAAAATGTTATTAAAATTTTAAATATTCAATACGCTAATAAGGTAAAATAATATCAATTATACCTCGTGTTGTGGTCCAATTTTATCTAATTATTTAATGAAAGATAATTAATTATGTATTCTGTTTTTTATTGCACGGTTAGGAAAATATATCCTAAAAGTTGTTTTTCACGGCGATAAACTTAATAAAATTCAAAAAATGTCTTATTTTCTCCGATATGACTTTTATATATTGCTATAATAGTGGATTTGACTTGAAAACTGCATATATTTCTGAAATAAAACGATGGTATAAAATTACAGATATATCTTTTTATTTTACGCTGATTTTTTTATTCCTATAATGTGATATATACCAGGATGATAGTAAGTGATATTATTATGTTGTGAATAAAAAAGTTTTAAAATTGATTGATTTTTAATTAATTATACAATCATGAATGGTATTCCGCTAGGGTGTTTATATGGGTATTTTTATCAATGCGATGTGGGGTGAATGCTGTTGGGATCAGGGGTGATAAAATAGGGGATAACGAAAAAAATGATGCCACTCTAAAATGGTTTTGCTTTGAAATTTCGTTTTTCCATAAAAATCGAATGGGGGCTTAAAGGGCCGCGTTCACGTCGTGCCCCTGTTTAAACGGAGAGCCCTTTTCACACATTTTTATGTATTCAAATTTGTTATAATTTTACGTCTGAGGACTTGTTAGTAATGATGTGTTTATTTTTATTTGTGTGTCGCTTGAAAACCAAAAGCGCCTGTAGTTGAGTTTTGGTATTATTAGGCTAAATTCTAATCACCCTGTCGATAAGTTCCTAATAGTAATCATAAGTATTATTTTATACGAGGTTGGTAATGAAGTGAACGGGTACGTCTACGTTCCCAGGTAGCTCCGACGTACGTTCACCACAATTTTTTATATGCTGACGATCAGCTAGTTCGATGTAAACTTCTTTTTCTTCCTCTTCACCCAGCATTCCCCACGGCTGTACATCTATACTCCACGACCAGAGATCCTCTTCTTCAGGCTTCGTTGTTAATGCCCTTTTTGAGCCACCCACGGGGTTTGGGTCGCTTGCCACTTCTATGCCACTCGGCCGGCAGTCGGTCGGAGGTTTAGGGAACCCTAACAGGTCCTGGACACCAAGTGCGGATTTGGCATCTCGGTCTGGGCCCTTTGCCACCTCCGTATCGTTGACGGAAAAGTCGTAGCTAACTCCCTGGAGTTCTGATTGTCCATTGGGTAGCGGAGAACCCATGGCATCGATGATCCAGGCCTCCAGGAAGCCGCTCGGCGAAGACGGTAGCAGCACGTCTTGCATTCGGTCTAAGACTGTTGCGAAATTTAAGGCCATGTGTCTGACTTCCAACAGCTTAGTTAAAACGTAATTAAAATATTTGAGTTTTATTCTAACTCTGTATAATATTTTATTTATTAACACTTTTTATGTCTAAGTATTTTTCCTAACTTATAAACACAAAATAAACAACTGCGTAATTTTTCCAAGATTTTTATTCATCCGATTTACGATGCTTTATTACTGCCAGAAAAGTCCCAGATTATGCTTTAGGAAACTTTTATTTAAATATACAAACAACTTTTAATTATTGTGAAAATAACTCATCATCTCGAGTTATGACGTCATATATTGACTGCAGCTAATTAGATCTTATTGCTTTGAACCCCCGTGAATGACTGAATCAATAGCTCGATTGTCGGCTATTTATAGTAAATTTGAGTGCTAAAACACCCCCCCACTTAAGAGATCGAATTAGCTGTTGTCGAATGAACAACAACAACAAAAAAATATTTACATTTACATTTCTACTTAACTATTTACACTTAGTACTTCTGTTTCTGGAGGATTGTCCTGGTGTTGATCACCATCCCTCTGGTCGTAGCTCCATTTCTACTCTATGCTACGCTTTAGAACGTCTTGTTCTGGAGGATCGTCCTGGTGTTCGTCACCATCTCTCTGGCCGTAGCTCCATTATGGTCATCTCTGCGGCTCCTGGCTTGATTCAGCAAGGACTGCAACTGTAGAGGCCATTCTTCTCTGGTCATCGTTAAAATTCTGGTTTGAAACTGCTCAAACGGTATCATCGTGGAAGTCACTAATTTCTCTGCCGTGCCAACCGTTGTAATGTTGGTTGCATGGGCTATCTTTTCTCTGTACTTCGCCACTTCTGGCATTAGCACCAACAAACTGGGTGTTCCCCATCGGCTAATCACCTCGGCTTGTACGAATTCTATCAAGGAAGCTGGGTGAATATTCCTGTGTGGTCTTGCTTCTATAAATCCACTGTATACGTCAACAGCACAGTATAATGTTGTAAATTTGCTGTGTCTGGTCCTCGGTAAATCTTCTATAACTGTAATTGCAACTGTGCCCCACGGTTTTAACATTCCGTGGCACAGGGCATCTTCTTTGAAATGTCGACATAACACACATTGGCTGAAATGCGTGTCCACATCCTTATCTATCATCGGCCACCATAACCATCTCTTGATAATATCTTTCATCCCTTCACGCGTGTTGTGGCGTATTCCATGTGCCAAGTTGAGTATATTACTCCTGTGGGTCCTCGGACACCACACCGCCACTCCATCTTCCTCCTGACGCCCCACAACTCCAAAGCGGTCTACCAGCGGCACCTCAGCTCCTCTTCGGATACTTTCCTTCAGGTCCCTGGCAGCCGGGTCCATTGCTTGCGCTCCAACGATCCCTAGGAGTGCGGTTATCCACCGCCCATCTCCTGGGGCCTCCTTCTCCAACTTGCCATGTAGCCACAAGACTGTTTCCCTATCTACTTCTTTTTGATGGGACACCACTTCAGGCACGTCATATTTCTTCAAAATTTCTACTTCTTCTTTAAAATGGGTCTTTGACCTAGGCGCATCGAAGGGCTTTAAGTCTTCCTTGCCTCTAACGGTCTGTTGCTCGGGCGCCATGAAGTGAACGGGTACGTCTACGTTCCCAGGTAGCTCCGACGTACGTTCACCACAATTTTTTATATGCTGACGATCAGCTAGTTCGATGTAAACTTCTTTTTCTTCCTCTTCACCCAGCATTCCCCACGGCTGTACATCTATACTCCACGACCAGAGATCCTCTTCTTCAGGCTTCGTTGTTAATGCCCTTTTTGAGCCACCCACGGGGTTTGGGTCGCTTGCCACTTCTATGCCACTCGGCCGGCAGTCGGTCGGAGGTTTAGGGAACCCTAACAGGTCCTGGACACCAAGTGCGGATTTGGCATCTCGGTCTGGGCCCTTTGCCACCTCCGTATCGTTGACGGAAAAGTCGTAGCTAACTCCCTGGAGTTCTGATTGTCCATTGGGTAGCGGAAAACCCATGGCATCGATGATCCAGGCCTCCAGGAAGCCGCTCGGCGAAGACGGTAGCAGCACGTCTTGCATTCGGTCTAAGACTGTTGCGAAATTTAAGGCCATGTGTCTGACTTCCAACAGCTTAGTTAAAACGTAATTAAAATATTTGAGTTTTATTCTAACTCTGTATAATATTTTATTTATTAACACTTTTTATGTCTAAGTATTTTTCCTAACTTATAAACACAAAATAAACAACTGCGTAATTTTTCCAAGATTTTTATTCATCCGATTTACGATGCTTTATTACTGCCAGAAAAGTCCCAGATTATGCTTTAGGAAACTTTTATTTAAATATACAAACAACTTTTAATTATTGTGAAAATAACTCATCATCTCGAGTTATGACGTCATATATTGACTGCAGCTAATTAGATCTTATTAGTAGTAATATACACAATACGCTGTGACACTGGATGGTATGCGTACCATCGACAGTGACCAAAGATTAGGCGTGGCCCTACTTCTTCAGCAAAGACGTGACGTAATTTCTACAAGAAGTACTAAGAATTATGATTGTCAATGACATCAATAACCAGAAGCTTTCGACTGGTGGTTGTTGACCAAACGGGCCCTAACCCTCAGGTAAAAAAAAAAAAAATGAACGAATGCACCTGTCACAATTTCTGCGCTCACCTAAGCTCACCTAGTTTAGGTGTAATTTTTATTAAAAAAAAAAATGTGTGTTTTATGAAGAAGTGATCGACAATGACGTCAGCAACTAGAAGCTTGATGTGGCTGTTAGGTTAAAATTATTTTATTAAAATTTGTTCGATGTTGACCCAAGAGATAAGCCAGGTCATATTTGCATAGATAAGTCTAAAGAGTATTCAATGTTAAAATTAAGTTTTTGTAAATACACCAAAGGTTACAAATAATGATAGTAGAGGTCAATTTTGTTTTAGAAAGGATAAGTAAAATAAAACATGGAATTGTTTAATTAGGAACTTTATTTATTTAACATAATCAAACAAAATATACAAGTGTCACAAATTAAATAAAACTCGATTAATGATGTCCCATTTGAATATAACGCTTAAGGTGTGTAATTTTTGCCTCACTGCACTTACTGTGTAAAACTGTACAGTTTTTTGTTAACCATAAATTACATGTATTAATTTCTCGGTAACACAAATAGCACTGGTTACCTTTAACTTTGTGAAATTCATGTTTTTGGCCACGGTATAAAATATTAATAGGTTTGGTTGTCATAACGGATTAATTAATTATTATTAACTTGATTTATATTTCCAAGTGCGTTCTTCACAAGCGATGAAACTGCAATATTTAAAGACTTTGTTACCACCAGTGTTTTCATGGTAAGTATTTCCACCACACTCTTTACACTCATACAATTTAAGTTTATATTTTCTCTTTTCTTCTTCTTTATTATTTATCTGATCCCAATATTTTTCAGCTGGTTGAATAGGCATTTTTTAAAAATATTTAAAAAAAAGAAAAGCTTTATATAACTATTTTAATTCGGAACTTTTTGGCATTTTTTCATCACACTTTAGGTTGTTATTTGAGATTGAAAAATATAATTTATCATGAAAGTTATGTTTGGTTATGGAGTCTTTACAAAAACAAAAGAATTGTTTACATTTAAGACAAAATCGTGTTCCATCTTCATAACTTTTGTAAAGTTCTTGTGTTTTACCATTACATTTAAATGACATAATTGATTGACTGGTTTGATTATACTAACCATAACTTATCCAATCTAACATATTTAATTAGTTGAAATTGTCAAGTGTTGATAAGACGTTTATAAAAGTAGGTAGGTAGGTATGTAGGTAGGTAGATAGGTAGGTAGGTAAGTAGGTAGGTAGGTAGGTAGGTAGGTAGGTAGGTAGGTAGGTAGGTAGGTAGGTAGGTAGGTAGGTAGGTAGGTAGGTAGGTAGGAGGTAGGTAAGTAGGTAGGTACGTAGGTAGGTAAACTACACTTTTTATATAATATAGTAAATAAAACAAATTAAAGTTTTAAAATAGACCTTTTATTTCTTTACAGTATACATAATATAACATTAATTTAAGATTTTTTATTTCGATCATTTCCAGCCTTCTCTGGTCCATCAAAATAATGAGAGGGTATGTATTTACATCCGTCCCATATTGTTAGCTCTTTTTGTACCTCACATGCTAAACATTTTTCATGAGGTACATCGGTTTCACCCTTACACTTAGGACACTTTGATCTTACTGGTATAGGCATTTTCGTTATAATAGCATTTTAAGAGAAAATTATAATTTATATTATAAAAAACATTAAAATAAAAAAAAAATATAAAAAAAAAATGTCTATACCTTTTGATTACAAATTTCTTTTAAATGACTTTTTATTTTTCTACAGGTACTTAACCTAATAACATATTTATTTTTTTGTTCTTGAAGAGTCTCTTCTCGGTCTATACAATCGTAAAGATTACTGAATATATTATTTCTTTCCTTAACTTGTCCTTGTAAGGCTTGTTGACATTTTTCCAAGGTATTATTTACATTATAAAATTCATTTATAAGACTAGACATATTATATTTTAAATGTGATATTTCTTCTGTATATTCTCCTATTAGAGAACGACTAATTGTAACCTTTTCTTTACAGTGCAGTAGTGCTTCAGTTAAATTATTTTTTATCACATATAATTCTGATTCCAATTTAATATTTTCTTTTAATAAATTTATGTATTTCGTATAATTTACAGAGTTTGATAAATTCTTATTAATAACTTCATACTGCTCAAATTTTTCCATGCATATATCGTTTACCGCTAATTCATTATCATATAACTCCATGTACATATCAAGTTGCTTAGTGCACTCAGTATACAAGTTTAGACTTGTATTATATAAGGTGTTATAATCCCTACTTAAATATTCATAATCTTCAATGTGTTTACTACATTTATTATTATTATTATTATTATTATTATTATTATTATTATTATTATTATTATTATTATTATTATTATTATTATTATTATTATTATTATTATTATTATTATTATTATTTTTCATACAATTAATAATGTGTAAAACATTTAAAAAAATAACACAAAACACCAGAATATGCTTAACATACATTGTAATTTGTTTTGTTTGTTCTAGTAATCCACACTTAACAAATGTTAGACTGAAACTAATAAACTACATAGGTTTCATTTCCTTATATTACTAAAATAGGGTTATTATTTCCACTCAAATAGACAAACATCTACATTTATAATTTTTATTATTTTGTCCTTTCAGTTTTATAAAGACACTTTGTACAAATGAAAATTTGGGATGATGCTCTGATTGCCAGTTTGCACCGACTGCAGTAATATGTTTGAAGTATTGGAACAGGTTGCCTTCTTGTTGGTCTAAGATCTGCCGTTAAACTAACAGATGCTACATACTCAGGACCCCAACCCATTTTTGTTCTTGATGGTTTAAGGTCTATGTTTAAAGTAACATATACCATATAAGCCCCCACAGGTTTTATATAGTTGTGAAAAAAATAAAAGACATAATAATATGTTTAATGTTAAGTAGTTTTATTTATATACCAATTATACAATAATAATGCATTTTCTTTAGAACACCTTTTATTGTTAAGATAATGATTATTACAATGAAAATTATAATTATTTTTAAAGTTTTTTAACTTAGTTAAATTTGGACACCCTATAAATAAAAATTCTTCAATATTATTAGAAAGTAATTTACTCAACCAAATTTTTTTATCGTAACCCTTTACAAAAATAGTTTCATTATTAACAATATTTTTTATATAATCAGAAATATTTTCATATGATAGATAATTAAAATTAGACTGATTCCATTCAAGTCCATGAATATTATCGGTGAGCCATTTTATCCTTTTTTCTATTTTTTCATTAAACCATTCAATACCATGAGGTAAATTGATTAATTTGTGGTAAACCTGTCCATTTTCAATATTCACTACAGTCAATTCTTTACAGATAAATTCACTTTCCTTGTATAGAAATCCTTGTACGTCTAGTATAAACATAATTTCCCTTTTTTCTTAAATTCAAAATTTATTAATTAAGAAAGTGATTTCACAATGTTAGTTAAAGGATTGTATTTAACTAAGCGATCGTGAAGGATTAAACAATAGGCACTAGTATTTGTTGGTATATTTTTTGTTGTTTCAAATTCTAACCTAATATCTATAGCTCCGGTTTTAAGTGACTCGTTCTGACGTGAACAGTCAATAACTACAAAAGGACATACACCATGAAATTTTATAGGTTCATAACATGGCTCACCGTGACGTTGGTAGTAAAAACTTTTTTGAAACTGCGCATACATTTCATATAAAATTGCCCATTGTTTAGTATCAAAATTAAGATTTAAACTATCGTAAGGAAACATTTCATAATTTAAAAAAAGTTTAAAATTTGACAAATTACAATGATCAAAAACACTCATATTTTTGGAAATTTTATTTTTTCTGTTCGTTGATAGAGCAAAAATTAAAAATCGCGGTCTGGAAATTAGTGCAGTACTCTTGACAGCCCACGTATGTCTCATGGTTTCTTGTAAAACAGGATATTCATGCAACTCCCAACTCCTAAAAGCCAGATTCAGGTCGCGACCATTTTCAAGATATTTTAATAATCGTAATTTTTCCACATCTGACACTGAAACATGAGGTATTTTCCACACTACTTTACTTAAAACCACCTTATAGTCTTCAACCACTAGTGGATTACTTGTTTGAAGAATAGCATTTGTGTCTGAACTGCTTCTAATTAAGACTAATTCTTGATTAACGTTTATAATAATTTTTTGAAAATCTTCAGCAAAACCCAATAGAGTGCGTAATGGTAGACATATGTTAAAGCTACCCTTATCGTCTAATAATTCAGGATTTTCATGTATTTTCCAACCAGCATTTTCCAATCGTTTGACTTCGTTTGAAGTGTAGGAAACATAACCCTTTATTGTTGAGGTTATACCTGGATTTCTTACTCGATCAACAACTACACCACCTAATTCATAACGAATTTCATCGAAAAGATAAGAAATCCCATTGTTTACAAAAGAAACATTTTTACTGTAGGTGTTGTCTTTAGTGGTTACGATTTTTCCTTCGATATATAGAAAACTTTGACCAGGTAAGGTATACAGATCTTGGGTTTGTATTGGAATCCTTATCTCATCATTATTATTAAATGTGGTAGATGCATAGGGTTGATGCGTATGGTATTGAAAGTTGACAATTGAAGTGTCAGAGTAGACACTTTCACCAACATTTAATATATTAAAGCTCATTTCTTTCTTCTTTTTCTTCTTCGGATATAAATTTACAACTACACCTTATAAATAATAACAGTTTTCTAAGTTTTAATCTAAAGACTCCCTTAAAATTATACCAAAACTTGGTTAAACGTTTAATTTTTCTTAATCTTAAAACCTAATGAGATTAAAAATTGTTTATTTTTGAGTGTTAATGGTTTCAGCTTGTTGCTGTTACTGATTTGTTTTGATTGATTTAACTTATTTATAGGATATTCTGTGTTGTCATTGGGTAGCGTTAAAGACTGAACAATATTATATAAAAAAACCATTTTTATGTTTAACTAAAAAATGCTCTGTTTCGTAGATGCAATCTAACTGTTACCACTTCTTCTCTAAAATTAACCAAATTACCATCTTGATCTGTTATTTTAAGTATAATTTCATCTATATACTGCGTATTGATTGGAAGATAGATAACATTTGATGGTTTTTCAACGATTTTTGTTCCAGGTAACGAAGATGGGTAAAACATGTGAATTATGTGTACTGGATTTCCATTTGTATAAGAATTTGTTACTAAATTACATTCAACACAAACACTGTTCACTTTAAAAATGTCAATAGTACGATCTGATATATGTTTCCGATTTTTAGAAAGCTTTTTTTTTTTAAATCCTAATACTGAACCAATACTAGATAATTTACTAAAATCAATTTCCAAGTTGCTTTTTATTTCACATTTTAATGTATTATAGTTTGCTTTAATTGATAGAAATGGTTTTTCTACTTCTGGCCCTTGTTTTTCTTTCGATATATTTTCTACATGTTCAACTAAATAGCGATTAATGTCTTGAATGTCATAAGAACCTTCAGGAATTACAATCACTTCCTTATTATAATGGAATTGATTATTTGTGTTATCTATATTGGGTATTGAATTGTAACTTTCAAAATTTATTAAACCTAAAACATATTCCTCATTTTCCTTTAAAACAATTGGAGGATAAATTTTTGCTGATAATAAGGCATCTCTAGCAGATAAAGTAAAAGTATAGGACATGTTTACTGATTGAAAATAAAACAATAAATAATTAAGGTTTATAATAACTCTCTTTATTATACAAAATTATTAATTAATATTATTATTATTATTATATAAAAATGTTAAACATAAGTGTCCACAATTTACAGAATCATATGTCTGGTAGGAATCATAATTGTACATAATTTTACAAAAACCATTAGAATTAAAATATTTAACTAACTGAAGGGGAGGTGAAAGGTTTCCAAAACTGTCAAAATAACTGATATAACAACCATGCTTGATATATGCAGTCCAATGTGTGCCTGGACCATTACTATTATCCATATTGATAATCCCAGATTCATGTAAATGAATTTTTTTAGGTAATTTATCTTTCATAAAAATTCCTCTAAAATTTCTTATATTTAACTGATGTATGTACTTTTCAAGATCTGCATTGGTTAGGGGTCGAGTTGGTAATTTTAAGGGTAATTTTTTTGAAACCCTGGAGGTCGTAAAAAAAGACCCAATCCTTTTTTATGTTGTTTCATACGAATTCCCTTACCAAGTGCTATTGCTTCCATCGTCTTATTGTGTCGTTGTGCCTCATTTAATTTTTGTGATGCCGCCTTAGCATCATTCACAGCTTTGGCAATACCAGCTGCACCACCGCTTAGTGCTCCTAGTGCACTTAGTCCAGCAAAAATCGGTATAAGAGGTAAAAAACCTCCCTGTTTTGGAACATTTATAATTCTGGGTGGTTTTATTTTATTTTTAAACTTGTTTGCGTGCCTTATTGCAACCCTTAAAGCTCCACTGAAATCCTTTGGTTTTTGGTTTATTATACCCTTTTTAATTTGTTTGGTTACCGTTTTGAAGCTAGTTTTTATTGGTTTCCTTTTTTTAGTTTGACGAGGACTTTGTGACTTTTTATTTTTACTACGAGCAACCATATTAGGCATGTGTGTCTTCAAAACAATTTTTAGACTAATTTATAAACATAAGATTGCAAAGTATATATACATGTAGAGTTCAATCTATTTGATTTGTAATTAATTTTTTTTTCTTTTTGGAAAAGTAATAAATTCTTCTAACTCCTCAGATAAATCATGCTCTCTTTTAACACCACGTTTGTTTTCCTCAATATGATAATCATTATCATCATCATTATCATAGTCATTGAAACCATAATTTACCTTTTTTTGGATGGTTAAATTTTCATCCGATTCACTATCTCGTTTTCTTTTTGATGCTTGTAGTTGTTTTTGAGGGATGACATCATTTGTATTAATAGTACTATTCTCAACAATTTTTAATTTCTTCTTACGCTTTGAATTTTCATCAATTTTTTTACGAATCTCCCTTTCATACTTATTTTGAATATTTTTTTCTGATTTTTTCAATTCTTTATTTTTAAGTTTAGAGTTGACAGTTGTGTTGATAGCATTTATATTTATTGAATCTGTGCCAGATATTGATTGTAAACTATTTGTCATAATTTTTAAAGCGTTCTGTAGTAAACGTATACCTTTTTTTAATGTTGAGGTGCACTTTTTTTTAGTATCACAATAATTTTGTTTTTTATTATAACCCATACCAAGTTTAACTTTGGCTTTCATGACACCAGCCACTCCTAATGCAGCCATTTTTTCACCAAAAGTTGAATTTTTGTTTCTTACCCGATCCATTGCTTTTTTTGTTAAAATGTTATCAGCTGCATGACGAACAGTTAAATCTTGATTGTTTGAATAGGTAATGTCATGTTCTTTACACGCTTCATCTAATCCATTAATGCCTTTATCACCTTTGGCTAAACGTTTTTTCAGTTTTGTTCCTGGACCACAATAATTATACCCAGGTATGTGTAATTCTAGAGGTAGTTTATTTATAGCTGTATTCAAAAGACCGTTTCCTTCAACTATGGAAGCGTTAGCATCAGGATACAATTTCATCTTTACTCAGTCACCTTTTAGAATCAACTAAATAAAATAACATGAAACTCAATATCATAAATACTTTTGTTTAGACCTCAACATAAAGCTGACATCATCAGACAAGAGAAAAAAAAAAAAAAAAAAATGAAGATTGTTCAACAACAGCTTACTCTACCAGTTGCTAACCATGAAATTGAAGAAAGTCCAAAAAGCAAGCATAGTTTACTTTTACCTTCATCAATCCGTTGTATTATTGTGGGACCTTCAAATTGTGGTAAAACAAATGTGATGCTTACCCTAATAGAACATCCTAATGGATTAAAATTTAAAAATATCTATTTATATTCAAAATCTCTATATCAACCAAAGTACTTATATTTAGAGAGATTACTAAAACCTGTAAAAGGAATTGGTTATTTTGCGTTTAATAATAGTGAAGAAATTTTAGAACCATCAAAAGCAAAGCAACATTCAATTTTTGTTTTTGATGATGTAACATGTGATAAGCAGGATGTTATTCGTGAATACTTCAGTATGGGTCGTCATAATTACATTGATTGTTTCTATCTCTCTCAAACATATGCAAAAATACCAAAACATTTAATCAGGGACAATGCAAATGTTATCATTTTGTTCAAGCAGGATGATACTAATTTAAAACATGTATATAACAATCATGTGGGTACAGATATGACATTTGAAGAATTTAAAGCTCTATGTGGTGTTTGTTGGCAAAAGTCTTATCAATTTTTAACAATATTTAAGGATAATAAAATATCTGATGGAAGATATCGTTGTTGTTTTGATAAATATATATACTTGTAAAAGATATAAATATCAACCATTTCTTCCACATACCTGTAGAAGAGAAGCTGTTAAAAAGAAAGAAAGAAAAAAAAACCATGAACTCGACTGAGAAACAACTTAAACGAAAACTAATAGAAAAACGTAAAATTGTTAAACAAAAATTAGACCTTCTAAAACAGGGTGAAGTAGCTCATGAGGATATTTTTTCTCCAATTACTAAACATTTAAAAAATATAGAAACAAAATTGAACCCTAGTAAAAATAATTTAAATTCTAATGAAATGAAATTAGAAGGAGAAAAACAAATACATAAGGATAAATCAAATGAATTCTCAAATTTGGAATTATTTGAAGATAAAAACGAGACTACAAGCACAAACACACCTTTACGCTCCTTATCCTCTAAGAGACGTTTACAATTTCACTCAACGCCAGTAAATACTACCACCACAAACACGAGCAATGATAGTGAAAGCGGTGATGAGTTAGAAACTATTATTGAAACAAATTTACCACAAACAACCGACTATGAACAAGAAAGTAATATTGAGGATGCTTCTATTCGAGCTTATCTAGATCAGTTTGAATCTTTACCAAGAAGATATATTAAAGAAATGATAAACGATACTAATAAGGAATTTGATCACAAGTACGGTGTAGTTTGCAGTGAGAAGGAAAATAAGTTTTTTATTGGTGATTCTCAATTAAAATTCATGGAGTCAGATAGTGCTGTGAAAAGAAAACGTTACAAAGGTACAATGGGTTTATATGAATTGATTTTTAAAAAACATCCTATGAACTTTACCGAACCAGATAAAAATAATTACATTGATATTCTTTTAAGAACAAATGCACATCGTAGATATTATAAGGCCTCAGAACAGATACAAGGCAGTACTTTACCTAAGTATAAAAACATTATTGCACCTGCTGTGCGAACCATATCATCATCAGGTGCAGGTATCATCAGTAAACATACTCCCGTACATCAAAAAAAACTTTTTATGCAATACACCAACAAACCAGTTGACTATGTGCATTGGGATGACCCCAACGAACTTGTTGAGAGATTACACTTATTAATAGCATCCCAAAGTGCAGGCAATAACAGTCATATTAATGAAATTAATTCATTAATTGAGGAATTACGTGAAGCACATATAATAGAATAAAAAAAACTATTTTAGAAAAAATATGACTCATTTCGCGACGGACATAAAAAGACATGTAAATGATGAAATACACAGACCAGCTAGAATTAATTTTCAACGACGTCATGTCATCATAAAAGGCCTTGAGGACTTATACCAAGCTGATCTATGTGAACTAGGTCCTTATGGAAAAGAAAATAATGGTTATAAATATATTCTGGTAGTAATTAATTGTTTCTCCAAGTATATTTGGGCGTTTCCTCTTAAAACAAAAACTGGTCGAGAAGTAGCCGAAGCAATGGAAAAAGTTTTTAGGGACACAACTCCACCTAAACTTCTTCAGTCTGACCAAGGCTCAGAATTTATTTCAAAAGAGTTTCAAAAGCTCTTAAAAAAATATGATGTTAAACATTATTACACGTATAGTGAAAAAAAGGCTTCTATTGTTGAGCGTGCAATTCGAACACTTAAAAGTATGATTTGGAAAGAATTACATGTTAACGGTTCCTATAAGTGGTATAACTTGTTAGCCATCATTGTTAAAATATACAATAATAAAAAACATAGAACTATAGGTATGAAACCCTCTGAAGTAACTAAAAAACATGAAAAACATTTACTTCAAACTGTTTATACTCATATAAAGATTGTAAATAAACCAAAATTTAAAATTAATGATCCTGTAAGAATTTCAAAAATAAGAGGTGTTTTTGATAAAAAATATCAATCTAATTGGTCAACGGAAATTTTTACCATAAATAAAATACAACTAACAAATCCTACTACTTATTTGTTACAAGATGCTAATAAGCATAATATTAAGGGTGGATTTTACGAACAACAGTTGCAAAAAGTTAAATATCCTGATATATATTTAGTTGAAAAAGTTTTAAAGCGTAAGAACAATAAGGCTTTTGTAAAATGGTTAGGTTTTGATAATAGTCATAATTCTTGGATAGATATTAAAAATGTTGTATAGTTTATAAATAAAATAAAACAATTAAAATCATTAAAAATATTTTGATTTATTTATTTTAAAAATACATTTTACTAAAAAAACGCTTGACTGTTAATCTCAAAGTCATTATCATCGTCATCGTCTATTATTATTTTTTGCCTTTTGGTTGTGTCGTTGGAAGTGGATGGTTTCACTAGGATGTTTTCAATAATGTTTATTTTCCTCTTCTTTCTTTCCGGTTCACTCTTGTTGTCAATAGACAAGGTTTGTGGCGGTGGTTCCAATTTTTCTTCATCCTCTTCAGGTAACAGGAATGAGAATTTACTAAGGGCCTTTTCGAATACTCTAACCTCCTTTTCATCCTCCAATCTTGTACAAACATATTTGATGGGAAGATTACCGAATTTTCTCTCCAGCTTCTCAATTTTAGGATAATAATTGAGGGACACAAACACAGCATCCTTTTTTAATTCCAACTTTTTAACTCCAAATCTAAAACAACAAAGAAGAATGAACTTAATTATTATGTTTGTGTAAAAAAAAAAAAAAAAAAAAAGTTAAAACATTAAATTGAAAAAAACAACAGTATACTAATAAATCGTTGGAAATGTGTTAAAAAAACATTTACTAACATTTACAAACATTAATAAAAAATAAAATTAAAAAAAACTTACTGAAAAATCTGCTTCATGACAACGTATGCCATGTCCAATGAAAATTCAATTAAATCGGTTGATTTTATTATGATGGTCGTTGGGATGTTAGTCATTTTACTAATTTAAAAGTCACTTTGTTCTTAAAAATTATTTAAGATCTTCAGTTATTGCTATTTGTATTAAATTCACTCGTATATATATACTAACATTTTAATACGCTGAACACATTTTTTTCTTTTAAAAATTAAGAAGTAAGAGGAGTAAAAGTATTGGGTTTTGAGAAATTCTTTTCATTTTACTGTGTAATTTATAGTTTTAATTTAACCAACGTTCCCCTATACAAAAACACGTGGTTTAATTTTAGTTTATAAAAATTTAGCTCTGGCACCTCAATGTCTATAAAAATGTTAGAAGGTTAAAGTTGAACTAAACGATAAGTTTGATTAAATTTTAAAAATGTTCATACATATAAAAATTATACCTAATCTATTGTAAAATGATAAGGTGTTAGAGCGCTTCTAGTAACTATTCATATTAATTAAATATATTAGCATATAAAATAGTAATGTGAATAAATTTATGTTGTATGAGATCTCTATTTTATATTTTTTTTCTTTTTTCTAAAAAGGATACAAAGTTATTCTATTTTATTGAAAATTATTATCTTTGTATGTTTTGAAGCTCTCACATATTAGACATATTAACCAATTAAATACAAAAATGAGTACTGGTGCTGAAATTAATTCTTTAACTGAAAAAATGGTGTTGAAAATACAACAAGTTGGTAAGTTAATTAAAACTAAAGAGGATTATTGCAAGTGGATTAAATTTTTAAACAAAAATATTTTATTACTTCAAAAATATATTAAACGTAATGTGTCTGATAACAAAAATAAAAGCAAAGGTTTTTTAAAACTAGAATCTTCTTTAGCTCTTTTAAAAAACTTTAAAGCTACTTTTAGTTATCGTAAAAATGTACATAAATCTAAAAAACAATATTTAATCTGGCAAGATCTAGAGTCATGTTTTAAAAATCGAATTAGAACTGGTGCTATAATTAATTTAAGTATTAAAGATCCTGAAATATTTTTTAACAAAGCTTTTAAATCATTCTCACATCAAGTTAAAAAACAACTTAAAATTTCTCTATTAAAAGTAAATGTAATTTTTTTAGCAAATTTTGTAAAGCCTCAAACGTTAGAAAGAGATATAAAACATTTTCAAACTAAAAATAGAATTATTGATCATGCAACAGATTTAAAATTGTTTTATGATAATTATGTTAAAAACAATATTTTAACCAAGTTAGAAGAGTTTGCTGAAAGGGATTCAGGCTGGGCGCTTTATGAAATTTTACAGTTAAAAGTTAATTTTTGTAATTATTCACCAATAAATATGGGTATATCAACTTTTGTTGATGTTCCTAAATTCATTCAAAATACAAAAGGTGTGCTTAATATTAATAATAATGATGAGTATTGTTTCCTCTGGTCTGTTCTGGCAGCTCTTTATCCTTGTTCAGATCAATGTAATCCTAAGAGAACAAGTTCTTATCCTCATTTTAGTGAAAAACTAAAATATGATGGAATTAATTTTCCTATAAAATTAAAAGATATCTCTAAATTTGAACAAATGAACAATCTTTCAATAAATGTATTTACCTTAGAAAAAAAGGAAATTGTACCAGTTTGCTTAACAAAATTTAAATTTTTAATAAAAATTAATTTATTAATGATTTCAACTGAACATAATTTTAATGATAATGTTGATAATAATGACTATGATATGAGTTTAACTGAACATGTAAACGATTTTAACCAAATATTTCATTTTACATTAATTAAAGATCTATCACGTTTACTTCATAGACAAGTTAATAATGATTTAACAAATAAAAAATTTTACTGTGATACATGTCTTAATCATTTTTACTCACTGGAAACTTTAAATAGACATATGTTTACCTGTAAAGAAATGAATAAAACAAAAATTACTTTACCAACAGAGTCTGAAAAATATTTAAAATTTAAACAATATAAAAACCAAGAAAAATGCCCATTTATCATTTATGCAGATTTGGAATGTATATTAGAAGATTACAAAGATGAAAATATTACTGGAAATATAAATAAAACTCAAAAACATGTACCATTTAGTATTGCATACTATTTATGTTGTTCCTATGACAATTCATTATCAAAATTTGATTTATATACTGGTAAAGACTGTATAAGTTGGTTTGTATTAGAATTAAACCAGCTAGGGAAAAAACTATCTCACATTTTTCAAATTCAATTAAAATGAAACCATTAACAGATAAACAAAAAATTGAATTTCAATTATCAAAAACCTGTCATATTTGTTCAAAATCCATTGCGTACGATGATGTTAAGGTTAAAGATCATTCGCATTTTAGTGGCAACTATAGAGGAAGTGCCCACTCCTCATGTAATTTAAATTATAAAGATGATTCTGTAGTACCTATTATTTTTCATAATCTATCTGGTTATGATAGTCATTTTTTAATTAGAGCACTTGCAACAGAAGTACCTGGTGCTGTTAGTTTGCTTCCTGTAAACAAGGAAAAATACATATCATTTACAAAGCAATTTATTAACACAAATGTACAATTTCGATTTTTAGATTCATTTCGTTTTATGCCAAGTAGCTTGGATAAATTAAGTTCCTATTTAGATAACTCTGAAAAAAGTATTACAAGAAATTATTGTAGAAATAATATGGAATTTGAACTTTTATCAAAAAAGGGAATTTTTCCTTATGATTATCTTAACAACTGGGTTAAGTTAGAAGATACACAGTTACCAGTAAAAGAATTATTTTATAATAAATTGAATAAATCACATATTTCTGACACCGATTATGAACATGCAATTAATATTTGGCGTTCGTTTAATATTAAAAACCTTCAGGAATATGCAGAATTATATTTAAAAACAGACGTTCTACTTTTAAGTGACATTTGTGAAAATTTTAGAAAAGTTTGTTTTGAAACATATAACTTAGAATGTTTTAAATATTTTACAGCTCCAGGATTGGCATATTCAAGTTGTTTAAAATTATCTGGTACTACTTTAGAATTATTGATAAAGTTATGTTCATAGAAAGGGGTGTTAGAGGTGGAATTTCACAATGTAGTAACCGATACGGAAAAGCTAACAATATATACATGAAAGAAGATTATAATTCAGATATTGAAGATTCATTTTTAATTTATTTTGATGTTAATAATTTATATGGCACGGCAATGTGTGAATATTTACCTATCGGTGAATTTTCTTGGATTGATACAGTAAATTATTACTCAGAGAATATTATTAATACACCTGATAATGAAGATTATGGATTTATACTTGAGGTTGATCTTGAATATCCTACTAAATTGCATAACAATCATAAAGATTTACCACTATGTCCTGAACATATGAAACCTCCTTTATCATCATCATCATCATCATCCAAACAAACTAAATTACTAACAACACTTTTTAATAAAACAAATTACGTAATTCATTACAGAAATTTAAAGCAAGCCTTAAATTTAGGTCTTAAGTTAACAAAGATTCATAAAATTTTAAAATTTAAGCAATCTGCTTGGTTAAAAACATACATTGATTTAAATACAACATTAAGAAAACAAAGTAAAAATGACTTTGAAAAAAACTTTTATAAACTAATGAACAACTCAGTTTTTGGCAAAACAATAGAGAATGTTCGGAAATATAAAGATGTAAAATTAGTTACCAAGTGGGAGGGTAGATATGGTGCAAAAAATTATATTTCTAAACCTAATTTTCATAGTTGTACTATTTTTGATAATGATATGATTATAATTGAGATGAAAAAACTTAATATTAAATTTAATAAACCAATATACGTTGGGTTTAGTATTTTGGAAATTTCAAAAACAATTTTATATGATTTTCACTATAATTATATCAAACCTAAGTTTAATGAACATGCAAAATTATTATATAGTGATACAGATTCACTTATTTATCAATTTTTTGTTAGTGATATTTATCAACATATCAAGGAGGATATTCATAAATTTGACACTTCTGACTATCCTCCAAATAATATTTATAATATTCCTTTAAAAAACAAAAAAGTTCTAGGGTTAATGAAGGATGAAAACAATGGAAATATTATGACAGAATTTATTGGTCTTAGATCTAAAATGTACACATTTAAAGTAATTAATGATGGTAAGGAACAAACGACTAAGAAGGATAAAGGTATTAAAAAAGCATCATTAAAAGAAATAACTTTTAATGATTATTACAACTGTTTGTTTTATAATACAAATAAGAATACTGATGAAATACTTATTAGAAATAAAGAACATGTAGTTTATACGATAACACAAAAAAAAATAGCACTAAGTTCTAATGATGATAAACGTATAGTAAATTGTATTTATACAGACACGTTACCATGGGGATATTTACATAATAATAATAATAATAATAATATTAATAATAATAATAATAGCAATATTTCATAATTTTCTTTGTTAGAGTTAAGTAATTTATGTTTTTTTTTGTTGTAATCATTTTGTATTTAGTTGGTTAAAATATCTAGTATTTGTGAGCTTTAAGACATATAATGATAGAATAATAATAATTTTTTATTAACCATATATATTGGTAGAATTTAATCCATTTTAATTAATACTTCTTTACTTTTAATTAACATATTTTCGTTAACAACCGTTTTAAAAGAATTTACCAGTAATACCTAATATGTACTCACCCTACCAAAAGATCTTTGGAGTCAGCAGAATATAAGGTATATTAATTAAAAATTAACACATTAAAATTATACATTAACTTTATTCTCTGATTTCAGCTCCAACCATGACTAAATCCTTCTACGAATGCAATCGGTGTTGCAATATTTCAAATGAATCAACATATGGAGAATCAAGGGTATATGGAACCTGTTTTTCAGAAATATGTAACAATCGTAAGGTGTGGAAAAAGTCATTTAATATGGAACGGTTCAATTAATTACAGAAGGACTGTCCTTTCAATAATGCTAAACAAGGAAATTAAAGTTAATTAACTATATATATATATAGATATGTTAGCGATATCACCCAGTACCTGTTGTTAACAGATATATATATTTATTTTATTAAATGAAATACATATTTTATATGTGGTATTTTGCTTACACATTTTTTATTTGTAATACCTTATTAATTATGTTAAATAAAACTTCCTAATTAAACAATTCCATGTTTTATTTTACTTATCCTTTCTAAAACAAAATTGACCTCTACTATCATTATTTGTAACCTTTGGTGTATTTACAAAAACTTAATTTTAACATTGAATACTCTTTAGACTTATCTATGCAAATATGACCTGGCTTATCTCTTGGGTCAACATCGAACAAATTTTAATAAAATAATTTTAACCTAACAGCCACATCAAGCTTCTAGTTGCTGACGTCATTGTCGATCACTTCTTCATAAAACACACATTTTTTTTTTTAATAAAAATTACACCTAAACTAGGTGAGCTTAGGTGAGCGCAGAAATTGTGACAGGTGCATTCGTTCATTTTTTTTTTTTTTTACCTGAGGGTTAGGGCCCGTTTGGTCAACAACCACCAGTCGAAAGCTTCTGGTTATTGATGTCATTGACAATCATAATTCTTAGTACTTCTTGTAGAAATTACGTCACGTCTTTGCTGAAGAAGTAGGGCCACGCCTAATCTTTGGTCACTGTCGATGGTACGCATACCATCCAGTGTCACAGCGTATTGTGTATATTACTACTCTTATTGCTTTGAACCCCCGTGAATGACTGAATCAATAGCTCGATTGTCGGCTATTTATAGTAAATTTGAGTGCTAAAACAGTAATAAGTTTGTTCTTGTTGGTATAATATATTTAGTTCTGGAGCATATAAATTATATTTTTACACTATTTAAGATGTTACTGAGAGGTTTTTCAAAAATTTAAAAAGAATATTTAGAGACTTTAGTACTTGGAATTTAAATATAAATTACATTTATGTCTTAATTCCTCATGCAGTGGGACCTGTACAACGCACAAAACAGATACTGAGCCCCTACGTAATGGCTTGTGATTGTATGTTTCGGTAATATTTGCAACTTAATATATAGTCGCCAGTCAAAATGTTGGGTTCTCTAACATCATCAAATGTTTGCAGAAAATACAGTGTGTTTAGTAGTGATAGTTGGCCGTTTGTTTGAATAATTTTAGCACGAGATCTTATTGATATTTAACAGCAATAATGTATAATTTTCTTCTTCATGAAACATACAGTGTGGCTTATAATTTGCGCATTTAATGACTTTGATTATATGATTAGTTGTTTATAACATTTTGTTAAATGTGTTCTTAAAAGGCCACAATTTCATCGTGAATATATATTTTAGAGAATTTGTGGGGGATCTGGAAGGTCTTTGTATACTTACTTTATATCTTCCCTGTATAGATTTTTGTATAAAATTATGCAAGTAATTATCTGTTCAAGAAATACATTTTTACATATAAATGACCCAATATTTGTTGTTGTAAATTACTTGTAGCCAATTAGCATAAATAAATCATTATCTAGACAAGCCTCGTGTATAATTAGTGTTTTGCATAATGATGCTACATTTTTTTTGGTTTTAATAATTATTAAATAATATTGGATTCTTTTGATTCCTAAATAAAGCAAAATACCCGAACTTGACTTGTCTTGGTTGGCTAGCCATCCGCAAGCTTCTTAAATGATTTTAAACAATTGGTAATTTTCTATAATCATTAATTCGTATGTAATCATTCTTTAGTTAGACTGATAAGTTTTTGGTTATAATAATAAGGTAATTTATTTTTAATACTGTGCATGGTAAAATGTTCCTTTTTTATACAAAACTACTTTTAATACACCCCTGTATGTATTGTTTGGTGTATACCTATATATTTTTGGTAATATATTTGTTTGATGTACTTAACTGTTTTGTTTCTTTATCGGGGTTGTTTTCTGTGACAGAGAGGACAACAGAGTCCGTTCCAGGTTATCAGGCCAACAGGGTCTGTTCAGGCCAACAGGGTCTGTTGGACAGGGTTCATAATACGTTTAATCTGATTCCCCACAGAGCAGTTTATATTACGATACTTTTTTTTGTTAAATCTGATGTCTTTGTTTTTAATTATCGGCTAAAAGGCTTAACGCTTCGGCTAATTACTGATTTTTAGTTTATACTATCTATTCATAAGAAACGTTGCAGCCCTTTCGGGGTGAATGATTGTAAAATAATATTGAAAGCTGATGCTCGCGTTGCATAACAGATGGGTGAATGCACAAGATTGATAATATTTTCCTACGCTTATAATATTTATTTTTTATGTGAAACACTGGTTACCTAACTTCAGGTAGTACTCAGATATCAATTAGTTTGTTTTACTAAGTATATGAAACAGCCTGGTTTACCCTAATTTTGTACATTATAAAATACCACCATGATCCCACTTAAGGACCTTTTGTTCCAGCAATCTATTCAGATGTGCCCCCGTGGTTTCACGTTGTCAAACATTGTTTAACAGTTTTAAGGTATATGCTCCCGTAGCGTATCTCGCAAGGCTTTGAGGTTCGACCCCATAGGTTTATGGTTCAATTCCCGCTGACTGCCCAAACTTTTTTTCTGTTATTATTTATTCATTATGTTGTTCAATATTGATTATTTAGATAGATGTTCAGGTTAGGTACTTGGGTTTGGGTACTATTGAGAACGTGGTATGCCATCTCTCCTCCGCTAGGGGGCGCCTCTACAATTAATCGTTCACTGTCACGTACTAAAGGGGGTTTGGGGGGGCTCCGCGGGTACTTGGTTCCATGGGGTATACTGTTAGGTTAGAATCTTGAAATAATGAGGGCTGGTAATACCAGGGGCCCCCACTTAGGTTAAGACGGATCCTGTATTACCGACAACGAGCGGTTGTGACGTCAGACACTAGATGGCGATAGTAGCTGGGTTCCACTCGGGTTAAGAGAGGATGGCGACTTCCAGGAAAAGTGCCACGCCCTAAAATGGCCCGAAAAATGCAGATTTCAGCGCAATGTTATTTCTTATGGGATTTGCATTGTTATACTACTAATTACCTTCGTTCGTTTGGAACTGAATCTAAAAATGATAGAAGCTCATATAATGACCATTTTGGGCGCTTAATAGCTGGCTGCCCTGTGGTAGTCTTTTGGCTTTTCTTAATTTTTAAATAAGAATCTCTAATACATTTCCATCTTTTTTTGCAATCGTCCACTAAAATTCAATTTATAACAGTTCCTAACTTATTACTTTTCATATTTTACAATGCTATAGCTAAGTAACTTAATTTTTTTACAGGTTTATGGCTACAGGAGAGTCATATCGATCAATGTCGTTTGCATTTCGCATTTCACACAGTTACATCAGCGTTTTAATGAAAGATGTTTTGGGAGTTTTGCGACGACATCTAGTGCCACTATTACTACCATCGCCAAGTCATAATGTTTTAAAACAAAACTCTTCAAATTTTTATACGAAATGGAATTTTCCTCATTGTGTGGCAGCGATTGATGGAAAGCATGTAAGAATAAAGTGTCCAAATAAGGAGTACTTTTCTGTTGTGTTGCTTGCAATGGTAGATGCCGACTGCAAATTTGTCGCTGTTGATGTAGGATCGTATGGGAAAGAAGGAGACAGCGGTATTTTTGCAAAAAGTGATATGGGAAAACTGGTATACTCTGGACATTTCTTCCCTCCAGATGAAGAATTGCCTGGTTTAGGAAAAATAATGCCTTACATCATAGTAGGAGATGAAGCCTTCCCCCTGCATAAACACATAATGAAGCCATTTACCAGAGCAGCAGCACGAGGAAACAAAGAAAAAACCATATTTAATTATAGACTGTCTCGTGCACGTAGAGTTACCGAAAATGCCTTTGGCCTCCTTTCACAAGTTTTTCGCATTTTCAATACGCCGATTGCTGTTGCACCCGAGACTTGTGATGATTTAATATTATCAGCTTGCTGTCTCCATAATTTACTAAGAACGGCATATTTAGAACAATCTGGAAAACCGTACTTTGAAATTGATTCAACCGAACAACCGACCGTTGGCTTGGTACCATTAGTACGATTAGGGGGTTTTGCAAATAACGATGGTTTTGAAATCAGACAATATTTCGCCACATTTTTTAACAACCAAGGAAGTGTTGAATGGCAAGACAGGCATGCAATTAGGTTAAGTTCAATATAGTATGGCAATAAATTTGAATTTTTACTTACCACTCCTCTCACTCTCCTTTACGATAAGTTCCCATATATTGTCTTTTATATGTTGGTTTTTATAATCAACATTTTCACTATCATATATTGCTCTATTCGAACTGATTGCATTTATTAATTTTTCGTCTTCTATTGCCGAAAACTTCGGAGCCATTTTTAAATTTATTTATAATAAACAAAACACCCAATCGCTATCGACGGTGCGTTCAGACTGGTATATCAAGCAGTCATGCGCTGTCGGCAGCGCCGGGTAAATACGGCGGACGCGATGAGACGCGCTAAACAAACCATACTCATTAAAACACATGAATTGCAGTAGGCACCGTCGACGGCGACCGTCGACGGCGGCCGTTGACGGCTCCAGCGAAACCGTACCTTAACTGGCAAAAAACAGGGTGGAGGCGTTTTGCTAGCAATAAAAAAGACTTATGAGGTCCAACAGTGTAATACTCTTTGCGACTCTGCTAAAGCTCTGTGCGTAAAGGTTGGTCTGGGTAAAAATAGATTTGTCTGTGTGATTGTTGTGTACTTTGTACCTGGTAGTACTGCTGACCAGTACAGAGCTTTTTATAACTGTGTTGACACTAACCTATTAAATTGTAACTGTATAATATTGGGTGACTTCAATTTACCTGACTATGTTCATGATCTACCTAAAGAAACTCTGCGCGACTTAAAATATTTTTTATCCTTTACGGGCTTCACCCAGACTAATAGTATATGTAATGCTAATGGTGTTATTCTGGATCTTGTTATTTTCAGTCCCCTATTCAAGGAAGTACATGTCGCCTATGATGCGGACCCATTAGTACCAGTTGATAGACACCATCCGCCACTGGTTATGTAGTGTGATAGTACTTTTGTAGAGCATGAGTGTGAGCAGGTTGTGAACACTAAGTTTAATTTTAAAAGGGCTGACTTTGTTAGTTTTTTTTTATTTATTTATTTATTTATTTATTTCCAATCTTCCTGTTTGACAAAATATAAATTGTATAGGAATGGTCAACAAACATTCTTATAAACTAAAACTTAAATCTTAAATCTAAAATCTAGTATGTACAATTGATTGGGGGTCAGGACTGGCATGCTACTCTGGATTGCACTGATGTGAATGCAGCTGTGAGTGAACTTTATACCACTTTTCACAACATCTTTAGTACATGCGTTCCCTTAACAACTTAAGTAGGTAGGAATTTCCTGTTTGCTATGACGGTGGTATTATCAAGTTACTTAAGCAGAAAGAAAAATATTTTAAAAAATATACTAGACATAGGACTAATTATTGGCGTTGTAAATATTTATCTGCTAGGCGACTGTTGAAAAATAAAATAGCAGTTGCTCATAAAAACTATTTAATGAGGGTCGAGGAAAGCCTTAAGGAGAA
Organism: Polydrusus tereticollis; assembly: GCA_963920685.1. Lineage (NCBI taxonomy): Eukaryota > Metazoa > Arthropoda > Insecta > Coleoptera > Curculionidae > Polydrusus > Polydrusus tereticollis. The sequence goes on from OY987330.1 coordinate 92,612,718, forward strand.
TCCTAAGTATTTTTGGTCATATGTCAAATCACTAAAAGGTAACCCAGATTTGCCTGCTAGCTTGACTTTTGATAGTATTACTTTCAGGGGTGCGAAGGAAATTTCTGACGGATTTTCAACCTTCTTTGGGTCTGTATTTTCCCAGGCTGAACAATTTGTCAGCGAACATGTTGAACCTTTACAAAATTACTTCTGCTATATGCCAGTAACAAGGGAGGAAATTATGGTGGCCATACGAAAATTAAAGGGAAATAGGGCATTGGGACCCGATGGTTTACCGGGTTATATTTTAAAGGGATGTGGTGACTTACTTATTGACCCTCTTTTGCATATATTTAATCTGAGCCTTATGACAACTAGTTATCCGAATGTCTGGCGGGTAAGTAAAGTCATTCCTATTCATAAGTGCGGAGCAAGAAACGAAATAAATAATTACCGACCTATAAGCATTGTTAATGCAATATCAAAAATATTTGAAATAGTGTTGTTTAATAGAATATACGGTGAAGTGAAAGATTGTATTACTTCATGTCAGCATGGGTTCTTGCCGAAAAAGTCTACTTTAACAAACTTAATATCATTTTCTCAATACATTCATGATGCTCTAAGAAATAAATCGCAAGTAGAGGTCATTTTTACGGATATGGAAAAGGCATTCGACAAGATAAGGCATAGTGTTGTCATACAGTCATTAAAAAATATGACCGTAAATAGTAATTTAATTCTTTTGATTCAATCGTACCTCGCGAACCGGGTACAATATGTGGAAGTTAGGGGTGCAAAATCCAACATGTACAGGGTGTCCCAACGATAGAGTAAAGTAAGTTTTCGCTTAACTGATAATCTTTGTGACAAAATCGTATCCGCCATAAGGTAAGGTAGAAAAATGCGCACATTTTAAAAATATTGGAAATTCTTCAACTTCACGCGTGTTGTGGCGTATTCCATGTGCCAAGTTGAGTATATTACTCCTGTGGGTCCTCGGACACCACACCGCCACTCCATCTTCCTCCTGACGCCCCACAACTCCAAAGCGGTCTACCAGCGGCACCTCAGCTCCTCTTCGGATACTTTCCTTCAGGTCCCTGGCAGCCGGGTCCATTGCTTGCGCTCCAACGATCCCTAGGAGTGCGGTTATCCACCGCCCATCTCCTGGGGCCTCCTTCTCCAACTTGCCATGTAGCCACAAGACTGTTTCCCTATCTACTTCTTTTTGATGGGACACCACTTCAGGCACGTCATATTTCTTCAAAATTTCTACTTCTTCTTTAAAATGGGTCTTTGACCTAGGCGCATCGAAGGGCTTTAAGTCTTCCTTGCCTCTAACGGTCTGTTGCTCGGGCGCCATGAAGTGAACGGGTACGTCTACGTTCCCAGGTAGCTCCGACGTACGTTCACCACAATTTTTTATATGCTGACGATCAGCTAGTTCGATGTAAACTTCTTTTTCTTCCTCTTCACCCAGCATTCCCCACGGCTGTACATCTATACTCCACGACCAGAGATCCTCTTCTTCAGGCTTCGTTGTTAATGCCCTTTTTGAGCCACCCACGGGGTTTGGGTCGCTTGCCACTTCTATGCCACTCGGCCGGCAGTCGGTCGGAGGTTTAGGGAACCCTAACAGGTCCTGGACACCAAGTGCGGATTTGGCATCTCGGTCTGGGCCCTTTGCCACCTCCGTATCGTTGACGGAAAAGTCGTAGCTAACTCCCTGGAGTTCTGATTGTCCATTGGGTAGCGGAGAACCCATGGCATCGATGATCCAGGCCTCCAGGAAGCCGCTCGGCGAAGACGGTAGCAGCACGTCTTGCATTCGGTCTAAGACTGTTGCGAAATTTAAGGCCATGTGTCTGACTTCCAACAGCTTAGTTAAAACGTAATTAAAATATTTGAGTTTTATTCTAACTCTGTATAATATTTTATTTATTAACACTTTTTATGTCTAAGTATTTTTCCTAACTTATAAACACAAAATAAACAACTGCGTAATTTTTCCAAGATTTTTATTCATCCGATTTACGATGCTTTATTACTGCCAGAAAAGTCCCAGATTATGCTTTAGGAAACTTTTATTTAAATATACAAACAACTTTTAATTATTGTGAAAATAACTCATCATCTCGAGTTATGACGTCATATATTGACTGCAGCTAATTAGATCTTATTGCTTTGAACCCCCGTGAATGACTGAATCAATAGCTCGATTGTCGGCTATTTATAGTAAATTTGAGTGCTAAAACAGTAATAAGTTTGTTCTTGTTGGTATAATATATTTAGTTCTGGAGCATATAAATTATATTTTTACACTATTTAAGATGTTACTGAGAGGTTTTTCAAAAATTTAAAAAGAATATTTAGAGACTTTAGTACTTGGAATTTAAATATAAATTACATTTATGTCTTAATTCCTCATGCAGTGGGACCTGTACAACGCACAAAACAGATACTGAGCCCCTACGTAATGGCTTGTGATTGTATGTTTCGGTAATATTTGCAACTTAATATATAGTCGCCAGTCAAAATGTTGGGTTCTCTAACATCATCAAATGTTTGCAGAAAATACAGTGTGTTTAGTAGTGATAGTTGGCCGTTTGTTTGAATAATTTTAGCACGAGATCTTATTGATATTTAACAGCAATAATGTATAATTTTCTTCTTCATGAAACATACAGTGTGGCTTATAATTTGCGCATTTAATGACTTTGATTATATGATTAGTTGTTTATAACATTTTGTTAAATGTGTTCTTAAAAGGCCACAATTTCATCGTGAATATATATTTTAGAGAATTTGTGGGGGATCTGGAAGGTCTTTGTATACTTACTTTATATCTTCCCTGTATAGATTTTTGTATAAAATTATGCAAGTAATTATCTGTTCAAGAAATACATTTTTGCATATAAATGACCCAATATTTGTTGTTGTAAATTACTTGTAGCCAATTAGCATAAATAAATCATTATCTAGACAAGCCTCGTGTATAATTAGTGTTTTGCATAATGATGCTACATTTTTTTTGGTTTTAATAATTATTAAATAATATTGGATTCTTTTGATTCCTAAATAAAGCAAAATACCCGAACTTGACTTGTCTTGGTTGGCTAGCCATCCGCAAGCTTCTTAAATGATTTTAAACAATTGGTAATTTTCTATAATCATTAATTCGTATGTAATCATTCTTTAGTTAGACTGATAAGTTTTTGGTTATAATAATAAGGTAATTTATTTTTAATACTGTGCATGGTAAAATGTTCCTTTTTTATACAAAACTACTTTTAATACACCCCTGTATGTATTGTTTGGTGTATACCTATATATTTTTGGTAATATATTTGTTTGATGTACTTAACTGTTTTGTTTCTTTATCGGGGTTGTTTTCTGTGACAGAGAGGACAACAGAGTCCGTTCCAGGTTATCAGGCCAACAGGGTCTGTTCAGGCCAACAGGGTCTGTTGGACAGGGTTCATAATACGTTTAATCTGATTCCCCACAGAGCAGTTTATATTACGATACTTTTTTTTGTTAAATCTGATGTCTTTGTTTTTAATTATCGGCTAAAAGGCTTAACGCTTCGGCTAATTACTGATTTTTAGTTTATACTATCTATTCATAAGAAACGTTGCAGCCCTTTCGGGGTGAATGATTGTAAAATAATATTGAAAGCTGATGCTCGCGTTGCATAACAGATGGGTGAATGCACAAGATTGATAATATTTTCCTACGCTTATAATATTTATTTTTTATGTGAAACACTGGTTACCTAACTTCAGGTAGTACTCAGATATCAATTAGTTTGTTTTACTAAGTATATGAAACAGCCTGGTTTACCCTAATTTTGTACATTATAAAATACCACCATGATCCCACTTAAGGACCTTTTGTTCCAGCAATCTATTCAGATGTGCCCCCGTGGTTTCACGTTGTCAAACATTGTTTAACAGTTTTAAGGTATATGCTCCCGTAGCGTATCTCGCAAGGCTTTGAGGTTCGACCCCATAGGTTTATGGTTCAATTCCCGCTGACTGCCCAAACTTTTTTTCTGTTATTATTTATTCATTATGTTGTTCAATATTGATTATTTAGATAGATGTTCAGGTTAGGTACTTGGGTTTGGGTACTATTGAGAACGTGGTATGCCATCTCTCCTCCGCTAGGGGGCGCCTCTACAATTAATCGTTCACTGTCACGTACTAAAGGGGGTTTGGGGGGGCTCCGCGGGTACTTGGTTCCATGGGGTATACTGTTAGGTTAGAATCTTGAAATAATGAGGGCTGGTAATACCAGGGGCCCCCACTTAGGTTAAGACGGATCCTGTATTACCGACAACGAGCGGTTGTGACGTCAGACACTAGATGGCGATAGTAGCTGGGTTCCACTCGGGTTAAGAGAGGATGGCGACTTCCAGGAAAAGTGCCACGCCCTAAAATGGCCCGAAAAATGCAGATTTCAGCGCAATGTTATTTCTTATGGGATTTTGAGTTAGTATTAACATTGTTATACTACTAATTACCTTCGTTCGTTTGGAACTGAATCTAAAAATGATAGAAGCTCATATAATGACCATTTTGGGCGCTTAATAGCTGGCTGCCCTGTGGTAGTCTTTTGGCTTTTCTTAATTTTTAAATAAGAATCTCTAATACATTTCCATCTTTTTTTGCAATCGTCCACTAAAATTCAATTTATAACAGTTCCTAACTTATTACTTTTCATATTTTACAATGCTATAGCTAAGTAACTTAATTTTTTTACAGGTTTATGGCTACAGGAGAGTCATATCGATCAATGTCGTTTGCATTTCGCATTTCACACAGTTACATCAGCGTTTTAATGAAAGATGTTTTGGGAGTTTTGCGACGACATCTAGTGCCACTATTACTACCATCGCCAAGTCATAATGTTTTAAAACAAAACTCTTCAAATTTTTATACGAAATGGAATTTTCCTCATTGTGTGGCAGCGATTGATGGAAAGCATGTAAGAATAAAGTGTCCAAATAAGGAGTACTTTTCTGTTGTGTTGCTTGCAATGGTAGATGCCGACTGCAAATTTGTCGCTGTTGATGTAGGATCGTATGGGAAAGAAGGAGACAGCGGTATTTTTGCAAAAAGTGATATGGGAAAACTGGTATACTCTGGACATTTCTTCCCTCCAGATGAAGAATTGCCTGGTTTAGGAAAAATAATGCCTTACATCATAGTAGGAGATGAAGCCTTCCCCCTGCATAAACACATAATGAAGCCATTTACCAGAGCAGCAGCACGAGGAAACAAAGAAAAAACCATATTTAATTATAGACTGTCTCGTGCACGTAGAGTTACCGAAAATGCCTTTGGCCTCCTTTCACAAGTTTTTCGCATTTTCAATACGCCGATTGCTGTTGCACCCGAGACTTGTGATGATTTAATATTATCAGCTTGCTGTCTCCATAATTTACTAAGAACGGCATATTTAGAACAATCTGGAAAACCGTACTTTAAAATTGATTCAACCGAACAACCGACCGTTGGCTTGGTACCATTAGTACGATTAGGGGGTTTTGCAAATAACGATGGTTTTGAAATCAGACAATATTTCGCCACATTTTTTAACAACCAAGGAAGTGTTGAATGGCAAGACAGGCATGCAATTAGGTTAAGTTCAATATAGTATGGCAATAAATTTGAATTTTTACTTACCACTCCTCTCACTCTCCTTTACGATAAGTTCCCATATATTGTCTTTTAATCAAGAGGGTAGTCGTTGCTGACTAGTTGAGAAATACACTAGTAAATATTGGGGACTGCAGCAAATGAAAGAGTACTCTTTAAAGTTATTCCAAGCTTTCGGAAATCGTAAATTTTATTTCCATCTTCAGGGAGACTACAAATTTACATAAAATAATATTAGGAGATTTGTTCAAATTAATAATTAAATGTTTTTACTTACAACTTTGGTGAGATTGTTCATATAGATGTTAATATAATAATTATTAATAAAAGACATTCGAACAGGAAAACGTGTTGAAAATCCAAGTCAATCATAAATACAACTACAGTTCAGAAATAATATTAAAAACATTGTATATGGACGAAGAAACACACAATTTAAAATAAAATCAAACTTAGTTGTTCACATTTTTAAAAAATTCGTTAATTATTTGAAATTATGGAAATATTAAGCGGGAAAACATGACTTGCGTGTCACCATCTTAAGTGACTGAATAGGTTAGGAAATACTGTCGTTTTTATATGTCATTGAAATTTGTCAGAATTAATTATAATGCGGTTTGTATCAAGATAATATTGAATTGAGAAGATTCGGATTTAAGTGTTATCATGCAGCATACTTGAAAAATCGTTGTACTGCATTATACGAGGTTCGAAATGTTATCATTGATATTGGTATTGATTGTTAGTAAATTTTTGTCTAAATGAAGCAGGTATGAGTAGATTACACTTAAATGTTGGATATCCGTTCTTTTATTCATACTATTAGGTTCCTGTGCAATAAATGTCATTTCCAAAAACAATCTTTTTTTATAGTTAGTTTGTGAGGTTAAAATCTCAGCTGAATTGAAATTGATGTTATGGTCCAAATTATTTGCATGTTCTGCAAGGGCACATCTCTCTGGATGGTGTCTACAGTCACTCTTGTGGTTCGTGATCCTACTAGACAAGTGTCTAGTAGTTTGACCTATGTATACTTTATTGCAGTCTGCACAAGGGATTTTGTAGACAACATCTGATAATTGATTAGACTGTGTTTTGTCTTTGATTTTTGAGTGAATAGAGTTTATTGTAAGTACAGGTTTGTATGCAATCTTTATATCATTAATTTCTCTGAATAGTCTAGATAATTTTGGGGTGACTTCCTTTATGTAAGGCAATGAAGTGAATTTAAAGTTTAAAGTTGCTTCAGTTATATTCCTGTTTGCATTTTGGATATCGTTCATGTTAGGTGCTTGTGTTATGGTGGAAGACGTGCTGAACATTATCTTTTTTACCAGGGTGGCAGGGTATGAGTTATTGATGAATAGTTGGAGGAGGATTTTAAGGTTCTTATTTAGAAAAGATGGATGTGAAATTTTCGAAACTCTCGTTTTCATTTGTTTTATTAAGTTCACTTTAACGCTGTGTTTATGGTAGGAATGATAGTTTAAATATCTACCTGCACTACAAGGTTTTTGGTAGCAGTCTATGGCAATTGTGTTGTCTATATTGCGTATAAATCTGGTATCTAGGAACGGAACTGAATGAGAGTCATCTTCCGTTTCTATTGTGAACTGAATATATTGATCATAGTCATTGAGAGTCTCTACTATTTCAGTTATGCCATCTGCAGGAAGTGCAAGGATGATATCGTCAACATATTTTTTTTAAAAAGAAGGGTTTGAAAGAAAGAACTGGTAAGACAACGTCCAACAGGTCGTCCATGACATAGTTGGCCAAAATAGGTGATATTGATGCACCCATAGGTGTTCCAAAAGTTTGTCTATAGAAAGAATTATTGAAAGAAAAGTAAGTATTTTCGAATAGAAATGATATTATGTCTAAAAAAGTTTCTCTGTTGATATTGCAGAAATTACTGATGCGGTGCCAATTTTTGTGAATCGCTTTTTTTGCAGCGTCAAGATAAACGTTGCTGAAGAGGGAGACCACGTCCAAGCTTGCCAGGACATAATTTGTAGGCAATTGTAAGTTATTGTAAGTGTTGGCTATTTCAAAAGAATCTCTGATGTAATATTCATTATTATAATCATATGCTTTTGTGAGAATGTCTGTAATAAAACCTGCAATAAACTCGGTGGGTGCGCCTATGGACGCGACAATAGGTCTTACTGAAAGAGTGGGTTTATGAATTTTTGGAAGTGAATAAAATTTTGGAGAAATGCCCTTGTAGTTAATTAGTTTCTTTTTTGTAGGTTCATCTATTTGGTTGGTATTATGTAGTTTTTTTATTAAATTGTTACATTTGGTTTGAATAGACGATGTAGGGTCATTACGTAATTTAGTGTAGGATGAATTGTTAGTGATAATGTCGTCTGACAATTCAATATATTGTGTTTTGTTCATGACCACTGTAACATTACCCTTGTCTGATCTTGTTAAAATTAGATTAGGGTTATCTTTAAAAACCTTTTTTGATTTATTGTATAGATTATGGATTAATGAATTTTGTTTTATGTTAGTATGTATGTGGTTGGTAATGACATTTGTCGCTCGTGCTATTGTGATGTTTCTGAGGGATGCATCATCAATAGAAGAAGTGATGTAATCAATATCTGCTAAAACATTTTTAATTGATATATCTTTGCCTAGAGTAGGCTCAATGCTAAATTTTGGGCCTAGAGATAAAAAACTCTGTACATCAGTCGGAATTTGTGTGTCTGAAATATTTTTTATCCATTGAGGTTTAGTGTTTAGTATTTTATTGATTTGATTGTTATGTAATTTATTTAACTTATTGATATTTTTAGTTTTAATTTTATAGAAAAGTCTGTTATAGTTACTATGTTGTCTACCAGAAAAGTTGTTATAAATGGCCTCATTAGTTTGATTGATAATATCATTTTTTAATGAAGTCAACGATGTTTCAAGTTTGTTTATGATTCTATGGTTAGTGTTTATTTCAATATTTATTAATTTATTTCTCAACCTACGATTGTATTCCACTGCATTATGTGCGTCTTGTCTAAGGAGTAGATTCTCCACTAGGCCTGTAGAAGCTGTAATATGTTGTGGCCTGATGTCCTTTTGTCTGCATTGTAGAAGAAAGGATCTGCGGTTGTATTCTTTAGCCAATTTCATCTTGGTTTTGACCCACAGTTTCAACACCCTTACTGCTCCGTCTCCATATGTAGCCGAGATGGTCTGGTAAAACCCCATACCTGATATTAATCGAGAGGGTAGTCGTTGCTGACTAGTTGAGAAATACACTAGTAAATATTGGGGACTGCAGCAAATGAAAGAGTACTCTTTAAAGTTATTCCAAGCTTTCGGAAATCGTAAATTTTATTTCCATCTTCAGGGAGACTACAAATTTACATAAAATAATATTAGGAGATTTGTTCAAATTAATAATTAAATGTTTTTACTTACAACTTTGGTGAGATTGTTCATATAGATGTTAATATAATAATTATTAATAAAAGACATTCGAACAGGAAAACGTGTTGAAAATCCAAGTCAATCATAAATACAACTACAGTTCAGAAATAATATTAAAAACATTGTATATGGACGAAGAAACACACAATTTAAAATAAAATCAAACTTAGTTGTTCACATTTTTAAAAAATTCGTTAATTATTTGAAATTATGGAAATATTAAGCGGGAAAACATGACTTGCGTGTCACCATCTTAAGTGACTGAATAGGTTAGGAAATACTGTCGTTTTTATATGTCATTGAAATTTGTCAGAATTAATTATAATGCGGTTTGTATCAAGATAATATTGAATTGAGAAGATTCGGATTTAAGTGTTATCATGCAGCATACTTGAAAAATCGTTGTACTGCATTATACGAGGTTCGAAATGTTATCATTGATATTGGTATTGATTGTTAGTAAATTTTTGTCTAAATGAAGCAGGTATGAGTAGATTACACTTAAATGTTGGATATCCGTTCTTTTATTCATACTATTAGGTTCCTGTGCAATAAATGTCATTTCCAAAAACAATCTTTTTTTTATAGTTAGTTTGTGAGGTTAAAATCTCAGCTGAATTGAAATTGATGTTATGGTCCAAATTATTTGCATGTTCTGCAAGGGCACATCTCTCTGGATGGTGTCTACAGTCACTCTTGTGGTTCGTGATCCTACTAGACAAGGGTCTAGTAGTTTGACCTATGTATACTTTATTGCAGTCTGCACAAGGGATTTTGTAGACAACATCTGATAATTGATTAGACTGTGTTTTGTCTTTGATTTTTGAGTGAATAGAGTTTATTGTAAGTACAGGTTTGTATGCAATCTTTATATCATTAATTTCTCTGAATAGTCTAGATAATTTTGGGGTGACTTCCTTTATGTAAGGCAATGAAGTGAATTTAAAGTTTAAAGTTGCTTCAGTTATATTCCTGTTTGCATTTTGGATATCGTTCATGTTAGGTGCTTGTGTTATGGTGGAAGACGTGCTGAACAGTATCTTTTTTACCAGGGTGGCAGGGTATGAGTTATTGATGAATAGTTGGAGGAGGATTTTAAGGTTCTTATTTAGGAAAGATGGATGTGAAATTTTCGAAACTCTCGTTTTCATTTGTTTTATTAAGTTCACTTTAACGCTGTGTTTATGGTAGGAATGATAGTTTAAATATCTACCTGCACTACAAGGTTTTTGGTACCAGTCTATGGCAATTGTGTTGTCTATATTGCGTATAAATCTGGTATCTAGGAACGGAACTGAATGAGAGTCATCTTCCGTTTCTATTGTGAACTGAATATATTGATCATAGTCATTGAGAGTCTCTACTATTTCAGTTATGCCATCTGCAGGAAGTGCAAGGATGATATCGTCAACATATTTTTTTAAAAAGAAGGGTTTGAAAGAAAGAACTGGTAAGACAATGTCCAACAGGTCGTCCATGACATAGTTGGCTAAAATAGGTGATATTGATGCACCCATAGGTGTTCCAAAAGTTTGTCTATAGAAAGAATTATTGAAAGAAAAGTAAGTATTTTCGAATAGAAATGATATTATGTCTAAAAAAGTTTCTCTGTTGATATTGCAGAAATTACTGATGCGGTGCCAATTTTTGTGAATCGCTTTTTTTGCAGCGTCAAGATAAACGTTGCTGAAGAGGGAGACCACGTCCAAGCTTGCCAGGACATAATTTGTAGGCAATTGTAAGTTATTGTAAGTGTTGGCTATTTCAAAAGAATCTCTGATGTAATATTCATTATTATAATCATATGCTTTTGTGAGAATGTCTGTAATAAAACCTGCAATAAACTCGGTGGGTGCGCCTATGGACGCGACAATAGGTCTTACTGAAAGAGTGGGTTTATGAATATTTGGAAGTGAATAAAATTTTGGAGAAATGCCCTTGTAGTTAGTTAGTTTCTTTTTTGTAGGTTCATCTATTTGGTTGGTATTATGTAGTTTTTTTATTAAATTGTTACATTTGGTTTGAATAGACGATGTAGGGTCATTACGTAATTTAGTGTAGGATGAATTGTTACTGATAATGTCGTCTGACAATTCAATATATTGTGTTTTGTTCATGACCACTGTAACATTACCCTTGTCTGATCTTGTTAAAATTAGATTAGGGTTATCTTTAAGAAACTTTTTTGATTTATTGTATAGATTATGGATTAATGAATTTTGTTTTATGTTAGTATGTATGTGGTTGGTAATGACATTTGTCGCTCGTGCTATTGTGATGTTTCTGAGGGATGCATCATCAATAGAAGAAGTGATGTAATCAATATCTGCTAAAACATTTTTAATTGATATATCTTTGCCTAGAGTAGGCTCAATGCTAAATTTTGGGCCTAGAGATAAAAAACTCTGTACATCAGTCGGAATTTGTGTGTCTGAAATATTTTTTATCCATTGAGGTTTAGTGTTTAGTATTTTATTGATTTGATTGTTATGTAATTTATTTAACTTATTGATATTTTTAGTTTTAATTTTATAGAAAAGTCTGTTATAGTTACTATGTTGTCTACCAGAAAAGTTGTTATAAATGGCCTCATTAGTTTGATTGATAATATCATTTTTTAATGAAGTCAACGATGTTTCAAGTTTGTTTATGATTCTATGGTTAGTGTTTATTTCAATATTTATTAATTTATTTCCCAACCTACGATTGTATTCCACTGCATTATGTGCGTCTTGTCTAAGGAGTAGATTCTCCACTAGGCCTGTAGAAGCTGTAATATGTTGTGGCCTGATGTCCTTTTGTCTGCATTGTAGAAGAAAGGATCTGCGGTTGTATTCTTTAGCCAATTTCATCTTGGTTTTGACCCACAGTTTCAACACCCTTACTGCTCCGTCTCCATATGTAGCCGAGATGGTCTGGTAAACCCCATACCTGATATTAATCGAGAGGGTAGTCGTTGCTGACTAGTTGAGAAATACACTAGTAAATATTGGGGACTGCAGCAAATGAAAGAGTACTCTTTAAAGTTATTCCAAGCTTTCGGAAATCGTAAATTTTATTTCCATCTTCAGGGAGACTACAAATTTACATAAAATAATATTAGGAGATTTGTTCAAATTAATAATTAAATGTTTTTACTTACAACTTTGGTGAGATTGTTCATATAGATGTTAATATAATAATTATTAATAAAAGACATTCGAACAGGAAAACGTGTTGAAAATCCAAGTCAATCATAAATACAACTACAGTTCAGAAATAATATTAAAAACATTGTATATGGACGAAGAAACACACAATTTAAAATAAAATCAAACTTAGTTGTTCACATTTTTAAAAAATTCGTTAATTATTTGAAATTATGGAAATATTAAGCGGGAAAACATGACTTGCGTGTCACCATCTTAAGTGACTGAATAGGTTAGGAAATACTGTCGTTTTTATATGTCATTGAAATTTGTCAGAATTAATTATAATGCGGTTTGTATCAAGATAATATTGAATTGAGAAGATTCGGATTTAAGTGTTATCATGCAGCATACTTGAAAAATCGTTGTACTGCATTATACGAGGTTCGAAATGTTATCATTGATATTGGTATTGATTGTTAGTAAATTTTTGTCTAAATGAAGCAGGTATGAGTAGATTACACTTAAATGTTGGATATCCGTTCTTTTATTCATACTATTAGGTTCCTGTGCAATAAATGTCATTTCCAAAAACAATCTTTTTTTATAGTTAGTTTGTGAGGTTAAAATCTCAGCTGAATTGAAATTGATGTTATGGTCCAAATTATTTGCATGTTCTGCAAGGGCACATCTCTCTGGATGGTGTCTACAGTCACTCTTGTGGTTCGTGATCCTACTAGACAAGGGTCTAGTAGTTTGACCTATGTATACTTTATTGCAGTCTGCACAAGGGATTTTGTAGACAACATCTGATAATTGATTAGACTGTGTTTTGTCTTTGATTTTTGAGTGAATAGAGTTTATTGTAAGTACAGGTTTGTATGCAATCTTTATATCATTAATTTCTCTGAATAGTCTAGATAATTTTGGGGTGACTTCCTTTATGTAAGGCAATGAAGTGAATTTAAAGTTTAAAGTTGCTTCAGTTATATTCCTGTTTGCATTTTGGATATCGTTCATGTTAGGTGCTTGTGTTATGGTGGAAGACGTGCTGAACAGTATCTTTTTTACCAGGGTGGCAGGGTATGAGTTATTGATGAATAGTTGGAGGAGGATTTTAAGGTTCTTATTTAGGAAAGATGGATGTGAAATTTTCGAAACTCTCGTTTTCATTTGTTTTATTAAGTTCACTTTAACGCTGTGTTTATGGTAGGAATGATAGTTTAAATATCTACCTGCACTACAAGGTTTTTGGTACCAGTCTATGGCAATTGTGTTGTCTATATTGCGTATAAATCTGGTATCTAGGAACGGAACTGAATGAGAGTCATCTTCCGTTTCTATTGTGAACTGAATATATTGATCATAGTCATTGAGAGTCTCTACTATTTCAGTTATGCCATCTGCAGGAAGTGCAAGGATGATATCGTCAACATATTTTTTTAAAAAGAAGGGTTCGAAAGAAAGAACTGGTAAGACAACGTCTACAGGCCTAGTGGAGAATCTACTCCTTAGACAAGACGCACATAATGCAGTGGAATACAATCGTAGGTTGGGAAATAAATTAATAAATATTGAAATAAACACTAACCATAGAATCATAAACAAACTTGAAACATCGTTGACTTCATTAAAAAATGATATTATCAATCAAACTAATGAGGCCATTTATAACAACTTTTCTGGTAGACAACATAGTAACTATAACAGACTTTTCTATAAAATTAAAACTAAAAATATCAATAAGTTAAATAAATTACATAACAATCAAATCAATAAAATACTAAACACTAAACCTCAATGGATAAAAAATATTTCAGACACACAAATTCCGACTGATGTACAGAGTTTTTTATCTCTAGGCCCAAAATTTAGCATTGAGCCTACTCTAGGCAAAGATATATCAATTAAAAATGTTTTAGCAGATATTGATTACATCACTTCTTCTATTGATGATGCATCCCTCAGAAACATCACAATAGCACGAGCGACAAATGTCATTACCAACCACATACATACTAACATAAAACAAAATTCATTAATCCATAATCTATACAATAAATCAAAAAAGTTTCTTAAAGATAACCCTAATCTAATTTTAACAAGATCAGACAAGGGTAATGTTACAGTGGTCATGAACAAAACACAATATATTGAATTGTCAGACGACATTATCAGTAACAATTCATCCTACACTAAATTACGTAATGACCCTACATCGTCTATTCAAACCAAATGTAACAATTTAATAAAAAAACTACATAATACCAACCAAATAGATGAACCTACAAAAAAGAAACTAACTAACTACAAGGGCATTTCTCCAAAATTTTATTCACTTCCAAAAATTCATAAACCCACTCTTTCAGTAAGACCTATTGTCGCGTCCATAGGCGCACCCACCGAGTTTATTGCAGGTGTTATTACAGACATTCTCACAAAAGCATATGATTATAATAATGAATATTACATCAGAGATTCTTTTGAAATAGCCAACACTTACAATAACTTACAATTGCCTACAAATTATGTCCTGGCAAGCTTGGACGTGGTCTCCCTCTTCAGCAACGTTTATCTTGACGCTGCAAAAAAAAAGCGATTCACAAAAATTGGCACCGCATCAGTAATTTCTGCAATATCAACAGAGAAACTTTTTTAGACATAATATCATTTCTATTCGAAAATACTTACTTTTCTTTCAATAATTCTTTCTATAGACAAACTTTTGGAACACCTATGGGTGCATCAATATCACCTATTTTGGCCAACTATGTCATGGACGACCTGTTGGACGTTGTCTTACCAGTTCTTTCTTTCAAACCCTTCTTTTTAAAAAAATATGTTGACGATATCATCCTTGCACTTCCTGCAGATGGCATAACTGAAATAGTAGAGACTCTCAATGACTATGATCAATATATTCAGTTCACAATAGAAACGGAAGATGACTCTCATTCAGTTCCGTTCCTAGATACCAGATTTATACGCAATATAGACAACACAATTGCCATAGACTGGTACCAAAAACCTTGTAGTGCAGGTAGATATTTAAACTATCATTCCTACCATAAACACAGCGTTAAAGTGAACTTAATAAAACAAATGAAAACGAGAGTTTCGAAAATTTCACATCCATCTTTCCTAAATAAGAACCTTAAAATCCTCCTCCAACTATTCATCAATAACTCATACCCTGCCACCCTGGTAAAAAAGATACTGTTCAGCACGTCTTCCACCATAACACAAGCACCTAACATGAACGATATCCAAAATGCAAACAGGAATATAACTGAAGCAACTTTAAACTTTAAATTCACTTCATTGCCTTACATAAAGGAAGTCACCCCAAAATTATCTAGACTATTCAGAGAAATTAATGATATAAAGATTGCATACAAACCTGTACTTACAATAAACTCTATTCACTCAAAAATCAAAGACAAAACACAGTCTAATCAATTATCAGATGTTGTCTACAAAATCCCTTGTGCAGACTGCAATAAAGTATACATAGGTCAAACTACTAGACCCTTGTCTAGTAGGATCACGAACCACAAGAGTGACTGTAGACACCATCCAGAGAGATGTGCCCTTGCAGAACATGCAAATAATTTGGACCATAACATCAATTTCAATTCAGCTGAGATTTTAACCTCACAAACTAACTATAAAAAAAGATTGTTTTTGGAAATGACATTTATTGCACAGGAACCTAATAGTATGAATAAAAGAACGGATATCCAACATTTAAGTGTAATCTACTCATACCTGCTTCATTTAGACAAAAATTTACTAACAATCAATACCAATATCAATGATAACATTTCGAACCTCGTATAATGCAGTACAACGATTTTTCAAGTATGCTGCATGATAACACTTAAATCCGAATCTTCTCAATTCAATATTATCTTGATACAAACCGCATTATAATTAATTCTGACAAATTTCAATGACATATAAAAACGACAGTATTTCCTAACCTATTCAGTCACTTAAGATGGTGACACGCAAGTCATGTTTTCCCGCTTAATATTTCCATAATTTCAAATAATTAACGAATTTTTTAAAAATGTGAACAACTAAGTTTGATTTTATTTTAAATTGTGTGTTTCTTCGTCCATATACAATGTTTTTAATATTATTTCTGAACTGTAGTTGTATTTATGATTGACTTGGATTTTCAACACGTTTTCCTGTTCGAATGTCTTTTATTAATAATTATTATATTAACATCTATATGAACAATCTCACCAAAGTTGTAAGTAAAAACATTTAATTATTAATTTGAACAAATCTCCTAATATTATTTTATGTAAATTTGTAGTCTCCCTGAAGATGGAAATAAAATTTACGATTTCCGAAAGCTTGGAATAACTTTAAAGAGTACTCTTTCATTTGCTGCAGTCCCCAATATTTACTAGTGTATTTCTCAACTAGTCAGCAACGACTACCCTCTCGATTAATATCAGGTATGGGGTTTTACCAGACCATCTCGGCTACATATGGAGACGGAGCAGTAAGGGTGTTGAAACTGTGGGTCAAAACCAAGATGAAATTGGCTAAAGAATACAACCGCAGATCCTTTCTTCTACAATGCAGACAAAAGGACATCAGGCCACAACATATTACAGCTTCTACAGGCCTAGTGGAGAATCTACTCCTTAGACAAGACGCACATAATGCAGTGGAATACAATCGTAGGTTGGGAAATAAATTAATAAATATTGAAATAAACACTAACCATAGAATCATAAACAAACTTGAAACATCGTTGACTTCATTAAAAAATGATATTATCAATCAAACTAATGAGGCCATTTATAACAACTTTTCTGGTAGACAACATAGTAACTATAACAGACTTTTCTATAAAATTAAAACTAAAAATATCAATAAGTTAAATAAATTACATAACAATCAAATCAATAAAATACTAAACACTAAACCTCAATGGATAAAAAATATTTCAGACACACAAATTCCGACTGATGTACAGAGTTTTTTATCTCTAGGCCCAAAATTTAGCATTGAGCCTACTCTAGGCAAAGATATATCAATTAAAAATGTTTTAGCAGATATTGATTACATCACTTCTTCTATTGATGATGCATCCCTCAGAAACATCACAATAGCACGAGCGACAAATGTCATTACCAACCACATACATACTAACATAAAACAAAATTCATTAATCCATAATCTATACAATAAATCAAAAAAGTTTCTTAAAGATAACCCTAATCTAATTTTAACAAGATCAGACAAGGGTAATGTTACAGTGGTCATGAACAAAACACAATATATTGAATTGTCAGACGACATTATCAATAACAATTCATCCTACACTAAATTACGTAATGACCCTACATCGTCTATTCAAACCAAATGTAACAATTTAATAAAAAAACTACATAATACCAACCAAATAGATGAACCTACAAAAAAGAAACTAACTAACTACAAGGGCATTTCTCCAAAATTTTATTCACTTCCAAAAATTCATAAACCCACTCTTTCAGTAAGACCTATTGTCGCGTCCATAGGCGCACCCACCGAGTTTATTGCAGGTTTTATTACAGACATTCTCACAAAAGCATATGATTATAATAATGAATATTACATCAGAGATTCTTTTGAAATAGCCAACACTTACAATAACTTACAATTGCCTACAAATTATGTCCTGGCAAGCTTGGACGTGGTCTCCCTCTTCAGCAACGTTTATCTTGACGCTGCAAAAAAAAGCGATTCACAAAAATTGGCACCGCATCAGTAATTTCTGCAATATCAACAGAGAAACTTTTTTAGACATAATATCATTTCTATTCGAAAATACTTACTTTTCTTTCAATAATTCTTTCTATAGACAAACTTTTGGAACACCTATGGGTGCATCAATATCACCTATTTTGGCCAACTATGTCATGGACGACCTGTTGGACGTTGTCTTACCAGTTCTTTCTTTCAAACCCTTCTTTTTAAAAAAATATGTTGACGATATCATCCTTGCACTTCCTGCAGATGGCATAACTGAAATAGTAGAGACTCTCAATGACTATGATCAATATATTCAGTTCACAATAGAAACGGAAGATGACTCTCATTCAGTTCCGTTCCTAGATACCAGATTTATACGCAATATAGACAACACAATTGCCATAGACTGGTACCAAAAACCTTGTAGTGCAGGTAGATATTTAAACTATCATTCCTACCATAAACACAGCGTTAAAGTGAACTTAATAAAACAAATGATAACGAGAGTTTCGAAAATTTCACATCCATCTTTCCTAAATAAGAACCTTAAAATCCTCTTCCAACTATTCATCAATAACTCATACCCTGCCACCCTGGTAAAAAAGATACTGTTCAGCACGTCTTCCACCATAACACAAGCACCTAACATGAACGATATCCAAAATGCAAACAGGAATATAACTGAAGCAACTTTAAACTTTAAATTCACTTCATTGCCTTACATAAAGGAAGTCACCCCAAAATTATCTAGACTATTCAGAGAAATTAATGATATAAAGATTGCATACAAACCTGTACTTACAATAAACTCTATTCACTCAAAAATCAAAGACAAAACACAGTCTAATCAATTATCAGATGTTGTCTACAAAATCCCTTGTGCAGACTGCAATAAAGTATACATAGGTCAAACTACTAGACCCTTGTCTAGTAGGATCACGAACCACAAGAGTGACTGTAGACACCATCCAGAGAGATGTGCCCTTGCAGAACATGCAAATAATTTGGACCATAACATCAATTTCAATTCAGCTGAGATTTTAACCTCACAAACTAACTATAAAAAAAGATTGTTTTTGGAAATGACATTTATTGCACAGGAACCTAATAGTATGAATAAAAGAACGGATATCCAACATTTAAGTGTAATCTACTCATACCTGCTTCATTTAGACAAAAATTTACTAACAATCAATACCAATATCAATGATAACATTTCGAACCTCGTATAATGCAGTACAACGATTTTTCAAGTATGCTGCATGATAACACTTAAATCCGAATCTTCTCAATTCAATATTATCTTGATACAAACCGCATTATAATTAATTCTGACAAATTTCAATGACATATAAAAACGACAGTATTTCCTAACCTATTCAGTCACTTAAGATGGTGACACGCAAGTCATGTTTTCCCGCTTAATATTTCCATAATTTCAAATAATTAACGAATTTTTTAAAAATGTGAACAACTAAGTTTGATTTTATTTTAAATTGTGTGTTTCTTCGTCCATATACAATGTTTTTAATATTATTTCTGAACTGTAGTTGTATTTATGATTGACTTGGATTTTCAACACGTTTTCCTGTTCGAATGTCTTTTATTAATAATTATTATATTAACATCTATATGAACAATCTCACCAAAGTTGTAAGTAAAAACATTTAATTATTAATTTGAACAAATCTCCTAATATTATTTTATGTAAATTTGTAGTCTCCCTGAAGATGGAAATAAAATTTACGATTTCCGAAAGCTTGGAATAACTTTAAAGAGTACTCTTTCATTTGCTGCAGTCCCCAATATTTACTAGTGTATTTCTCAACTAGTCAGCAACGACTACCCTCTCGATTAATATCAGGTATGGGGTTTTACCAGACCATCTCGGCTACATATGGAGACGGAGCAGTAAGGGTGTTGAAACTGTGGGTCAAAACCAAGATGAAATTGGCTAAAGAATACAACCGCAGATCCTTTCTTCTACAATGCAGACAAAAGGACATCAGGCCACAACATATTACAGCTTCTACAGGCCTAGTGGAGAATCTACTCCTTAGACAAGACGCACATAATGCAGTGGAATACAATCGTAGGTTGGGAAATAAATTAATAAATATTGAAATAAACACTAACCATAGAATCATAAACAAACTTGAAACATCGTTGACTTCATTAAAAAATGATATTATCAATCAAACTAATGAGGCCATTTATAACAACTTTTCTGGTAGACAACATAGTAACTATAACAGACTTTTCTATAAAATTAAAACTAAAAATATCAATAAGTTAAATAAATTACATAACAATCAAATCAATAAAATACTAAACACTAAACCTCAATGGATAAAAAATATTTCAGACACACAAATTCCGACTGATGTACAGAGTTTTTTTATCTCTAGGCCCAAAATTTAGCATTGAGCCTACTCTAGGCAAAGATATATCAATTAAAAATGTTTTAGCAGATATTGATTACATCACTTCTTCTATTGATGATGCATCCCTCAGAAACATCACAATAGCACGAGCGACAAATGTCATTACCAACCACATACATACTAACATAAAACAAAATTCATTAATCCATAATCTATACAATAAATCAAAAAAGTTTCTTAAAGATAACCCTAATCTAATTTTAACAAGATCAGACAAGGGTAATGTTACAGTGGTCATGAACAAAACACAATATATTGAATTGTCAGACGACATTATCAGTAACAATTCATCCTACACTAAATTACGTAATGACCCTACATCGTCTATTCAAACCAAATGTAACAATTTAATAAAAAAACTACATAATACCAACCAAATAGATGAACCTACAAAAAAGAAACTAACTAACTACAAGGGCATTTCTCCAAAATTTTATTCACTTCCAAAAATTCATAAACCCACTCTTTCAGTAAGACCTATTGTCGCGTCCATAGGCGCACCCACCGAGTTTATTGCAGGTTTTATTACAGACATTCTCACAAAAGCATATGATTATAATAATGAATATTACATCAGAGATTCTTTTGAAATAGCCAACACTTACAATAACTTACAATTGCCTACAAATTATGTCCTGGCAAGCTTGGACGTGGTCTCCCTCTTCAGCAACGTTTATCTTGACGCTGCAAAAAAAGCGATTCACAAAAATTGGCACCGCATCAGTAATTTCTGCAATATCAACAGAGAAACTTTTTTAGACATAATATCATTTCTATTCGAAAATACTTACTTTTCTTTCAATAATTCTTTCTATAGACAAACTTTTGGAACACCTATGGGTGCATCAATATCACCTATTTTGGCCAACTATGTCATGGACGACCTGTTGGACGTTGTCTTACCAGTTCTTTCTTTCAAACCCTTCTTTTTAAAAAAATATGTTGACGATATCATCCTTGCACTTCCTGCAGATGGCATAACTGAAATAGTAGAGACTCTCAATGACTATGATCAATATATTCAGTTCACAATAGAAACGGAAGATGACTCTCATTCAGTTCCGTTCCTAGATACCAGATTTATACGCAATATAGACAACACAATTGCCATAGACTGGTACCAAAAACCTTGTAGTGCAGGTAGATATTTAAACTATCATTCCTACCATAAACACAGCGTTAAAGTGAACTTAATAAAACAAATGATAACGAGAGTTTCGAAAATTTCACATCCATCTTTCCTAAATAAGAACCTTAAAATCCTCTTCCAACTATTCATCAATAACTCATACCCTGCCACCCTGGTAAAAAAGATACTGTTCAGCACGTCTTCCACCATAACACAAGCACCTAACATGAACGATATCCAAAATGCAAACAGGAATATAACTGAAGCAACTTTAAACTTTAAATTCACTTCATTGCCTTACATAAAGGAAGTCACCCCAAAATTATCTAGACTATTCAGAGAAATTAATGATATAAAGATTGCATACAAACCTGTACTTACAATAAACTCTATTCACTCAAAAATCAAAGACAAAACACAGTCTAATCAATTATCAGATGTTGTCTACAAAATCCCTTGTGCAGACTGCAATAAAGTATACATAGGTCAAACTACTAGACCCTTGTCTAGTAGGATCACGAACCACAAGAGTGACTGTAGACACCATCCAGAGAGATGTGCCCTTGCAGAACATGCAAATAATTTGGACCATAACATCAATTTCAATTCAGCTGAGATTTTAACCTTACAAACTAACTATAAAAAAAGATTGTTTTTGGAAATGACATTTATTGCACAGGAACCTAATAGTATGAATAAAAGAACGGATATCCAACATTTAAGTGTAATCTACTCATACCTGCTTCATTTAGACAAAAATTTACTAACAATCAATACCAATATCAATGATAACATTTCGAACCTCGTATAATGCAGTACAACGATTTTTCAAGTATGCTGCATGATAACACTTAAATCCGAATCTTCTCAATTCAATATTATCTTGATACAAACCGCATTATAATTAATTCTGACAAATTTCAATGACATATAAAAACGACAGTATTTCCTAACCTATTCAGTCACTTAAGATGGTGACACGCAAGTCATGTTTTCCCGCTTAATATTTCCATAATTTCAAATAATTAACGAATTTTTTAAAAATGTGAACAACTAAGTTTGATTTTATTTTAAATTGTGTGTTTCTTCGTCCATATACAATGTTTTTAATATTATTTCTGAACTGTAGTTGTATTTATGATTGACTTGGATTTTCAACACGTTTTCCTGTTCGAATGTCTTTTATTAATAATTATTATATTAACATCTATATGAACAATCTCACCAAAGTTGTAAGTAAAAACATTTAATTATTAATTTGAACAAATCTCCTAATATTATTTTATGTAAATTTGTAGTCTCCCTGAAGATGGAAATAAAATTTACGATTTCCGAAAGCTTGGAATAACTTTAAAGAGTACTCTTTCATTTGCTGCAGTCCCCAATATTTACTAGTGTATTTCTCAACTAGTCAGCAACGACTACCCTCTCGATTAATATCAGGTATGGGGTTTTACCAGACCATCTCGGCTACATATGGAGACGGAGCAGTAAGGGTGTTGAAACTGTGGGTCAAAACCAAGATGAAATTGGCTAAAGAATACAACCGCAGATCCTTTCTTCTACAATGCAGACAAAAGGACATCAGGCCACAACATATTACAGCTTCTACAGGCCTAGTGGAGAATCTACTCCTTAGACAAGACGCACATAATGCAGTGGAATACAATCGTAGGTTGGGAAATAAATTAATAAATATTGAAATAAACACTAACCATAGAATCATAAACAAACTTGAAACATCGTTGACTTCATTAAAAAATGATATTATCAATCAAACTAATGAGGCCATTTATAACAACTTTTCTGGTAGACAACATAGTAACTATAACAGACTTTTCTATAAAATTAAAACTAAAAATATCAATAAGTTAAATAAATTACATAACAATCAAATCAATAAAATACTAAACACTAAACCTCAATGGATAAAAAATATTTCAGACACACAAATTCCGACTGATGTACAGAGTTTTTTTATCTCTAGGCCCAAAATTTAGCATTGAGCCTACTCTAGGCAAAGATATATCAATTAAAAATGTTTTAGCAGATATTGATTACATCACTTCTTCTATTGATGATGCATCCCTCAGAAACATCACAATAGCACGAGCGACAAATGTCATTACCAACCACATACATACTAACATAAAACAAAATTCATTAATCCATAATCTATACAATAAATCAAAAAAGTTTCTTAAAGATAACCCTAATCTAATTTTAACAAGATCAGACAAGGGTAATGTTACAGTGGTCATGAACAAAACACAATATATTGAATTGTCAGACGACATTATCAGTAACAATTCATCCTACACTAAATTACGTAATGACCCTACATCGTCTATTCAAACCAAATGTAACAATTTAATAAAAAAACTACATAATACCAACCAAATAGATGAACCTACAAAAAAGAAACTAACTAACTACAAGGGCATTTCTCCAAAATTTTATTCACTTCCAAAAATTCATAAACCCACTCTTTCAGTAAGACCTATTGTCGCGTCCATAGGCGCACCCACCGAGTTTATTGCAGGTTTTATTACAGACATTCTCACAAAAGCATATGATTATAATAATGAATATTACATCAGAGATTCTTTTGAAATAGCCAACACTTACAATAACTTACAATTGCCTACAAATTATGTCCTGGCAAGCTTGGACGTGGTCTCCCTCTTCAGCAACGTTTATCTTGACGCTGCAAAAAAAGCGATTCACAAAAATTGGCACCGCATCAGTAATTTCTGCAATATCAACAGAGAAACTTTTTTAGACATAATATCATTTCTATTCGAAAATACTTACTTTTCTTTCAATAATTCTTTCTATAGACAAACTTTTGGAACACCTATGGGTGCATCAATATCACCTATTTTGGCCAACTATGTCATGGACGACCTGTTGGACGTTGTCTTACCAGTTCTTTCTTTCAAACCCTTCTTTTTAAAAAAATATGTTGACGATATCATCCTTGCACTTCCTGCAGATGGCATAACTGAAATAGTAGAGACTCTCAATGACTATGATCAATATATTCAGTTCACAATAGAAACGGAAGATGACTCTCATTCAGTTCCGTTCCTAGATACCAGATTTATACGCAATATAGACAACACAATTGCCATAGACTGGTACCAAAAACCTTGTAGTGCAGGTAGATATTTAAACTATCATTCCTACCATAAACACAGCGTTAAAGTGAACTTAATAAAACAAATGAAAACGAGAGTTTCGAAAATTTCACATCCATCTTTCCTAAATAAGAACCTTAAAATCCTCCTCCAACTATTCATCAATAACTCATACCCTGCCACCCTGGTAAAAAAGATACTGTTCAGCACGTCTTCCACCATAACACAAGCACCTAACATGAACGATATCCAAAATGCAAACAGGAATATAACTGAAGCAACTTTAAACTTTAAATTCACTTCATTGCCTTACATAAAGGAAGTCACCCCAAAATTATCTAGACTATTCAGAGAAATTAATGATATAAAGATTGCATACAAACCTGTACTTACAATAAACTCTATTCACTCAAAAATCAAAGACAAAACACAGTCTAATCAATTATCAGATGTTGTCTACAAAATCCCTTGTGCAGACTGCAATAAAGTATACATAGGTCAAACTACTAGACCCTTGTCTAGTAGGATCACGAACCACAAGAGTGACTGTAGACACCATCCAGAGAGATGTGCCCTTGCAGAACATGCAAATAATTTGGACCATAACATCAATTTCAATTCAGCTGAGATTTTAACCTCACAAACTAACTATAAAAAAAGATTGTTTTTGGAAATGACATTTATTGCACAGGAACCTAATAGTATGAATAAAAGAACGGATATCCAACATTTAAGTGTAATCTACTCATACCTGCTTCATTTAGACAAAAATTTACTAACAATCAATACCAATATCAATGATAACATTTCGAACCTCGTATAATGCAGTACAACGATTTTTCAAGTATGCTGCATGATAACACTTAAATCCGAATCTTCTCAATTCAATATTATCTTGATACAAACCGCATTATAATTAATTCTGACAAATTTCAATGACATATAAAAACGACAGTATTTCCTAACCTATTCAGTCACTTAAGATGGTGACACGCAAGTCATGTTTTCCCGCTTAATATTTCCATAATTTCAAATAATTAACGAATTTTTTAAAAATGTGAACAACTAAGTTTGATTTTATTTTAAATTGTGTGTTTCTTCGTCCATATACAATGTTTTTAATATTATTTCTGAACTGTAGTTGTATTTATGATTGACTTGGATTTTCAACACGTTTTCCTGTTCGAATGTCTTTTATTAATAATTATTATATTAACATCTATATGAACAATCTCACCAAAGTTGTAAGTAAAAACATTTAATTATTAATTTGAACAAATCTCCTAATATTATTTTATGTAAATTTGTAGTCTCCCTGAAGATGGAAATAAAATTTACGATTTCCGAAAGCTTGGAATAACTTTAAAGAGTACTCTTTCATTTGCTGCAGTCCCCAATATTTACTAGTGTATTTCTCAACTAGTCAGCAACGACTACCCTCTCGATTAATATCAGGTATGGGGTTTTACCAGACCATCTCGGCTACATATGGAGACGGAGCAGTAAGGGTGTTGAAACTGTGGGTCAAAACCAAGATGAAATTGGCTAA
Organism: Polydrusus tereticollis; assembly: GCA_963920685.1. Taxonomy (NCBI): domain Eukaryota; kingdom Metazoa; phylum Arthropoda; class Insecta; order Coleoptera; family Curculionidae; genus Polydrusus; species Polydrusus tereticollis. The sequence goes on from OY987330.1 coordinate 92,638,954, forward strand.
AGAATACAACCGCAGATCCTTTCTTCTACAATGCAGACAAAAGGACATCAGGCCACAACATATTACAGCTTCTACAGGCCTAGTGGAGAATCTACTCCTTAGACAAGACGCACATAATGCAGTGGAATACAATCGTAGGTTGGGAAATAAATTAATAAATATTGAAATAAACACTAACCATAGAATCATAAACAAATTTGAAACATCGTTGACTTCATTAAAAAATGATATTATCAATCAAACTAATGAGGCCATTTATAACAACTTTTCTGGTAGACAACATAGTAACTATAACAGACTTTTCTATAAAATTAAAACTAAAAATATCAATAAGTTAAATAAATTACATAACAATCAAATCAATAAAATACTAAACACTAAACCTCAATGGATAAAAAATATTTCAGACACACAAATTCCGACTGATGTACAGAGTTTTTTATCTCTAGGCCCAAAATTTAGCATTGAGCCTACTCTAGGCAAAGATATATCAATTAAAAATGTTTTAGCAGATATTGATTACATCACTTCTTCTATTGATGATGCATCCCTCAGAAACATCACAATAGCACGAGCGACAAATGTCATTACCAACCACATACATACTAACATAAAACAAAATTCATTAATCCATAATCTATACAATAAATCAAAAAAGTTTCTTAAAGATAACCCTAATCTAATTTTAACAAGATCAGACAAGGGTAATGTTACAGTGGTCATGAACAAAACACAATATATTGAATTGTCAGACGACATTATCAGTAACAATTCATCCTACACTAAATTACGTAATGACCCTACATCGTCTATTCAAACCAAATGTAACAATTTAATAAAAAAACTACATAATACCAACCAAATAGATGAACCTACAAAAAAGAAACTAACTAACTACAAGGGCATTTCTCCAAAATTTTATTCACTTCCAAAAATTCATAAACCCACTCTTTCAGTAAGACCTATTGTCGCGTCCATAGGCGCACCCACCGAGTTTATTGCAGGTTTTATTACAGACATTCTCACAAAAGCATATGATTATAATAATGAATATTACATCAGAGATTCTTTTGAAATAGCCAACACTTACAATAACTTACAATTGCCTACAAATTATGTCCTGGCAAGCTTGGACGTGGTCTCCCTCTTCAGCAACGTTTATCTTGACGCTGCAAAAAAAGCGATTCACAAAAATTGGCACCGCATCAGTAATTTCTGCAATATCAACAGAGAAACTTTTTTAGACATAATATCATTTCTATTCGAAAATACTTACTTTTCTTTCAATAATTCTTTCTATAGACAAACTTTTGGAACACCTATGGGTGCATCAATATCACCTATTTTGGCCAACTATGTCATGGACGACCTGTTGGACGTTGTCTTACCAGTTCTTTCTTTCAAACCCTTCTTTTTAAAAAAATATGTTGACGATATCATCCTTGCACTTCCTGCAGATGGCATAACTGAAATAGTAGAGACTTTCAATGACTATGATCAATATATTCAGTTCACAATAGAAACGGAAGATGACTCTCATTCAGTTCCGTTCCTAGATACCAGATTTATACGCAATATAGACAACACAATTGCCATAGACTGGTACCAAAAACCTTGTAGTGCAGGTAGATATTTAAACTATCATTCCTACCATAAACACAGCGTTAAAGTGAACTTAATAAAACAAATGAAAACGAGAGTTTCGAAAATTTCACATCCATCTTTCCTAAATAAGAACCTTAAAATCCTCCTCCAACTATTCATCAATAACTCATACCCTGCCACCCTGGTAAAAAAGATACTGTTCAGCACGTCTTCCACCATAACACAAGCACCTAACATGAACGATATCCAAAATGCAAACAGGAATATAACTGAAGCAACTTTAAACTTTAAATTCACTTCATTGCCTTACATAAAGGAAGTCACCCCAAAATTATCTAGACTATTCAGAGAAATTAATGATATAAAGATTGCATACAAACCTGTACTTACAATAAACTCTATTCACTCAAAAATCAAAGACAAAACACAGTCTAATCAATTATCAGATGTTGTCTACAAAATCCCTTGTGCAGACTGCAATAAAGTATACATAGGTCAAACTACTAGACCCTTGTCTAGTAGGATCACGAACCACAAGAGTGACTGTAGACACCATCCAGAGAGATGTGCCCTTGCAGAACATGCAAATAATTTGGACCATAACATCAATTTCAATTCAGCTGAGATTTTAACCTCACAAACTAACTATAAAAAAAGATTGTTTTTGGAAATGACATTTATTGCACAGGAACCTAATAGTATGAATAAAAGAACGGATATCCAACATTTAAGTGTAATCTACTCATACCTGCTTCATTTAGACAAAAATTTACTAACAATCAATACCAATATCAATGATAACATTTCGAACCTCGTATAATGCAGTACAACGATTTTTCAAGTATGCTGCATGATAACACTTAAATCCGAATCTTCTCAATTCAATATTATCTTGATACAAACCGCATTATAATTAATTCTGACAAATTTCAATGACATATAAAAACGACAGTATTTCCTAACCTATTCAGTCACTTAAGATGGTGACACGCAAGTCATGTTTTCCCGCTTAATATTTCCATAATTTCAAATAATTAACGAATTTTTTAAAAATGTGAACAACTAAGTTTGATTTTATTTTAAATTGTGTGTTTCTTCGTCCATATACAATGTTTTTAATATTATTTCTGAACTGTAGTTGTATTTATGATTGACTTGGATTTTCAACACGTTTTCCTGTTCGAATGTCTTTTATTAATAATTATTATATTAACATCTATATGAACAATCTCACCAAAGTTGTAAGTAAAAACATTTAATTATTAATTTGAACAAATCTCCTAATATTATTTTATGTAAATTTGTAGTCTCCCTGAAGATGGAAATAAAATTTACGATTTCCGAAAGCTTGGAATAACTTTAAAGAGTACTCTTTCATTTGCTGCAGTCCCCAATATTTACTAGTGTATTGTCTTTTATATGTTGGTTTTTATAATCAACATTTTCACTATCATATATTGCTCTATTCGAACTGATTGCATTTATTAATTTTTCGTCTTCTATTGCCGAAAACTTCGGAGCCATTTTTAAATTTATTTATAATAAACAAAACACCCAATCGCTATCGACGGTGCGTTCAGACTGGTATATCAAGCAGTCATGCGCTGTCGGCAGCGCCGGGTAAATACGGCGGACGCGATGAGACGCGCTAAACAAACCATACTCATTAAAACACATGAATTGCAGTAGGCACCGTCGACGGCGACCGTCGACGGCGGCCGTTGACGGCTCCAGCGAAACCGTACCTTAACTGGCAAAAAACAGGGTGGAGGCGTTTTGCTAGCAATAAAAAAGACTTATGAGGTCCAACAGTGTAATACTCTTTGCGACTCTGCTAAAGCTCTGTGCGTAAAGGTTGGTCTGGGTAAAAATAGATTTGTCTGTGTGATTGTTGTGTACTTTGTACCTGGTAGTACTGCTGACCAGTACAGAGCTTTTTATAACTGTGTTGACACTAACCTATTAAATTGTAACTGTATAATATTGGGTGACTTCAATTTACCTGACTATGTTCATGATCTACCTAAAGAAACTCTGCGCGACTTAAAATATTTTTTATCCTTTACGGGCTTCACCCAGACTAATAGTATATGTAATGCTAATGGTGTTATTCTGGATCTTGTTATTTTCAGTCCCCTATTCAAGGAAGTACATGTCGCCTATGATGCGGACCCATTAGTACCAGTTGATAGACACCATCCGCCACTGGTTATGTAGTGTGATAGTACTTTTGTAGAGCATGAGTGTGAGCAGGTTGTGAACACTAAGTTTAATTTTAAAAGGGCTGACTTTGTTAGTTTTTTTTTATTTATTTATTTATTTATTTATTTCCAATCTTCCTGTTTGACAAAATATAAATTGTATAGGAATGGTCAACAAACATTCTTATAAACTAAAACTTAAATCTTAAATCTAAAATCTAGTATGTACAATTGATTGGGGGTCAGGACTGGCATGCTACTCTGGATTGCACTGATGTGAATGCAGCTGTGAGTGAACTTTATACCACTTTTCACAACATCTTTAGTACATGCGTTCCCTTAACAACTTAAGTAGGTAGGAATTTCCTGTTTGCTATGACGGTGGTATTATCAAGTTACTTAAGCAGAAAGAAAAATATTTTAAAAAATATACTAGACATAGGACTAATTATTGGCGTTGTAAATATTTATCTGCTAGGCGACTGTTGAAAAATAAAATAGCAGTTGCTCATAAAAACTATTTAATGAGGGTCGAGGAAAGCCTTAAGGAGAATCCTAAGTATTTTTGGTCATATGTCAAATCACTAAAAGGTAACCCAGATTTGCCTGCTAGCTTGACTTTTGATAGTATTACTTTCAGGGGTGCGAAGGAAATTTCTGACGGATTTTCAACCTTCTTTGGGTCTGTATTTTCCCAGGCTGAACAATTTGTCAGCGAACATGTTGAACCTTTACAAAATTACTTCTGCTATATGCCAGTAACAAGGGAGGAAATTATGGTGGCCATACGAAAATTAAAGGGAAATAGGGCATTGGGACCCGATGGTTTACCGGGTTATATTTTAAAGGGATGTGGTGACTTACTTATTGACCCTCTTTTGCATATATTTAATCTGAGCCTTATGACAACTAGTTATCCGAATGTCTGGCGGGTAAGTAAAGTCATTCCTATTCATAAGTGCGGAGCAAGAAACGAAATAAATAATTACCGACCTATAAGCATTGTTAATGCAATATCAAAAATATTTGAAATAGTGTTGTTTAATAGAATATACGGTGAAGTGAAAGATTGTATTACTTCATGTCAGCATGGGTTCTTGCCGAAAAAGTCTACTTTAACAAACTTAATATCATTTTCTCAATACATTCATGATGCTCTAAGAAATAAATCGCAAGTAGAGGTCATTTTTACGGATATGGAAAAGGCATTCGACAAGATAAGGCATAGTGTTGTCATACAGTCATTAAAAAATATGACCGTAAATAGTAATTTAATTCTTTTGATTCAATCGTACCTCGCGAACCGGGTACAATATGTGGAAGTTAGGGGTGCAAAATCCAACATGTACAGGGTGTCCCAACGATAGAGTAAAGTAAGTTTTCGCTTAACTGATAATCTTTGTGACAAAATCGTATCCGCCATAAGGTAAGGTAGAAAAATGCGCACATTTTAAAAATATTGGAAATTATACAGGGTGTGCCACAAAAGTAGGACAGCAAAAAGTAAGATTTTTTTAAATGGAACACCCTATATTTGCTTGTATTTTTGGGTTCTATGTATTAATACAAACGTTTTTGGTCATATATGAAATGAGCTGAAATTTGATAGTTTTTGAGAAATTTCGAAATAACGATGAAAATTAGAATTATCATGGTGTTGATAAATGGACAGTTTCTCCGTCAATTCATAATTGCAAACTTCAATATTTGGTAGGAGGAAGGACTGGTTACTATATTAATATTTAGTATGCGCAATATTTGCATTTGTTCTACAGGGTGTTTATTATAAGCGTCCAAATTCGCACATCTTCAAACTAGGAAATCTCAATTTTTTTTAAATGGAACACCCCGTATATTTTAATTTCGTTTTATTCAGATTTAAACAGCCTTTCATTTTTGCTAAATATGTCCTATGCCTATCTTTAATAGTTATCGAGAAATTTCGATTTTTTCAAATTGCTACACGTTATATTCTATACCAGAGCATTGTTGGATCGCGATAGCCATGAAAAACAATTATTCATGTGCCAAAATAAAATGCTTATAGTCCAGAATTTTAAATTTTTATTCAACATTACGTCTCAATAAATGTTCAAAAATATAGCCTTCGTGTTGAATACACGTATTTAATCTTTTTTGTAGGTTGTGTCTCACTTCCGACAACATAGGAGGTGTCACTGTTCGACAAACTTCTCTAATTCTGTTCTTCATATCTTCCCTGGTGGTTGGTTTATTGACATATACCCGATCTTTTATGTAACCCCATAGGAAGAAGTCTAACGGTGTTAAATCACATGACCGTGGTGGCCACGAAATAAAGCCTCCACGCCCAATCCATTTTTCTGGGTATTGTCTGTTCAAGAAATCCCGGACTTCACGATGGAAATGTGGAGGTGCACCATCATGTTGCAGCCACATATTTTGCCGTACGCCTAAATTAACATCCTCAAGTAACTGAGGCAATTCTTCACGTAAGAAAAGTAAGTAGCTGCGGCCCGATAAAGGTTCATTAAAAAAATGGGGACCAATAATTTGGTTATGAAGGATACCACACCATACATTTATTGACCAGTGACCTTGATTTTGAACTTCCCGTAGCCAGAATGGATTTTCAGTGGCATAATAATGCATATTATGCCGATTTACAGCTCCATTACTTCTAAACGTCGCCTCATCAGAAAACAAAACATTGGTCAGAAAATTGTTATTTAACTGCAGTTGTTGAATAATATTACAAAATTGAATTCGTCTTTCAAAATCTCCTTCTCGCAATTCTTGATGAAGCTCTATGTGGTATGGATGATATTTATACTTGTTTGTTGTTCAGTTCACAGTTGATTTGGAGGAATCACATAATGTCGCTAACGTCCTACTACTCACCTGAGGAGTTTCTTGAATATTCAATAATATTTCTAATTCTTTTTCTACGTTGGCTGCGTTTTTGTTAACAACTACACGTTTATTTATCAATCAACTCATTTACAGGATAATCCATGCTCAATAGAAAATTAACGAAATGAAGACGAAAAAAGCAAGACAAGGTTTTAATTCACGACAATTATTATTAAGCGTTTCATTTTGGCACATAAATTGCTTACCTTAGCTATTGTTTTTCATGGCTATCGCGATCCAACAATGCTCTGGTATAGAATATAACGTGTAGCAATTTGAAAAAATCGAAATTTCTCGATAACTATTAAAGATAGGCATAGGACATATTTGGGTAAATCTCTGCAAATCAAACAATTTCTATTTTGAAAATGGCAATTTAGAAAAACATGTTAGCTGAGATGTTTTTGTTGCCAGATTATTTTAATAGGATAACATAAATTAAAAAATAACAATTTCAAGATGGTTTGTTAATTTTTTTCTTATTTATTTATTTTTTACTCTTAGTTTAGAAATGAGGGAGTGACAGTAGGTATGAGGGAGTGACGCAGTGACTGGTTTACTAAAAAAAAAGACTTAGAAACAAAATTATGCCTTTATTAAAGTGTTTGAACTGTACAAAATACACAAATTAGGATAGACACTACAGTGTGTTTGAAAAAAAATAATATAGGGATTAAAACAATTCTAAAAATAAGTCAGTTATACGTGCAAACTCTTCTGAAGGTAATGCATGGATTGATCTTCCGGTATACGAAAGTAATTCTGGGAATTCGTTGATAACAGATAAAATGCTTTTGGCATTAATAACGTCTACATCTTTTTTATTAGGCCAGATAAATCTGTTAGGGCCAACAACTTTCATAAAATTGACCCGTATGTTTCCTGCCACTTCCTTTTTTTCAACAATTCCTGGTATCCATTGTTGATCATACACAACAGCTACCCACTGATCAACAGATAAATCATTTTTACGTGTTACTGGAACTGGAACTCTTTTAGTTCTGTTAGTATTCGACGGTTTTAATTTAGAAACTTTATTAAATCTTGGATAGCTCTTTCCCAGGTGAAAATGAAGACATGGCATAGAATCTGAACAACAAGTGAAGCAACTGAGTCTGTTCAAAAATAAATAAGAATCTTCTTCTCTTAATACGACTTGATGAACGTTTGTGGTTCCTAGAAATGTAGGAGCTGAAATACCAGCAAATAATTGCTCTACCTGCTGTAAAGCGTCAGCTGATAATTCTCGAATATATATTCCAGGACATCTCTCTTTTAAAATATTTATTAGCTGGGAAATGTCTTTTCCTTCAGCTACAGCTTGGTCGGCGGTCCTTTTCAGTGTCCCTCCGACACCATCCGCGGCACCTTTCCCGTGACCGGCCTCAGAATAATTCCACGTAAGAATTTTAATATTCGGTAGAAAGTGCTTCGAAAAATTTGAAATCACATGAAACATAAAACGATTTTTATATTGCGTTGCTGGTCCGTCACTAAGAAAGTGAACTGCAGTTATATCTTCAGTTTTTATTTCGTCAAGCCAATCAAACACTATTTTTAAATGTGCCCATATGGCAATATAATCATGACGAAGGGAGCTCGATATAGTACAAAATGAACGTGGGATAACTTTTCCTTGGCTGCTCCTCAAATATAGAATACCAGTGTGCAAACTTATTTGCTCTCTAGAGCCACCGAAATGAAAGGATTGTACTTCCTCGCCATACTTACAAGAAAAGTTTTCGCTAAAATCGACGTGAACTAATACTTCATTTAATCTAAGAGACGATTTTAATAATGATATTGCTTGGTACTGATGTAGGATATTACCAGTATGGTTTAAAAAGAGGCTCAAGGTATTGTCCAGCTCATGGTATAAATTCACTAGCGTGATTTGAAAGTTTGCTTTTGTTGTCTTTCGGATCAGTTTCTCTTTTCCTCCTATGATGCATTTAGTTACAACTGTTGTCCACTTATTATAGGTAACCAACCTATCCATAAACTCTTTGGCTTTTAGATTTTTGTTACAACAGTAAATACATTTTCTATAAAGGCAATCAGGTTTTGGAGGTAAACAGCAAAGGATATTGACAACGTCAGGTGCAGAACGAGTTTCTATAACTTTTGCGTTATAGAGAGCAGATACTAAGTATTCAAAATTTAAATGTTTAATGCATCTGCATGTGTCTCTATCATCTACTTTTGGTTTTAAAACCCAAAACGGTTTTAAGCGGCAAAAGGATTGGTAGCTGACATGGTAGGATACTGAACAAAGACATTTTTTGTGTAGGGTTTTTATAGTTTCTAATAGGTAACGTTTTTGCTTCTGTTTTTTTTTTAAAGTTATGTATTCCTTTTTTCCCGCAGTCATCTGAGATACATCATCCCTTTCAAAAAATATTCTTATTTCTTCTTTAATATGGAGAGAAAGATAATGACCTCGGGGTCCAATTTTTTTGTTGAAATTTTTTAGTGATTGGGGGTGTAAAATTTTCGATTTTCTTGCCGTATTTATTTACCGGTATTTTATTAACAAGTTATACTGCATGGTTTTATTGTATTTCCTTTTATTTGAGTGACTGGTAGATTTACGATAATTTTCTTGCAGCTGTCGTTCAACAACTTCACCAAATATCAATTTTCTTCTCACAGGTTCAGGAACTTTCTGTTTTCCTAATAACTCATTAACCTTTGAGTTTGGACTTAGTAAACTGTTTTTTTCAAATTGTTTCTCTTTAAGTCGTTGACATCTTTTTCTATACTTCTCAGCTGATTTCTTTGATTCTGCCAGTTTTTGCTTTATCTTAAGTACTGTTCGGTACAATTTTGAACGCGATTTGTTTATTCTCTTACGTCCCACATTTTTTCGGGACGTAGAAGTGCTCGGAGTTGTCACATTTAAGTTTGACGGCGTGACTGCTCCATCATCAATGGGAACTGGTGAAGATGGAGGGGAATTATCAATCAGTATTTGATTTAAGGTTTTCTGGTCATTTTTGTTTTTTCTGTACCTTTGTGCTCTTTTGCACCATTCCTTTTTTATTTGTCTATGTTCTCTGCTGCTCATATCTTCAACCAATTTTGCTGAAAGTTTACCTTGCTCGCGTTTCTTCTTGTATTTTAGTTTCTCTTTTTCCTTCATTTCGGCAAATTTTTTTGGATTATTCTTTATTTCTTCTCTTCTCTTTTTGTCATACTCCTTTTTGCGAAGTTTGGCTTCCTCCTTGGTGCGTGCCATTGCTGTAATATGAAGAAAAATATTTAATTTTAAAAACAAAACCACTCCCTCATTAGAGTAATCACTCCCTCATTATTCAAAATTATGAGGGAGTGATTGGTGAGGGAGTGACGAAAATTAATTAAAATCGACAACATCGCAAAACCGTTAAAGATTTTAAGGTTATATTTCTACCAGTAATACTACATCTAAACACACCCTAATTAATAAAATATTTAAAATTGTAATAATTACCTGATTGAAAATATCCTCAGTGAGGGAGTAAGAGTATAAAAAAATACGCGGCCACTTTTATTTATTCATAAATTGATATACTTTTTGCTAGCACAGATGAACAAACGTTTCTTTATGCAATTAGCGGGCCAACTGGTGACGACACTGTTGTCAAATCAGTTTCTAATAAATCATCACCTAAACAATTTTAACGCGCCAAACATAAATGTGTGAGGGAGTGAGCTTTAGTCCTTGGGACCAAATGTAAAAAATAATATTTAGTCCTAACTTAATAATAACTTAACTTTATTCAACGTTTGCGTAATGTTTGTTGTGTATACTAGTTACCATATTTAAAATGGGTACTGATTTTAAAAGATTAAGTTGAAAAAAAAACGATTAATTCAAAATTATGAGATTGGGACAGTATGAGGGAGTGATAAATCACCTCTAAAAAATTTAATTTTGTTGTCTAAAGCACGAGGTATGTACAACAATCTAATTTATTTAGCACCTATATATCATGTACTAACCCCATACAGACAAATATTTCTAGCTAAACTTATCCAAACTCCAAAAAAACACCCGGACGGCAAATTGTTTGATTTGCAGAGATTTACCCATTTAGCAAAAATGAAAGGCTGTTTAAATCTGAATAAAACGAAATTAAAATATACGGGGTGTTCCATTTAAAAAAATTGAGATTTCCTAGTTTGAAGATGTGCGAATTTGGACGCTTATAATAAACACCCTGTAGAACAAATGCAAATATTGCGCATACTAAATATTAATATAGTAACCAGTCCTTCCTCCTACCAAATATTGAAGTTTGCAATTATGAATTGACGGAGAAACTGTCCATTTATCAACACCATGATAATTCTAATTTTCATCGTTATTTCGAGATTTCTCAAAAACTATCAAATTTCAGCTCATGTCATATATGACCAAAAACGTTTGTATTAATACATAGAACCCAAAAATACAAGCAAATATAGGGTGTTCCATTTAAAAAAAATCTTACTTTTGCTGTCCTACTTTTGTGGCACACCCTGTATAATTTCCAATATTTTTAAAATGTGCGCATTTTTCTACCTTACCTTATGGCGGATACGATTTTGTCACAAAGATTATCAGTTAAGCGAAAACTTACTTTACTCTATCGTTGGGACACCCTGTACAAAAGTACAGCTGGGGTTCCTCAAGGTTCAAACCTGGGCCCCTCTTATTCATTATAGCAGTCAATGATCTAGCAAGGGTAGTAAACATTCTAAACCACTAATTTTTGCGGATGACTTTAAAATGCTTTTGAATGTATTGACTGATGATGACTGTGAACAATTACAGGAAGATCTAAATGAAGTGACTGAATGGTGTGCTATGAATGGGTTTAAATTGAATACTGAAAAATGCGTCTGTACGACATTTAGTTTAAAGAAAAACATTATAGAAAATGATTACCATATTGATGTCACCATTCTTAAAAGAGTGACGGTTCATAAAGACTTAGGAGTTACCTTTGATGGGGCGTTGAGTTTTACGGATCATATCTTAGCCAAAATAACTGATGCTTATAAGACTATTTTTTTTTTTTTTTATTTATTTTTTTAAATTTATTACTGACCTCGAAACAGATAAATCTGGTAATGAGGCCAATATATATAATACATAATGTTTTTCCCCCAAAAAATTTATTTTAGGTCTTGCCTAGGCTTGACCCTAATGAGTTAACCCTACCTTTTTCCTCTCGTTTTCTCGTATCTACCTACTTATCCACTCTTCTCCATCTCTTTTCAGGCCCTCTCCTTCCCCACTGCCCTCACACGCTGCACTACAGTGTTACAGTCTTCGTTGACGCCAGTACTTTCTCTTAGGTTAAGTCGTCAAGGACTTAACGGGTCAGGCAAGACCTAAAATAAATTGTTTTTTACCCTTTGGGGGAAAAACATGATATATTTTAGGGTCTGTGCCGTCGGCTTGACCCTAATGAGAAGTGTTTGGGTTCTGACGACTTTGATAGCGTACTGTGAGATAAGAAACGGAGTAAAACACTCATTTCAAAAACTAGTACTTAATGTATTTGAAACAAAAGGGTAAACATTTATGCATAAACTCTGAAGCGAGAGGTATAAAAATAATAATAAAAGGAATATTAACCATTAACTAGAAGCAGATAGAGGAACAAAAGTATCACTTAGTCTTAGTGTTTAAAGCGTCTTTGTGAACTTCTTTAAAGTAATACTTAAAAACATTTTGGGCACTAGACCAATTTCCACACTTCATAATCAGGTCCAAGGGCATGTCATTATCACGTCTAGCTGAGGCGACCGCAGACCTAACACTTCCAGGAGATTAGTCTATCCCTGCCGCCGTCAGAGCTGTCCTGATCCAGCCTGCTATTATAGAACGGGAAGCAGGACCTACCAGACCCCTCGTGGTAATGAAGAGGTGAGAAAGATCTCTTCGAGCTCTTCGACGTTCCACTCCCAAAGATATTATGGTATTAGTCCAGAAAACTGGATCCAAGGACTGTCTTTATTCCTTAGGAATTTCCAACCTGATTGTTGGCGGTCGACTCTATCAGTATTATAACCAAACTCTGGCCAAAAGCAGATAGAGTCTGCATCTGCAGACATATTTCCTTATTAATACGTAGGAGAGTAAGATCATGAACACGTCGACCTGATGCCAGGAGGAAGATGAGAGCCAGCCTACGGGAAACTTGAAAGAAGCTACAGTGATCCAGCTGTTCTCGACGCATCCAGGTAATTAAGGAATCCACCCTCTAGATAAATTTCTTATTAGAAATCGGTCGTGATATTTCTATTGCCTTAAGCATATGTCTAACCAAGGGACTAGACGATAATAAATGAGAAAAATAGAGGGGATGCTCATGCTGATAGTGGCTGGTGACAATTTTTTGATTCTATGTAGATATGACAGATATTGGGCGATATTCTCCGGATTAGGATTCGATCGAGCCACACTGCTAATTCTACACCACAAAACCCATTGTTTTCAAGGAGAGGAGTAAGTCTTCAAGGTAGATTTTCTCCTTTCCAAAAGAGCTAGGTCCTCTTGATTCCAGTTCTTAGTAATAATGGGCCACCCCGTATCCTCCAGGCCTCCAAAAAGATTTTTCGAGACTGGGGTAAAGGTCTTCTCGTATGAGCATCCAACAGATGGTGAGGCAGATTTGGTATCTGATGCGGAGGCGCTATTGTACGAGGAAAGATTGACGCAGCCTGGTGAAGATTTTGTAGCCACCAGCGAAGCTCTTTTAATGCAGGTGGCAGAAGAGGGAAAATCTTTGTTGGTTGCCGCTCTGGAAGATGACGCGCAGCCATTTGCAAGGCTCGTGTGCCCTGTAGAAACTGATCCCTAATGTGGGCTCCCCAGCCCGAGTCCGAAGCATCTGTTGTTAGAAAAACATCCTGAGGTCGTGGAAAGATTGACGCAGCCTGGTGAAGATTTTGTGGCCACCAGCGAAGCTCTTTTAATGCAGGTGGCAGAAGAGGGAAAACCTTTGTTGGTTGCCGCTCTGGAAGATGACGCGCAGCCATTTGCAAGGCTCGTATGTTGAGCCTTCCCAGAATCGCAAAACCTGCAAAATTCAATTTTCCTAAAATTCTCTTTGCCGTGGTCCAGTTCCACCTGCGAGCTGACACAATTTTTGTCAGGTCTTCTGATAACGACCAAATCTTGCGGTCTGGCAAAAACACTTTGTCGTTGACTGTATCCCAAATTAAGCCTAGAAATTCGCATCTGGTGCTTGGATTTAGAAGTGATTTTTGGAAATTCACTACCCATCCAAGATCTTGTAGGAACGACACTGTTAAGGCAACATGAGATGCCAGGGAGACGGGATTTTGATGGGCCACAAGAAAATCGTCCAGGTACACAATGATTCTCACTTCCCGACTTCGAAGGTAACTTGCAATCCAGTTTGAAATTCGAGCGAATGTAAGAGGGGCTGTTGACAAGCCGAATGGGAGACAAGTCATCTGCAGAATCCTTCCCTTGTATACTAAGGAAAGAAATCTTCGGTGCGATGGCTGTATCGGAACGTGAAAATAAGCTTGACCTAAATCTAATTTGGCTAGATAATCGTTCTTTTGAAGGAACTGAGGAACTTTGAAGTGGTTTATTAATCGAAACTGCTTCGAGGATAAATATGTGTTTAGCTGCTTCAGGTTGAGTATTGGTCTGATACCCCCGTCGTTTTTCGAAACTGGGAACATTTGTGATAGCTCTAAAATTTCCTGACGAAGCATAGTTTCGATCTCCTGATCTAAACCCGGAAAAGTAAAGCAGCTGACGACTCGGCTGGAAAAGGTAACTAGGGGCGGTCTTTTTACGAATGGTACTAAGAGACCTGATACTGATTGTAGCTCTCTGGAGCCCCCGCCCTCTTCCATTCGGACACAAAATTTCTCAGCTGCCCTCCTTTAAACGATTTCTTGGATAAGTAATCTTTTCTTCTGACGTTTTCTATCGGAAATACCTCCTCTTGGGGCAGCACGCTCAACTGGGTATCCACGCTTGCGCGATTGCTCTGCAGATGATTTGAAGGGCGCTCTATTGGACTGAGAGCTGTATGACTTTCGCCCCCGTGCAGCAATGAAGGAATTACCATGGTGTCTAGGGTCTCTATAGGACAATGAGAGACGACCTGACTGTTGGGTGGAACGACTTGATCCAGGAAAAAACTGACCGTGTTGTCTGACAAGGTCTGCTAACTGGCTTTCATTGAAAAGATGAGATGACGAAGGAGGAATCTCTTCAAGCAGAGAAGCAACCAACTCATTGCGGGGTTTAAAAGCCTTTCTACGTAACTCGATTACCTCAGCCCGCCTGCCACATGTAGATTGAAGAAGATCGTACGAAACAGATCTGAAGGCCGATTGAGGGTCAACCGCGAACATATAATATTTGCATTGAAGTCCTACGAATTTAAGGTTATGCACATATAAAAGGTACTGCAATGGTCCAAGAACTGATCCCTGAGCTACGCCCACTGATATATCATTTAAACTGCTAGTATTACTATTCACAACTGTGAATTGTTTTCTTCCTGATGAGTATGATTTCAACAAATCTCTACATTTTCCTCGAAAGCCTAAGTTACTTAATTTTTTTATAAGAAGATCAATGTTGACCTACCAAAAGCTTTTTGCAGGTCAATGAAGACAGTTAGAACATATCTGTTTTTGTCAATTTCGTTAGCTATATAGCTCAGAAGATCCGCCGTGGCTCCTAGTGTATTGCTTCTTTCTTGAAACCCATACTGATTACTATCAAATTGAAATGTGGAGTTAATAAAGCCAATCATTCTTGACTTAATGACCTTTTCAATAATTTTAGAAAATGTACTAAGTAGAGAGATAGGTCTATAATTGTTTAAATCTTCATGCGATCCCTTTTTATACACTGGTACTACTTTTGCTATTTTAAGCTCTTCTGAATAAATGCCACATTCCAGAATTTTATTTATAATTTGTACAATTTTTTTCTCAATTGATTCCCATATTATAAGTAAATCTTTTTTGTAATGTAGTCAGGACCTGGTGCACAATTGTTTTTTAGTTCCATTAACATGTTTTTGATTTCATGTGGATTTGTTGGATTTAAAAATATAGATTCACTTACTTGTTCTTCTTGGAACTGAGCTGGTCGAGTGTGATCAATTTGTGATGCTAAGTATTGCCCTATGCTTGAGAAATGTTCATTGAAAGATGTGGCTATGTCCTTGTCATTATTTATAGTTTGTCCTTTCTTATTTACAACGTGGCCTACAATTCTCTGTTTTGAAAACGTCTTGTTACATAGTTTGTTTAGTACAAACCAAGTTTTTCTACAATCGCCACTTGCTTCTCGGAGTTTTTTTCTGCATAGGGGAGGGTGGGCCACCATGAGACGGAAAAAGATAAATTCTATTATTACAGTAATTTTTAAAAGATTATGTAACAAACTATTTTATCTCCCATCAGTAACCACACATTCGTATAAATCGATGGGAAAATGTAAAAAAAAACATGTTTTTTCGAAGAAATACGAACATTTTTATTTTTCTTAGCATGTCTCATAGTGGCCCATAACATGGGGCACTATGAGACAATATTAAAATTAAAAAAAAAACACATTTCTACGAAATTATTTCTGTAACTCAACTTTTGGAACGAAGAATGATTAAAATACGTAAAAGTCTGTTAAACAATACTGGCATTAAAACTAAAAATACTGAAAATATGTTTAAATACTGTTTTAGCGCATATTTAAATTACTAAAATTGATCTCAAATTTGTGGTATGATTGGAGCCTTTTCGTCTTTCCCAAAAGAGATGGCGATGGTAAAATTAGTTTTATATCTGCAAGTGAAACCACTGCTACATCAGGTTCAGGTGGAAATATAAAATGCCCCTCGAATTTAGCAGATTTTCTTAGAAAATTGACTTCAATGTCGTTAGTTAATTTTTCCAGTTTCACCACTTTTCCAACATAGAATACGTTACTTTTAGCTTTGAATTTGACCAACACAAAATCGTCGGGTTCTGGGTCTTTGTCATGTTCTTTAAATGCTGTAGGTTCATCTTCGGGAATCCAGTCTGCATCTTCGTCGGAATCGGCGAGTGACATTTGTTCCTCTTCTTCATCGGAATATATGATGTCTTTTGGGACAGGTTTTCTTTTTTTTGCAAATATATTTTTCGTGGCAGCTTCTTTTTTGGCTTCTTGTTTTTCTCTTTTTTCTTTTTTCTCCATATCTCTAATTTTGATTCTTTCTTTTTCAGGAGTGTCGGTAGGAATGCAACTGGTGACTTTTTTACGTCGGCTGTTATTCAGTTTTCTTTCACCTGCTTTAGGATATCCTTTAAATGTTTCGGGACTTACAAAAATTTGTAATGAATTGTTATCAGACGGTTTACTTACAAAACGAGGTATTTCTGACGAAGGTGATGCAACTTGGTTATTACTATTGAGCGAATCTGACGTTCCTGCATCTACAAATTCTCTATCAGTGACAAAACTACTCAAAAAATCATCAGGCGTAAATAATAATAATAATAATAATAAACTTCTTTATTTCAAATTATGAAACCACAAGGGAACACGAAAAGAAATGACGTCATAATCACCAAGGGTGAAATAACACACATAAATATTAATACTATATCTACATACAAAAGTCACTCAAGCAATAAGGTTCCAAATCAATAAGCATTTTTTAAATTTCGTTTTTAAACAACCTTTCTATATTTATTTTTTAAATTTTGTTTGGCAAAGCATTAAAGAGTTTTATACACATATAATGGGGCGTTTTCTCCGTGAGTGTAAGCCGGTGTATTGGATAGTTAACGCCCATTGTTCTTGTCCTATAATTATGAGTTGTTTTTAAATAAAAAAATGCTTTATGCTTAAACAAAAACATCAAACATTCATAAATATAAATAGCATACACTGTCATTATTTCCATACTTTTAAAAGCAGTTCTACAGGTTTTGTTATATTCCACTTTTTTGACAATTCGTATGACCCGCTTTTGAGCCACAAAAATATCATGTACTGAGCCGTGTTTCCCCCAAAAAATAATTCCATATTTTAATAACGATTCAAAGTTAGCGAAATACATAATCCTTATAGCTTCCTCCTTCATATACCTCCCAACAACACGGATTCCATAACAAACAGAGTTAAGTTTTTTTGTCAGATTATTTACATGCCCTGACCAATCAAAGCATTCATTAATGTAAACACCCAGAAATTTTACATTTTTAGAAATCAGTATGTCTTGATTACCTATTTCGATAGTTGAGGGTCGCTCAGTCATGGTCTGTTTAGTTCTAAAAAGTACTACGTTTGTTTTTTAAGATTAATCTATTTCTATTAAACCAATCAGTAACAAGATTAAAGAAATGCTTAGCTTTTATTACAAGGTCATGTAAATTTGAGCTGCCAATAATAATTAAATTAGTATCGTCTGCGTATTTAACAATATTCTGGCTCTCTTCATGCATTACAGAAACCAAGTCATTGACAAATATAACAAAAAGAAGCGGGCCCAGAATGCTTCCCTGTGCTATTCCAACTTCATTATTTAATACCCGTGATCTACCAGTTTCTGTCTCCTTTGTAATTGTTACAGTTTGTCTTCGATCGCATATATATGACATAAACCACACACATCCCTAGTGCAAACTCACATGTGTTGTATTATCGATTGAAAAAATTGAAAAACAGCGGTCTGTGTGGACCTTCCCCAAATAAAACCATGTTGACACTCATTAAACAATTTAAATTCTTTCATAAAACTAATTAATCTTTTGCTCATGGCTAATTAAAATAATTTCGAAAAACTTGGCATCAAACTGATAGGCCTATAATTGTCTAGGTTTTCGGGATCTCCTTTTTTATACAATGGTTTAATAAGTGCTATTTTTAGATTATCCGGAAAAATGCCTACCTCAAATGAGTTATTTATAATATATGCTAATACTTCTTTTAATTCACAAACTGACAATTTTACAATACTAGTCGGGACTTGATCTATACCACTGCTATGCTTGTTTTTAATAGTTTGGGCTAATTCACAAATTTCTTCTGGTGATACAGGTGTTAAATACATAGAGTTTTCGTTTCTCATTATGTCATAAGTAAAAGGTATATCAATTAAATTATTAAGGAGTTCGGGAACAATAGATAATAAATGTTGGTTATACCCAGAGCTGGGCAAACTACTTGAAAAAAGTAGTGGAGTATAACTACTAACTACCTATCAAAAAAGTAGTTTAACTACTTGGTAGTTAAACTACTTCTCCAAAAATGTAGTTAGATTACTAACTACCAAGTAGTTAGTAGTTAAATATTTAACTACTCTTTTAACTACAAAACGAACATGCAGCGTTGTGGCTTAAAAAATAGTGCAGTACTTAAAAAATAGATAAAAAGGACTTAAATATCAAATAAACAAATATCAAATTAGATTTAAAAAAAAATGTTTATTATTGAACACAAATTTTTAACACTGGTCCTTTTAGACTTTTAATAGGGCCTATTAGCTAATAGTAATAGTAGGAAGTATTTAAAAAAAATTGTATATTTACATTGTTTAAGACTTTCGAATCCTGCAAATTCTATCTTAGGTTTGCTTTTAAGAAAACTAATTGCTCGAACAGATTATCAGAGATAGCATGTCTTCTTGATGAATTAATCAAGCTTGCAAAATTGAACATCCGTTCGACTGCAGTTGATGATGGTAAGTTGATGTTATATCTTACAAATATTTGTTTAATCAATTTATAATCATGGAGCATTTCTTTATTATTTCTTCTATCTTTCAAGTACTGTAATAACTGTAATTCCAATTTGTTCTTTATTAAATTTTTTTCCGATTCTGATGTTTTTTTGTATTTATCATGATTTTGTAAATTTTGTTCTTCCTTGAAATCAAAAAAGTCATTTTCGGGTCGTGCATCACTTACGGTTAAGTTTTGATCACTACTTTCATTTAAAACATTTTCATTAAACAAGTCACAACATTTGTTTATAATATGTTTTAAAAGGGTTTGTTTGTTTACGTTAGAATCGATTTCCTGGTAAACTTTCAGCCACCTCAACTTAACGGATGGTATTGTTATTGATGCAATAATAGCCTCGAGAGAATAATTATTTATTGAAAATAAAACGTTAAATCGTTTTAGTAATTCAATTACAATTTTTTCAACTACAAATAGAAGATTTTTTATATTCAAATCGCTCTTTAGTTTGTCGAATTTTACTTTCAATGAAATAATGCTTGGCAGAAGATAACCATAGAAGGTATTTTGTTCTCCCTGTAAGAAATTAAGCGTTTCAGCGACGGGATTTAATATTGCCAAATATTCCTCAAGGTATATTATTTCAGTTTCTTTAAATCCATCTTTAATATCAAGTTCCTAGTACAACTCTTTTAATTTATCTTTCTCGTCAATAACTTGCTTAATTGAAGTATATAACGAATTCCATCCCGTTATTGCTGGATAACTTAACGTATGTCCCAATACACTGTTAATAATTTCAGCACTCTTTGGCCTTCCTGCTTTATTCCATAATAAATTGCATTTTTGTAAAACTTTTTTATGTCTACTTTCAAATATTTGATTCGTCTTTAAAATATTATTGATATCCGTTGTTGCCAGCAAGTTAAGGGTGTGACTAGCACATCGCTTATGTTTTGGTAGTGTATGCTCGTTGTATTCAAAATGTGCATCATCATCATCGCTGTCGGCGTCCTGCTCTTCCTCGTCAATTATTGAAAATTTAAGGCCAAACTCTGCAAATGCGTTCACAAAATTGCTTCCATTATCGGTAATGGTAGAAACAATTTTCGTATTATCTAAGTCAAATGACAGGTTAATATCTTCAAGAAGCTCGGCAATTCTGTCGTAAGAATGTGTGCCTGCGAACCTTCGGCAAGCCAAGGCAAAAGAATGCCTTTTACGGTGCTCATCGATGAAATGCACTGTGACGCCCATAAAGCTTCTTCTTTTTTCCGACCAAATATCAGCTGTAGAACACACAAATTTACTATCGCGCAAAATCTCTTTAATTTTAGAAAATTGGCTTTTGTATGTCTCTTCAATTTGTCGGGTTAAAGATCTTCTACTGATAACTCTAAAATCTGTGCTCGAAAATAAATTTCTAAAACTGTCATTATCTACAACGGATAATGGAACCATAGTTTCTACTACAAATCTTATTAATTTATTATTAAAAGTTTCTTGACTCTCAGTCTTTTTTCTTTTGTTGGCGTAAGAATTTTCTAGGGTAATTTGTTTAGAATTAGCTTTAGATTCTGATTGAAGTGATAGTGATTGGTAACTTCTTTTCTGGGTACTTAGTTTCTTGTGTTCTTGGTATTTTTCAAAAATTCCTTGATGTTTTGTTTTAATATGTTTAATAAAATTCGACGTAGATGGGTAGCTACCTTTCAACCGAATATCCTTGGATAAGCAAAGCTCGCATTTAGCTTCTATTTTGTTTCCTTTAGTTTAGTTACAGAAAAAAAACGTCCATCAAATAGGGCTGAAGACTTTAATTTTACGATTCTATTAGCATCTCCTGGGGATTCAACTGCTTCCAGAGTTGACGAACTAGAACTAAAAAAAAATCAAATTAATAAAAAAATATCTGAAAAATTCCTGTATTTCTATATCTGTAAATGTCGTAATTTGAAAATTTTTAGAAATGTTAATTATATTATAATAAAACTAAAGCTTCGCACGCACTAGGATGCCACGGCATTTTCAGACAATAAATTCATTGTTTTCCTCTTGAATAAACGGAAGATGCGGAGTGTCCGTACCTGGGTGCATATCAATAAGAAACAATGATTTCAATTTTTTTGGAAGGTGGCGTGACGTCCTAATGCGCCGGTACGGAGGCTTTATTATTTACATTAGGACCTTTGTAGAATAATGAACTAATACCTGCAACATGCCTCTTTTGAAAAACTATGTGGCATCTTTGAACACCCTGTCAATTGTATCTTGTCTTGCTGAAGCTGTAGATTGCTGTTACTTTCTTGTCTGTTTTTACCTATTCCAAATCCAAAATAATCTGAGATTTTCTTACGTTTTTGTTTCTTGTTTGGGTCGTAGTCTGAATCGGTGTCGCTACCAAGAAATGGTTCTTGCAAGGAATCTTGTTCTGTTTCTGAATGCTCAAAATCAGAAATCTAAAAAAAAAATTTCAAAAAACTCTATTTATACTATTTTACCAAAAATATATTCAGTGTTGTGGCAGTCGAAACCATGGAAACCAAGGCAAACCACCAATGAATAATGAATACATAGTATTTTGGTAGTTACCATGGATTCGACTGTTACGTCACTGAACATAATATCAGGTTTTGAGTATGATGACTAGAGACTAGGTGGAATATCGCAATGCTTTGGTTTAGGTTAAGGGCGTTTGTCCACCACCGCCGTCACCGTCACGTCACCGAGAACGAGATTATTTCGGGCCGAGTTTAATATGACGTGACGGCGATCGTTTGTCCACCGCGACCGATTTGGCTGGTTTAGTTTGTTCCAGCTGTCATACGTGGTAGTCGCGTTTTCAAAGAAATAAAGTGATGGCTACGTTAAACCGGCGACAACTTCTTCTACTGCTTTTGTACCTTCGAAGGCGCAGGCGATGCAAAGAATTTTGGGTTCATCCGCTAATACGTCAACGATACATCACAGGGGCGTTTTATGTACACCACGCCAAGTTGCGGCAGCATGACAAGAAGTTTTTTAACTACTATAGGATGTCCACGACTACGTTCGATCATATCCTATATCATATTAAGGATAGCATCACACTCCAAAACACGAACTATAGGAGATGCATACCACCAACTGAAATGCTAGCTGTAACGTTGAGGTACGTAGTAAAATACTACTCCATTACCGCAACTAGAAGACGCATGTTAGTGTAGGGAAGGTCTGTACAGTTGGTAATGTCAGTCTTCTACTTGCGGCGATGTGTAGGAAGTAATACTTTTTGTATTTTATTATATTTATTTAAATAATAGTATGAATGACAGGTAGTCACCTTATATGATAGTATGAATAACAGGGTCCAATTTTATAAAGCTACAAGTTACAATTCTACAGGCAAATTGACATTAATGACGCAGTCTCGACCAATAACGAATGCGGATTCCGTCAATGTTGCCAGTAATTTACCTGTAGCCTGTAACTTGTAGTTTTATAAAATAGGGCCCAGGTAGTTAGGTTAAACTTACACACCTACATTTTAGAAAAATCTTGGCAAAATAATTCTCTAATAGATGGTATTTGTTGCTGAGGTGTGAACTGCTGGGTTTCATGCTGGGGTGAAATCAGTTGGTTTCCTTCCTGAGGTGTAAACTGCTGGGTTTCATGCTGGGGTGAAATCAGTTGGTTTCCTTCCTGAGGTGTAAACTGCTGGGTTTCATGCTGGGGTGAAATCAGTTGGTTTCCTTCCTGAGGTGTAAACTGCTGGGTTTCATGCTGGGGTGAAATCAGTTGGTTTCCTTCCTGAGGTGTAAACTGCTGGGTTTCATGCTGGGGTGAAATCAGTTGGTTTCCTTCCTGAGGTGTAAACTGCTGGGTTTCATGCTGGGGTGAAATCATGTGGTGGAGGTTACCATGATCGCTAGGTACAGCGGTGCTCGACCACGACAAACGCCTGCGGTTTTTAAATCTGCGAAGCAATTGCATAACTTCGATTCTAAAGTCAAACCTATCATCGTCGTTCAATTCTTTGACGGATGGCAGGAGATATATCATAAATGCACGGTCATCGTCAATTAATTCAGATTCCGATTCCGCGGGATTTGCCTGTATAGCTTTTAATATTTCTGCATCGGCCGCATTTAGCCTTTTCGTTCCCCTTCGAATCGTGGTAGATGTGGATGTGGATGGGGAAGGTATTGATTGGTCGAGGTGACTATGTGATGTTTGTTGGCTTTCGGGACGACTTTCAGAATCATTTTCAGTTGGTATGCTTGAATCAGTTTCGTCGGGTATTACAGTCTTGAGTAGAAATTGTAGGTTATCACTGTAAATGTATTTTTTTTGCGGCTTGTCCTGACTTAGTCTTAAGGGACTTTATAAATGTGTCCCGAATGTTACTCCACTTGTTCATGACAGCACTTGCTGAAACAATAAAATTTAACAATTAACTTTTATTACAGATACCTCGCAAGTGGAAATACCTTCACCGATATGTCATATACCTTCCAACTGGGTATCAAGACTATAAGCAGAATAGTGACACAAGTATGTCACCAAATATGGACTATTTTTAGTGGTAAACACTTGGCTGCGCCTACTACTGAGCGATGGTTATTAATAGCGGAAGGATTTAAACGAAGAGCTAATTTCCCAAACTGCATCGGTTGTGTCGATGGAAAACACATACGGATTGAAAAATTTCCGAAATCTGGCACTATGAACTTTAATTATAAGGGATATTTCTCAATTGTACTTCTGGCAGTAGTTGATTCAGATTACCGATTCGTATATGTTGATATCGGTTCATACGGTAAAGACTGCGACTCCGCAATTTTTCAACGTACAAACTTCTATGAACTACTCACTAAAGGCAGGTTGAGTATACCTCCACCTGCTCCACTGCACTCATCTCAAAATAACAGAATGCCACATGTTATACTAGGCGATGAAGCTTTCCAGCTCACTGAACATTTATTACGTCCTTTTGGCGGTAACCATTTAGATGTGAAAAAACGTATTTATAACTATAGACATTGTCGTGCACGAAGATACGTTGAATGTGCATTTGGCATTATGGCCAATAAATGGCGAATATTTCATCGCCCTCTAAATGTAAACAAAAAACGTAGCAAAAGTATAGTTAAGGCATGCGTCGTTTTGCATAATATTGTACGTGAAAAAGATGGCTACAGAGGTGAGGATATGTTCATTGTTCATGTCTATTATGCACGATGGGCTGACTGATGTACCAAGGGTAGGAGGTGTACCGCATGGTGGGCGTGCCGCTAATGACATAAGAAATAATTTTGCTGAATACTTTGTAAGCCCAGAAGGCTCCTTACCTTGGCAGATGAATAAAATCTAAACTTGTAATTACTTAATTAAAAACATAAATAATAAACTACCATGTACTTACTAATTTCGTCTTTGTTTTTCTGGTCCATATCCTCAAAGTTCGGCTCTAAAAAGGCACAAACATCGCGCCATGCATTTCTACGCAAAATTTTATCTTTGGACACTTCCTTAGTTTTATCCCACAAACATTCTTTATTTTCTATAACTTCTATTAATGAATAAATATCGTATTTAAATTTTTTGGCCATTTTTATTACAATGATATATTATGATAATTGATGACAGACAAAATAATAACTGAGCTCGTGCACGGTGCGACGGCGACGGCAGTGTTTGGACAAGTTCATACGTGTTTTGTATTGCCGGCACATCGGCCCGTCAAAATCTCGGGCCACGTTCTAGCGGTCACGCCGATCTACTCGCAATTTCGGCGGCCGGGATGACGGCGCTCGGGTGACGGATGTGTGGTGGACACACGGCTTAAGTAAATGTATGTACCGCTACTTCGGCGCCGTCATCTCGTTCTCGGTGACGTGACGGTGACGGCGGTGGTGGACAAACGCCCTAAGGGTTATGTTTGTGACGGTTAGTCACTATGGTGACGACAAGCTGTAATCCCGCTAACGCAGATTCGCGCCCTATCGACCATCTAGCGAAACAACGAAAAGTCGGGACAGAAATTTAAAACGCTGCCGTTGCCGATCGGTCTCCTAGGTTCATGGCTCCATAGTTTTGAGTATAGATTCAGAACTAAAAATTTAAATTATTTGGGGGTTAGGTGTCAAAAAGTGAGGCTGTTAAAAATGTACTTAAATTTAATAAAATCACGTTTTTTAAATTATATTCAAAATATTACCGGGTTAGGGTCATTTCCGGTTCCAGTTAAACCGGGTGTAACTAAAATGACAGTAAATAATTGATAATGTCAAAATTCAATAAAGCATATAAATTTACATACCTAATAAACGCCTAATATTACCTAATTGAAATTAAAATACATACCCAATTTACCACTGCCATTACATAATGTACCGAATTTATTTGTTGATCATCGAAAACAAAAAAATTATAGGGGTGGCCCTCTTTCCAAAAACACCGGTATCGCCGGTATGGAAGATGTAAGTAAGTACTGACAGAATTAAATGTAGAACCCCGTTTATTCGAGGTGACATTGGAAGCACCTGCCTCGAATAACCGAAAACTCGGATAATTCGGATTAATTTTCATTGATTTATTAAGAATATATTTATATATTTTAAACGGTTTATTAACGTTTTGAACATACGTACTTTACAGAACAGCGAAGTAACTGTGTATCCGCATCACATGGGTGCGAATGGCCAGGGATTTCCCGACGATTTTAAATTAAAAAATGACTCGGATAATCGGGGTTCTACTGTAATTTAATTAGTATTTAAAATAAAATTTACTTACCTGAACATTAAAACTGACATTACCATCATCACAATCATCCACATTAATCTCGGACATGATTATTCTTATGTCCTCTCGCGAACGGCGCACTTACTGGACTGGCAATGGCAACGCTATTACTTCAGTTGTTCTAACGTGTCTTTGACACGCTTCACCCGCACGCATAATCGTAACCAGCGTATCGTATCGCCATCCATAATATGCCCGAAGATCATTCGTAAACAGCGCGCGTGAAGGCACTTTGCAACCACCGCTTCGTAAATAGCGTTCTACATCGCATTATGCGTGCATTTTATGATTGGTCGTACATATTACAATACATATTGTATGTAGTTAGTTGTTAATGATGATCTTAATGAAAGTAAATAAGGCCAGTATATTTAAATATTTTTATGAACTGTTCCTTAGTACCTATTTCGATTTTTTTTTATTTTAGGCTTTAACTAACCTGACCCTTTCCTTGAAAAGCAGATTAACATAAAGAATTTTCAATGCAAGACTTTTAAACAGCAAGCATTAACATTAACACAGTAAATTAATAAACTATTTGCCACTAGTAAAAACTTTTCATTTACTTTATTTCTATTATTTCTACTAATCCACTGTACTAAAATCTAATTATTTAGGGCTAAGCTTTCTTTTTAATATTTAGGTGCTTAAGCGAGATCACCTGATAAATTATTATTTTTGATTAGGTATTATTTTAAATACGAACCTGTTTTTTTTATGTTTTATTAAAAAATTAATAACAGTATCGGTTGTTGACTACCCAAAGACGTCAAAAACGCAAAGAAAAAGTCCAGGCCCGTATTTAAAAAAATGAAGCTGATGATGATATTTCGAAAACGAAACGTCACACGCAAAATCTGAGAATACTATATTATAGAGCGAAAAAAAATTAAAAATTTTTAAATTTAAACTGTCTTTAAAATCAATAGATTCGAAAATATTTAATAAAATTATAATCGTTGGTTTTTATAAATCACCCTGTATTTCCGAAACTAACAGAAATTCGGCAACAACGAAAATATAGTTTTAATAGGTAGGAAATCGCAACTTTTTTCTAATTTAACCGCCCCTGTAACTTTAACTGCTGCCGACATAGCAATACCTACCTACTGTCCCTATGAAACAGTTGGGGCCCTGCATAGGTTGTTTTGTTTACTAAACATACATCACAAATATAAAGGGATATTCATTGGATCAAAATAAGAAAAAAAGTTGCAAATAATTTTGTCGATGGTTTGAACCATTTTAATCCAGTCACTAAAGCCAATACATTTTTCTCCGAAATATTTTGACGTAAACGATAATTAATTGTAAAAGTAAAATAAATAAAGGTCGTGTCTGAGTGATCCGCTCTGGCGAATCTCTCAACATAGGAGCTTTTGTTTACATCAGGCGTCAGAGGTCAGAGTTATTTGAATTTAGTATAAGAATATGACAGGGCAAGAAACGGTAATAAGATTGTACAAAATAACTTAGTTCAATCTCAGTTCCCTCAACAAACCTCGTTCCTAATTAATTACTAGGAGGACTTTTATAATAAATATATTCTGGCGGCAAGTCATGCATTGTCACGGTTAATCAAAACAAAACTTAAACAATAATAGTCGCAAAGTCGCAAGAAGTAATGCGTTCTGAGACGCTGTTTACGTAGCTCCTGGTCCGCATACATGCGTTCACGCGCGCTGTTTAAGTAGCAAAGTTCGGAAGCTCTCGCAGGTCTTCGGCGTGCAATACGCTACGCTAGTTACGTTTATGCCACCCGCACGCGTAATATAGGGGAGTAGATAAATATTTTTAGAAGTAGTTAAAATACACAAAAGAAGTTAAAATAGTTAAAGTAGTTAGCACTGAAACTACTTTCGCGAATATTTTATGCAGACTTTAAAATAATCGAGTATAACTACTAAGAGAAAAAAAGTAGTAAGAATACAACTACTTTTATAAAAAAAGTAGTTAACTACGTAGTTACTACTTTAGTACTTAACTACTGCCCAGTTCTGGTTATACCTTTCAGCAATAATATCAGAACTTCCTTCTATGCCGATTTCTGAGACATTTATAACTTTTCCATTTATTTCTTTACAGATTGCCCACATACATTTTGTCTTATTATCAGAATTTTTTAACCTGTTCTCATATTTTTTTGCACGCGCGGTAAGTAATATTTGATCATAAACCTTCTTTTCTTTCCTATACATTTCTTTATATGATTGGTTATGCCTTGATAGCGTTAGCAGTATATCTAACCTCCTCTTGCATTGTATGAGATCAGGGTTATCAAGGAACTTTATATTTTGTTTTTTACCACACAGCTTTAGAGGGAAGTTCTCATTAAATAATATTTTAAAACTATTCATAAACATATTCCATTGTTTGTTGACATTACGTTTTTCAACCTCATATACGTCTAACCAATTTTGATCTTTTAAACTGCTCAGAAAATACTTCTTACTCTTCTCTGAAAAAATGCGTTTATATTTCAGAATATTCATGTTTTTGTCTTAAAAAGTATTTTCGTTGCTGTGTGATCTGAGACAAAGGTTTCAAACGCATCTGTCTCCACAAACTCGGAGTTTGTAAAAATATTATCTATACAACTGGCATTGTCAATGGTAATTCGCGTATTTTTATTTATAGTTGGAATGAGATTGAAAGCATTCATTATGGAAAACAGTTCACACTTACTTTTATTTTCTTTTAACATTTCAATATTAAAGTCTCCAGCAATAAAAATTATTTTGTTCTCGTTAAAAATTGTTACAAGAAGTTGCTCTATTTTCTCCATAAAAACTGTCAATTTAGCAGCAGGTGGCCTATATACAGATGCGATTATTATTTGCCTTTCTCCCACTGTACACTCCACAACAGCGCATTCAAATATGCCACTTATCGATAACCTGTTTAACTTAGTCCGAGCTTTACACTTTACACTATTTTGAACATATACTGCTGAACCTCCATGTTTCCCTTCATCACGACAAAACATTGATTGCAACTTAAAGTCTTTAATGGCCAGCTTTTTTAATTGTTCTTCTGATTTCCAGTGTTCACCCAAAATATTTTGCATTCTTTATGGGTATTTACCATGTCGTTTAATATGTCAATGGAATTTCCTATTGATTGAACGTTTTGATGAATGATACTTATGTTTTGCAATTGGATATTTTTTTTCTGGTTCTTCTTTATAAAAAAGGTTCTGAATAGTTAAGATGACTGTGATATTGTGCCAGTCTTCTTTTATACACTGGACATTGTGGGTCTCGTGCACAGTGGTGGTTTAATTCCGGGGTAAATTTCATTTTAGTACAGTTTGGACATGTGAACCTTTCCTTGTCGCATCCTTTGCTAAGATGCTCTTCTCCACATTTATGGCAACATTATTTTTCTCTACAGTACTTGGCCACATGTCCAAAACCTGAACAACGGAAACATATTGCTAGGTTAAGGTGCTCCTTCACGTATACCTTGAGCAGGTCAAAATTTATTTTTTCTTTTTTGAGGAACCATTTAGCAATATATGGTGGTGCCCGTAATATCTAATTATTAATGAAATGTGGGGGTAGTGTGACTATTATAACCCCATAGTTATTTCTATGTTACCTATTATTAACTTTATTGACATGTATATTGTGTAATGTAAGAATTCAGGTTAAATACATTAGTTATTAAGTTTATAATATTAAATTGTTTTGTACCTGTTTTGTAACTGGGAAACTGTAAAACAGTGTATTGAAATAAATAAATAAATAAATAAATAAATATCCAGTTCTCCCTGTATGGATTTCTACACTGTTTTTATGTCACAACAGTAATTCTATCTGCGACCCCAAGTCCTAATTCATCTTCAATTTCACTATTTAATCGAATAATTTCCGTTAGAAACTCTTCGTTTGGCATTCCTTTTTTAATACCAGTAACCGTAAACATTGGGTGGGTGTTTTGTGACTCTTTTACTTTAATGTGGACTTTGTCTTTAAGCGCTAGTTTAAGTTTCTCCTGTTGTTCCTTGTTATGACTTTCAAGTAAAATCGCGCCACTTTTAAGATGCCGAATATTTTTAAAACCGCCGTCAGTCATCTTAGAAGTTATCTCTTGTTTAAGTTGTTTACTGGCTTGTTTTGCATCCGTTATATTTTCTATTGTAATGATGGATTTAAGTTTTTTGTTTATTTTTGGGGTTGTCCACTTTTCCGTTTCCGGTTTCTTCATCTGGCTAGTTGACTGAGAGGTTTCATTGTTTTTCAGGGAGGTTATTGTGGCATATGTTTTAGGATTTACTATATCTTCCGGCATGTCCAGTTGTCTATTTATGTCGCTTTAGTTGTTATATCTTAACCTCAGATTTTCATTTTTTAGAAGTCCAATTTGATGGATTAATACCGTTAGAGATTTGTGAATATTAATCGCGGATTTTCCTAAACTCTCTCGGCCCTCTCTCGAGATTTCCTCGGAGTTTTCAGCTGTATCATGGATTTTTCCTAATGATGAAAACAGTTCTAAGATTATATTGTCTGTACTCAATGGATCTGGTTTGTCCTGTGGTGTTACGTTTTCAGTATGTATTTTATGTTCAACTAATATATCCCGGTCACATGTTTTTTTTCTAGTTTTCTCCGAGTCTGGAGTGGTATTAGATCTTATTCTCTTACCGTTTTCATTTTCCTGTGTTTCTTAGATATTCTTTGTAACTTTCTCTGATGGTGGGGTTCGAGTTACTGCAGAATTTACTGGTTTAAAAGGATCGTCCAAAGCTTTATTGCACTCCTTATATATAAATACATTTCTATCGAATGGGTATATGCCGGTTTTTCTAAACCCAGACGTAATATTCGATGGGGTCATCGATCGTTCAAATGCTACACCTACACATCCAGCAATATCGTAAATTGATAATGGTGTCCCTGGATGATGCAAGAGCCATGAATCGATAGCAGCATTATAGTTCGCCTTGAATGACGCGAACACCGATGTATTCAAAGGCTGCAGCTTATGGCTGAAATGTGGGGGTAGTGTGACTATTATAAACCCATTGCTACGTTGAGCGTTTCAATAGTAAGGTGGCTCTCGTGGTTATCAAATATTAGAATAGTCGGGTTTTCTTTAGAAGATCCACTGTATTGGATAAAGTGCTTCAT
Source organism: Polydrusus tereticollis (assembly GCA_963920685.1). Taxonomy (NCBI): domain Eukaryota; kingdom Metazoa; phylum Arthropoda; class Insecta; order Coleoptera; family Curculionidae; genus Polydrusus; species Polydrusus tereticollis. Next base: position 92,670,278 of record OY987330.1, read on the forward strand.
TACAGATGGAAAGAGCTCCCCGTTCATCCAGCCCGAAGGAGATGCGAGACCCAATGTACCGGACGGTGCTCCTTTCAACATGTGATGTTTAAATTTTTTTCTTGGAAACACCATAACAGGTGGAAGTGTATTTCCAGTGGCGCTTATTATGCAACAAGTTGTTACTTATACCCCACGTTCTCCACTGGTGCATTGACTGACTTGCTTGGTTCCTTTTGATGATAAAACCTTTTTCGGTTTTTGTACAGTGGTTGTACCCGTCTCATCGAGATTATAGATGCGGCTACCATCGGAAAATTTTTCGGAGCGACGATATGCTTTTTCAAGATTGTCAAAAAATAAATTGACGTTATATTCATTAAAAGAGAATGCTCTCGAAAGGCTACAACCTTCGGGCTGTCGTATACTTAACTCTTTGTTGTGTCGTTTTAAGAATCCTTGTAGCCAGTCGACACCTGCAGATTTATTTTTTTCCCAACTTTCTGGTATAGTTTTTAAGTTAATTTTAGCCATTTCGTAAGCCAAAACTCGAGTGTCCTTCGTTGTTTTCCCATAGCACATTTTTGAGCATTTAATAACGTAGTGAACTAAGTCTTTTTCTTCTTCCTCACTAAAAATTAGGCGGTGTTTATAATTGCTCTTCATTGGAATATATTTATCAGGATTTGTCTTATTTGCCTCCTTTTTAACATATCTCTGCAACGTTTGGAAAGATAATTTATTTTGTTTTGCTGCTTCTCGAAGTGACAATTTTACTCCACCTTCTCCGACTAAAACCTGCCGAACCGCCGTCCTCATATTTTCTTCTGAAAACGTTCCTTTTTTGCTCTTTCTGGTGCGGCCTCTGGACTCTGGACATCTAAGAAAACCCAAAATACTCAATTAAAAAAAAAACTACCTACTTTTGCCCATGGGCCACCATGAGACAGTGCCTCAAGGTGGCCCCAAGAATATGTCTCATGGTAGCCCATTTACACGTGTTGGGAAAAAGTTCGTTTTTATTTAGTACAATTAAAGTTTTTATAAATCTACTTTGTTTAAAAGTAAGCCAATTAGTCAACCTTAAAATTACCATTTATATCTTACCTTTAACTTTGTTTTTTGCGACAGAACCGAAAATCGTAATATATGCGCGCCAAAAAATTGACCAAGCAAACGTAAACTTCCGACCAAAGCTCTGTTGTAATTGAAATGTTAGTAATAAACCGGCTCATGCAGTATAGTTAGTCATAGGACCAATAGATGGCCACACCCTACCTAAACGGAAATATTGGAATGTCTCATCGTGGCCCACGTCTCATGGTGGCCCACCCTACCCTACTCTTTTTGAAGTTTCTTTCTTATATTATTAGCCTTATTTTTAATTTTCTTGAATTCTCTTTCTGTGTATTCGTTTGGAACTATCTTCATTCTTCTATATAATTTGTCTCTATATTTTATCATCCTAATATACTCAAAAGTAACCCAGTAATTATTTTCTTTATGGGCTTTATAATCAGGTCTTTCCGACATTTTAACATTGATGTGTGTCTTAGACTATTTGATGCGTTGGTTTTGCCTAAACTGGAGTATGGTTGTATTGTCTGGTCACCTCATTATAGTATCTGGAAAAGGTCGCTAGAAAGAGTGCATCGCAAATTTTTGAAGTACATGTTATTTAAGAGGTTTGGTTTTTACCCTGTACAAGGATTTGACCATTCCACACTACTTGGTATCTTTAATAGAACGTCTCTCCAAAACAAAAGAACCAGAATATGTCTGGTATATCTTTATAAAGTAGTGAATCAGAGCATTGATAGTCCGGATCTGCTGACACAGTTACCATTTTCAATAAATAGAATAAATAATAGACATAAGAAAACATTTTATTTGGAGCAAATTCACCGCTGTACCGAATGTGTGATTTGTTTAACCAGTTCGTTAATGATATTAATATTCTTAATCTTACTCTCAGGGATTTTGTTGAGTGTGTTGTTATGAAACTCTTAAATCAGGTTCAGGAATAGTCTTATGTTGTTTTATAATAATTTTATATTGTGTGTCATTTGAACTAACTGTTTATTAGTGATTGTTAAATTTATAAATTTATATTGATAGGATAGTATATTAGTGATTGTATGCATCCGTAATGGCAATTGCTGTTGATGCTGTATTGTAATAAATAAAAATAAATAAATAAAAAGCCTCTCGGCAGGAGTCCCTATAGCCTGAGTCCGCCAATATTCGCACAGCATACTTCTGCAGCAGGAAAACTCTGTTTACCTGTGAACTAGAACCCCAATTCAAGATCCCATAGCGAATATGCGAGTGAATTTTGCGTAATACAGGGTAAGTAAAGTTGGTTGACTACATTGCTTCGAGAGAAAATTCAATGCATAATGCATATGCTATCTAAGATCAGGGTTGATAAAAATCATGATTTTTTTTTAAATCAAAAATCGACGACTTTTTTAAAAAAATCATGATTTTTTTAATTAAAAAAAAAAATTTACCAGCTTTTACAAATATTATTATTTCTAAATATTTCTTTTATAAAAAAGAAAGTGGTGAGCAAACTAGGTTGTAGAGCAGTATGTAAAAAGTGTGGTAAAACATTGCAAGGTCTACTGGACAGACTAAAAAGTCATTAGGAAAGCTGCAAAAGTGAAACTAGTGATATCAGCAGTGGTTTTGAAACTCTGCATGGTGATTGTCAGTCACAGCCTGGAACTAGTCAGAGTGAAATTATAACTGTGAAAAGGGAGTGTAGGTGGACGTGAAAATAGTGGAAGTAGTGGTCATTTGAATTCTTTTGTTGTGCGAACTTTACAAGATAAGAAAAATAATTGGACAGACAAATAGCCAAAGCCGTTTACGCAACAAATTGCAGTTTTAGAGCTATAGAAAATAAAGAGGTTCGAGAGGTCATAGAAATGCTAAGACCTGGTTACCTTCCACCATCTAGATTTCAGGTATCACCAACGCTCTTGAATGAAATATTTGAAGAAGAAAAATCTAATTGTTTTAACAAGTTATCTGGGCAATCTGTTTGCATGTCCTTAGATGGATGGTCCAATATACATAATGATGGATGATGGAAACAGTGTTCTTTTAGAAAGCATAGATAGGGGAGAGTGAGGCATAGTGAAATACCTAATACAAAAATGGTATTAACACGGATTATAGTAAACTCTGGCGAATGCCATTATGTGACAATAAAGTATGTATAGTTATCTCGTTTTTTTCGCATTTGCTCGAACTTATCTTTTAAGCAATAAAAAAATGTCAACAAAAAATCTCCCCGATAACAAAATTCCACTTTGCCTCAACGCATGGGGCAAAGTAAAATAAATTTTGGGTTTCTATGTAAACGGCTTTGACAATAACATGAACATTGTACTATATTATGACAGCGCTTGTCACGTATTATATATTTTTTTTAACATACAAAACGGCTACAGAAAAAATATTGTACGTAACACGATCCAAAGGTGATTTTACGGGACTCGCAAGATTCCAGGACTCGCCTACGGCTCGCCCTGGAGTTCCTACTCATCCCGTAAAATATTACTATCGGAACTTTGTTACGTAAATTACTATTATTTAAATATACCTTTTTGACAGCATAATCAATACATACCTACATGAAAATTCATAGTTAAAATAAATTAACGAAACGGCATGGTGTGTAATATGTCCCACTAAATCTACTTTGCGTCTAACTCAAAGGAAGTAAACAATCCTTTTTACTTACCTTATTGGATCTTTAGGGCACCGAAATAACGAAAAACAATCATCAACACAACAATAAGAAAAAACTCTTAAGGTGATTCGCCTCCATCCTCCATCATAAGTAAGCTAATATTATACTAATTATAACGTGGCAGCATACGAAAACTCTTCGCCGAGAGTGCTGTGGATAAAAGTATGCACTTGCAAAAACTAATCCCCAGCCGAACGCCGTTTGAGCGTTGACTCGCTGGGCGCGGGGTAGGGCGTTGGCAGGGGAGAAATTTACAGCGGCAAGAGCAAGTGAGCGGACTTCTTATATTTGGACGGTGGCTAAACTATATTGGCAGGATAATAGCTCCTCCACTCTGCATTTGAACACGATGGCGTCCTCTTGTCGAAACAACTGCGTTCAAAATTTACATATTTCACTTTGCCCCACTCTCCCCTACATCTGGTCATTTCCATACAGCTGACTATCTTGCCGAATTGGCTATTAACTCAATAAATAACTGCAAAAATGAATATAACTGTAAAGTTACCAGTATTGTTGCAGATAATGCGAGCAACATGGTCAGTATGAAGAAAAAAATTACCGAGTCGTCCAGTTACCCTATAATTACATATGGTTGTTCGGCACACTTACTTAGTTTGCTCTCCAAAGATTTAGAAGCATCGCAGATAGAAGAACATATAGTACCTATTGTGAAATACTTCAGAAATACCCATTTGCCAAATGCTTGGTATAAAGAAAAAGGAAGACCTCAGTGGAATACACTTTCAGATTGTCTTGAGATCTATGTAAATGAGTGGCCAAAATTGTTATTAATATGTGAAGAGCATAAAGATCAAATTGATCCAGTGATTTTTTAAAAAGTTGCAGATATCTGTATTAAAAGGATGTCTGAAAATTTTCTACAGTTGCTAAAACCAATTTCTATAGCACTGGATGCAATGCAACAAAAAGGTGCATTTTTATCTCAAGCAGTTTACATATGGAAAAAGTTACTGGCTATTTTTGACAGTTTTGAATTTGAAGAAGAAAGAAGCTTGCGTCAATATCAATTATTTAAGAACAGATATGTTCAAGCTCTAACCCCCTTTCACTTTTTGGCGTATATTTTGGATCCTACAATAAACAAAGAAGAATATGCATTAATAGCTGAAGAAAAGAGAGATGCTCTACACATTGTTTTCAAATATTTTGCAGACACAGGATTATTACCATTACTAATTAAGGAAGCTAAGTCGGACCCTTTTCACATAACTCTGTTTTCAGAGGAAATAATCAAAAATGTAACAGCAGTACAGTGGTGGAGATCTCAAAAAGATGTTTCAGAAATTAAGCAAGTGCTCCCTATAATTATAGGTTGTGATATTTTAGTTGAGTTGTGATGTTTTTTATTGATACTTACATAGTTTATTTGTTAGGAGCATAGTACTTCGAGTATTTATATAGATATTTTTATTGTAGAGAGCATAGCACACTATGTTACCTTTGGGATATATATTTATATATATTTTGTAAAATGTTGGATACGTTGAAAGTAGTATAGCAATGTGACTCCCAACTCAAAATCCCATAAGAAATAACATGGGGGCTGAAATCTGCATTTTTCGGTGTTATTTTAAGGCGTGGTCACTTGGTCCGGCGCGAGCCCCAGAACCGCGGCGGAGGAAGCCTCCACAACAGGCGTTAAGCGCGCATGATGATAGAAGGCGATACCGCGAGACCCTATGCATAATTCGCGAGGCTAGCTTAGGCAGGTCAGCGACCCCGAGCGGTGGTCACCCGATGGTTACCCGATGATCGCCCGAGGGTATCCGATGTCGGTAATATAGGACCCGTCTTAGTCTAAGTGGCGCCCCCTGGTATTATCAACCCTCATTATTTCTAGATTCTAACCCAACTTTATGACCCATGGTCACGTGTTATTACATTTATAGCGGAGGAGAGATGACGTAGCACGTTCTCAATAGTACCCAAACCCAAGTACCTAACCTGAACATCTATCTAAATAATCAATATTGAACAACATAATGAATAAATAATAACAGAAAAAAAGTTTGGGCAGTCAGCGGGAATTGAACCATAAACCTCTGGGGTCGAACCTCAAAGCCTTGCAAAATACGCTACGGGAGCATATACCTTAAAACTGCTAAACAATGTTTGACAACGTGAAACCACGGGGGCACATCTGAATAGATTGCTGGAACAAAAGGTCCTTAAGTGGGATTATGGTGGTGTTTTATAATGTACAAAATTAGGGTAAACCATACACATATACTTAGTAAAACAAACTAATTGATATCTGAGTACTACCTGAAGTTAGGTAACCAGTGTTTCTCATAAAAATAAATATTATAAGCGTAGGAAAATATTAACAATCTTGTGCATTCACCTATCTGTTATGCAACGCGAGCATCAGCTTTCAATATTATTTTACAATCATTTACCCGAAAGGGCTGCAACGTTTCTTATAGATAGATAGTATAAACTAAAAATCAGTAATTAGCCGAAGCGTCAAGTCTTTTAGCCGATAAGTAAAAACAAAGACATCAGATTTAACAAAAAAAGTATCGTAATATAAACTGCTCTGTGGGGAATCAAATTAAACGTATTATGAACCCTGCCCAACAGACCCTGTTGGCCTAGAGCGCCCCCTGTTGGCCTCTCTGTCACAGAAAACAACCCCCGATAAAGAAACAAAACAGTTAAGTACATCAAACAAATATATTACCAAAAATATATAGGTATGCACCAAACAATACATACAGGGGCGTATTAAAAGTAGTTTTGTATAAAAAAGGAACATTTTACCATGCACAGTATTAAAAATAAATTATCTTATTATTATGTTAAGTTCGGGTATTTTGCTTTATTTAGGAATCAAAAGACTACCAATATTATTTAATAATTATTAAAAACAAAAAAAAAAAAATGTAGCATCATTATGCAATCATGCATCATTATATAATTATACACGAGGCTTGTCTAGATAATGATTTATTTATGCTAATTGACTGCAGGTAATTTACAACAACAAATATTGGACCATTTATACGCAAAAATGTGTTTCTTGAACAGATAATTACTTGCATAATTTTATACAAAAATCTATACAGGGAAGATATAAAGTAAGTATACAAAGACCTTCCAGATCCCCCACAAATTAACTGGTCATATAATCAAATTAAATGCGTAAATTATAAGCCACACTGTATGTTTCATGAAGAAGAAAATTATACATTATTACTGTTAAATATCAATAAGATCTCGTGCTAAATTATTCAAACAAACGGCCAACTTTCACTACTAAACACATTGTATTTTCTGCAAACATTTGGTGATGTTATAGAGCCCAACATTTTGACTTGCGACTATATATTAAGTTGCAAATATTACCGAAACATACAAGCACAAGCCATTACGTAGGGCTCAGTATCTGTTTTGTGCGTTGTAAAGGTTCCACTGCATGAGGAATTAAGACATAAATGTAATTTATATTTAAATTCCAAGTACTAAAGTCTCTAAATATTCTTTTTAAATTTTTGAAAAACCTCTCAGTGACATCTTAAATAGTGTAAAAAATATAATTTATATGCTCCAGAACTAAATATATTATACCAACAAGAACAAACTTATTACCAACCTCGTATAAAATAATACTTATGATTAATATTAGGAACTTATCGACAGGGTGATTAGAATTTAGGCTAATAATACCAAAACTCAACTACAGGCGCTTTGGTTTTCAAGCGACACACAAATAAAAATAAACACATCATTACTAACAAGTCCTCAGACGTAAAATTATAACAAATTTGAATACATAAAAATGTGTGAAAAGGGCTCTCCGTTTAAACAGGGGCACGACGTGAACGTGGCCCTTTAAGCCCCCATTCGATTTTTATGGAAAAACGAAATTTCAAAGCAAAACCATTTTTTTTTTAATGTTATACAGGGTAGTTTATAATATGTGTATTAGTATTATGGCCTTCTTTTTACTGTATAACCAATATGGGCTCTTTTTTAATGTTATACAGGGTAGTTTATAATATGGGTATTAGTATTATGGCCTTCTTTTTACTGTATAACCAATATGGACTCTTTTAAAGTTATACAGGTTAGAACATAACATGTGTGTGTTAGTATTATGGCCTTCTTTTACTGTATAACCAATATGGGCTCTTTTGAAAGTTATACAGGTTAGGATATAATATGCGTGTGTTAGTATTTTGGCCTTCTTTTACTGTATAACCAATATGGGCTCTTTTGAAAGTTATACAGGTTAGGATATAATATATGTGCGTTAGTAGATTATTCTAGTAATAAAAATAATTTTAATGCTAATAATAATATGAATGCTAATGTTATAATAATATGAATAATTATAATACTAATAATATGAATGTTAATGCTATAATAATATGAATAATTATAAAACTAATATTAATGTGAATACTAAAACTAGTCATCCACATGCATAAGTGAGCAATGCCCCCATTGTAATGTACCGGGTGAAGATTTCGATATTTGTCGCTTATCATCATAAGGGCTGAGACCGATTTTAGTTTGTTTTATAGTATGTAGCTCATGTTTTTGGGACCTAATTAGGCGCTGTGAAATAGGCTTTTCCAACCAAGTTTCAAGGCAGGTGACGTAATCTTCAAATGTGATTTTATTTTTAATCACAGACCTTTTAATGCCCTTTATCTTTTTGGTGACGCCCAAGTTAGATAAAACCTTATCAATTTCCGCCCGCTCTTTGTTTAAATTCTCTAGTTTTATCCGTTCTTGCTCAATCTCGTCTGTAGTATAAAGCAGTTTAATAGCATACATTTTAGACCTAAGGCCAACAAAATGGGTCATAATGCGGCCATTGTTCTCATCTTTCATCATTCCCAGCACCTTTTTGTTTACTTGTGGAATCGCATAAACGTTATCACGGGCATAATCTGAGGTATCAAAATAATCGTTACAGTCTCGTCTCATTATTTGATACACATCATGGTTTTTAATTTCGTAAATAAGACTATCAGTGTCTGTATACAATACACTACAGGCATCAAAACGCGGAACCATGTACTCATAGTGAAAGTCATAAATCGTAGTCTTTGCCAAATCAAGAATACACATACCAACATAAATCGGCTTATTAAAATAAATTTGTGTTTTTGCAAGCTCTACAATTACTAAATTTTCAGAAACAATTGTGCTGCTTTTAAATTCTGGTCTGGATATTAAGGCTTCAGCACCATATCTTCCGTCCCATTTTGTTATAAGTTTAACGTCAGAGTGGTTCCGGATATTCTCCATCGTCTTTCCAAATACGGCATTGTTCATAAGTTTAAAAAAATTATTTTCAAACTCATTCTTGGCATTTTGGCGCAGCCCCGTGTTGAGGTCGATATATGATTTTAACCAAGGAGATTGTTTAAAGGTTAATATTCGGTGTATTTTACCCAATTTTGCCCCCAAAGTTAGAGCTTGCTTTAAGTTTCTATAGTGTATTAGGTATTCTGTTTTATTGTGTAGCGTAGCCAAAAGTTTCTCATTCTTTGCCCCGGGCGGTTTTTCATGGTTAGGGCATAATGGAAAATCGGAAAACTTATCATGCAAATTCTCAGGTATTTCCAGGTCCACATCCAAAATAAACCCTTCGGCAGATTTATCTGAAATTTCACTAATGTTTAAGTGAGATATCTCGTCTTCTGAAAGCCATCTAAAGCCGCCATAAGGTAGATATTGCGACATTGCCCAGCCGTATTGATTATTGACATCAAAGTACATGAGATAGGAGTCTTCTTTAGTCGGATCATAATTTGGCATGTACTTGTTGTTGGCTTCTGCATACCTCTTTGAACACTGACTTAGCCCCCCGCGAACTACCTTTTCTATGAATGTTAGCATCTCTAAATCAGTAAGCAGCTCAAGTTTTATCATATCTTCTCGATGAATTAAGAGGGATAAACATTGCCACGCATAACCAGGTAGGGTATACGACCATGCAGGATCAAGGCCATATGTCCTATGCGATATATCCCTAAATGCTTCAAATACATCCGTTAAAAGCATTACATCCGTTTTAAGATATAAGTCAGAGTAGTCTTGCATGGTACGGCAATTAAAAGTTTGCCAAACTTTCTGCGCATTTAAATATTGCGTGTCACTTATAGCTACATCTTCTAAGCTGTTATAAAACGCCTCTTTAGGAGGGAGTTCAGTCTCATTCAATCTTTCCCAAGCGTTCATATAATCATAAGGGAAAACGCCCTTTCGGGTAAGTAAGTTCAGTTCTTCTCCCAGGTATTCAAACTCTGCTTTTAGGTTAGGATATTCGCATAAGTATGATGCAAGCTTATCCAGACCGCTAGCAAGAAAGCGAAAACTATCTATAAATCGAAAATGAACAGTACTATCCATTATATGCTTCGTAAATGAGATATAATTTTCTTTATTTACAGGTAATATATCAATCTTTCCCTCTATTTCAGATAGCGCCCGTATTATCATGTGCCCATCATAGCAACTCAAGTTATGGAATAGGACAGGTATTGTGTGTGAATCCTGGTACTGTAGATTGCAGTGCTCATGTGCAGCGTTTCGATACTTTCCGGTCAAGTGTGAGTGATCTCTAACACGCTTATCGTCTTTCGTAAATGGCTTCTCACATATATGGCAGTGAGTAGCGGCCAAAAAACTTTGTTGTTGAGCAGGCGTAAGCGGTTCCATGGGCAAATCACATAAAAAGGCCGTCTCGACGTCTTCAGCAAATTGTTGAAGCTCGCGCATGAACCACTGCATACAGTCTTGGCCTGTGTAACTTTTATAAAATGATAGAGAATCGTCATAATTACATTTTACATAATAACCGACGCTATAAGGGATATGCTCTTGTACCTTTTGCGTGTTTTTTTCTATATCATCGACTACAGGTATTAGCAAGCTTTCCGAGTCTGCGAATATAACAAACGGGGCTTTTTCCTTATGTTTAAAATTATTAAATTCCAAAATATTATTGCCTTCTATAGGCATCCGAGGTATTGCTAAGGTCTTGTTTTTAGAGCATTCGGACGTGTGCTTATCTAGTGTTATCTGCGTGTGGAAATAATGAAGGCAGCGATCACAAAAAAATTTTCGCTGCCTATTAAGACTCAATTGCCTTGATAGTAAGCGTGAAAGGTCTTTAATCCAAACAAAATGGTATTTTATAGGGCTTAAATCAATATCATCATCTGAGGAAAAGTAGCTGTCTTGTAAAAGTAGTAAGTTTATATGCTTAGGATGCTTATTTTCAGGTATATAATATGGCACAACCAGATAATTTTTTCCAATTTTTTGTAGTCGATATACGTTAACGGATATTAGGTTTTGCTTTTCAAACTTTGAAATTTGATTAATTGTCATGGGAAACTTAATACCTTCCAAGTTTAGAACTGACTGAGGGTTTGGATAGGACGATGTTCGTTCAGAATTCTTGAAAGCGGGATATAAAGCGGAAACGATGGACCACGCAAAGCACATTTCATCACTGTTTTTTACATTGATGCATGCATTTCTTTTAGCTATTTGTTTTGGAAGTTCGATGTAAGTTCCGACCCGAAGAGGATTATAATGATTAATAGATACCATTAAATGTGTAATTTTGCGTAGTGCCCACCCAGAATTTCTTTCCTGGAACGTGTCTAATTCATCCAAAATAGGGTTCTTAACATGATCGGCAAACCACTCATTTAAGTTTGTGTTGCCGAAAATAGAGGCATTCGGAGTAGTAATGTACTTTGTATCCTTTAAAATTTCGTCTGCTTTACTAATTTCAAAATCCCCACAAAGAGTGGTGTTAACTTTGAGGGCAGTAGTTTTTTTAAATGCGTTTTGAATTCTCCGCTTAAAAATTATCAAACAGTCTTCTAAAAATGATCGCACATCAGTATGACGCTTGTTAATAATGACACCCGTCCTGATTCTCGACTGGAATGCCGAATGTAAATCTTCCCACTTTACTCTACAAGAAGCTGTTTCTGCACGACGTGTCCCACTACCCTCGCCCACTTTACGGTCCTTTAGTAAGGACTGAAACCCCTTAATTTGGGCTAAACACGCTATTATATGAGACTTTTCGGACACAGACTCAGCGCGTTTCAAAAGTTTATTTAAATTGCGAATTGCACGAGTACAGTCCTGCAATATCTTACCGCAGGTAACCGTTGTTAAGTTATGGGTATCCATCTGGGCCCTAATTAACTCGACGTACTCACTTGGGAACGGCATTTTTTTTTTTACTCTGTAACAAAATAAATATGACTCAAAATACGTCTGCTCTCTCTAACGTACAAAGACAGAAGGGGCGCTGGAGCTCCTGCGTCCTGCTTATAATGCGCCCCTATTTATAACCTCGGTTGGGGTGCGTTCAGAAAAGTAGCATGCCTTTGAAAAAATAAGGCGCGTTCAGAATTAATATTCAAGGTTTAGTATGCAGTAGATGTATATACAACAGGCAGTTTTACGCGTTATTATTTTTAGAATATATTACTTGCCGAAAACACTAATATTTTACTGACTGAAAGTGAAACCGGCGATAAGTTTAATCGCCGTAAAAATGTATAACAAAAACAGTTTCTAAAAATTTTATTCCCTCCACGTCACAACCCTCCCAAACTAGTATATTATTATATTATTATTATTATTATTATTATGATTATTATTATTATTTACCGCTAAAGGTTTTGCTGCACCCAACGAGTCCGTTTAAAGGCTGCAGCTAAGATAATGGATTCATTGCATAGTCAACAGCGAGGTGTTAAACATGGTAGAAACATTAAACATTATTCTCGACAATGTTAAAAGAGTATTTATACAGAACAAATATTACGCATCCTGTCTACCGGCTACCTTAATAGTTTGGGAACTTGCTAAAAAATATAATGTAGATGTTGAACCGAAATGTGGACAACTCTTGTATGACGAAATGGGAAGCAACATTCATTTTTGGAACGTGTTTAAAGAAAAACCTTATGATCCTACCCTTAAAGTGATGAAACATATGATGCCTTCTATCGACGTTAGCAAGTTCCAATATAAAGAATATAAATTGGGTGCAGACCTGGATTCAATAGAAATGTTAAATATTTTCAATCAGTTCCTAGAAACAAAATCAACTCACTTTTATTTTTCAAAAGCTCCAGATAAACTTAAAACGATTAGGAAAATTATTCATAGAAGTGTATCTAGATGTATTTAATAAAGATTATGCATATTTACAATCGTATTAATATTATTACATACGTGTCATTTTTTACCCAAAAGAAACAGTGTTTTACTAGAAAATATATTAGGGCTTCTCAGAACTACACCCTGTTTATGGGTATACAGCGTCATCATTATGATTAGCATATCAGTGTTATATTAGTGTTTTTGTTTGTGTTCAGCTGATCTGAAACAATATTATAGGTATATAAGACCTGTTTTGTTTTTTCAGTGTTGACGTTGTGATTGATATATAAGCGTTATATGTTTGTTTTGTTTCCGTTAAGACACTGTTTTGTTTCAGTTAAGATATTGTTATCTTAGTGTTGTGTTTTAGGTAGTGTTTTAAACACCCGTTCTGTTGATGAGTACGTCATTTGAATGTCAGAGTTCTGCGAGATAAGATGGCGAATCGAAAAATTAAATTAGCGCTTTTGTCTTTACCGAACGGTCTAGATTTTGGTTTTAAAATGATTGAAAATGACTGCTTTATTGGGAATAAGCCCGTAGAATTTGAAAATAACACCCTAGTGATTGATAATGAGAAATATACTTTAACTGTAGGACTTCTGAATTTATTGACAAAAGAACGCCCTATGGGCTATTCCAATACAGAGCTGGATAAATATAAAGAAATCCTTCTTTTATCAAGCGCACACCGAAGGGGATTTAATAGTAAAAATCACATAAATTCTAGCAGAAGCTACAAACATTATTTCTAAGCTTTTTCCGCCAAAAAGGACTTATTTAAAGAAAAGCAGAGTGGGCATGATAAACAAAAACCTTGAATTGAACAGTACTATTCCTCCTACTTTGAATGATTTAGAACTTGATTACGATAATGACGTTAACAAGCTAGTGGAAATGTTTAAACAGTTAGAGAGCGACAATTTTAATCATAAAAACGATGATAAAATATGGTCTATATTACTAGAATTGGAAAAACTTGGTATAATCGAATTTTAAAAATAAATTTTTCCTTGCCTGGTGCCCGCAAATACGGGGCCATAAAAAGGAGAAATAGTTAAAAAGAAATCGGCGATAACCCGTAAACGGGCTCATCAAAAATATCTAAAGTTATTCTTTTGAATGTGGGTTTTAGTGCTCTTTAATAAACCTAAATAGAATTTTTCTCTAAAATAATTAGGGAAGCCAATAATTAACCCCATTTAAAATTACATGGGATTTCCTATGTCCCGCTCGATGATGCAACACCCGGTATATGTTTTAATAAATGTGTTCGTTTCATGCATTTTTATTGTTATTTACCAAAAAGTGCCCTTGTAACACCCCGTATTTATACAAAAATAATTTTGTATGCAAATACAATAGTACACTAACATTCTGGAAAGTCAACCTGTCATTCAAAAGAAAATTCATTCAAATCGGACAAGTAGTTTTGACAAAAATTTACTTTAAACTTTTGGTTAGTTTTTGGTGATGCGTTAATTTCTTGGAGAAGTGTATTTTCATTGTGTTCTAGTTCTTGAATTTATGCAAACTCCAAAATATTGCAAATATTTTAAAATTCATTGAATATATTTATTTAAAAATTGGCTAGTCAGTATACATTATTAAAAATAGCATACTTCAGAAGAATATTATTTATTTTTAATGGAACGTCCCTTATATTTTGGTTAATTAGAGGCTCAGATAGTCCTTTAAAAGACAAATCGAAATAATATTATAGGGTTTATCTGCCAAAAAAAAAAATTCATGAAAAAACAAAAGTTTCTTTTTCTGAAAGGTGAAGGAAGCAAAGCACCTTACGGGAATTTAGAGATGTGCGATAGGCACTACCTATCGCATGCATTTCAGGCATCTTAAAAAAGGTTTTTTGTTGACTGTTTAGTTATTTCTTATTTTTATTATGTTTTTGTTCATTTATTTAACATTATTTGTCAAAATAAATGTATTCAGAGTAGTTTTACAAAATAAGCAATATTCCAGACAAACTAGTACTGTTTTATAACATGCCTTTTTTATTTAACCACACATTTGGTACCTGCAATTATTTACGGCTTAACCGGAAGTTGATATTTTTAGAAAGATAATAAAAAAGGAAGATAGGGAGATGTAAGCCGTTTTGCTCTATGGCGTACCGTTAGAAAGTTAGACGCTGTCAAAGTTCATAAATGTCATTTTTCAAAAGTCGATATCTCGGAAATTATTATTTCGTTACACCGACGGCCGCCTTTATTTTATTCAAAACGACATGTTTTTTGAATATAATGAATTTACCATGGACCTAATTCGCACCGGTAAAATGGATCTTTCATTTTTTGGTATATCTTGCCCTAATGTAGGCGTTTTGGTGCAGCTTAAAGATTTATTACATAAGATTATATCTCGTAATATAAAATTTTAGTTATGTAAAAATAAATAAAATGTATATTATTATAAACCTAATAAAAATATATTATTATTATTATTAGAGCCCTCGTTCTCTTTAATCAACCTATACCAAACCCGTTTTCTTTAATCAGCCTATGTTCCAAGTCCTATACAAGTTGTAAAATAAATTACTTTCCCTATATCTTTTTCGATGCAGACGGAGTGTTATGGCCATTGTAATTTACTAGCTTGCCGCCACTTGTTAAATTAACTTTTACGACACACTGGCGTAGAACAGCTGTTTTAAAATTAATTATATTTGCAGGATTATTTGGTCTATGGCCCTATTAAATAATGCCTTATTTAACTGCAAGTTTGATTGCACAGATATTGTAACGTACATACTCAAGTTACAAGAATTGAGTTATAATATTTAAAAAAGATATAAAAAGCAATATAATATTAAATGTGTCGGATATTATACTGATAAAAAACCACTTGTAGATAAAATGTTAAAACAAACTATTATACAGGTATGAAAAAAAATTAAAAACAATTTTCATTTCTTTTAGGGCTGTTTTGAAAAACTAATACCCAAACTACTTGGTGCAAATGCCTATATAAAGTAGTTGTATTCTACATAATAACGAAGAAGGGTTCGTGAATTCTTAATAAAAACAATAGCTTATGTGGGTGCGTGTCTATATGAGAGGCGTTTTAAAAAATGACCTAGGTATACTAATATCGTTTTAGGAAAATAAATAGCATAAATATGAATGGTCAATATTATAAAAAATTTTATTCAAAATAAAAAAGATTACCTTAACTTTCGAGCGTTTTAATACAGATTTTACATATAGGCACACAATTTTGAGCATCACGCTTTAAACGTATGCACTTTTCAAAGCAGATGTTTAAATTTCCTATAAACGAAATATTTAAGAAAAAGTTATCTGTAGAAAACCCTTGCGATAATTTGTTTAGGCCCTCTGGTATAGAATCATTATAAATAAATGAAATTTCAAAAAGCTCTAAATAATTTTCAAAATCAATCTCGGGTACCGATAATAATGTCTCATTTTTAAGGTTATATGTAAAAATTTTTTCGCATAAATGGCAATTAAACATTTTAAAATTGTTCATATAAATTCAATTTCCATAAAACTATAAAAAGACCTATTGTCGTCTTGTTAATGCGCTCTATCACAGAGTCATTATAAATATATTTAAAACCATATAGCGATAGTATATAATTAAAATCATACACCCCTTCACATTTAAACTTAAGGGGTTTATCACAAAATCAACACGCAAACATTGAGGGTGGCCCCGAAATATACACTAAAAAGAAAACCAAAAGATACAAACACTTTGAATAAAAATACCAAGTCGGTTTAAAAGCCCCCCGACACCATAATAAAATTCAAAAACTTACCTGTTGCAAACTTATAACAGAAACAATTAAGTGCTCTCGCCATTTCTGCACTATTTATAAACCCTTCTAGGGTGACGCTAAATCCTTGAACGTTTTGTTGGAGTGGGGCTACTTGAATTTTTACTTTTCAATCGTTCTAGAATATTGTCTGTTAAGGTGGGGTAAAGCTATAAATACCAGAAAACACTGCAGGAAAGTTAGTTCGCCAATTTCTTTTTTTCTCAAATTAAGAGCCTGAAAAAACTAAAAATGGCTGCTAAAATTGATGTTGTAAACGTTCTAGACCTGGAAGAGGGTAAACTTTACCGTATTCTTGACATCGAGAATAAGGACGGGCCCTATGGCATTTCTACAATCGTCTATCTAGAAGACGATAAAATGGTATATCTCCCTAAAAGGATGACCAAAACCGAGGCAGAAGTGGCTACCATACGTTGCAGCCAATTAGGCCTTGTCCGTACTGGCAAACATTTTGTAGAGAAATACGGATGCACTACCCCATAATGAACATTTTGAAGTTCTGGTGAGTTTTTTTTTTATATTATATCAATTCAATACTTCATTAGCCCGTTCTTTTTTCAGATGCAAACTGCCTTTTATTATAATCGCTATTTTATCACCCCCATATCTTTAAATTAGTTTTTATTATAAATTGATATAACGTTTTAAATTGTAAAGTTATTTTTGCTATTATACCTTGGGATTTCAAAATGTTTTTTTAATTTTCTACGGCCCCTTTGAAATGAAACATAAAAATTAATTTAAAAACATTTAATTATAAAAATAAATATATACTATTTTTTGAACTGGGTCCCCCCAGACTATTACCCCCCTCCCATGGAGGGGGCCATGCCATATTTCCATGAGGTATTCGGGCACGGCGAACTCCGGATGAAAATTATGATATACGTGTGTCATCTGAAAATACCATAATTAGGCATATAAAAATAATTGTATTTTTTAAAAACATACCGCCTCGCCGGGAAAAACCTCTTCTACCAAAAACTCTACGAAATTAATGATTTGTTGTGCTGCTATAAAAGAAAACCCTGAATTAAAATTTAAAATATTTATAATAATAAAGGTACTCACCGGATGGCATTATTAATCACTTTTACCATTAAACGGGAGTTCAATCTATATTTATATAAATTATTTCTGCTATTAAAGAATTAATTTTATAATGCATAAATATATGTCGATTGGAGTACGTACTAATTAATTCAAACACTAATATAATATCGTCATATACAGGACATTTTGAAAATGTAGATAATAGGTTTGTTTATTTTTGCGCTGATTTTAAATAAGTGGTTCATACCCCCTGTATACAGATCCCATTAATTGATTTTATTCGTGCACGTTATGCATTAATTATTTATTAAAAGGGTAATTACTTTAAATGCAAAATTGCATTTAAAGCGATCGGCATAAAATGTTATTAAAATATGCTAATAAGGTATCAATTATACCTCGTGTTGTGGTCCAATTTTATCTAATTATTTAATGAAAGATAATTAATTATGTATTCTGTTTTTTATTACATGGCTCGGAAAACATATCCAAAAAGTTGTTTTTCACGGCGATAAACATAATAAAATTCAAAAAATGTCTTATTTTCTCCGATATGACCTTTATATATTGCCATAATAGTGGATTTGACTTGAAAACTACATATATTTCTGAAATAAAACGATGGTATAAAATTACAGATATATCTTTTTATTTTACGCTGATTTTTTTATTCCTATAATGTAATATATACCAGGATGATAGTAAATGATATTATTATGTTGTGAATAAAAAAGTTTTAAAATTGATTGATTTTTAATTAATTATACAATCATGAATGGTATTCCGCTAGGGTGTTTATATGGGTATTTTATCAATGCGATGTGGAGTGAATGCTGTTGGGATCAGGGGTGATAAAATAGGGGGATGTTGACCAGGGTCTGTTGAACTGGTATTATTAGGCTAAATTCTAATCACCCTGTCGATAAGTTCCTAATAATAAGTGTTTATATTATTTTATACGAGGTTGGTAATAAGTTTGTTCTTGTTGGTATAATATATTTAGTTCTGGAGCATATAAATTATATTTTTTGTACAACTGTCAAAAAAAGTTGACATTTTTTCATCGCTATCGATACGTAAACCTTTTGTTTTTTTAACAGTGAAAAAAAGACTTTTTTTCACAGTGAAAAAAAGACTTTTTTTAACTGGAAAAATGATTTACAAAAAAAAACGATAAAACATTACTTTTTAAAAAATGTATTGAATTTTTTTGTACAAATTTACTAATTAATTACCAACTACCAAAAAATCTCATTTGTTACAATAATAATTGATGGTGAAGTTCGAACAATTGCTTCCAATATTAATTCCCGAAGCTAGTCCACCTTGCTGCTGATCAGAAACGCTAGATATTCCTTGAAAAGTTGAGTCCACAATTGTATCAGTTATATTGATTTGTTTGGAAGTAGAGGAACAATTTAATTTATTAGAAATATCAATTTTATTACTCAAACTATCTTCTATATATCCTTCTGCTATGGCGGCAGATTTCCAACCACCGTGGCGTTTTATAGATGTCATGTTACCCCCTGCATTGGCTAAGAGAGTTGCAGAACTCCTCCTAAAACAGTGACCTGTGTAGCTCTTATGCAATTCTTTTCCCAGCCATTTTGCAATCAAGCTAGGAATTTCCCCTATTTTATTTATTCCCACATGTTGGTCAACACATTTTCCTCTTGAATATTTTAAAAATAATCTCTTTTTGTGTGTATGGGACGGCCTTAGTACTCTATACTTGCGATATATCTCAATATAATCAGAATTTGAAACGGTAAACATTCTTGGGCAATAGGTCTTTGTATCCGGTATTTTAACAATCAATATAGACCCGGTATCTTCAATGTCATCAATAGTTACCTTCAATAATTCTTCACGGCGACAAGCACTGCTGATTCCCAAAATTAACGCAACCTACAATTAAAAAAATATTGAAATTACTGAAATAATACAAAATTTTGATCATCTGTACCTTATAAAGTAAATTTGTTTCATCATCAGCTTCTTGAATGAATTTATTAATATCGTCTCTCGATAAAACTTTAGATTTCTTCCCTCGGTATCCGACGTTTTTGTTCTTAATAAAAGGCACCAATTTTGAAAACTTCTTTATATCAATATTTTCTTTAACATTCAATGTACTCTTCAACATTGAGTA
This sequence comes from Polydrusus tereticollis, assembly GCA_963920685.1. Classification (NCBI taxonomy): domain Eukaryota; kingdom Metazoa; phylum Arthropoda; class Insecta; order Coleoptera; family Curculionidae; genus Polydrusus; species Polydrusus tereticollis. The sequence goes on from OY987330.1 coordinate 92,690,234, forward strand.
GACACTCCATAAAGTAGAAGGTTTTACAGTTTTTGATTTCTCCTCAAAATATGTCCTGGCACAATTCGCCTTCGCTTCCTTCTTCAAGGGGCTTATCCCTGGAAGTTCCGCGGCTAGCTGCAGTCGTTGTCTCAGGGGCGGCGATCTGTGCAGGGCAGTTTGAGACCGCCCCAGGTCCTTTTCTGGGGTCGGCCTCGGTGGTGGAGAGCATGTCGTGTTTATCTTCGTCCTCGGCCATCCGGGCTGGAGGGGTTTCGTCGTATAATGCCATATTTTCGGTCATTACAATATTTGCCACGTGGTTTTCACGTCTTGCCGACCTGGTGCAGGTGATGCCCAGGTGGTAAACTCTTGTATTCGCCTCCCTGGCGATGGCGTCGACTGCTGCAGGTATGGCACAGTTTGTCCAATGCTGGCACCGCCGGCTATGTCGGTTTCTCGTCGTATTTCTTTCTTAAATTAATTTGCCACGTGGTTTTCACGTCTTGCCGACCTGGTGCAGGTTATGCCCAGGTGGTAAACTCCTGTATACGCCTCCTCGGCGATGGCGTCGGCTGCTGCAGTTGTGGCACAGTTAGTCCAAGGTTGGCAACGTCTGCGATGACCGGTTATCGTACTTCTTCGGCTTAAAATTAGTTTGCCGTTAGGTTTTTCCCTCTTGCCGACCTGGTGCAGGTAATGCCCAGGCGGTAAACTATGGTATACGCCTCCTCGGCGATGGCGTCGGCTGCTGCAGTTGTGGCACAGTTAGTCCAAGGTTGGCAACGTCGGCGATGACCGGTTATCGTATTTCTTCTGCTTAAAATTAGTTTGCCGTAGGTTTTTACTTCTTTGCCGACCTGGTGCAGGTAATGCCCAGGTGGTAAACTATTGTATACGCCTCCTCGGCGATGGCGTCGGCTGCTACAGTTATGGCACAGTTAGTCCAAGGTTGGCAACGTCGGCGATGGCCGGTTATCGTATATTTCCACTCAAAATTGGTTTGCCGTAGGGTTTTACTTCTTTGCCGACCTGGTGCAGGTTATGCCCAGGTGGTAAACTATTGTATACGCCTCCTCGGCGATGGCGTCGGCTGCGGCAGTTGTGGTACAGTTAGTCCAAGGTTGGCAACGTCGGCGATGGCCGGTAATCGTAATGCTTCTACTTAAGATTAATTTCGGACCTGCTCGTACCTAGGTACGAACGCCTCGGATCGGCTAGGAACCACTGTTTCCTCACAGTATCGGGCTCGACTACGGCGTCCTCCACCGGTGCTTCTTCAGCTACACCTTGCTTTTATCTCCAGGTTCACGTATGCCGCCTTGACATACCCAGGTGCTCGGAATCTCCAAGTTCGACTGGCAATTTACTTGGTGACGGTCGTCCAAAGAAAAAGACTTATACAGATTTTAAAGCCGGAACAAATGCTCAACTATTATAATAGGTCTTTGCCTCTTTATGGTTCTGTACGGACTGGCTATTCCCTTGAAAATCACTCAATTTATAGTTATTTCCAAGGTCGAATACCACAACAAATAGCATATAAGTACCTTTTCAGACACTTTTTGTATATTTTTCTTGCCGCACCATTCACGGAATTGGTTATAATTTTTCTCGTATATAAATTTTGATTTCGCCGGTAACATGTTAGCTATAGCCGAATTTGCTATATCGGCAATATCTGAAGGAATCTCGCTATCACTATCGTAATCTACATCCATTTTAAGTACTTATACTATTTATTTAAAAAATTGCAATAAATATGAACAGCTATCAACGTATGACAACAACACAAGCAACGTGCCAACAAACCATTTCTATAGTAACGACAGGGCTGTTAACTTGATTATGTGAAATTATATGGTAAAATTTTTATTATAATATACAATTTTACCGATTAATTCAAACTTTCAGTTGTACAAAAAATGTTGTTTGTATTTCGTTTGTGAAATTCGTGTTTTAATGGCACATTCGAGAGAATTTTTCGCCTCGACCTGCGGTCTCGGCAAAAAATTGACACTCTCATATGCCATTAAAAAAACACTCACTTCACGCACTTAATACAAAAATAACTATTTTACACTATTTAAGATGTCACTGAGAGGTTTTTCAAAAATTTAAAAAGAATATTTAGAGACTTTAGTACTTGGAATTTAAATATAAATTACATTTATGTCTTAATTCCTCATGCAGTGGAACCTTTACAACGCACACAACAGATACTGAGCCCTACGTAATGGCTTGTGCTTGTATGTTTCGGTAATATTTGCAACTTAATATATAGTCGCAAGTCAAAATGTTGGGCTCTATAACATCACCAAATGTTTGCAGAAAATACAATGTGTTTAGTAGTGAAAGTTGGCCGTTTGTTTGAATAATTTAGCACGAGATCTTATTGATATTTAACAGTAATAATGTATAATTTTCTTCTTCATGAAACATACAGTGTGGCTTATAATTTACGCATTTAATTTGATTATATGACCAGTTAATTTGTGGGGGATCTGGAAGGTCTTTGTATACTTACTTTATATCTTCCCTGTATAGATTTTTGTATAAAATTATGCAAGTAATTATCTGTTCAAGAAACACATTTTTGCGTATAAATGGTCCAATATTTGTTGTTGTAAATTACCTGCAGTCAATTAGCATAAATAAATCATTATCTAGACAAGCCTCGTGTATAATTATATAATGATGCATGATTGCATAATGATGCTACATTTTTTTTTTTTGTTTTTAATAATTATTAAATAATATTGGTAGTCTTTTGATTCCTAAATAAAGCAAAATACCCGAACTTGACATAATAATAAGATAATTTATTTTTAATACTGTGCATGGTAAAATGTTCCTTTTTTATACAAAACTACTTTTAATACGCCCCTGTATGTATTGTTTGGTGCATACCTATATATTTTTGGTAATATATTTGTTTGATGTACTTAACTGTTTTGTTTCTTTATCGGGGGTTGTTTTCTGTGACAGAGAGGCCAACAGGGGGCGCTCTAGGCCAACAGGGTCTGTTGGGCAGGGTTCATAATACGTTTAATTTGATTCCCCACAGAGCAGTTTATATTACGATACTTTTTTTGGTAAATCTGATGTCTTTGTTTTTACTTATCGGCTAAAAGACTTGACGCTTCGGCTAATTACTGATTTTTAGTTTATACTATCTATCTATAAGAAACGTTGCAGCCCTTTCGGGTAAATGATTGTAAAATAATATTGAAAGCTGATGCTCGCGTTGCATAACAGATAGGTGAATGCACAAGATTGTTAATATTTTCCTACGCTTATAATATTTATTTTTATGAGAAACACTGGTTACCTAACTTCAGGTAGTACTCAGATATCAATTAGTTTGTTTTACTAAGTATATGTGTATGGTTTACCCTAATTTTGTACATTATAAAACACCACCATAATCCCACTTAAGGACCTTTTATTCCAGCAATCTATTCAGATGTGCCCCCGTGGTTTCACGTTGTCAAACATTGTTTAGCAGTTTTACGGTATATGCTCCCGTAGCGTATTTTGCAAGGCTTTGAGGTTCGACCCCAGAGGTTTATGGTTCAATTCCCGCTGACTGCCCAAACTTTTTTTCTGTTATTATTTATTCATTATGTTGTTCAATATTGATTATTTAGATAGATGTTCAGGTTAGGTACTTGGGTTTGGGTACTATTGAGAACGTGCTATGTCATCTCTCCTCCGCTATAAATGTAATAACACGTGACCATGGGTCATAAAGTTGGGTTAGAATCTTGAAATAATGAGGGTTGATAATACCAGGGGGCGCCACTTAGACTAAGACGGGTCCTATATTACCGACATCGGATACCCTCGGGCGATCATCGGGTAACCATCGGGTGACCACCGCTCGGGGTCGCTGACCTGCCTGAGCTAGCCTCGCGAATTATGCATAGGGTCTCGCGGTATCGCCTTCTATCATCATGCGCGCTCAACGCCTGTTGTGGAGGCTTCCTCCGCCGCGGTTCTGGGGCTCGCGCCGGACCAAGTGACCACGCCTTAAAATGGCACCGAAAAATGCAGATTTCAGCCCCCATGTTATTTCTTATGGGATTTTGAGTTGGGAGTCACATTGCTATACTACTGTTGAATAAATAAATAAATAAAATAAATAAATATATTAATTTCTGTTTTGTGTGCCTGTGCATCGTCTGCTGATATCGAAACGATGTTTTCTACTTATGGATTCGTACATTCAGATATAAGAAACAGACTTGGCAGTGACAAAGCAGCTAAACTAGTATTTCTATTTAAGCATTATAACACTTAGGTTTTTTTATATTTGTTTTTTGTTTAAATTAAGTATTTTTTTGTATTAAAAAGGTTTTTTTAGTTTTAATTTTTTAATTTTTTTTAAGTTTTATTTTTGTAATAACCAGCTGCTCTCTTCGATTATTATAATAATAATAAATAACACCACAAAAAAATGCGTCTGGGTTTTATTTTTTGTATGAACAAATACATTTTAAGTGTTAAAATTTTAAAACTCTTTTTTAAATTAATCATGATTTTAAGAAAAAAAAATCATACTGATTAAAATCATGATTTTAATCGTGATTTTAATCATCTCAACCCTGTCTAAGATATAGGTTAAGTCGTCGCACGCGGCCGGGAATGTTTTCCATTCTCGATTTTTCGCCAAGTTAATTTAAACAATTTATGCAATACTAGTTTTTGTACAAGTAAATACTAATAGTATCCACCCCAATAATTGATTCGGGAATATTGCCCAATTTTATTGTTTTTCTAAATTATAACCTCAAAATGAGTTCACATTGTTTTAAATGCGACAACGAATGTGTTCCAAAGGAAGATAAGTCTGAACTTTTCGACTTTCCATGTGCTATTTGTCATAAGACTATCTGTAAAAACTGTTCTGGGATTAGAAGTTTCGAGATCAAAGTCCTTATAATGAGAGAAAGGTGCCTTCGTCATTTTTGCCCCGAGTGTGCAGAGTGCTTCTATATCCTACCAGAAATGAAGAAGAGGCTTACTGATCTTGAGGGGGAACTTTTTTATCTGAAAACATCGGTCACATCTAATTTGGATTTACAAAAGAATCCTACTAAAGATCAACCGGGCAACAACCTATCTGACAATAAATTAGATGAAGTTCTCTCCAACATAACACAATAACTTGAAAAACAGTCGGAGGCAATATCCAACAAACTGATCGTAACTGTTGATGCAATAAAAGATGCAAACAAGGAATTAGTTACATTCCTCACCGCGCCTTCTATTAAGGATAAGATTTCAGAGATTCAGGTTGGTGAGGATATTCCACCTTCATTCCCACCTTCTAGTCGTCGTAATATCTCGAGTTCTATTTTGAAGGCCGGCAACACTAACCAGCAAACGTCAGGTGCCTTAATCTCTTCTGCAACTCTGCAATTTCGACGGCTCAAGAACGACAATGGATATATGTGGGGAACCTCAGTTCGGACTGCACAGTAGAAATGATTGGATCCCACCTGAAATCTAACCATGTTGACATGTTAAGTTGTGAAAAATTGGCATCGAAACAAGAACATATTGCTTCGTTTAAAATCTCTGTACCGGCACATGTTCAGGAGAATATCTTTAATAGTGAAATTTGGCCCATTGGAGTACTAGTCAAGCCTTTTGTTTTCCATGCCGCCAATAGGGGGCATTATGGAAAGGGAAATTTTCGAGGAAGACCTCGCCAACATCGAAAGTAAGTCCACAGCAAGCAGCACTGCAACAAAGCACAGATTGGCTGGTGTTCTACCAGAATGCAGGGGGCTTTAAGACGAAGCTACATGAGTTTCAGCAGGCGGTGACATGCAGTGTATATGATATTTTAATATTTTGCGAAACATGGCTTAATAGTGATGTATCGGATGCTGAGCTTGGATTAACCAATTTTGATATATTTTGCGTTGATCGTGGAGCAACAGACTCTGTCAAGAAGGTGGTGTCTTAATTGCAATCAAAAAGCATTTGAAAGCCAAAAAATTGGAAGTTCCTCAACTGGAGGTTGAACAGATTTTTGTTGTTATTATTCTTGGCTGTGTGTATATTCCGCCTGCTTCAAGTGTTGAAGTTTACCAAGGACACTGTGATTCATTGGAATTTATAATGGAGCATTACCAAATTATCAAAACTTGCCATTTTGGGTGATTATAATTTGCCGGAGGCTGTGTGGGGCAGAGATGAGTTGGGTATAACCGTACAATGCCAGTAGTATGTAAACCCCCGGTTCTAGGCCACATTTTTTACATTCAACAATCTTACAAATATCCCCCCAAAAATTGAACAAATCCACCCAAATTATTCATAAAACCAAACAAATAAGCTGTTAATCAAAACTCAAAAATCAACAATGGAAATTACAAACGTGCGCGATTATATTGAAAAAGAACAAGAAAAAATTTAAAATTATTTTAAAAAATATATTTAATGAAGAAAAAATAAAATTAAAGAGAAGAAAATAAAAGTTTTAATAAATGGCAATCAAAACATCTTCTTAAATAAGATTATCATTACTTTTAAACTCAATTTCATGCATTTTGTCTATCTTTCCCTTATAAATAAGGAAATGACAAACTGAATTGATTTTATCTAATTCGCCCTTCTTTATCAATTTAGAAAATCTATCAGGCAAAAAGATATTAAAAGATTCATCTAAAGTTACAACGATTTTAAGTCCATGTTTTGTTTCTATTGTTCTAAAATTAGAGGTCTTAAATTTTTTATTTATTTCGAGTTCATCCAACATCTTTGACTCTAAATATTTTCCACAAGTGTTAAATTTATTTAGTAAATCCATTGTTACTTCTTTATTTATATACAAAAAAATTATTAAGAAATGTTATTTTTCAAATTTAATTTTTGGTGTTACAAATTTAACATGATTTTTGATATATTTTAGGTTACTTTCAAGTTTTTGGTACAATAGTATAGTTCACTAGGTTAGTTTTAAGTTTTTTGATTAAGTTTAGCTCGCTATATTATTAAGAAAGCAGATCAATTTTTACCTTCTAAAAAAAAATAATTGAAAAGTTTTTTTTTGAGAAATATTCTAACGATGTTGTGTGGTATTCACTAGGTTAGTTTTAAGTTTTTTAGTTAAGATTAGCTCGCTTCAGCGAGTTGAACTTAATTAACAACATATTGTTTAAAATAACCCCAAGACACAATAAAATTTATAACTTCAGAAATTAAATTTTAAAAAGTTACATTTTTGATAAATTATTTTCTATATAAATAAAGATGGAAAAACTTGAATGCGAGTGTGGTAAGCAAATTACACAAATACGATATAAAAAAACATTTAGAGACTGAGATTCATAGAAGAAGAGTTAATAAAGTCTCAAAGTATAGTTTTTGTAAAGAAGAAAAATCATGTGATCAATTTTATACATACAACCTAAATTATTGTAAACTCTGTATAAGTCAAATGATGAAAAACTATTATGAAAATAAAATAAAGAATAAGAGTTTTGAAAGCAATAAAATAGATTGTGAATGTGGTAAAAAAATTACACAAAACATTTAGAGACTGAGATTCATAGAAGAAGAGTTAATAAAGTTAAAAAATGTGGTTGTAAAGAAGAGAAATTATTTGAAGAATTTCATAAAAATAAAAAGGATTTGTCTTTTAGTTGTAAGGTTTGTATGAGAAAAATGTACTTTGAAAAAAAAAGCTAAAAAATAATACTTTTGTTAAAAAAATTTTTCCTTTTAAATGGAGACCCAAGTGATGAGACGAAAATTAAATGATTATTGTATTAAACACTACCATAAAAACTTTAGAGGAAAATTTGATTACATTTCTCAACGTGATACTAAAACAATTTTATATACTTATTGTAAAACAAATCGTATCAAAAATTGTTCAAAATTAAATAAACCTGAATTAGTTAGAATTATTACAATACATAAACTTAAACAAGGGATAGAAAATGAATTAAGAACTATATTTACTAAAGAATTAAATTTTGATAGAGATATATTTTCAAAGGAAAAATTATATCAAGAACCTTATAAAAAGAAACGTTCGAAATATTTCAAATTTGAAAAACCTAGACAACGAAAACCAACTATTATAAATAAATCAAAAGATTTTAAGGAATTAAATTTTGTTGAAGATGACAATAAAGATATAAAAATAATAAAAGCAAAAGGTTCATTTGGTGATATGATTGTTGATTATCAAATTTATAGTAAATCTAATGAACACGATTTAATAAAATATCTATATAATATTCAACACAGAGTGAGTGAACTTATTAAAAAAGAATTTGAAAGAAAAGAATCAGTTTCAATTCAATTAGTTGCTGTTAGTCAATATCATGAAATAAATTTAACAGGTGATGTACTTAATTTACACAAACAATATATGAAATCTTCAAGACATCAAATATTTAGATATGACGTAAAATTAGTTGATACAAATTTAACATATCGTCGTTGATACTTCAAAATGTCGTACGTCAAAATAGCTACTTTTCAGGAGAGCAAAAAACAATATATTTTTTTCACTACTAACCTATAACATCGCCATTATTGACCGATTATTAACGTTAGAAATCGTTTTTCTCTACCTTAAAAGTTATTATTGACCATGGTCAATAATAAGGCATTGAAATCCATTATTGACCGATCTTCAAGAATCTATTTAAACGCAAGAAACTTGATTTTTTGATTCTACAACATGAATTCATAAACATGAATAACCTGAAAGGTGATTTCTTGTGGTTAGGCAACCAGATAATTATCAATACATATTAGATTATTAGAGATGCTTGATATTGTAAAATATCGATACAATCAATAACAAAAAATATAGGGTATAAGAGACAATAATTCGCCATATTCATTAGGAGGACAGATTCGGGTCGTAATAACAAAGCCACCTGACAAAACAACAAGATATTTTGCCAATTCCAAATATCAGGTAACTTGTTTAAAAAATATACTTATACCTACCTATAATTTTTTACAATTATTATTACTGTAAAGATAAATGTCTTATAAAAGTTTGTAGTAGTGGAAAAAATATTGTATTAACCACGGTTTAGACAGCTTATAGCCCTCGCGTCTTAAATCCCTTGTCGCTCCGCTCCTCGTGATTTAAACTTGCCGCTCGGGCAATAATGATGGCTGTCTAAACCTTGGTTAATAATATACTATTTTTATTCTGCATTTGACACATTTTTGCATATTTTGGTTAAATAATGTCAAACTACGCACATTTTATCAACCTATAGTGTTTGTTTTTAATATTTCAGGTATTCCAAAAATATTGACATACAACCATTTACATCTTAAAATTGACTACCTAACTTGACATAAGACTTTTTTTAGTATGGGCACTAATAAACAAAAACGTGTAAAACAATATTTTTTATTGATAATCTTTGCCAACATGTAACATTATGGGAAAACATCCTAGAAATTTTACTGGTGAAAATAAAAAACGAGAAACATAATAATACAAAAAAACATTACAACCAACATATCGCCCCACTATTTATGAACAAGACTGTCGTAAAATGGCCAATAATCAAAAGGTATCAGTTCCTTGAGTTCTTGCAAGTGTTTAAACTAAGTATATTCGATTGCACATGGTCCAGAATATAATGGTTTTCTTTCTTCGACAGGTGGTTTATTTCGTTTGGGGCGACTAGGTAAGATAATCCAGTCAGATGAAAAATCCATTTTGTAGTAAATTTCATGATCAGTGTACCTTAAAGCAACCAAATCTGTAACACAAAAGTCACCCTTTTTGGTTCCAGGTCTTATACTGGGGTATAACATAGGTCCACATTCGTAAAAGTCGCGGTATGTCAGCGAAATAGCTTTATATGGATATGGATTAGTCCTCGCAGATTTTATAACTTGTAGATAGTCTGCAGGTACATATATTTCCTTTCTATTTCCCAATTTTCTTTCAATGGTACTATGTATAAAGTCAACCTCCATTTGTGTGTGGCCGACTTCTAGATATTTTTGTTCTATAATTATATTTTCTTCAGACCCTAATTCCAAAAGAGTATTCGATACTTTGGCGTTTCTACTTTGGTAACAACAACCATCGCTCCAAATGATGATTTTTTCTGGATGTTTATTAGCATTCATTTCTAGTTCTGTTTTAATAAACTTTCTAGTTATAGAACAAAATACGTCACTTTCCAACCCACCATTGACTTCATGCCAAACATAGCATGCTACATCTTTATTTCCCAAGTTGAAATAGGTGAGATTGTGGACTTTAAGTTTAGTTTTGTAATAATTTGCTGAGGCATTTAACCTTGGTGACAGAAGAACAGCCTGTAAATCCACAGTGTAACTCCACACTTCTTCATTACCATTCTTGTTGTTGTTGTTTCTTTATCATTTTCTTTTTTTAGTCGTGCTTCATTTTTCTTCTTTTGATGTTGCTGATAGTCTTCTTCTTTCAAGTTTCCATTTTTGTACATTGTGCAAGTACTACATTGATCTTTGTTTGGTTTAAAAATCTCCAAATTCATTGGTCGAAATACTTTAAAGAAAGTTCTCCAAGATACTGCTGTTTTATTCTCGTTGCGACAGAATTCTATGAATTCTCTGTGCAGATGTCTATAGCTGTCCCAGACTGGTTCTAAGTAGAGCTTACGTGAAGACGACCTACAATAATGAGATTCGACTTTCGGTAGTCTTTCCAAAAATTCTTGCACGCTGCTCTTGCCATTCGTTGCAGAGCTATTACCAGGTATATTATCTAAATCTGTTTCTGATTCTCGTTTTTCTTTGTTCTCATTTAACATCCAAGACCTTACTGACTTTTCACCAATAGCGAGAGTGGCAAGAAACATTTTTTTTGCATATTAATTTTTTCTCTCTGTCAGAGTTTTTAAGGAAGTACTGGAAACTGGTTTGTTTTCTTGAATCATAAGTAGTAGCTCGCATATACCTCGGCTTTTGCAAAACAACATGTTCTTGTACAAATATTTCTTTTGATTCCCAAGAATTGAGGTTCCAGAATTTATCAAAAATTTTCTTGCGTTCTTCTTCGGTAATCTCGGAGCACTTTAGATGGTTTAGAGTTCTTCTGCGAGCCGTATGGCCACCAACAGATCGCTGCTTCTTTTTCTTAGTTTGCTCATATTTTCCTGTAGACTTTTTTACAAACCCAAGATAAGCTTCTCCCTTAAGCCTAAGTTCGGCTTGTTTTTGCCTCTTCAACTGTTTACGGTTTCCTTGCCCCTTGCTTTTTCGTTTATTCTTTCTTCCGTCAACATATTCTTTCTCATTTTCTATTGTGGGCCTTTCATGCTCTGATTCCACAATTTCGCTGTCTGAAGGCATGTACTCCGATCCTGAATCTTGGAAAGCTACATCTTCACTTAAGATTGAGCTGGCGACGTCACTACTCTCTTCTCCTTGGTCGCTGTTAGAGACGTTTTGACTTGTTGAGGGTAGTTTAAGAGTATTGATATTTTCGTAGAGCTGCTCAGAAATATCGTTATTTATAATTGTATTACTGTAGTGGACCGGGGAAAGTTGATTACTAGGTTTAGGTTGGATAAACTGTCCACTAACTTTACGTGGTTCGACTTTCTTGGTTATCTGCTCTGTTTCAAAAGATAAAAAGGGTGCTATGGTAAAATGAATTTCTTGTACAGGCTCAACTATTAAGTTGACGTAGTTTTCTAGAGGAGACGGGACGACCAGATCGTTTGTAGAACTCGCCAAACACACCGTACTTTCAGTTTCTTCTGTTACGCTGGTTGAATCCAAAAGTACTGCTTTTTGCAATGCAAGTTGTAATATACGCTCACCCCTTGACGCCATTACTTCATATCATCTGAAATAGAACGTAATTTACAATTACTAAGGGAAGCGCATAAAGTCGTATGACGTTCTAATTAAATTGCAAAAAGACGTATGTCAGATTATTTTAGTAAAGATTGATTTAGTTTGAAAACAAAACTTTTATCTAAATTTCTCAGTATTAGATACAAACATGTTTATTGTGAAAATGATAGCCTTAACAGTTGGTAAAATAGGTAGCATGCAAAAAGAAAAATTAGTTTTAGGTTAGTTACTAATAAACGTGCCTAATTCGACTTTAAATAAACCTAATATGCAGATAACTCGCAGAAAGTAATTTTTGCTATAATTAGATAGAACATAGATTGTACACTTACCAATATTGAACTAAAACCTACACTAAATATCTGCACAAAATTATCTCCATAACAGTAATTAGTTGACATAAGACATTATGATAAAAGCCGGTAGCCACGTGTCACATACGACGTCTTGAATACACCACGTTGAACGCTTGCTATTGGTTCGCGACATACGCGATTTTGTAGGATAGGAATTTGAATCATGATTGTGCATTAACATAAATATGCATTTTTGACATACGACTAATTGAAGTATTTGAAGTATCAACGACGATATGCAAAAAATGAAATAATAAGACGCTTTGCAAATTTTACAGCCAAAAATACGAAATATCGTTTTGATAGAGTTCTTAGACTAGATCTCCAATCTGACAGAAATAATCCATTGCATGGAGGAACTTATATTGAACTACCAAAATTTATTACAACTAAAAAATGTTGTGTAAATGTTAAGAATGAAAAAACAAATAAATTCAAATGTGAAAAATAAGAACATTTAAGATGTTTTGAATACTCAATAGAAAGTATAATAAGTCCAACAAAAGATCATACCTATCGTCCATCTAACTATAATATTGAAAAATACGAACAATTAAAAATGATTTATCAATTCAATAATCAATATCAACAATTAACACCAGATAATATAAAAACATATGAAAACTTTTTAAACATATCCATCAACATTTATAAGTTTGAAAATAGTAGTGTTGATTTAATACATGTAAGTGAAAATCATAAAGATAAACATGTAAATTTATTATTATATCAAGAACATCTTGTTGGAATAAAAAATATAATTGGTTTATTGAGTGGTCAAATCATAAATACGATCATCATATGAATATATGTATGAAATGTCATAAAACTTTCGAAAATAAACAAAAATATGAAGATCATATTCTAGTATGTATCCATGAAAAAACAATAATAGAAATGCCCAATCATAAAAATAATATTAGGAAATATAAATCTAATGGTGTTGAACAATACCATTCATATACTATAACTCTTGATTTTGAATGTACTTTAAAGAAGGTTGATAATAAGATAACAGATTCAACAAGATATATTCAAGAACATATTCCAAACAGCTTCTCTTTTCATACAATTAATGGGGTAAAACTATTTAGAAGCAATAATATAGAAACATTAATGAAAAATTTTAATGAATCCCTTATTTATTATGGAAAGAGATATGCTAAAATTAAACAACAAAACAAAAATATAGAATGGGATGAAGATGCAATTATTACATTATATGAAGCAAGGAAATGTCATATTTGTAATCGATCACGATCATATTACAGGTGAAATAAGAGGAATCGCATGTAATTCTTGTAATTTAAATCTTCAACTTCCCAAGTTTATACCTATAGAAATTAATAATTTGAGATATGATTCAATGATATTTTTAAAATGGATATTAAAATTAAGTGAAAAGTATTTTGACATCAATATAATTCCAAACTCAAAAGAAAATTATATAACTTTTTCTAAAAAAGTTGTTGTTGATCAATATAAACAAAAGGATGATTTTTCTAGATGTACAAAATGTAATAAAAATTATTATAAAAAAATTATAGAAAAATGTGAAGACTGTAACAGGAAGATGATTGTTAAAAGAAAAGGTGAAATACAAGATGTGACTATGGAATTTCGATTTATTGATGCATATAGATTTATAGGTACAATGTAATGGTCTGGATTTGTTTAACTATGTATTTGGGCAAGCATACCTGTTATTTCGGTCATTCCTTACTAAATTTTCAGGTAATCAGTTATGGCTAATAATTTCTGATATCCATCGTGATTTCTCTTGCTTCGTATTTCTTTTTAGTCCATCGTAATACATTTGTAAAACCAGATCTGATTTTGTTTACATATGAAATTTGCCAGTCAGCTGTTTGGTCGTTTTTATTGGTACGTCGCTCGGACCGTTTATTCGCTTGGCCGTTTGCATCGACTTATTTTATGCGTCGATACAGTTCGATAGGGTGGGCGTAGGTCTGTTCTCATTCGTACTCTCTTTCAAAGTAGCCTACTGACCTAGAGTAGAATTGCACTCTAACCTGGTGAACATCTAAGGCTTGATTCTGTGGCGAATTTCTTGTCAATCTACTTTTGACACTTCCTCGTTTTCCTTAAACCCTTCTAGGGTCTCCATTTTACTTTTTGTCCAAGCGTGAAAGAAGTCAGACCAATGCACGAATTTCTTCGAAAAATTCACGCTGTGTAGCGGATATGTTGGCTGAACTACAATTTTAATCAATCCTATTTGGCCTTTATGTAGGTTTTGTTAGTATGGATTGATTAGCGAGTTTCTCGGATTTTACTCACGTTAGAGCCTACTGAACATCGGCTTTCTTTGCGACACGTTTTTCTTTGGCCCTCCATGGTATTGTGAGGTAAGTTTGGTTCTTTTTTTTTGCATTTTTCTATGGTTAAAATTTTGGTGAAAATTGTGACTCCGGGGAAAATTTACCCTAATTTCATGTAGATATATTGGATTGACCATTGAATTTTTTAAGGGTTTTTTTTAAGATTTTTTCTTGAAGGTTGAAACAAAAGGGCAGCACATGTCGTTTATTTTAAAGGGTAAACTTTGCCTTCTCAGTTTTCTGGTTTAGATTATTTACTAATGGAAACCATGTTTTCCTTAGGGTTTTTAGTTTTGGTACATTTTTTGGCTTAAAAGCCAACCCAAGGCATTTCGGAACATTTGGACGTTTGCCTGTTGAAGTCACCCATGGGTTTTTGGACCCGTTATAGATAGCTTGGTTTACCAGCTATAACTGATTATCATGCTTTGCTAGCAGATCCAACGTGTAGTTTCCCTGGTCTGGTAGCAGTTAATCGAGTACCTGGACTTTTCATTTTCATCGACAGATAAGTTTTTAAAATAATACCAGTGATATAACTTTTACAGTCTCAGACAGGCTAGTCTAAGCGTTTGCCAAGGCCTTTTACTCTATTAAATTTTACAGCTCTTGGTGGAGATACCTTGGTATGCTTTCTTGTGGCTGAAGGCAAGCTTAACCTAGACTGCTGAGACCTCCTTAATTTATTTTATGAAGCTCTAAATCATTACCTTTATTTATATCAATTTACTCTTTTTTCCTTAATTATCATGCTTTTATAATGCTATAAGGTACCAGCATTTTGTAAGGTAATGTCGACATCACTGCGCTGAGTATACCAGGTTGAACTTATTTATTTTAATAATTTATTGAAACTGTCCTTGAAATATTGCTCATTTCTGTTATTTCGGAATTAAGAATTCCTAGGTTATATTCTGCCTTATGAGTCTTATGACTCTCTAAATCAGACCCTATTATTTAAGGGCTTCACCCAATTACAGGGTGTTTTTTTTTATAAATTAATATAAACCAGTCAAGCTTATCTTGTGTTTGATTTGCCTATTTGTGGTCCTTTGGCTACATATTTTATATTATTTTTGGCAGTTTTGCTTATAGAAAAAACTGTCTGGCGCCCTATATATATTGTAATTTGATGTTCCATGGTGTGTGGGAAGTAAGTAGGGTAGTAATGCTTTTTGGTAGCATCATGGTATTGGACAGGACCGGATATGAAATCCAGTGAACCCACCCTGATGAGCTAGTTTGGGAAATTAAAAGGGTAAAGTTGGTAAATATACTTTAAAGTTCTCATTTTTTTCTTACCATCCCTTCCTTCCCCGACCCCCCATTTTAATCTTAACAACAAGTCTTGATAAAGCTGTAAACAGTTTAGCTGAAACAAATAATTGTTATTGTTCAAAGTGTAGATCAAAACAGGAAATAATAAATATTGAATTTCTTCCAATTGATGAAAATGAAATATTAAAATTAGTTGCAAACTGTAAAAAATGTAACAACAAAGTAAGTAAACCAATAGAGTATTCTAAATTTAAAAATATACTAAGAGAATTTAAAAAGGAAGATTTACATCTTGTATTAAGAGAAGGGGTTTATCCATATGAATGGGTTGACAACTATAATAAATTTTATGAAGAATTACCATTAGATAAAAAAGATTGGTATTTAACATTAAGTGATACAAATATTAAAGATTCAGATTTAAAATTTGCAAAGAAAGTTTACAAACGTTTTAATTTTAAAAACTTTGGAGATTATCACAATCTTTATTTAAAATTAGACACAACTCTGTTAAAAGACGTATTTGATAATTTTAGAGAGACATGTTATAAAAATTATAAATTAGATCCTGTATATTATATTTCTACTCCAAATTTAGCGGATGCAGCATCTTTAAAAGAAACAGGACAAAAATTAGAATTATTAGAAAATGAAGAAACATATAATATTTATGAACGAGGTATAAGAGGTGGAATTTCAATGATTCCGCATAGACATGCAATAGCGAATAATTGTTATTTTTATGATGAAAAAATAGGTAAAACCATAAAATTAACAAAAGAAAAAGACGAAGAAAAAGGAATATTTAATAGTAAAAAACATATTAGTTATATTTTATATTTAGATGCCAAAAATTTATACGGTAGTGCTTTGTCACAACAATTACCAGTTGGTATATTTCTTAATTACAAATTAGAAAGTGATGGAGATAAACTAGAATATTTTACAACAGAAAAAATTTTAAAAATGGATGATAAATGTAAATATGGATATACATTTATTGTTGATCTAGAAATTCCTAAAGAGTTACATGATAAATTTAAAGATTACCCAATGCTTCCAGAACATTATACACCTAATATTAAGGAATTATTTAAATATCAAAAAGAATTAATAGATAAAGAAATTGGAACAAAACCAAAAGATTCAAAACTAATAAATACGTTAAAAGAGAAGAAAGATTATGTTATTGATTATAGAATGTTAAAGGAATGTTTAAAACAAGGAATATTATTGAATAAGTTAAAAATTATATTAGATTTGAACAAAAAGATTGGCTTAAGCCTTACATTGAAAAAAATATCAAACTAAGACTAGAAGCTAAGAATGATTTCGCAAAATCATTGACGAAGAAAATCTTATTTTATATAAACCAAAAACTGAAATTAAACTTAATAAACCAGTATATGGAGGTTTTGTGGTTTTAGAATTATCTAAACTATTAATGTATAAATTTTATTATAATTTTTTAAAACAAAAATATGGAGACAAAATAAAATTATTAGGAACAGATACCGATTCATTAATTGTTTATATTGAAACTGAAGATGTTTATCAGGATGTTAAAGAAAATGTAACTCATTTTGATACATCAGATTATTTAAAGATGAATATTTAGGAATACCATTAAGAGAATTTGTTGGATTAAGATAAAAAATGTATGCTTTTAAAAATGATATAAAAGAAAAGAAAGTTGAGAAAATGAAATTTAAAATGTATAAAGATTGTTTACTTAACAGTGAAACAACAATATAAACAGTACATGGAATTGTTACGAAGAATTTAAAATTATAAACAGTTGAACAAAGGAAGACAGCATTATCACCATATGATGACAAAAGATATTAAGTTAATAATATTAATACACTTCCATATGCTTATTATAATTTAGATAATTGTTATTCTTCTTCATAAATACCTTCATTAATATCATTAACTTTATAATAATTTAGATTAGATTTTAAAGTTTTATTAATAATAAATATTTCTTTAGTCCAATTAGTTTTTAATTTATTTCTGAATTGATCTACATAAGATGATAATCTAACTCTATCACCAATCTCGAATTTTGGTTTTAAATTTGAAATAGGAAAATTATATACAGTTGATAATTAATCCTTTTCATTTTTCTTAGTAACCTCAATAGGTTTCATTTTAATAGTTCGATGATAAGTATGATTATAAGTTTTAATAATATTTGGTAACACGTTAATCCATTTTAAATTCTTATAAATAATAGGTTTTAATTTATTTCCCAAGGTTCTATTAAATCTTTCTACAGTCGAAGCTTTATTTTCAGTTCCTGTACTATAAATTTTTATATTATATTTATCTAAAATTTGTTTAACATCTTTATTTTAGAATTCTTTCTCTTTATCAACATGTAATAATTTTGGTTTTCTATCATTTAAAATTTTTATATTTCCTTTTCTTTGTTTGAGACTTATCATCAGAACTATCTCTCTTTCTTTTAGGACTATCTTCTAATTTTTCATCACAATATAATAATTCTTCTATTGTTAATTTATTTAATAATTTATGAAGCTTGATTGAGTTTTCACAAAAACAACATATTACATAAATATATAACAGGGTTGAGTACCTTCCATTTATAATAAAAAATTATTTAGTAGGTTAGTTTTTTATTAACCAACTTGAAAAATATAAATCTTAATGAGAATTTAGGTGTACCTATTTTAAGTACACCTATTTATTAATTTTTTAAAAAGGAAGATATTAGTTCCACAAATTTTACATTTCGATTTTAAAATATTTCTATTATTTTTAGTTTTTTCTTTATGTGGATTAACAGTATCAGTTTTCTTTTTACATTTGACGCAATATGATTTTGTTTACATTTATTATAGAAAAAATTTGTTAGTTTGAATTCTTTTTATATCTTAAATTTTTTGTATATACAGTGTGACCAGTAAAGCTCGCATCATATGGGATTTTTTTTATTAGTTGCTTTCTTCGAAATTCGACTTTGGCATCAGTTTCTGCTTCGATTGAGATAAAAATTTACCCAAAAAATAGTAGTCACGCGATTCGCATTATCGGTCAAATTTTAATTTTTTTCCAAAAAAAAATTAAAAAGTGGGGTTCATTTTCAAAATATCGAAAGAAGTTATAAGAAAAAGTTTTTTTAAATGCCATTTTTAGCACATATCGCACATCTAATGAAAAAAAGACCTAACTGCAAAATTGGTTGTTTTAAGAAAACACGCTTTTAAAAATTGAATTTGAATTATTTTAATTTTTAGGGTACAAAGTTTGGTTTAAAAACAAAATATAAACATCAGCGACTAGGTTTGTTCATTAATTATTAATAATAATCAAATTACTGAGTTTTTTTTTAAATGCTTTAGTAAATAACAAAAATATGTAATTGTGACACTTTTCTTCTTAAAAAATTAACGATTGTTTAGTTACACTAAAGTAAAACGACATTATTATATTTTTTTGTATTAAAAATAAACAATATAAGGTTTACACGAAAGTAACCATAAACTCCTGAAACTTTAAAATATTTAAAGTTAAAGTTATACTACATATTAAAGTAATTATAACTTTATAAAATAAAAAATATAATATACTTGACCTAAACTACAATTAAGTCAATTTCAAAAATAAAAATATTGCCAAATTTAGAGGAAAAACGTCTTAACTGGTACTTCCGTCATTTTTCTGTTGAAAATGCAATCAAAATATAAACTTAACTAGCACCACTTTGCACTTGTGTCGTTTTTCTTATAAATTGCGTGCACCTGCGTCAAAGGCTAAAGCCGAACTGATAGTTGGGTCACTGTTCCAATTAAAAGTAGCGCGAAAGAAAGGTGACACTTCCGCCATCTCGCGTTTGTTTGCTTCAACACAATAATGTCGTTAATAATAAACAAACTTTCTACTGGGAGTGTACAGGGTGATTCAACATAATGTCCAACCCCTTAACTTTTTTATTTTCCATGCTAGATAAAAATAAAATATATTAGCATTTAGGGAATTTGAAGTACTTTTTGCATGAGTGCCCACAAATTCCCTTAGTCACTATAAGATATACAGGATATTGCATACAGTTATATTTTCTTAAATTGAACACCCTATATATTAATATGCAATTTTAAGTAGAATCCAAAATTGGATAAAACCTATACCTACAGGTTGCATTTAAGAAAATATAACTTTATGCGATATCCTCTATAAAGTGCGAAGCGACTAAGGGAATTTGTGGAACCCTGCAAAAGTATTTCAAATACCCTCTACTTACATGCTAATATTTTCTTTTTTTACCTAGGATGAAAAATAAAAAGTAAAGAATTAGAAAGTAATGTAATACTATTATCAAACTTAACATAGCATATTATACAGGGTAGTCACAAAACAGAAAAAAATCCTAATTCACCCAAGGACAGAACTCTTTAATTTTTATTTTACAGCAAAATCTCATAAGAAACTATATCTAATCTGAATTAAGTCTTTTGAACTCACGGTCTCTCTCTTGGGTGAATTATAATGAATTTTTCCGTATTCTGACTATCCTGTAAGTATGCGCTATGCAAAGTTTGAATAATTTATTATAACTTTTTTAAAAAACAGCACTTTATCGAATAACTACAGTAGAGAACTTAAGACGCACTGTATACCCATATATACAGGTTTATTACTAGTACATTTTATAAAAAGGAATTACATTCCACGTCCTCTCGTATATGCGTCAAAAAATATTCAAGCCTTCATAAGGCGTTTTAAAACTAATCCTAGCTCACTTTTCATATTTTAATGAAATGAAATGAAATGAAAAGAAAAAAAAACATTTAGAACCTTTCAAAATGTGTTTATTTGTTTTAGTTTATTACATATACCTATTACAAAGACTAAAATTAGATTTTCAAGTCCTATGTTTTTTTTTTGGTCCCTTAGATACCTAGTTTTCCCATGATTGAACCATGCCATTATGGAGTTTTCAAATACTTGGTCAGTAATATGTGGGAAATTTACTTTTACAGCCCCTGAAATTTAATATTTTATCTTAAAAAAAAGACAGTGCGGAAAAATGTTACTAACTTAATAATATATAACCGCGCATAATAATATATTAATAATTGTTATAAAATATTGTTAAGATACATTGCTAATTAACACGTGGGATCAAAATTGCTCAAAATAAAAGTATAAAATAATAAACACACGTAATAATGGACATATTCTACAGACTTGTTCTCCTGTTCTGTACAAAACTATACAGCAGAGCTATAAAGAATGAAGCAAAAAGTTTTCAAGGTATTTTTATTATATTTTATGACTAATATTGGGGCACTTAAAGTTTGTGCAGCAGCAGTCAACTATTAAACTTATTTCGCACTAAAAATACACATCATTTAAAGATAAAGAGGAAGCTGAAATACCATTTTAGTGTTTTTATACTTACGTTTCGTCACGTGCATTATTTTTAAAGTAGAAAGTTGAAAATTTCCTCCCTTTCCTGTCCAACTGCAAAACTGTGCCACATAATTACTAAATAATTTTTCGCATACACGGGAAAACAGGCCCTTTGATCGTTTCCTCCAATAAATTGTAAATAGTTGAACTAAAAATTTTAGTTCAGGTTTATATTTAATATAAATATTACTGAATAATAACAATTTAAAATGTTATATCATATCTTCTTAACAAGCACCTACTTCATTAAACTTTATTGTTTTGTTTTTATTAAACTCTTTTTTTTTTAAATTATCTTTTCGAAATCTTAGAGTAAAATTTAAGGTATATTAGGTCCTAACCAAAGATTCTTCTAGATCCTTATTTTGAAGGTCTTTCTCTAGTTCTTCTAATTCTGTTAGGGAATTTAAAGGCAACTTTGGTAATTGCATACTTATTGTTTGTTTCATGCCTCCCGAAGTTGCGACAATCTTCTCCATAGTGTTAAGGCGTTCCGCTATGATCATTATTTGCTCTTTAACCTCTGTTACAAGATGCCATAAATCATCAATGCTTTTTTCGACAAAAACAATGTCTGCATTCTCAATTACGTGTACTAAAGTGTCATCATTTGATTCAGTAGAAGACATTTGATTATCATTTTCATTATTATTCACAAACTGTTTAGAGGAAGAAAAACTAGATATGTCATTAGGGTAAGGCCCAGAACAATTACTTCTCGCCTTAGGTGTAGTGTTTAGACGTGGTTTTTGTAATTCCTCCTCTGAAGATGATTCAATAATTGATGATTCATCAGATTCTAAAATATTAATATTACAAAGAAACTGCAGAACTGAAAAATTTACTAAAAAAAGTAGCTAGCTACAAACTACTTAAAAATGCAAGTAGTTAAAACTACTAGTCCTTCCCTTTAAAAGCAGCCAAGTTATTAGTAGATGAAAGGAGTAGCTTCAATTGAAATAAATCTAACACTAAGTGAAATGTACAGCTTCAGGTTACTTTGTTTAAAAGGTACCTACTAAAAAAGTAGTACATAGCTCAGCCACTATTATAGGGATTCAGTTACTGGCCAGCTCTGAAGAAGCGAGTCAAATTTTACTAAAAATAAATAAAAAACAATAAGATGGATGCCATAATAAATACCTCTAATAATAGGTGGTGGTGATATCGATTCATCCCTGTATTTCTTATTTCTCTTATTTTTCTCTTTGTAAGCTCGGCTTCACTTTCAGTGTCTGAAGTTAGACTTCTCTTTTTTCATTATACAAAGCTTCTTTGTAAGTACCTAAAAAGAAATGGAATACTATTGAAGAGAGATTGTAACATAGACAAAATTAAATTCTTAAGTTAACTACATTTTAAGAATTGTAGGTATTTTAAATTATTTTGAGTGACTTACTATACTTTCCTAAGATAATAACATTTTCAATATGAATCTAATCAGATTCTGGATTCATGTTATTGCAGATGGCTTTTCTTTCCACTCCCTTTTTACTCGGCCAAACGCAAGAATTCCCTGTCATCCAATTTGAAGGACATACTGATACATATTTATGTTACTTTATTTAATTGAAACTCGATTACTGCAAATGCGAGCTAAAAATGGAAAAAATATTATATTTTTCTAGGTTAGTATGCCTTATGCATATTAAACAAATAATAACGTTTGAATAAAATCTAATATTATCAACTTAAGGTCTAGATGGATTGTCCTAAAAGGTCATACCGCTCAGAGTAAACGAAAGGCGGATATTTTACTTAATTCGATTTAATTCCAATAACCCGGCCATTTATTTAATAATTTGTTAACTTCCTAAAAAAGGATTATTTTAAATGGTTTTTGTTTTTATATTATTTATTAGTGTGATAGAATCTTGAATTGTATTAATGGCAAAACCATTTGGAAAGCCCTGTAGACAAAAGCATTAATTAGGATAAATCCTACAACATTTTAAGAAATAAACCTTTCAGAGTTTTAGAGCACAAAATTTTAGAAAAAATTGAGTAAAGTTAGTTATTAACACAGAAGGTATACGTACAGTACAGCCCATTACGATCATATATAGTACTTAACCATTTAGTAATTTCCCTGCACCACTACTAACAGTACAGGCTGATTGTTTATATTTTACTCAATGGATAAGGCTTCCTACGAATTCCGACGTCCGACACACGAAAATTATTCAGTTTTCGTACGAAATTATTATGTATTGTGGTAAAAACTACTACGTATTAAGTAATAAAATGCAAATTTCTCGAAAACCGTCAGAGGAATCGAGTCTTGAGTACCTTTTTTGTAGCAAATGAATTGATCCATCTGAATTTTGTGCCCAAACCCCTCTTGTTCCATTGGCATAGAAATCTGAATAGCAATCGTATAAGCAATTAGTAAAAAACCCAGGTTCTACGCCCATGGACTGATATTAATCAGAATTGTGACATGGGTTTTTTTGCCCCATAAAGCTATGCCAACGTACCAAATTTCGGCAAAATAGTATGAGCAGTTTTTGAATTAATCCAGAAAAACGACTTAAAAATTGTCACTTCAGAGCCGTCTACCGCCCAAACTAAGCAACTTTGTACTAAGGTAAGTTTACTTAAATGGGCTAATTTTGGTCTAAACAATATGTGGTAGGTTTTTGTAAAGACCTTTTACAGACACCCTGTATATGTTTTTTTTTTTTTTTTTTTCTGGTAATTTTTGCAAAAAAATAGGTTTCCTTGCATATAAATTAAAGTAGCCATGGATAATAAATAAAGAAATTTATTTCTTTTGACAGTCATTTAATATATATACCTATATGTATAAAAAAAAGTGGGAAGGTAGTCTGCAATACAGAACAAGATCTTATTTTTCTAAATTTATTTTATACAATTTAAAGACTTACGTGTAAAGTGAGATATTTTAAAGAAAACTGGCATTTTTAATTCGTCGTAGGTGTCATCGAAGGAAACTTTGAGATCTGTTTGTTTTATTTGTTACATATTTTTAATTTTAGTAACTATGGGATAACACCATGTGGCAGAGACATGTCTGTTTGATTTTCACTTTAGAAAATGGCGGGATACCTGCCTTCGCGTTGCACGAATCTGAGGGAGACAACTGAAGAAGAGAGAGGGAATAATGCTGGCAGTGCGCTGCTTCCATCACGTACCACCTGACTCGCGCAATGCGTGCGCATATTCCAGTGGTGGCGTTGTTTATTCATGAAATTATTTGGAGTGCGGAAATACTAATAAATATTTTATTTAATTTGATCTTGATTATTTGATTGTACCTTGGCGTGTCCCTGTCTGTCACCCAGAGTCACACGAAAGTTTTTTTTATTTATTTTAGTTGTTAAGCTGATTTTATTTATTACCAGTCTTTTTTGTTGGAAAGTTAAGAGATGGTGAAACATTGTCAATGTGACCTATGGAGAAGCTAGAGAAAGATAAAGTGAACGTAAGACTTGGGAGGACAGAGAAACTCCTGTGAGGGGCGTTAGTGGCTAGCCCATATAGCACAAGACACCAACTGTCACCTGGCGTCAGGAGCCATGATGGGTGCATCGCTATAGTGTGGAATATATTATTTTATTTTAATTTTAATTTTTTAATTTCTAAGTGTGGTCTGGTCGTCATTCCTGACCTGTCACGTAAGGGCGACGACAAGACTTTTTTGAGCTAATCATAAACATCACAGTGCCGACATAAGCGCCTTTGTCTGTCACTCAAAGGCATACCCAGCGGAAAGTGAGTGCCATGGTAGCCGTATGTTTATATGTTGTTTTTGAAATGCAAGAGAATCTCTGAAACATCTCCACTGGCACACGGACATTTCATCTGTCACTTGAGGGTCAGTGGGACAGTGTGCGTAATGACGATCACGTCACACACACCAACATAAGAATACCACAATTAATAAAAGAAAAGATATTGATGCCCTTAGTGCCATTTACTCGTATTTATTATATCTAGATAAGAACAATAGATCAATTAGACCGATGGAGGACAATACAATTGATTCTTCTTTTGATTAAAATTAGAAAAATATTTTGAACCTACTAAGAGAGTAACTAATATGCAGTTCCATAGAGACACACTGAGCATTCCTGACGGTAATGATCCCTTAGCGCTGTGCGTTGTTCCTATGTGACAGATGGACCCAGCTGTTCGGTGCGAGAGATCATACACTTAATAACACATTTATGGTTATCAATGGGAATACAAGAACACGTAGTGGTATGGTCTCGTCGCATCACTTCAGTCTGCTGCTGTCCCTTTTCGTGTGGCAGACGATTTGGGAGCCGTTGCGTGGGTGTGATGTGACGAGATTACTAATCAGTTTTATCGTTAATTCTTACATAATGCACTGTCTGTGTGAGAGACAGTTTCTTTTTGCTCATGATCTGATTGCTTCTCTTGTTTGACCAAACTTTGATTAAATTTTTGATTAAATAGATACACGATAGCATTGCCCGCGCACACGCATGAGTGAGAGGCATGACGTTGTGCGGATAATGACAAAAATTATTTCTTAATACTGTACAAATTCTCAAAATAATTACAGCAGAGTGTGTCACTCCCGGCGAGCATGTGTGACAAACAGGTTATTGTCGGGGGTTTGCACAATGTTGTAAAACAATATATTAAAATGTTTTTTCGACTATGCATAACCAAACTTAATTCGGGAAAAAAAAAACATTGTACTGACTCGACCGTGGGTGACAGACACGAGTTGTTAGAGTAACTTTCCTATAGAAAAATTCGAAAAAACATTGTTTGCACGCGACCGTGGGTGACAGACACGAGTTGTTAGAGTAATTTCCTAGAATTAAATTTTAAAAATGTTTTTCCACAAATTTCAACAAATTATCAGAGTCAGAGTCAATAACTAAGAGCCGCTACTGACTTCCTATTGCACATATCAACGACATACGTATTTCAACCGCCACGGATGCTCGCGCAATATCGATCGGTATTGATACGAACCTAGCACAGTGCCGTTTTTGAGTGTCTGTCTCCTTTCCTTACATTGAAATAATCTAAAATTTTAAACAAAGAAACGAAAGAACGCCATTTTTTTTTATGCTTAAAATCAAAAAAACCACAACGGCCAATGGCTTTTCAGGTGTTATCCTGTTTGTTAACAAAAATTACTAAACATACAAATTAGTATGTAAATAATGAGTCCACGAGGATTATACAATACGTGTTTTCAATATTAACTCACTTTACATGTAAGTACATTTTGGTCACAAAATTATATTGTCTTTACAACGTTTTGCTTTATATTGTAGCCCTGATGAAGGAATAAAATTTTCCGAAAGCTTGGTACAGTAGAAAAGAGTTTCTCTTCAGCCCTACATCTTCATTAGATCGCAAACCCAATATTTTTTGTTTTTTTCTATATATATATATACCTACGACGAATTAAAAATGCCAGTTTTCTTTAAAATATCTCACTTTACACGTAAGTCTTTAAATTGTATAAAATAAATTTAGAAAAATAAGATCTTGTTCTGTATTGCAGCCTTGAAAAAGGAATAAAATAATTCCGAAAGCTCGGCGTAGTAGAAAAGAGTTTTTCTTCAAACCGTCCAAACCCAGATCGATCCCCCAATATTAGGATTTTCTGTTTAACTAGTCGATCAAGGCTACCTTTTCACTTTTTTATATATATATATTTGAAATCAAAAGAACTCTAGCAAATAAAAAAATAAAATACAGGGTGTTCCATTTAAAACATACCAGGTTACCTGAAAATTTCAAGTTTTTGATGCCTTTTTGTTTTTTCTGATGACGGATTCTGAAAGCCCATAGAAAATACTTCAAAATTGCTAATTTAAACTTTTTTGTAAGCCCAATATTAACCTAGATACCCATCAAGTAAAATATAAACAATCACCCTATACATAAAACACTGATAGTAATAACAAAAAATCTCACCTATTTAACGTTTTTACGTAAATTTTCTGGACCTGGCAAAATACACATTTAGGCTAGAGGAGGGACGTAAAAAGGATCTGGTTAAATACACGGGTATACCTTAAAAATTTGTTGGTATACAGGTGGTCCTTAAGCACGTTTAAGTATTTTAAGGGGTGGTTACCTAGGACATTCTAACAAAAAAAAATTCCTATAAACTTATGTCCGCAAACGCTCCAATTTTAAGATACACGATGTTAAAGTTCTTAACAGAAATCGATTTTTGTTAATATTTTAAAAACCTTTAAATATAATTTTTAGAAATTTGCTACAAATAAAAAATATTATTTTCATAATTGCGCATTATCACTGAGCGAAAATTGACCCTAGACTTTTTTTCGTAACGAACGATTTTCCATTAAAATAATAAATGGCATTTATTTGCATATCGCTATGCGCCTATAAAAGTTTGATAAAAATTAATTTATCTTTTAAATGAAGCCTAATATAAATAAAAAAAAATATCAAAAGGTGCACTGCATTAGGCATTTCTGTTCTGCTTAAAAATTGCAACAACCTGCATCTTAAAATTGGAACATTTGCGGACGTTGGTTTAGAGAAGATATTTCTCTTAGAATGTCCTAGAGAACCGCTCTCAAAAATATTTTAACATTTCATACATAATGATACTAAACAAAACTAGCCTCTAAAGCAAGCACCAGCAAATGCATTACTTTTGATATATTATTTTTTTAAAAAATACTTAAAACAACCATTTTTCCTTATTTAACTTTTTTTGATAAGTATATATTAAGTAAATTTATTTTGATTTAATCATTTAAATATCATTGTGATTAATATAGGACATAAACATATTTTTATATAATAATCCCTTTGTTAAAACTTCATTAACCGGTAGTATCTCCAGTTCATCAGAAAGATCGTCAACTCTTCCGCAACAAAATAATTTTGAATTAAAAAGGGTGAAAATGTTATTAAACTTTTTAAATTTTTGAAAAATTAAATATATGTTATTTGTTGCCAAACACTTAATAATTTTATTAATTTTAATAACTTGCTTATTAGTGGTGATACAATAACAATTTTTCACTCGCTCATCAAACTCAAAATATTTAAATTTTAGTTTATAAAAACTTTTAACCAAGATATTTTGCAGAAGTGGTTCAGAATATGTAAGAAGTTCTTTAACCAATTCAATATCCCTTTTCATATTTTGTGGCAAAACTAAAAAATTTCTCTTTTCATATTCCCTGTTAATAAATTGCTGTAATGGCAACTGAGAAGTTTTTAAAACTCTTTTAATATTACCCATATAATTTTCATACTTAAAAGCTGAAAAATTGTCCAAAGCACCATATAATAAGACATCCTGGCACAAATGTATTAGGTTATGGACATTATGATTAATGTATTCCACACCATAAAGTTTTCCAAAATTTCTGATAAAATATTTTGAAAGTTCTTGGGCATAATTGTTAAACTGAAAACAAAGATCGGGAAAAGCCAATATTCTTATTATACAGTGCAATGAAAGAAAATGTGTATATTGATCTGATCTAATTCGATTCTTTAAGACAACTGGGCCAGTATATATTAAGAAGTGCCTTAGTTCGTAGGCTTTTCATCTTTCAATTTCTAAAACTGACCTGGACAAACGAGAAAAGTCATTGCAACTCATGACTTTTCTAAAGCCTTTGAGTTTTTGATCCACAATAGATAAATCTGGTTTTGTCATCCGAACATTAATACCACCACGTGTCCAAAACAGTATCAATCGTTTCATAATTCCTAAACATACCAAATGCATGTAGTTTAATGGGAATTGATTAATTATATCAATATCAAGTTGAAGAATGAGCGTCTGAGATGTATGAAAATCATCATAACTGTTATTTCTAAAGTGAATATTGGTTCTTAAAGGGCTATTTAGATTGAAGTAACACATTCTATGGTTTATATATTGTCCTTCAGTAGTACATTTAGTACATCCGTAATATGCATTATGTCCTTTAATACATAAAATAAATGAATTTGCTGGTGCATCGCAAATAAATTTTAAAAATCGAACAGGTAACGTTTTGTTGTTATGGAATATACCAGTATTTTTAAGTCGTTCATATTCAGTTAACAATTCATGTAGCAATTCTGATGAATGGCTGGGCTTGCTTGTACCGCAAAAGATGCCAACTACAAATGGAGTGTCAGAATTTCTTATGTTTAAACTACCTAATATTGGCCAAAACTGTACATTCGAACTTTTTGTTAATGGCAAACCATCAACGTTTATGTCGACCTCCAGACTTTCAATATTATCTACCTTATGATAACTTAAAATATACAAAATGCTTTCAGCTAATCCGAAATGGTAATATAAACCATGCTCACATTCTGTTGTGGAACCTTTATTGGTGGTTTTACGTAAGGATCGACAGTCCATTGGCAGATTTTGAAATTCACTTATATTAGGATGTTTTTTTAAAATAATTAGGAGTTTAGTAAAATTATTCTGGGAAATATGTCCAGAAACACCCCAAATACTGAGTTCTTCAGCTAAAGAACCTACATGTGGGTAAGATGTTATTTCAAGTGGGTTTGTTGGCAATGTTAAAATATTTAATTGTGTGTCGTGGCTCGTAAAGTATGGAAAACTGGAGGGAATTGGCACACTGGCCGGAAATGGCATACTAGAGGAGGACGGTAAATGCAAGGGATTCTCAGTGGGATTCAATAAACAAATGGGGTTAAAAGAATTGTTTTTCTCAGATTTATTCATGGCCGAAAACATTTTTCTATGTTTGCGCTAGAAAACAAAACATAAACTGAATTAAATCAGTCGTACCTACACACTGTTAAACTTCAATCAAATAGGGCACTATAAAGTACAACAGTATAATTTTCTGTTGTAACTGAAATACCTAGGTACTCAAAACCATTTTGTTTGTGATTATAATTTTACCAAACCCTCCAATTGCACTAAGAATTTGTAAAGGCAGTACCTACCTACATATCTAGTTTCTTGTAAGCTACTTGAAAATGAATAATACATACTTATCTAAGATTTTAGGTAAGAAAATCGTGCTTTAATGATTTTTTATAGTGACTAAGTTTTATGGTAACTATAAACTTTCTGGTCCGTTAAAAAATGTTGCACACATGCATTTGCTTCTCGAGAACGTATAGGTACTTATTTCGCCTCCACTGTAAAACATTATTTGCCAGCTTTGTAACGTAAATAATTTCTTTAACATTATTTTTACCTTTTCTATTGTACCATGGTACCAGGCTGGCAGCTAGCCCCCACGCGAGTCGCCATCAGTCCCGAAGATGTTTCGGATGATGGTGGTTGCTCAGCCATGTTTTAACTATTTTGTAAAAAATATGAGAGCAAAATTAATAAACACATTTCAGAAGAATAGTAACGTAAAGTACAAATTAGGTAACTTACCTAGATAACAATAAAATAACAACTAGGTATAGATAAAGAACACAACAAAACAGATGAAGAACTAATTACAAAGTCGTTAGTCGTTTTTAGTTTTCACCTTCGTCCCTTCAAATCTCACGGAAAAAGACAAAAAGGAAGTCCCAGCGAACAACGGCAGCGAAATGACGTTTGACATTTTTGACGGAAAGAGCCCGGGAAATTTAAAAGTGCAAATCAATTAATTAGAGGAAGAGTTACGCTTAATTCAAACACTTCCGGAAATGCTATTCGGCGTAAGATCACGGGCGGAGGTGGTTAGGTGTGTGAATTAAATTCTGGTGTATCTTCATAATTAGTTTTGAGCTGCTAATTTGCATAGATATCATTATTCAAATTTGTATCATATTATATTTCATTAGGAAGTTTCTAACATAAATCTTTTTAAAACTTTTCAACAAGTCTAGTATAGTAAGTTTATTTTCAACACTTTGCTAGAAATCAACTTTTACAAGTTAAGGCCAACTTATATATGAAAGTGTGAAATAACTTTACTAAATTAGGTTTACAATTACTAACTACTAGCAAGGTTTTAAATGTAGAGTTTTGCAAGTTCCCATAAGAAAAGATATAACAAACTTTAATAAAAAACATTTATTTTGAAAGACATCAGTAAGTGTTTATTGAAAAGCTTGCAAAAATTCGTTTGGAGCAATAATTAGGTAGGGTTTTAAAACAAACTCTGCAAATCCTACTCCCAGTAACTTTGTAGAAAACAAGTGTAACTTATCGTGTTCAGTGGGTAGTTTGTGTCTAAAAGTAAAACACCTCAATATTAACAAAATAGTTTATTTGAAAAGAATCTTATTTTCTAATAATAAATCATATTATAATAATTTAAAATTCCACCTTTTTAATTTATAACAAACTATTATTGATATTTGAATATTAAATTAAAAAACAATTCAAAAACTTAAAATTTAACATTACATTTCTGTGTGCTGTCCATTGCGTTCAATACAAACAATTGTTCTTCTTGGCACTTCTTTGATGGTGTTTCTGATGCTTAGGGGCCTTATTTCAAAAATACAGTTTCGTATGACGGTTTCCAAATGTTCAACATTACGGAAAGGTCTTTGTTTGTAGACTTTTTGTTTTAGGTAACCCCACAAGAAAAAATCAAGTGGGGTTAAATCCGGGGATCTAGGCGGCCAGTATTGCTCCATATTACGCCCAATTACCTTGCCCCTAAATATTTTCAAGAGACGTTCTTTAACCTGTCTTGCATTATGGATGGGAGCACCGTCACACTGAAACCACAAATTATGCCTTATTTAAATAGGCATATTGTCTAAAACCTCAGGGATTCTTCAGAGTTTAAATTACCTCTAAGAAAATAAGGCCCAACAACTTGGTCGTTTAAGATACCGCACCACACATTTGTTTTAAAGGAATACTGGTCGCTGTATTCTATTATAAAATTAGGATTTTCTTGAGCCCACCATCTACAATTTTGAGAACTAATAAGGCCGTTTGAAGTGAAAGTGGCCTCGTCGGTTCATAAAACGTGAAAGGGAAATGACACATTTCCTTCTTTTTCCCCCTGGTACCAAAAAGAGAATCCTAAGCGTATGTCATAATCTTGTTCCTTAAGAGTATTTATAAATTTTGGTTTATAAGGTTTAAATTTATTTTTGTGCAAAATATTCCTTCTTTGAACGTCAGTTCTGCAAGAGACATGTCTAATACTAGTTTAAGCATGTTCCACAACATCTAGGCACACAGTTAATTGGACTTCTTCAGTATGTTTTATAGGATTATGAGGCTTTTTAAATGAATTTTCCACCGATCCAGTTGATTTAAATTTTGCCATAATCCTACTCACAGTAGATTGTTGCACATTTTTGCCTGGATACCTTTCATTAAAAATGTTGGCTGCTACACGATGACTTGTGTTGTCACCACATATTAATACAATTTCGATTTTTTCCTGTGAAGTTAACATTTTTTTTATTTAATACGCAGTACTAATTAAAATCCACTATGTCAAACAGAAAGCGATTTGACTCTCGTTAATAAAGCAAGGGCCTGTTGATCTTTTTTATCATTTGTTTTACGGCCAACTTGTTTTTTTCGTGCCTCATCGTAAGGTGGAATACTTAATAATTTTTCGGAAACTGCACTTAAATAATAAAAGACTATTTTTACTTTTTTTATAACATAGCTTTAGAACAAATTTTAATAAAGGAGTTTTAAATTAAATCGTTGAAAACAGATTAACTTTACGTTAAGTTAAACGAAAATTGATTTTACACTTTATGAAGACTTTACTGATGACACTGTGTACTTGTTTTGTCTTAATTATAATTTGTTTTACTTTTAGACACAAACTACGTTTTTAAAAATACTTATTTTATGAAGCTACCTTATAGAGGGTCAAAAACAAATAAACTTTGCATCACATGTGACGAAATTTTAATAGCCCTATTTGGATTTTGTAGAAAAACACATATTTAAAATGGCGCCAGTTTAAAGGAAATGTGTCTGGAATAAGACATTGATACAACTAAGAAGTTTTATGTAGGTTGCATTGAGTTTTATTTTGCAACAGTGGTGTAATAATTTACAAAATATGGGTAAAAAATCAAAATTATCTTATGCAACTGAAATTTTGCATATGTGCTAAAAATGGCATTTAAAAAAACTTTTTCTTATAACTTCTTTCGATATTTTGAAAATGAACCCCACTTTTTAATTTCCTCCTCCAGGTTTGGGCACCAGGACGGTCGGAGCTGCCCAAGCGCTCTCGCATTCTTCGATGATGTCGTGGTCCAGTAATTCTTGAATGGCTTGTCTCAAGCGTTCACTCTTCTGGGGCGTTAATCGGTAAGGCGGAGCACTGAGTGGAGCGTGGTCTCCAGTGGCGATCCGGTGCTCAGCAAACGGCGTGGCTGGTTCATGGAGGGCGAACACGGAGCTGTAGTCATGAAGGAGTTGCGTCATTGTCTGACGTTGTTTGGAGGTGAATTCGCTGGCTTCATCTTCGCGAAGGTCCAAGGATGCGAAGATAAGTGAGGTATCTGCAATTGAGTCGTCCCACATGGCGTTGATGGTATCGTAAGCATCTTGAAGCATATAACCATGGCGCGAGAAGGGATTCTGCTGAAGGGCGGAAACGGTAGTAGCTAAGGGCTGACTGGCGGCGGTTTGTTGTATGCAGGGGCCATAGTGGTCGGCTAGACCGGACTGATGGTCGCTGATAAACATAGTATCTAACTCTGCTAGGTAAGTGGGCGGCGGAGGCGGCGCGCTTGCTAGACCTGGCGTGATCGGACGAGTTGGTGTAACTGGCATAGGTGACAGCATTATGGGAACTGGCGTAACTGGACGAGCTGGTGTAGCGGGTAGGGGCGACAGCATGGCAGGAAGCCTATATTCGTTGGCGATACTGTCTAGGGTTATGCAGTCATCGGTATCCATGCTTTGGAGAACAGGTGGTGACGAATCTTCGTCCTTTGGAGAGAAGGGGTGCTGAGTGCTGGCGTCATTGTCAAAATGCCATTGGTTGCTGCTAAAGTTGAGGACAAGTCCTGCGGCGAATATAAAATCAATCCCTAGCAGAGTTTGTGCAAAATGAGCATCAGGAAAAGCACAGAAGGTAGTTGGCACTATGCGACCTTGGAGGGTGACTGGTACGGTGACTATTTGTACGAGCTGTTTTCGGGGTTTGCCGTCGGCTAAGGTGACGTCCATGGTTCGGGTGTTGAACTTGTAACCTCTTTGTCGTAGTAGATGGTAGAGAGACGTTCCAGCAAGCGAAGCGCGGGCTCCTGTATCTAGGAAGGCTGATCCTGGGATGCCATCTACTTGAATGTGGACCGCGGGGCGTGTCTGTTTTGATGGAGACACGAAGGAAAAAGCTAAGGCTGGTTGACGGTCGGGAGTTGGATTGCAGCTTTGGCAGTTTCTTCTAATAAATCCAGGGCGTTGACATCCATAGCACTTGATTGTGTCGTTTCTGGGTACACTGGTAAGCGGGGTATTTTCCTTATTTGCGGTACTGCGCAGGCTTGCGGCTTTTTTCCGACATACTGAGACATCATGACCTATATTTTTACAAAACTGACAACGGTTCTTGGTGCGTTTAGTCTGATGCGGAGTGATTTCTTGAATAACTGGACTAGTACGGGCTGTGTTGACTAGTCTGGCTTTGGTCAACAGATCTGCAAAACTGTTAACTGATTCTCGTGGAAATCTGTCACGAACTGCGAGGGTGAGTAAGCCGTAGAGCATGTCAAGCTGCATGATTTCTTCAAGCGGAGTTTCGAGCTGTGCTAATAATGATCGTTTTTCAGCGATGAATTGGCCTGTTGGTGTATTTTCGTCCTGTCTAGAAGCAAAAACATCCTGATATATTTTATAGGCCGGAGGTCTTGGAGCAAATTCGTTGCGGAGCAGTAGCTTGGCATTCTCCCATGTCGTTGCTGAATTTTTTATTCCGGTCCACCAAAGGTGTGCGAAACCTTCTAGTAAAAGTGCTAGGCCTCGAAGCGCGTTTTCGTCCGATATTCCTTCACTTTGTTTGTAGAACTCGATGCTGTCAAGGAAGTCATCTACTGCATCTTTGCTGCGGGTCCCATTGAATCGAGCGGGGCAGTGCGTAAAATGTTTTGCTGGCAACGGCGGTGGTTGTAATTGCTGGATGAGTTATTGCAAATTTTCAGCGGTAATTGCCATAGCTGCTTGACGTCGTGTAACGGGAATGATGCTAATATGGACTGTAAATGATGACGGGATCGAATACTTCTTGGATCTGTGGGTGATTTCCTCTCTCCTGGTGTGTGGAACTGCAGATATATTTGCACGTAAACACTATCAGAATGATTATCACGAGCGCGCTTAATATCATATACACGTACATAGGTATTCACTTTCTCGTGCCACACGTTGGGAGGCCACTTTAACACCGATGGGAGTGTTATGTAAGACACGGATTGGTTTTAATAGTTTATTAAAACAAGAGTATATGTACAAAGGTTTGATAACAAGTAAATAGCACTGTTGAGAATTTCCGCACGAATGTCTATAATCCGTCAGAGTACCACTATCAAGGCTCACACCTAGAGCGCTCGAGTAGCAGCGTCGCGTTGTCTTTCAAGCGTAGCTTCTGCACGTCAAGGATCCCAACCAGGATGCCAAGGTAGAGGCGAGAGAGCGAGCTCGAGAAGAACTGCCGTCCTAAGGGCTGGTGGCTGCTTATCAAGGCGCTGGCGGCTGACGTCACAGGTGGGGGTGAAGCTGCTAAGGGTAGTACGGCGCGGCACTCGGCGATGAATACGGGTGGCGCCATCGAGAGCGGTAGTGCGGAGCGCGGCGGAACTAAGGGGTGCTACACATTAACTTTTTTATTTCTAATATCTGGAGTGATTGAAGTAATAGAAAAATCTATGAAGCAAAATGAAAGAATCGTAGAATATAAATTAACCTATAAATTTTATAATTCTTTGCTAAATCTTTACATAGCTAAAAAAAATAACATCAGAAGAAATTAAGTTGCGAGAAAACGATTTCATAGAAAATATTCAGTTTTTTCGGAGAGAAAAGTAAAGAAAACAAACAAAATTAAATGGGTATACTTTTTTATTTATAAATGAATAAAAAATATATAGTCACGCCACACCCATCCGAATGTAAAGATAAAGAATCCAAATATATATTTCCTTTACCTTTGAGATGTTTAATTCTAGGAAAATCTGGATCAGGAAAAACAACTTTATTATGGAATATTATTACAAAATATTGGATACCTTACGAAAATTTATATATTTTCGCAACATCAATAGACCAACCAATTTATGGTGATTTAAAGAAAGTTTTTCGAGATATAGATAAAGCTGAAACCTATTTTTGTAGCAATAGCTTAGTGGTTTTTGATGATTGTTTATTAGAAAAACAAAACAATATTAAAGAATATTTCCTTAGATCAAGACCAAAAAATATTTCTTGTATATTTAGCTCAAAATTATAGTTTGATTGATTTAAACGTTATCAGAGAAAACTTAAACTTCTTAATTATGTTTAAACAACACGTCAAAGAATATGGAAAGATCTTCTCAGCAATGATAAAAAACGAGAAGAGTTTCAAGGATTCTGTAATAAATGTTGGAAAAATGAATTTGGGTTTTTATCGATTAATCTAAAAACCGGATGTTATTTCAACATGTTGGATGTCTAATGTGATGTACGTCTAATGTGACGTCTAACGTAACGTACGTCTAATGTGATGTACGTCTAATGTGACGTCTAACGTAACGTACGTCTAATGTGATGTTTGTTGAATGTGATGTTTGTTGAATGTTTCAATAAAAAATATTCTTAATAAATGGACCTTACAAAAATATCAAAAAACTTAAAAAAGGAGATTGCAAAGGTTAAAAAAATAAACAAAGATTTACAAAAAACATTTGCAGATATAAAAATTGTAAAAAATGATTTAGGAAAAGTTATTGAAAAAGATGTTGATGAAAATAGTTATCCAAAGAAAAGAGAATTTACTAATGAAGAAATTCAAAAATTAAAAAAAAAAAAACTAAAAAAATGTTAGTTGATACATTTAGAAAATCAATGATAAATGAAATTTCAGGTGAACATAAAAGAGAAATACAATTTAAACCAATTACAGACGCTTTAAAACATGTTGAATCCGCAGTTAAAGAAGGTCAAGAAAAAAATAATCAAGATATTAAAGCATTAGTTCCTTATTCAACTAGAAAATCTAAAATTCCTATTGGTTTATCACCATTAGTAATAGATTCTACACCAAAAACTCAAGAATCTG
The DNA here is from genome assembly GCA_963920685.1 of Polydrusus tereticollis. Lineage (NCBI taxonomy): Eukaryota > Metazoa > Arthropoda > Insecta > Coleoptera > Curculionidae > Polydrusus > Polydrusus tereticollis. Next base: position 92,727,674 of record OY987330.1, read on the forward strand.
GAACTCAAACACCACCTGTTACTAGTTTTGGGGAGATTGCTTCTGAATTTTTACATAGACAATTTGAAAAATCCTTTGGTATCTATTATGATTCTGATAAAAAACGTTATAAAATTGGAAAATCCTTTATAAAAATTGAGGATAATGATATATTTATAAATGGAAGCTGGATAATCGGAACAAAAGGTTTATGGGATTTAATAACATCATCTAGTTCAGAACCACCCGCAATAGATCATTATACAGATGAAGATTTGATAGCATATCAGAATATTTTACTTAAATCTGAAGCACTTTATGAAAATAATGATAAAAGCACAGGAAACCCAAAATCAAGTTCTGGATTAAAATATCGAGTTTTAATAAAGCCTTTATGGAATAAAATCAAAAATGGAACGCTTAATCGAAGGATTTTGGCTATTCAGAATGAACCAACTCCAGACAGAACTTTAGAATGGGATCATGGATATATAGATCCACATTCACCACTATTTACTCCAAAACGTGGTGGTGGTATGAAAAAATATTCAGAAAATCCTGTAGAATACAAATATATAGAAAATTTAAATGAATTGTTAAAAAGATTATATTTTATTGCTTCAGAAGAAAAGGCTGGAAATAATAATTTTCATAATGAAAAACTCGGTATTTTACATTTTTTTACAAAAGAATTAGAAAAACTTTTAGATGCTCAAAATGGAACAGAAATTTTAATTTCGTTTATATCTAGATTACCTAAAAAAATTGTTGGGTCTGGATTAATTAATGATTTTATAAACAAATTACCTTTTGAAATGCATTGGCCTGGTTATAATTATTTGGGGCCCGGCACAAAGTTAGATAAAAGGTTAAAAAGAGGAGATAAACCTATAAATAAATTAGATGAAGCTGCTCAAGAACATGATATATTTTATAAAAATCACAAAGGTACAACAACCAGAAGCATTAATAGTGACGAAAACTGATACCGCAACTTCGACCAAGTGGTTATTACGTAATGGTCACTAAATCTAAGATTTTACAGTAATAATATGTTTATTTTGTATTAGCGTAGTCGCAAATACGCAATTCTCACCTCTGAAAGTCACTTCATAGTTTCATAACTTTTTGGTGGTCTGTATATGGTGCCTGAAACGTTATGAACACTAAGCGGAATGACCTTAAAATTTTCCAAACTATAGAGTGAAAACTAAAAGTAACGGCCACTACCAAATATTACTTGTAAGTAGTAATAACCTATACAGTGGGTTTAACAGTTTTAGCGACGTTTTGAAAACCTTTCACAAACCTTTAATGTGACGCCACTTGATTATATAATTGTGGAAACTATCACCACGGTATTGCTACGTCAATAAGTGATTTCCACATTTGGTATGGAATCAAACTCACTACAAAGTTTGTATTACCGTCAAAATCCACTATGAAGTAACCGGTACTCTATAGTGATCTGATTCGTACATGGACCCTCTTTCATGTTAAAAAGAAAATCCTCCGCCTCCATAGTAGTAAAGTCCTGTGGTAAATTAGTGTATTAACTTTATTTAGTGCGCGTAAAATGGTTAACAATAAAAAGCCTCGGAAAAAGAAGACTTTTCGACATTCGACAACGTTTTATAGAAAACTAAAACAACAAACCGAAAGTGCCACACTTAAATATTATTATCCTGTCAATAAGCAGCCATTACTGTCAGTACAGAAAAATCATACAAAACTTCAAGCTTCGCTTTCAACTTCACTACAAGAGAATAGTAAATCCATTGTCTTTGACGACTCTGAAGATGTTCATGATACGTCTTGTGACGAAATTGGAACTAGAAGAAATTGTGTTTATGATACTATTATTGACGGTTTGTTTGTTCCTGATGAAGATTTTGCTGACGTCTGCGATAAAGAACAACATATTGTATCTCAGATTTCACTATCAGAACAACTTATAACATGGTGTTGTGTACATAAAATAACTCGTAGTTCACTTGATGACCTACTCCATATTTTAAAATCGAAAGGTATGGACTTACCCATTGATAGCAGAACTTTATTAAAAACTCCAAAATATGTGGAAATTTTAACAATGGGAAATGGACAATTTTGGTATAATGGGATAGAGAATTGCTTGCTTACTACATTTGGCAATATAGTAAAACCATTATCAGTTTCACTAGTTTTTAACGTAGATGGACTACCACCTTTCAAAGGTTCACCAATAGAATTTTGGCCAATTTTATTTAAAATTCAGAATATGCCTCAGTTACAACCAATGGTAGCAGCAATTTACTGTGGAGAAACTAAGCCTCCTTTACAAGAATTTCTAACTCTATTCGTCGATGAATTAAATCACATTTTGAAAAATGGAGTTATAGTTAACAAGAAATGTAAGATAGAAGTGAAAATTAAATATTTTGTATGCGACACTCCAGCCAGAAATTTTATTAAAGGTGAGTTTCTTAGATTTTACGTAAAATATCATTACAAATCAAACTGTTTCAGCTGTTACAGTTAAGGGCTAATTGTTAAAATTGTGTGAATATTTTTTAGTTAAATGTCAAATAGGTTGTAATATTAAAATCTATATATATCTACAACCCCAAATCGATACATACTCGTTTTTTACGAAAATTGGTATTTTTGACAGACAGAATTTTTTTTATCAATTAGATCTAGGCACCTATACATTATCAGTTAATATTTTTTATAATTTTCAGGTACAGTAGGATTTAATTCAGCTCACGGTTGCATAAAATGTACAGTTATTGGCGAATACGATAGAGGGGGAAGGCATATGAGCTTTCCAAGAATTGATTGTCCGCTTAGAACCGATGAAAGTTTTCGCAAGAAAACTGATGATGGTCATCATAAAGATGATTCACCCTTATTAAAATTACCCATTAATATGGTGGAGGATATTATAGTTGCAGACTCCTTGCATTTGTTTCACTTAGGTAGGTACTTAATTATTATTTCTTACTTATAAAACACTTGCTTGGGTATAGTGCATTAATGCCTAAGGATGACAGTTTTAAAATTTATTTGATTTAAAAAATTGTTTATGTTTTATTTAAAACAGGTATTAGATACTATATTACTTTGCATAGATCCAACCTGTCATATTTTAAATAAACTGACACATAAAAGACAAAAAAAAATTGACAATAAGATTAATTTCTAAAAAACTTAAAAAAACATAAAAATTTAGGTTTTTAAACAAAAACTAGGATTCAGACTCAAAATATAGTAAGACACAATATTTTCGTATACCTTTTTTTCGTATCTCTACAAAAAATTACACTTCCGCCAGTGTAAGATTTTCAAATAATATTTGACATGCAGGTGAACGCCCGTCACAAGTCAAAAATGTTTTTATTTGGTTCTGGGTCAAACACAACCTAACACCAAAAAGAGATTTTCAAAAAAGGAATGTATAAAAAATTTTCCCATATGGTGCAACCTTTTCCGTGAAGACTGTAAAATTTGTTTAGTGTCCTGCCGATATTTCTAAATTCATTTAACATTCAGTTAGTTGTGTGTTTTTCGGGGAAACGCTCGAACCCGTCGATTATTAATGTTTATTGTGATTTTTTTTATTGTAAATTCATTTATACAGGGTAGCCCAAAAATAAGTTACGACCATCAACTTTTTTTTTCAAATGAAAATACCTGTTTTTTATATAATTTTTTAATTTTGCATAGAATTCTAAGTATATTTCATGTACCATTCCTGTAAACACTTATATATTACACATTTTATTTTACTACCATTTACACGTATTTGTTTCTGCTGTTTGCAAATACTTGTATAATTTTTACTCTTACTTTAGTGGCTTTCATTCAGCTTTGCTAACAAGCACATGTTCAGTTTTTATACCTACATGAAACATACTTAGAATTCGTTGCAAATTTCGAAAATGAAATAATAAAAAGGTATTTTCATTTCAGTTGATGGTCGTAACTTATTTTTGGGCTACCCTGTATTGTATACATGAATTTATTTTAAAAAAACAAAATAAAAATCGACGGATCCGAGCGTTTTTCCAAAAAATCGCCGACTTTTAAATGAGTTTAGATAATTCAGACTCACTGTATATTATTTAATATTTTTTTATAATTATCTTTAAATTACAGGTATAATGCGAAAATGCTTGTATGGATGGGTCAATGGGAGCTACAATTTTCGTACAAAATTTTCAGCGGCACAAATTGATCTGCTATCAGATATGTTAGAAGACTGCAACAAAAGAAGACCCGTTGAAATCCATCGGGCTATTAGGAAGCTTAAATGTTTAAAGTACTGGAAAGGAACGGAGTATCGAACTTTTTTACTTTATATAGGCCCTGTTGTGTTAAAGGACTTCTTGGATAGTAAAGCTTACCATAATTTTTTAAGCCTGTTTTGTGCAGTTACAATGCTTTCATGTAATACATATTTAAATTACACGCACATAGCAAAATGCTTACTAGAGGACTTTATTGAAGAATATATTAATATTTATGAAATAGACGCTATAAGCAGCAATGTTCATAATGCTTGTCATGTAGTAAATAACGTAAAAAAATTTGGCCCACTTCCAGAAATAAGTTCATATCCATTTGAGAATTTTTTAGGTCATTTAAAATCTTTACTTCGTACAGGAAATCGACCACTACCACAACTAGCTAAACGTGTAAGTGAATTGTCTAAATTTAATTCTTTAGGTCAGAGTTCCCTTTCAAGAAGTCCTTTTCTTAAACAAGAAAACCGCTTTGAAAAACATCAGTTAATATACTGCGACAGAACATTTAATAAATTGTGTATTCATGATGATTTTACATTATCCAATGATATTAAAAACAAGTGGTTTATGACAAAAAGCAACGAAATAGTATCCATGATAAATGCTACTTACTGCGACGAAAAAATCTGCATATATGGTTCTCCTATTAAGGCAAAAACAGACTTTTTTGAAAAACCTATTAAATCATCACATTTAAACATCTTTAAATCAGATGGAAAACAAGAGTCGCCAAGACTGTATTTATTAAATGAAATTAAATGTAAACTTATATCTCTTCAATACAAGACCGAACTTATTTTTATGCCCTTGATTCATACTTTGGATATGAAGCTGTGAATAATAATTATTAATACAATATTTTGAGCATTGTATACGTTTTATTAAAAAATAAAACTAAATTGTAATTAACAATATAAAATAAAACAAGAGTTGAAAATTTTGTTGCATTATTCTGAATCCTTATTTTCATCAGATGCATCCGATTCCTCCTGGCTGCCTTCATTTGCATTTTTATTGGATTGATCGGTGGTTTCCTCAGCAGATATCGAGGAACTCTTGGCAACTGGCCTTGAACTGCAAAATAAGCAATAAAAATATATTTATTGTTTGTTAATTTTAATTACACCCAGTGGCGTAGCCAGACTCTAGGGGCGTCATCAGTGGCGGTGAATAAACTGCAGGGGATTCGGGCGGCAGTAGCTTCCTGTGGAAGCGCTGCAGGCAATTTTTTTAAAGGTTAAAGTAATTTATTTTATAATATGAAATCAAATTACCTTAATTGATGAAATATCTGTATGTGTAATTTTTTTTATTAAACATTAAAATATTGCATTGTTGCATCACAAATTTAATTGTAAAACAATATCTCCTACCCCTATCCAATTTTTTTTTATAATGACAGCATGTAGTTCAGATTAGGTACCTATTTATTTTATGCAATGACTTTAGTAACTGAGAATTCAAGGTAACTTCCAAAAGTATATTAAAACAAGCTAAAACAAGAATAATGTGTTTTAGCAATATTAAATAAGTGTGATTACAAAAATACCACAATAGAAACTATGGGATTAATGAATAAATAAATAATAATATATTTTAAGTAAGTACTTGAGTAAATTCTTTGGAAAATGGAATTTTAAACAAATTATAGGTATTTATAAGTTTCGAAAAAGTTGCACAATGAATGAATCTTATAGAATTTAATAAAATATTACTTCTAATTGCATTGATAACAACTTACCGTTTACGTAAACTTCGTTTCATGGCATATTTTAACACACCCTCTTTAAAAATATTATTGTTTTTTTCCTTAGTATGTCTACTATCGGCAAGTGATATAACTTGAAAAAATACATCTAGTATTCCCTCTAAAATTTGGAAAGGTATTTTTTTAATCAAGTTCTTTCCTCTCGCAACTCCGGTCCAAGTATAGTTGGTCAAAACAGGAGGGTCAAACATCTGATCGATGATTTTGTACGCCACTTTTACTCCATTTTCTTCTTTACTAGTACCCCCAGTTTTCGATAAAGATGTAATCTGAAACAATATACTCGTGAAAAATATATAATTATCGTTAGAATAAAAGTGTCGGTTACCAGCTGTAATTTAAATTCCAAATTATTTTGAATTTCTTTATCCAAAGCATGTATTTGTTCACATGATACTAGTGGAAAACTGAAGGCCTGAAGTAAATCTTCTTTTGGTAGTGGATCAACTGCTTTGTTGCTTGACACAACATTTATTTCACCCAATATCTTATAAATATTGTCTAAGTTTAAGTTAACCTTGTTATAAGCCTTTTTAATTTCTTCTCTTAAAGTAACAATTTCTTTCTTTATATCTGCGACGTCCTCTCTAATTTTGTGTATTTCGACGTTGATTACTGGCTGTTGCTCATCTAATAACGGGAATGGAAAATTAGTTTTGTTATAAGGTATGAGCTACCCACTAGTAGGTATTTTAATATATATTTTGAAAAATTGCACTTAATATTTTTATCTAAAACAATAAAAAAAATACTTTTTCTGTCCATTTCATAGCAATTAAAATTAACTAGGGAAAATAAATCAATCGAATACACCTCTGTGTAATATTTTGCGGTAGGAGTTTTGGCCGAGACCCGAGATCTTCTTAACTTTTTTGTTAGAGATAAATTTTTTTTCTTTGATTTTTTGTGAGAAATAATTTTTCGTTCATATTGTTCGTACTTTTTTTACCTTAATTATTTAATTTTGTAGGCTTACCACATTGTTGAACAGTATACTGTACATCAGAACCCTCAATATCATTTTGCACAAATAATGTTTTATACTCAGGGACTTTAGGCACCAAAGGTACATTCACAAACACTTCATTGTTATTATTTAATGTAGTAAACGACCTCGATGGTGGCTTTATTGCTTGTTGTGAAATAATATGCACATTTTTATCTTGGGATAAATACGTTGGACTATGTTGCTGCAAATGCAAAGCATCAAAGAGATCGTTTCTATCAGTCAAGTTTACAACATAACTTTTTCCAGCTGCCGCACGCTTTTTTTTTGGTATATTTAGAAATAATCTACAAAACGTAAAATGACGATTAGGACAAATATTCAGCACAAGATAATTATAAACTTACGTTTCCTCGGTATCAGTGTCGACGCATTCTGTAAGATTTTTTTCAAGCTGAAGGGCATCTTTAAAGTTTCCCACATCTGAAATTTTTACAATGCACTGAAGCGAAGACCAATTGTCTTCGGGAGTACTATTTTTATTCCGTCTTAAACTCTCTCTCTGAGAATAAGGCAAGCGGTCTGGCCAAAAAAGGGTTCCGTCATCTTCCCACTGGTAGGGAACGACACAGAAACAAATTCCGGTTTTTTTCTTTTGTGGAGACTACTTTAAAACTCATCACTATTCTATTTCACTATTTCAACAGAAATAAAAATAAAAATGCCTTAAATTGACATAAAATATCAATGAATTCTATGATGCAATTTGGAGGTTAATGTTATATCCATCCCGCCAAGAACTCTTCTAGGTTATAACTTTGAAGTGGCGGAACGGTGTTTGCAACGTGGCCATGGCCTTGCAAGAACTTTAACGTGACGAATCAAGGTGGCCGCAGCGTTGTTGCCACTTTCTAGTGGCCGGAAAGTTATCAGATTAGTTCCATTGGCCACTTCTTTGACGAATGTAACTACAGAGTGGAATATTTTTAGTTCCTGCAACTTTAAAGTTTTCGCCTTCAAAAGCAGACATGTTTAGAAATATATTTGGGTCGCCATTATGAAAAAAATAAACATGGCAAAAAAAAAATATTATTTCTCATCTATGCTGCATTAAATTTCGTTTATTAATACATAATTATTAGTTTAAGGTAACCAAGATTGATATAAAACTATGTAAGGAACCCATTTATATACATAATTTTCCAACGGCGCAAGCTTATATTTCAAATTATAACACCCATATTTGATAGTAAACTTTTAATTGTTCTAATTTTATGCCCAGGCAACTTTCTTTCTACAGGTAGGTATATGTTTGAATGTTATTTAATTATATTATAATAATTATCCAGTAAGAGTTATAGAAAATAGAAAAAGTATGGATAAATACAGAAATAATATGCAGGAAAGAGACCAACATACATAAAAATATTTAACCAATAGACAAGCGCAGTAAAGTTTCTTTTTAGTGTCGGTCACCACACCCCCCCGTTTTCGCCACGTAATCACAACGTGGCTTAAACGTCATTGTATAAAATCCGAAAACGTCGTTGGAACGTGGCTGCCACAAAAAAAGTGTTCCCCATTTTGGTGACATCCACGTAATAGAACCGTTTTTACCACGTGGTGGTGACTTTGGCAATACACATTAAAGTTACTACTTTCGTGGCCGCTACGTTCCATCCACTAAAAATGCTACTTGGGATAAAGCTGATAAAGTTTTAGAATATAAACCCCAATACAAATTTAGGTAAAAAAACAGCAGCTTGGGTCACTACAAATGCTATGAAATAAAAAGACATTTAGGAGCGGGTTTAAGACATTTAGGAGTGGATTTAAAATAAATTTTTTATGTAATAAACAAATTAATCTTTCAGATAATCATAAAAATAAAATTAAAACTGGCCATAAAAGGAAAGCACCAGTTACTATTCAATTAAAATCAGATAAAAAAGGAAATGATAAAATATTATTAACTCAAAGACAAATTAATATAATTGAAAAAGCTAAAAAGGAAAATAAAGGTTGTAGAATTACTTTAACTTATGACCAACTTAAACAAAATCATTCTGGTGGATTATTACCTTTAATTTTTGCTGGACTTGGAGGATTAGAAGCTTTAGCTTCTGGAGCTAGCGCTATAGCAAATTCTGTTATAAATAAGAATGCAAAAAATATAGAATTGGAAGAACAAAAAAAACATAATAAAGTTATGGAGGGAAAGGGTTTAAAAAAAGTCAAAAAACCAAAGAACTAATACCTTTAACTAACTATAATATCGAAAAATTTGGAAAAAATATTAAAAATTTTCGAGGATGTTTTATGAAAGATGAATTACCTAATAAACCTAATAAAAATGAATCTGGAGTACTTAATTTGGAAAATTCTTATCAAACTGGTTCTCATTGGGTTTGTTGGATTAAAACAAATAATTTCAAATTTTCTTTTGATTCATATGGGGATGCTAATCCTCCTAAAGAGTTAGTAAAATATTTAGGAAAAAATAATCTTTACTATAATGAGAATAGGGTTCAAAATTATAACGACCCACCTATATGTGGTCATTTGTGTTTAAAACTTTTAAAAATTGTAAATAAAATTAAGAAAACAGACCAATTTTTACCCTTGATTGAAAATGTAATCAAAAAATTAAGTTTTTAATACATTTTCTCTATTAAATGGAGAATGTTTTCGAGAAATATTCACAAGGAATCCAAAGATCTGAGTATCGTAATTTTTCACCACTTTCTGAGTTATATCTTAATGTTGCTAATCAAAATACAGTTTTTAAAAATTGATGAAGGTGAGAATTTTTTACTTGTAAAAAATGCTAAATATGACATCTATGGGAAGTATGTTCATGAAACTGATGGTCAAAATTATGGTGCTAATGCTAATATAAAATTAGTAGACAATTTTGTGGGGCATTTAGTTACACGCATTGAAGTTAAAAACATAATACGCTTTTAGATTCAAACATATTTCCTGGTCATGCTAGTACCATAAAAGGTACTGTTAGTTTTTCTTCAGATAATAATGGCCCAACAACTATTTCAGGATTTCAATCTAGATTTACAGGGGGCGGCAATTTTCATGCTATAGGCAATTTTCATGCTGTAGGCAATTTATCCAACCTTGGTTTAGGGTTTTTTAAAGATATTAAAACTCCTGCATATAGAGGTGGATTCAAAATTTCTTTAATGAGAAATGTAGATAATAATGCCTTGTATAGGTGGGCTACAAAGAAAGATGATGGTACTTTTGATGAATCTACGAGACCAAATAAAGGAAAAATTATAATTGAAAAGCTCATAATTAGAATTCCAATTATTGAATACGACGAGATCAGTAAAATTCAACTAATAAACGAATTAAAAACTCTATCTCAAAAAAACGAATATAATTTTATTTTTAAATCTTGGCAATGTATTGAACATCAAAGTATATCTGGGCCTGTTTTAAGATTGGATGTTACAAACTCTTTTAATAGTAATTTGAATCCTTTATTCGGTATGGTTGCCTTTCAAACAAATAGATTAAATAATCAAGATTAGGAAACAAGTGGATTTGACCATTGCAATGTAAGAAACATTTGGTTCGATTATAATCAAAAAAGATATCCTGAGGAAATGGAGAATTTAGATTGGGATATTGAAAATTGTTTAACTACTTACGAGATGTATATATATGGACTATAATAGAGTATTTTATAAATCACATTCGGAATTACCTTTAATTTATTTTAATTCTGATCAATTTAAAAATGGTAGACTTATTTATGTAATCGATCCATCTAGACATCCTTATACTTTGGTATTTGGTATGTGTTGGAGGTAATAGCGGCACTACTGTTTATATTTGTATGGTTTTCTTATCAGAATTTGTATATGATTGTGTAAACAATACAATAGAACAAAAAAAGGGGTGCTATCTGTGTAAAGGAAATGTATTCACAAAAAATAATTATTTGATCATAATTTTATTCAGACCAATATTATTATAAATAATACAATTAAAGAAAATATTTAAAAATTGAATTCTTATTTGCTTGGACTATTATTCTTATTTTCATAATAATTTGTTTAACACGTACGAGTATATCCCTCTATAAATTAAACTTATAATTAGATAAAATGTGCTAATTATCACACATGTAAGATATTTAAAAAACATTTAAACAGAGTAATATCGAATATTTATTTTTTTTTAATTACTTTTATAGAAGTAAATATCGTTACCTAACTGAAAGTATACTAACTAATAAAGAAACAATAAATCATAGTTAGGTACCCTAAATTAACGAAAATGAACCTTTTAATAATAATTCCTGACCGGGTCAAGCGTAAGTGAGCACCGAGATGACGTACCTGTAAATAAAGAAAAACAGCGTGAGCAACTCATAACTCACCAATCTACTTGAAGTTAAGATGATACAAAATAAACAATAATATAGTATAAATATGGTACTAAATATCGCAGAGTCTAATATCCATTTTGTTATGCACTACAAGCTAAATAAATAGGCTACTTAGACCAAGTCACTTAGACAAATGGGTCACTTAGACCGGTAAATTATAGTTGTCCAGTGAAACTTACCTCAATCCTAAAACAGAATCACTCCCGTAATAATGTCACCGTCACCACAAAGTTTACACACGTCAGTTTAACAACAATATTGATAAATATCTAATTTAGTTTTAATTCAGAAATGCAGACACCTGCTCGCAAAGGTTTCAAATACAACCCTGGATTTATTTTAGGTGACTCTTCATAATGCGCAACATAAACAAATACCGCTTCGGTCACGTAATCGGCCGTCTTGTTTATATTTGGCATTCCCTTTTGGTATTAAATTTCGTATGTTTTTAATAAGAAAACTGATTAAGATTATAACTAAGGAAAAATGATTTCTTACATTCGGTCGTCCTGTCAATATCCCGTCTCGGGATATCACTGCTGATCATCATCGGTGTCGGGTGGGAGAGCCACTTCATCATCGCCGCTCTCACTGTCCGTGTCATCTGAAACGCCTCCAGCAGTTCGCCAAGGACGCATTCTATCCACTGTTACCGTTCTCTGATATTTGGCTGATCGTAGTGTTCGATGAGACCCAGTCATGTCTGTGACGATATATTTGTCATTTGGTAATATTGTCTTTACTACCATTGGACCACTATAAGTAGATGCGAGTTTGCGACTGACACCAGTTGCTGCATGTTGTTTAATTATTACTACTATTATAAATACGAGGTATTTTCCGCTTTTTATCGAAATAGTTCTTTTGCTTAGCTTGAGCTACCTTAACTTTTTCCGCTGCCTCCTGTCTTGTTAATATTAGATCTTCGAGTAACTTTGGAATTTGTTGGACTTCATCTCGTAGAACTACATCCGTTCCACCTCTTGTAGTGAAATCAAACATTAATTGGCTAGGCGTTTTGCCTGTGCTCTTATTGACAACGTTTTTTATTGAGAACTGGACTTGACGTACTGGTTCATCCCATCGCTCTTCGTCAGGCACTGATGGTAATAGCGCCGCCAATAGGGTGTTATTTAAGCATTCTACTTGGCCGTTGGCCCTGGGAGTTGCAACAGCATTCATGACATGTTTCGTATTATTTTGTTTGCAAAAGTTTTGAAACTGTTTACAAGTAAAAGTGCTTCCCTGGTCCGTTATTAATACTTTTGGCACTCCATAGGTTGCAAATATATCCTTAAAGTAATTTATTACGTATTTGCTTTTTGTAGGCCTGGCCGCGCGAAGAAAAGCAAATTTTGTAAATGCGTCAATACCAACTATTAAATACATAAATACATATGCGAGACGTTACACGTGGCGACATCTCGTAGCAATCAAGCTATCCACCCAACCAGACCAGCGAGGTCTTAGAGAAGACCAAACGATGGAATGGATCCCGCATAAGCAGGTATCTAAAGTCAGGTGGCGCTGAAAGCCAATCGTCGGTTTCTGTGAACCGAAAACGTGATATTAAAGAAAGATGTTTGTCTCTTTTCTTTCCGTCAGACCCAATCCTTGGACGCGTTTCGCCGTATTACGGCTCATCGGCAAGGCTATAGAGTCTGACGAAAAGGAAAGGGACCTTACAGTATTTCAACACATAATGTATAAATACATATGCGAGATGTTACACGTGGCGACATCTCGTAGCAATCGAGCTATCCACCCAACCAGACCAGCGAGGTCTTAGAATAGACCAAACGCTGGAATGGATCCCGCATAAGCAGGTATCTAAAGTCAGGTTAGTTTCAGTTAGTTCAGTCACTTTATTAAATACATATTTTTGCTTTTGGACTTGACTAAAATACCGGCCAATCCTATTTTGCTTGCATCTGTATGTAACTCGGTTCTGGCATCTGGATTAAAAAGGCTCAACACTGGTTGGTTTACTAAAATGTTTTTGATTGTCTCGAAAGATATTTCCTGTAAGTCTTCCCATTTCCATGTCGAGGATTTTTTTATAAGACTGGTTAGTGACTTAGCCAATATGGCATAGTCTCTGACGAAATGTTGGAAATATCCCGTTAGTCCTAAAAATTGCCGAATATTGTGTATATTTTTCGGCGTCGGAAACTCTGCAACAGCCTGTAGTTTTGCATATCCTGGTCGAACGTTTGTTTCCCTGTTCTATTTCAAACCCAAGATACGTTACAGAAGTTTTCAGAAAAGTGCCTTTTTTAAGATTCAGGTTAAGCCTTCGTTTCTGAAAATTTCCAAAGCTTCACGAAAAATGGTTAAGGTTGATTCCACTGTTGGACCATACAACAGTACATCGTCCAAATACAAGGCCGACTTGTCTCTCATGGGTCTTAGGATTCTTGTCATTAATTTTTGAAAAATCCTTGGTGCATTGGAAAGACCAAAAGGTATCCTATTATATTCGTACTGACCTTCTGGAGTCACAAATGCTGTGTACTTTTTGGAGGATTCTTCAACAGGCACCTGATGATACCCTGATCGTAGGTCCAGGCTTATGAAATAGTTTCCACTTTGTAGCTTGTCTATTTGGTCATCAATACGGGGTAAAGGGTGGCTGTTTTTAATGGTCAACGAGTTTAGCTTGCGATAATCTATACAAAGTCGTTGTTCTCCATTTTGTTTTTTTACAAGATATAGCATTTTAAATGCTCCATTGTTTCTAATAGCTGCTTGCATAACTAATAAAATAGCGCAAGTACCGAAAAGTACAACGTCTCGATTGTTGTTATTTTTTATAAGTTAAATGTTTAATTCTACTTCAATTTTGTAGCACGATATTAGGTGTAGCTCAGTATATAGACACATTGACATTTTACGGATTTTTATTTTCCCCCTGTAGGATATGATAGTATATTTAAATTATCGCGGAAATTAAGTAGTACCACTTTAAAAAGGTCATTGTATCACTGGTAAGTTTGGTTGCCGAAACTTCTGGAGCAAAGGCTGCGAAGGGACGCAGGTCGAGCGTACCGCGCGTGTATACTACGTGCAGCGGGGGTCGATTGCGGAATCTCGGAACGGTACGACCAGCTAGATGGTTGAGTTTCGATAAAATAACGATTCTTGGGGGATCCGAGAATAGAGGCTTCGATTTCATTCAGTTTGCTTTTGAGTTTTTTTTGAGAATGTTTGGGAGAGTGGTTGTCTCGATACCGTTGAGTAAGGAAGACAAAATTCCTTTGTGTAAAACACGTGCCTGGCCTGAGAAAGTTTTTTGGACCCTCCACCAACTACAAGGAGGTAAATCATTTTTCTTTTTTAATATCCGTGTTTCAAGCTTTCTGATCCGTAATGATCATTTTAGGGAGCACCGGCAGGTCACTACACCCCCTAACAGTAAATGTCCATGGAGCGCTTATTACACTCCAAAATAGTGCCTGATTCCAGAAGACAAGATCGTTATTTGACTGGAGGAGATTGTCCGAGGTAGACCGTTTCTGTCTCCTTAAAGGAATGTGCCAGTGGGGTTTCGTTCCAATTCCTTTGGAGGATATCGTTAGGAGGGGTCCTGTGACGTCACCGTGGCAACCATATATTAAGGCCAGTACCGATTAACCATTTTATTTCACTTTTCTAAGTACCATCGAAAATTTTCGCTTTGATTATGCAAGCTTTTTTTGTACTCCCTTGCAAATGGAGTTTTTTGAGAATTTTACTATAAATATATTATTATGCAGGAAATTTGTAAAGCCATTTAGTAGTACGCTGTGTTATTTCACTTAGCAACTTAATTTATTTTTTTTCAGGGCGGAATAGGGAAAAGATCATGATTTTTTCTGCGTCCGTTAATAATATAAGATAAACTATTCTTTTTATTTCACCCCGTGTGAAACTACTAAAAAGTGCTGCGAGGTTTTAGTATCTGTTACCATACGTTTATACCATAATATGGCGAGTCTAACGTAACCAGACATAAATCTAATTTTGGTTTCCCAAATGTTCTATATTTCTGAGCACATAATATTACATTGCTTAATGACTAGTATTTGTATTTACTTTAGCTAGCGTTGTTCGGTTCTAATTTAAAACGGACCGCATATTATCCAAGAATAAATACTTTCTTTTGTTTTGGTGAATATTCGTTTTTGTTACCAATGCGTGTCTCGCGACAAATTAAATACCTCTCCAGTTTAACTTGGTTTCTGAGTTGACAGAGTTATTTTTTTACTATTTACTACCAACTCAGTGGCGCCCATGTGTCTTATTGTTTGAAGGAAATTTTAATAGCCCACTTAAGGTTAATTAACCTACGCCCACGAATGTCGCCGACGAAGAGCTGCCGTGCACTTGAAGAGTTTTGGGAAGTTGCGATTTTCGTAACCCTAGAACGCTGCAAGTAAAGTGGCGCGCAACGTGAGGGCCCGATAGCGAATTTTCTTCCTGTTTTCCTTACAAACAAGCAGACAATTTTTCTTAATTTCATTAGTTTATAAATTTGTACACGCATAGCGGCAAGAACGAACACATTCCTTTTTAATCCTTATCAGTATT
Organism: Polydrusus tereticollis; assembly: GCA_963920685.1. Lineage (NCBI taxonomy): Eukaryota > Metazoa > Arthropoda > Insecta > Coleoptera > Curculionidae > Polydrusus > Polydrusus tereticollis. Next base: position 92,743,639 of record OY987330.1, read on the forward strand.
TTTACCTGTACCTATTGAGAGTTTTTATAAAAAACTTGTTCGTATAAAAATACTTTTACTGATATATTGTGTGGTTTTGGAATCTTACTCGCTTAGCTTTCTACTTGATTAATTACTATTATTTATTGTAAATTGCGGAGACAAATATTTTTAATATGGATTACGAATTTTCGCCACGACATCTCTTACTATCTGAAGTTGATTATGAGTTAAAAATTCGAAATGTCAGAAGTAGACGGGATCGTTCGAAAAAACTTAAAATTTTGGCTCGACTTCTACAAAGGGAGGCTCAAGGGGTTGTTATTATTGCCTTAGATGAATACGAAAGCACTTTTGCAGAAGAACGCGATGCGATTAATGCGACAATTGTAAATATTACGAGTCTTATTTTGGATTTTGAAGGTAATCCAGCGGACACCCTTTTTCTTAGAATAAAGTCGCGTATTGCGCATGTCACGGGTCGCGTGCAAAGGCTTGAAGTCCCTGCTGAAGGCGACAATAGGAATGAAATAAAAAGATTTAAAGAAGAAACGTACGCTACGTGTCTTGAGTTAAATGCAGACGTTCACGAAAAAATTATTAACGAGACCCCGAATGCCGACCCCAACCAAAGCGTAATGGGAAGACCTTCTATTGTGAATATTCCGCCCCCTGTGGTTGCATGCCAAAATAAACAAATTTTGCTTTCGGATTGGAACGTTAAATTTAATGGTGACCCAAAATTAGTTTACGATTTTATAGAGCGAATAACAGAAATCGCGCATGCGCGTAGTGTTACCGAAGATGATTTATTTAAATCCGCTGTAGAACTATTTGTAGGCGACGCGTTTGTGTGGTACCGCAGTATAAAAAATATAGTTTTAAATTGGCCCGATTTGTTACTAAGACTCAAAAAGGATTTCCTTTCGCCGTGTGTCGAAGACGAAATTTGGGATCAAATTAAATCTCGAAAGCAACGCAAAGATGAGTCAATTATACTTTTTGTCGCCCAAATAGAGAATCTTTTTACTAGGTTAAGCCGACCTCCGTGTGAAGCAACTAAAGTTAAGATATTGAAACAGAACCTCTTGCCTGAATATATAAGTCAGCTTGCATTAAGTGTTGTCGACTCGGTACAAGAACTAGTTAACTTAGTTAAACGTTTGGAAGAAGCGAACTATTTAAAAAATAAAAATCGCGGGTTTGTTCCACGTCAACAGACTTGTGAGATTTATGATAATAATAGATTTGATAATGAACGTAACCGAATTAACCCAAATTCGTCGTCTCGGGTTCTTGAGCGAAACGTTTCGGCACAGAACACCTCACCAGGGAATAATATTACTGTTAAGTGCTGGAATTGTAATAAAGCAGGCCATGTATTTTCCAATTGTAAATTAAGAAGAAACAAATTTTGTTTTCGTTGTGGTGCCGCTAACGTTACGGTCAAAACTTGCTCTCGGTGCGCAAAAAACTAAATTGCAGCAGCGTACGCTACGATCGAGACTGCGCTGCTAACTTAAAGGACAAACTAAAAAATAAAAATTATCCTTCCTTAGAACAAAAAAATTACCTTTTATCTCTTAAAAACATTTACGTTTCTTCCTTTTCGCAGACAAAAAATGAAATTTCGCCAATCTTAGTAAAGAAGACTTTCGACAACAGACCCTATATTTCGGTACAAATATTTGATACAGAAATAACCGCCCTTTTTGACTCTGGTGCAACTACTTCAATTATCGGCGCTGACGGCCAAACATTTTTAGACCATTTTAAAATTCAAATAAACCCACCGCAGATAAAAAATATCTCCGTTGCAGACGGTACGCCCCAAAAAGTAAAAGGTCTTGTTGACCTACCGGTAGTTATTAAGGATAGATGTAGGGTAGTTAAAGCTCTAGTCGTGCCATCAGTTTGCCACGGTTTCATTTTTGGTAGCGATTTTGCCCATCAGTTTTCTTTAGTTTTGAATTTTAAAGACAATACCTGGGATACTCAAAATAATTTGAATGCCGTACCTGAAAATAATAAAAATATTTTTAATTCCTTGGTAACTTTAGAGGAACTTAATTTTGAAAAGCGTGGCGAAGCTCAACAGGTTATCGATTCTTTTAGAGAAATTTCTAGCGAAACGCATATAGGACGTACAGACAAAATTACGATGACAATAGATACGGGTGACGCGCAGCCATTTAAGAAAAAACAATACCTTATGTCGCCTTATATGTTAAAAATTCTTAATGACGAGTTGGATGAAATGATTAAGCTAGACGTCATAGAGCCCTCAAATAGTCCTTACTGCTCACCGGTTTTGTTAGTGAAAAAATCAAACGGCACGCACCGGCTATGCCTAGACTCTCGTAGTCTGAACGCGCAGACGCGCTATGACTCATACCCGCTCCCAAATATTGACCGCATTTTAAATATGTTGAGGGATGCAAAATACATCTCAACAATTGACTTACGAAAAGCTTTCTGGCAAATACCATTAGACGAAAGTTCTCGAGAAAAAACGGCATTTAGTGTCACAGGTCGCGGTTTGTTTCAGTTTAAAGTCGTCCCTTTTGGCCTTTGCAATGCCGCTCAAGTACAACAACGCCTCGTTGACAAAATTTTCGGCCCGCGTTTCGAGCCAAAAGTATTCACTTATCTTGACGATATAATAGTGTTGGGTTCTACCTTTGAAGAACATTTATCACTTTTAAGGGAAGTAAAAGACCGTCTTAAGGACGCGAACTTAACCATAAGTATCGAAAAGTGCGAATTTTTCAAAACAACTCTAAAATTTCTTGGGTATATAGTGGGTGCAAACGGTTTGCGCACGGACCCTGAAAAAATTTCGAGTATGATTAATTACCAAAGACCTACCAATACTACCGAGATAAAACGTTTTATCGGACTCTGTTCGTGGTACCGTCGGTTTATAAAGGATTTCTCTAACTTGACCGCTCCTATTAATGACTTATTACGTGGTAAGAGAAAAAAAGAGCCCATTAGGTGGACAGACGAAGCAGAGGACGCTTTTACAAAAATTAAGCAAGCTCTCGTGTCGGCTCCAGTTTTGTGTCAACCTGATTTCTCTAAACCTTTCACGGTGTCAAGTGATGCGTCAGATTTCGGTCTCGGAGGTGTTTTAACGCAGGTTTTTGAGGGCGAAGAAAAAGTTATCGCGTACGCAAGTCGATCCCTCAGCAGGACAGAACGAAACTACACAGTCACGGAAAAAGAATGTCTCGCTTTGCTTTTCAATTTAGAACGTTTTCGACCATGGATCGAAGGTGTCAGATTTACCGTTATAACTGATCATTACTCTCTTCTCTATTTGAATAACCTAAAAAATCCCACAGGGAGACTCGCCCGCTGGGCGATGAAATTACGTCAATATACTTTTGAGCTGGTACATAGGAAAGGCTCGTTAAATGTGGTTCCAGATGCCTTAAGTAGGACTCCGGAAGTATCGTTGATAGATATCTCTTTGGATAAGTTAGATGCGTGGTACCTTTCGTTAAAAACAAAGATAATTACAGAGCCAGATTCCTACCCAAATTTCAAAGTAGAAAATGATATTATTTATAAACTTGTCTTATCGCGGACCAAAGTAAAAACAAATGTTAATGAATGGAAAATTTTAGTCCCTAAATACTTACAAAGCAACATAATTAGTTCTTGTCATGATCCACCAACATCAGGCCATATCGGTTTTTTTAAAACTTTGGGTAGAGTCCAGGAAAATTACTATTGGCCGCGTATGAAGAACGACGTCTTACGTTACGTTAAAGCATGTAAAATCTGCTGCTCACAGAAACTAGCTAATAGTCCACGCATGGGTTTCATGGGCGCGGAAAAATCTGTACAATTTCCTTGGCAAATAATCGCAGTAGATTTAATGGGACCATTTCCAAGATCCCCTAGGGGATATTCTTACTTACTTGTAGTGGGCGATTGGTTTACAAAATACCCTCTACTTCATCCAATAAGGCAAGCTACTGCTAAAAGTATTGTTAAGTTTATAGAGGAAGAAGTATTTCTCGAAAGAGGGGTTCCTCAATTTATATTATGTGATAACGGCTCCCAGTTTGCCGGTAGAGTTTTTAAAAACCTCTCGCGACAGTACGGTGTTCAGAAAATCTGGTTTAGCCCAAGATATTCACCCCAATGTAACTTCGTCGAACGAAGTAACAAAACAGTAGGAACCACCATCCGTTGTTATATTAACGAGCACAGAGACTGGGATAAAGAACTACCTAAAATTAGACATGCAATTAATACCGCGAAACACGAAGTCACTGGTTTCTCGCCAGCCTTTCTAAACTACGGTCGGTACGTACCTATTTCCGGTCGCTATTACGGAGATATCAATTCCACCGAAGGTATCGAAATTTCAGCGGGAGATCGCGTCTCCTATGCCAAAGATATAAAAGGTCTTTCTGACATTTTTGCAGAAGTCCGTGAACGATTGCACGCAGCGCACCAGCGCAATGCCAAGTCCTATAACTTGCGAAAGCGAGATGCTGTTTTTGAAGTAGGTGAAAGGGTTTGGCGACGCAATAAAGTTTTATCGGACGCAGCGAATAGATTTTCCGCGAAGTTAGCACCTAAATACGTCCTTTGTAAGATAGAAAAGAGAATATCGCGTTTAGTCTATGCATTACGCAGCGCAGATGGTAGTTTTGCGGGTGAATGGCATATTAAAGATTTGAAACCCTATTTCGGCTCAAATTCCGACATCTCTGTCAACTAATCATTTCCCGCGTATTATCGTATCTGTACCATTTGTACTATAGACCAAAATTTTATATAAAAAAAAAATTCTTTTTTTATATTACTGTATATTATGTATTATGTATTATGTATATTTTTATAGTTTAATAGTAATCGATTTATTGGCGAAGGTTCGGTTCCATTTTTTTCGTTAAGTTTTGTTTTTCAAAAAATGCGTATTATAGGGCTGATAAGCTTAAGTTTTTTCTTTCTTTTATTTTTGCTAACGGGTTTTGGTGGACCATACTGATTAAGACATTTCCCTATTCGAGACATTCCCTATTGTGACTCCGTAAGGACGTTTGATACGCGTTAGATATTAACCCACAACTCGTAAGCAACGCACAAATATGCTAACCATGGTTACCATATTTTTTTTTGAAGGGGGTGGTGAAGCATTTTAAATGCTCCATTGTTTCTAATAGCTGCTTGCATACCTAATAACGCAAGTACCGAAAAGTACAACGTCTCGATTGTTGTTATTTTTTATAAGTTAAATGTTTAATTCTAATTCAATTTTGTAGCACGATATTAGGTGTAGCTCAGTATATAGACACATTGACATTTTACGGATTTTTATTTTCCCCCTGTAGGATATGATAGTATATTTAAATTATCGCGGAAATTAAGTAGTACCACTTTAAAAAGGTCATTGTATCACTGGTAAGTTTGGTTGCCGAAACTTCTGGAGCAAAGGCTGCGAAGGGACGCAGGTCGAGCGTACCGCGCGTGTATTCTACGTGCAGCGGGGGTCGATTGCGGAATCTCGGAACGGTACGACCAGCTAGATGGTTGAGTTTCGATAAAATAACGATTCTTGGGGGATCCGAGAATAGAGGCTTCGATTTCATTCAGTTTGCTTTTGAGTTTTTTTTGAGAATTTTTGGGAGAGTGGTTGTCTCGATACCGTTGAGTAAGGAAGACAAAATTCCTTTGTGTAAAACACGTGCCTGGCCTGAGAAAGTTTTTTGGACCCTCCACCAACTACAAGGAGGTAAATCATTTTTCTTTTTTAATATCCGTGTTTCAAGCTTTCTGATCCGTAATGATCATTTTAGGGAGCACCGGCAGGTCACTACACCCCCTAACAGTAAATGTCCATGGAGCGCTTATTACACTCCAAAATAGTGCCTGATTCCAGAAGACAAGATCGTTATTTGACTGGAGGAGATTGTCCGAGGTAGACCGTTTCTGTCTCCTTAAAGGAATGTGCCAGTGGGGTTTCGTTCCAATTCCTTTGGAGGATATCGTTAGGAGGGGTCCTGTGACGTCACCGTGGCAACCATATATTAAGGCCAGTACCGATTAACCATTTTATTTCACTTTTCTAAGTACCATCGAAAATTTTCGCTTTGATTATGCAAGCTTTTTTTGGACTCCCTTGCAAATGGAGTTTTTTGAGAATTTTACTATAAATATATTATTATGCAGGAAATTTGTAAAGCCATTTAGTAGTACGCTGTGTTATTTCACTTAGCAACTTAATTTATTTTTTTTCAGGGCGGAATAGGGAAAAGATCATGATTTTTTCTGCGTCCGTTAATAATATAAGATAAACTATTCTTTTTATTTCACCCCGTGTGAAACTACTAAAAGGTGCTGCGAGGTTTTAGTATCTGTTACCATACGTTTATACCATAATATGGCGAGTCTAACGTAACCAGACATAAATCTAATTTTGGTTTCCCAAATGTTCTATATTTCTGAGCACATAATATTACATTGCTTAATGACTAGTATTTGTATTTACTTTAGCTAGCGTTGTTCGGTTCTAATTTAAAACGGACCGCATATTATCCAAGAATAAATACTTTCTTTTGTTTTGGTGAATATTCGTTTTTGTTACCAATGCGTGTCTCGCGACAAATTAAATACCTCTCCAGTTTAACTTGGTTTCTGAGTTGACTGAGTTATTTTTTTACTATTTACTACCAACTCAGTGGCGCCCATGTGTCTTATTGTTTGAAGGAAATTTTAATAGCCCACTTAAGGTTAATTAACCTACGCCCACGAATGTCGCCGACGAAGAGCTGCCGTGCACTTGAAGAGTTTTGGGAAGTTGCGATTTTCGTAACCCTAGAACGCTGCAAAGAAACACAGGTGAAGAATATTCCGAATCTGACTCTCGAACATTTTTCGCTACTAGTAGTTCATCCACAATATCTTTTACTATATTCTGTTCCGCCTTTGACATCCGGTACGGTCGGTATGTAAAGGGTTTATCATTGTTTAAGGTGATTGACATTTGTATTGATTTAGCACATCCTAGCTCGCTGAGATTTAATGCAAAGCAGTCTCTTAAATTGTTTATAAGTTCAAGCAATTTTTGTTTATCTTCTTCTTTTACTGGTCCAACCTGTCTGTCTTCCAGGGGTAGAGGGGGTAGAGTACCTTCTTGGATATTTAAAATGTTGGTGAGGGGTTAAGTCTCTTCGACACATAAATAAGCTCTTGCGAATATAGCATTTTTTTTAAGAACAATTTCTGTATTTGCCAAATTAATACATGGAATTATTGAATATTTATCTCTCGTCATTGATATTACGGAGTGGGGAACACAATATTCTTTGCCTTCAGGATACCTCACACTCGCTTCGATACAAAGGTCACCTTCATAGTTTTCGCTGTAAACCTGTACATTAGTGTACATGTCCCAATGTTTTGGTAAAATAGAAGAAGTTTCCGAGTTACGTAAAACAATTTTTGATGTTCTCGGTTCTGACTCGATTTGTGTAATCGCATTCGAACGGTGCTTATAAAACTTAAGAGTAACATCATCCTTAACTGCTAATATACTTGGTAGTTCTGTAAAATTTCTTGCCAATAGAACTGGCGCGTCTTGGGCAATGTCTGACACAACATGAGCATTTATTGACTCTTGTACTTCATCAATCTTGATTTGTAATGAAATTGAACCCAATGTAGGGACCTGTCCAAAACCATAACCTTGAAGTGTTGTGGTGTTATTTTGATCATAATTTAATTTAAGTTTTTGCACTTCGCTTATTTTAATAGTGCTACAAGAACTTCCCAAGTCTACATAAGACAAGGATGGTTTGTCGTTTATTAGAATGTTCTTGTAAAATTTTTGATTCGTTTTATCCTGCAATAGTCAAATTTTTGGTTCTTGTCTCTGCGATTTCTTGAAATAACACGTTTCCTCTAGATGACCTACACGCCGGCGCCGGCAGTAACTGCATTTTTTTCCACCACTATATGATTTTTGAGCTCGGCAAACCTTTGAGGTATGTCCAGGCTTCTTACATATGTAGCATATTTTCTTGTGGTCGTTGCGTTTTTGTATGTTTTTTCCAAAGCGATTTTGCTGTTGGCTGGAAACTTTTGAAGGTAAAAGGCTTAATTTAAAACTTGTTGAGATATGACTAACTAAGCTCAAATAAACATAAAGCGATTCTGGTGTTCTATGATTTCCGGCGCTAGCCCCTGTTCTTACGACCATATCGCTAATACCCCCGATGATGCATGAAACCGCATCTTCTCCAAAAATTTTGCACCCATTTAATAATGCTACCTTCTCATAATAATATTTAATATAGGTCTCCTCGATCCTTTTCTTGCGATTTAGCATTTCCTGAAGATCGATGCAGTAATTTCTTTGAGAAGAAAACCCGCTCTCCAACTTCTCTTTCCATTCCTCCCAAGAAAACTTTAAGGTTGGTAAACTTTTATACCATACCTCCGCTAAGCCTGGTAGCTTATTCATGGCATAATAAATGGTAGCCTCTTCTGACCAGTTATGTATTTCTCGCAATTCATCTACTTTCTGTCACCAATTAGTAACCGTCATTTTATTATTCTCTGGGTCAAAAATCGGAACTACGTCACCTCTGACTGTCGCTGAACTTTAGCTTTGTTCCGAAGAACGTTTTAGAAACTCGGTCATTACTACCGTAAATTTGTCAACCGAGTCCTCAGAGATTCCAGAGCTTCTACGTGAAGTACTGGGTTCTTCTACGTTTGAATCTGAAGCAGGAAAACCGCGTTTTCGCCGTGGCAATTGACTCATGTTTTTATTATTGTTTTCGTTGTTCCTGAATAAAAATAAAGGAAAACACCAAAGAAAATTAAAATTCATACTTGTGCTATTCATCTCGGTAGCTCACGGGTCAGGGAGGAAGACAAAACATATTTGATTTTGATTCATGTAAATAATTAATTAAGTGATTAAATTAAATAATTATCTAACTAATATTCGTGTGCAGGCAATCCCACTTCTGATAAATTGTAAGATATTTTAAAAAAATTAAAACATTTAAACAGAGTAATATCGAATATTTATTTTTTTTTCAATTACATTTATAGAAGTAAATATCGTTACCTAACTGAAAGTATACTAACTAATAAAGAAACAATAAATCATGGTTAGGTACCCTAAATTAACGAAAATAATCTCTCATTTTAACTGTGTCCGTCTCCCTATTTTAGTCTTTAACCCTTTCTTTACCAGGCACAAATGCAATTGCAGTGTCTCCATTCCCGGACTTTTTGAAGTGCCATCAATCCCAGTGACGTATATATACGGCATATCAGAATTTAATTAAGCAAGAGCAATTTTAAGAAATAACTTATTACTATTATTAACTTATTATTAATTTATTATAATTTATATAAGAATATATTTTTCAAAAATATAACTTTTTAGTAACATTCTTTTGTGTGGTATTTACCAAAACAGGGAGAAGCACACAATCCCACGTTGCATTCTCCGCACATATATCTGGAATCTCGTCTCTTTTTTTTGTCGCGAATTTTGGATTGTGAACAAACAATACATCTTCGAACTTTATTATTTGGTATGGTAGTCGGAAAATGCCGTGCAGTAAGGCGCTGAACATTTGAAGGGGTCAGAAGCAAAAGTGCCCAAGTGACAAAACGTTGGTTTTGAGAAAATGAAGTCCAAAGTTCAAAGAGTATTATAAATTCTAAGATAATTTTATTTGATTTTTACAAGTCAAAATATATTTCAAATATTATGGGCATACCAACTATATAAAAAGAAAAGCAAAAAATAAATTTTTGCTATAGAAATTTGGCAAAAAAAGTACTTAGGCACTTTTGCTTCTATCAATATTTATACTTTTATTGACTTTATCGAGCATGGAAAAAAGACCACACGGATTTTTCATTTCTTTATTAACTATACAGAACTAAAACCTATTTTGGAATATCAAATTTTATTCGTAGTCTGACACCATATACTCATGGTCTTCCTCGGATTGTTCATCACTCGCAATTAGAGTAGTTGAAGTCGTTGCAGAAGAAGTTGCTGCTGAAGGAGTCGCTGGAGAAGAAATCGCTGTAGACGAAGTGGCTATTGAGTCTTTTTTCTTTTTATTGGCTTTCTCCTCATGTGGCAAGTCTTTGTAGAAACTGTGGTGAATGGGTGGAATGAATTCCAATAATTGCTGCAAATTTTCCCACTTTTCGTATTTGATTTTACATGGCTGTTGGTTAAGTGGTTCAAAAGGAATATTGTTAGAAGGGCGCCCAAGAATTTTATAACACTTTTCGGATAAAATGAATGGAAAATATTCTTGCAGTGTATGTTTAAACTGAAACTGGTATGCGATCTCTTTTCTGTAAGAAAACCACTTTATTTGCCTCCACTTGATTGCTTCATTTGTAACAGATTTTTTTGGATCTTTAATACAATCGTTTAAATTGGAAAATGACATGAAATCTGAATTATTCATTTTATGGATGGTAAATTTTTTTGAACATTTCTTTATTAAATCACACCAATGATCCGGTACAAATATCTGGGGATTGTGCTTTTTAGTTTTCTCTATCAGAGCAAAACTTCGGTCACACTCCATGTAGGAGTGACCAGATTCAAAAAAATTGTGATCTATTTGTTCAATGTGGGTACTGCGAACTACTTGCATGAATAATTTTGTAATGTTCTTGTTTTTATTTTGCCCGCCACATGAGTCACTGTAGGCTACAACTTTGGTTACATTGGAGGGCAAATTTGTTAGAAACTAGAAAAAAAAATAAAAAAAAATTAAAATAACATTGGAACAATAAAAATGTATTAAATTACTTACATGAAATAAACAAGATCCAATTTGTACTGATCCCCTTGAGGCTTGGCCTTCATGCCAAATATACATATGAGATACTTCAGAACATAAATCGAAGATACAAAAATTATATGTCCACAATTGTCTCAAGTAATGCACTTTATTAGTGGTCAAAAGTGGAGTTGCAAGTGTCTTTTGTAAATCGAAGCAAATTACTATTTAATCGTTTATGCTCTTAGCATTTTCAACATCCATAGTTTTAGAATCTACTGCTTTTTTCGCTTGACGCTGATGCAGTTCTAGTTCTTGTTTATGCTCGTTTTTTTCTTCATCTTTGCCAAATGAAATCTTATTTTGTAACTGGTCACATTTATTGCAAGTGTCTGAGTGAAGGTGGTGAAACTTTAAGTTGAATTTCGTATTAAAAATATGACGATAAAACGACTCTTTCGCAGGTGCTTCGCCTTCAGTGCAAGTATCTTTATATAAATTATACATTTTGCGGATATTTAGATCAGGAGCTAGATATCTTGTATTTGGGTTTTGAGTGTAAGAGTAATGGCTCTTATAACGAGGAAATGCATTAATATGATTTATAATCTTTTTTCTATCGTCTTCAGACACTTTGTTTGCTGGAATTTGTTTACTCCTTTTATCTGGCGTCAGAAAATTGTCCTGATCAATCTTCTTACATATTACTTTAAAACGTCCATCCGTTAGATCATAAGTTTTTAGAAAAAATGTCCTGCAAACACGTCGATCTAGTAGCGTTATCTCAGTACTAAACTTCCTTTTACCAATACCAGTCGTCCTTTTCGGACTTGTTTTCTTAATATGCGATGCTAGAAAACTTGTTTGCAGATCATATGTAGGTAAGCTATATAGTTTGGAAAACAGGCGTTGTCTTTCTTCATCCGTAAATTTAGAGCATTCATATCTACAGTCGTGAACGTATTGCAGCACTTCTTTTCTTCTTCTAATTTTTCCTCTGCTACTATATTCTTTGCCTGCAAGTCTTTTATGCTTTACTTCAGACCTCTTCCAAATTTGATTATTTCGCTGTCTTTTCCGAGTCCTCTTAGGAGTCACTGAAAAGATTATTATTTAAATTATTATTATTTAAATCATATTTACATCAATATTTATTTCTTAAAAAAAACGTTTGCTGTTTAATTTACTCTCACCATAAACATTTGCAAGTTCTTCCTCTGAAGTCACGAGCAGGACCTCATTATCTGATGTATTAACTTCAGCATCACTCCGCACATATTCCAAATTCCAGAGTCCGTTGCGTAGGGATCATCGGCGGACTCTAAGATATTATATAACATTAATAATTATTAGAGTTTTGATAACGAAAATATCTAACCTATCTTTAATTATTTTATCTAACTTTCACAGAAAATTTAAATACTGGTAATTTTTGCACCAAACAGAATGAAATATGTAGAACACGAATTCGATCTTAGGTCAATTTTTAAAAAATTGCACTTAGGCACTTTTGCTGCTGACCCCTTCATTTGGTGTAGTGAGCTTGAATTGTATACTTTTTGGTACCTTGTATCTGTATCAAAGAAATTTTTGTACATATGATAAATTTAAAACGAAAATTACCTACCTCTCAAGCAACTGTCGAGTAAGGTTCAATTGAAAATCTACTAGTGGCAACTTCTCTGGATGTTGGGTTAGGAATAGTGCATGACTATTCAAAACACATAAATCGAGAACGTGGAAGAACAGCTTCTTGTACCACTTCAAGGTTTTTCTAACACATTCTGTAGAACTGAGCATCATATCGGTCCTGTCAACTGCTCCCATTTTTTGATTGTAGTGGACTACACATTCGGGTTTTTTCACAACTTCTCCTGTTTTTCGGTCTTTATTTTTCAACTGTATCATTTGGTCTTTGTGAAAAGTTGTCAGCATGTTAACGTCCCGACGATCTTTCCATCTGACTGCTAGAATATTGTCACTGGCCATCGATGTTGTCTCACCTATCTTCAAATTACCTGATATATTTGGCATTTGCTTTCTATTTGCCCTAACTGTACCGCATGTGTTCGTTTTGTGCTGAAATAAGTAGGTAGAAAGCCTTGGCGAGGTATACCAATTATCTGTAAATAGAGAGTGCCCTTTATCCAAATAAGGTTGCATCAGTGTTGTTACAACTGATCCTGACACTCCCAGATCCTCATATAGCTCTATTTCTGTTTGCTTGCCTGTATATACGATACAATTTAGAACAAATCCTGTCTCACAATCGCACAAAGAAATAGTTTTATGCCAAAACGATGGCGTTTTGTTTTTATAAATTGTTTGAAGAGCAGCCTCCCTTTGAAAAGTACTAAGCTCTCGTCAATTACTAAGCTCTGGAACGGCGAAAAGTTATTGGCAAATGCAGTTTTAATTTTTTCGAAAACCCCTCGTAACTTATGAAAAGAGTCACCTTCAATTTGTTCGACATTATCTGCGAAATGTAACATACGCAATATTATTTGAAAGCGGTTTCTTGGCATCACTTTTCCGAATATCGGAATGTGAAGTAATTCATCTGTTGACCAATTTTCCACAAGTTTATTTTTTCTATGACGAGCAGCAAGTAGGAGTGGGGCAATAAAATTGAAAAAAAATCTTCTTTAGTAATTGGGGTTCAAATGATTTTTTTATTTGAACGTGTCTGTTCTGAAGCATATTTATTGGTTTCGCTTATAATCATTTCCACTACCTCGTCATTCATAAATAACAGGAAATAATACATTTCTTTTGAAGGATTTTCCATGTTATCTAAACATGCATCAGAGTTTGAGCTATTAAAGTTATGTATTACAGGGATAAATTGGCGCTTCCTCCACTCTATAAAAAAATTCTCATCCAAAGCCTTTCCTACCTTTTTCACTGCCCTACTATCGTTTTTGTTATTGCTCTCCTTCTCATTTATTTCATTCTCTGTTTCGCTAAGATTTTCGGAGCACAAAAAATCGTCCATCTTATCATCTTCACTATTTCCCTCACTATCCGTCGACTCAGGTTGATTCTCACTTCCACTATCAACGTAAGGGTCGTCATCGGAATCTAAACATTCCAAAATGTTATTTACATCATCATCCGTGAGGCCGCATAAACCAAAATCACGCTTAACACGTTTTCTTTTTCGCGACGGACCTGGATCTCTTGACGCCTTTTTACTTGCACTCCGCTACGTATCTCACGTCGTACTAGTTGTTCGTAATAACGGAAATAACTGCGACTAAACCACTAAACGACGTTCCGCTAAAATCATTCGTCTATAGGCTACGCGATACGTTTCGAAATTGATGTCGTATATATGCGGCAGTGGTTCCAATTCCACGTATTTATAAACGTGTTAATACGACACTGGGCCTACAGACACGATTAGACTGTCGTATAAATGTGACGGTGGGTCAGGAAGCACGCAAAAAAAAGATAAGTGTCATATATATCAGGCGGAGGGTTTAAAGGCATTTCATCGGTGAACGTATATATACGGCGCTGGGACTGAGAGACAAAGTATGTTTTGCCGTACATATACGACGCTGGTAAATAAAGGGTTAAGGGTATATAAAATATAAGATCTGTGTTTTTTACTAATTTTATTTTAAATCTAATTCTATTATTTTCCCTACATAATGGGACGAACATAACACAAGTTGACGGGACCTTAGGTCTCCAATAATTAATTTTACAGATGAAATTTCAACATTATAATTTCTCATAAAACGCTAACAAAAATCTTTTTCTTCTACAAAATAAAATAATAAAAAAACTTTTAGAACATGACCTAGAATGTCCAAAAGATTATTTTTATATATCCTGACTTATGACTTTCAAATGACGAATATCTTCTCTTTTTAAATTCGACCACATATTAACAGAGTCTTCACAGAAATTTTGAATTAAATATAACATTTACTTTTCATTTACAATTTCAGTATGCTGATTGCATTCAATTTTTTAATATCTCGTCAAAATATTTAAAAAAAAAGCTCCATCAACGTCACTTTCCACCAACAGTTTTCTCTCTACTGCTAATAATAACTGCAGCACTACTTTTGTCTCCTGAAGATGAAGGTTACTACCTTCGAAACATGTAGAGACGTTTTAATTTTAAAATTGAGCCTTTGATAGCTCACTATTAAATTAGTGGAGAAAGACTTTTTGACTTTATTTCCCCTTTTCCCTTTTAATAATAATTCCTGACCGGGTGAAGCGTAAGTGAGCACCGAGATGACGTACCTGTAAATAAAGAAAAACAGCGTTAGCAACACATAACTCACCAATCTACTTGAAGTTAAGATGTTACAAAATAAACAATAATATAGTATAAATATGGTACTAAATATCGCAGAGTCTAATATCCATTTTGTTATGCACTACGAGCTAAATCAATAGGCCACTTAGACCAAGTCACTTAGACAAATGGGTCACTTAGACCGAGCCACATAGGCAATTGGGTCACTTAGACCAAGTCACTTAGACAAATGGGTCACCTAGACCGAGTCACTTAGACAAATGGGTCACTTAGGCCGGTAAATTATAGTTGCCCAGTAAAACTCACCTCAATCCTAAAACAGAATCACCCCCGTAATAATGTCACTGTCACCACAAAGTTTACACACGTTAGTTTAACAACAATATTGATAAATATCTAATTTAGTTTTAATTGAGAAATGCAGACACCCACTGCTGCTCGCAAAGGTTTCAAATACAATCCGGGATTTATTTTAGGTGACTCTTCATAAAGGCGGGTTGACACGGGTAGGGAAGCACGATCGTCACTCACGCTTTCGTTAGTTACGAAAGTACCAAAAATCGATGGTGAAATACGAAAGAGGGAAAAACGATCGTTTGCTGTTTACACGGCAGCGCAAGGAGTCGGAGTGTCAGTCGTGAATATGGCTTCGTCGGTAGCAGAAGCTTGTGCAGTGGTGGGTGAAATGTTATTAAGACAGTATATCGTATCAGAACTTATCAATTGTTCGGAAGTGATTAAAAAAAACGGAGACAGCGCAGGTGGTGGGTGAGAGAATGGATTAAAAACAGACATAGGTCTGGAGCAATATATTTGATAGAGCAGGAGTTGCAGTTCAAATACTCAGAGGATTTTAAAAATTTACTAAGGATGTCTGAAAACGACTTCGCCTTCCTATTGGAACGAGTGCCATTATCTATACAAAAAGCAGATACAAATATGAGGGAAGCAATACCATCCAAAACAAAACTTATGATAACGCTACGCTACTTAGCCACTGGCGATAGCTTTAAGAGTTTGGAATTCTTTTTTAAAATTCCGAAATCAACAATAAGCAAATTCTTAGTTGAAGTTCTGGATGCTATAATAATTTCGTTAAAGGAGTTTATCAAAGTAAGTATAAATAAATATAAAGAAATCGAATTTCGGTAATATTATTATTTATTTCTGATCATTTACAATCATTTAGCTTTTTATTATATTTTATTGGTAGCTGCCCACCGCAGCAGACAGATCGCTAAACCATGTGTCAGCACTTTCAGGCGAAAAATCATCAGCCAGAGTCGCATCCCTTCTTCTCGATGGAGGTGACATGGAATTGGCCATGTGGGCATTTAGTGCAAGTGTAATCATTTCTTGCTGCAGCTTTAACGCCTGTTCAGTAGGAAGGGTTCGTAAAAGAGAACCTATGTATTTGCCAAAATGATCAAAATTGTCATCTTTTGTGGCTGTGGCTTTCTCCGAAATTTTATCCAATTTATCCATTGCGGTCATTAGCATATCAGGTCTTTCATTTTCTACAAGTCGCTTCTTTTCAATTATCCGTTCCCTCGTTGTCGATGCCCTTTTGCTTGTTGGCGTTTCCATATTATTATTATTACGCACTAAAGAAGAATTAGACTTGACTTCAGAAACAGCGCGTGCAGACTTTGCAGGCTGAAGCTCAGTGAAATGTTTCGTTTGCTGGGTACAAGATTTTTGCTGCTCATTTGAAGGTCCAGGTTGCGGGGAACGATCTGCACCCATATCTTCAAGTTCAGTCTCATTTCGCGAGTTTTCAGCATCTTCTTCATCTATGTTTATCTCTGTAGACTCTTGTGATACTCTGGACTGTAAACAAAGAAATAAATACATTAATGAACTTCTTCTGACGATTTTCTTTAATTTTTACATCGCGATTTATTCTATGATTTGAAATTTTCGTGTGAAGGCACAATTTCCCTACGACAAAACGAAATAAATTGATAGGGAGGTGTGTTCCTGTCGGTTTCCGAAAAAATAAATAAGTGGTGGGTAAATAAACATTGCATTATTAATGTTTTCATTTTTTTCAGGTTCCAGAAAGTGGTGCAGAGTGGACTTATATACAGGCTGGATTTAAAAATAAATGGAATTTTCCATCTTGCATCGGAGCCATTGATGGAAAACATGTGGTGGTGAAAGCCCCACCTAGATGTGGCTCCGATTATTTTAATTACAAAAAGGATCATAGTATTATTTTGCTCGCATTGGTAGACCACGACTATTGCTTTACATATGTCGATATAGGAGCGAAGGGTAGAGCTTCAGACGGTGGCGTTTTTGCAAATAGTTCTTTATTTGAAGCGCTAGAACACAATTTATTGGAGATACCGCAAGATGCAGTCGTAGTTGGCGACGATGCCTTCCCTTTAAAACCATATCTCTTAAAACCATATAGTAAAAGAAATTTGACACTAGAAGAAAAAATATTTAATTATCGTTTGTCAAGGGCAAGAAGAATTTCGGAAAATGCTTTCGGTATATTAGTCAGCAAATTTCAAATATTTAAGAAACCTATAGAACTCAAGCCATTCAAGGTTGACAAAATTGTTATGGCTACTTGCTCCTTACATAATTGGTTACGGAAGACGAATAATGCCTATGTTAATCCTGGCCATGTAGACGACGAGGATCTCAATAATTTACATGTTCCGGGTAACTGGAGAAGTGCACAATCTGGTGGGCTTTTACCCATATCGGAAAGATCACATAATAGAAATCCATCTCGTGTTGCATCACAGAAACGTGACCAATTTTGTTCGTATTTCAATGAAGAAGGAGCCGTTCCATGGCAATGGAAAATGATAGAATAATTAAATAGGCTACATACATGAGAGGATAATATATAAATGATATAGAACTAAAGAAATTATTACAAAATACCGTACAGTATGTATTTTTTTTTTAAATTACGTCATCATTTCCCCTTAAAATTCTTCAATCCTCTTTTTATTATATTAGATGCTAAAAGGAAAATTTAATAAAAAAATATTAACAAAAAATATAAACAAACAGAAAAAATATTAAACAAAAAAGGGGTTTTCCCATAAGAAAAAATAGAATTTTTAATATATCTTGAAAACTAAAAGCGACGGATGAAATTATGTTTGACAGTTGGATTCTTTATAAAAAGTTGTATAAAAAAGCTCTTTGCACGAAAAGAATTTTTTTATAAATAACAACGTTATAGGGGGTCCCAAAATGCACACTATTCACAAACACCCCGTAGCTTGGAAACGGATCGCTATATCAAGATACAGTTTTACCTTTGGGTTTCTCTTAAAATTCAAGGCTCGTTAGTGAAAGTTAGTTTTTCTCTATCTCCTTTGGAAATTCCAGATACCCACGTATTTCATAGAATTTTCGACACCCTGTACAAATAAAATACCAGGGGTGGGACTCTGTAAAAAATCTCTATGTGCGATTCTCTATTTCCTAGCCTAAAAAATTCGATCGGGTGACTTCGCTCTGAATGGAGAATAGGACTGAAGTTGTCCGATTGCGTTTTTTAGGTTAGGAAATAGAGAATTGCATATAGAGATAATTTACAGAGTCCTACCCCTGTTTTTCTTTACCAAAATCTAGGAAACTTGCACATATTATTTTGTTTTATTAACAAAATATGTGCAAGTTTATTAATTTGTCCCGCAGTGCATATTTAAAGTAAAATACTACATATTTTTTTATTACTTACCAAGTTGGACTGTGTATCTCGGGACTTTACATGTGGTCTTAAAAATGAATCCATTGTTTTGAACCATACAACTTTTGGCACATATACATTGTCAGTAGAAGTACCACTTTTTGTGCTTGCGGCAATTTTTTTTAATTCTTGCGTGTAGGAGCTTCGTAGATTCTTAAATTTTGTAATTACATGAGAAGATGCAAAATCTGACAAATTTAAAGCCTCTACAATTCGTTGGGCTGCTGCGGCACGCGTGTCCCTTTTTTTATAACCATCATTTGTAGGGTCCCATAGTGCAGGTTCATTTCTGTAGTATTCCAAAAATTTTACGGTTTCTGCATCGCTCATTCGTAGTACATTTCCAGCACTCATCGTATTTATTTACTTTTTTTTTAACACAACTTCTCGACGTAACTACTTATTCACGACTGAAAAATGGCGTGAAATATCGAACACGTTTGATCTGCTTATTCGCGATCGTGATGCCGTTCGTGGAGATTCGTTTCCATTATTATTTCACGACTCTGCTGTTGACATGACGCGTGCCCCACGAAAGCGTGAGTGACGATCGTGCTTCCCTACCCGTGTCAACCCGCCTTTATGCGCAACATAAACAAATACCGCTTCGGTCACGTAATCGGCCGTCTTGCTTATATTTGGCATTCCCTTTTTGTATTGAATTTCGTATGTATTTAATAAGAAAACTGATTAAAATTTTAACTAAGGAAAAATTATTTCTTACACACATGTTTCCTGTACTCGAGAAACAGAAAGTTTAATAGATAAACATATGAGACGCCATTATCGTTTATTTTTAATTACTCGTAGAAGCACACTTCTTTGTGACTTATAATAATAATAATATACCGGGTGTTGCATCGTCGAGCGGGACATAGGAAATCCCATGTAATTTTAAATGGGGTCAATTATTGGCTTCCCTAATTATTTTAGAGAAAAATTCTATTTAGGTTTATTAAAGACCACTAAAACCCACATTCAAAAGAATAACTTTAGATATTTTTGATGAGCCCGTTTACGGGTTATCGCGGATTTCTTTTTAACTATTTCTCCTTTTTATGGCCCCGTATTTGCGGGCACCAGTCAAGGTAAAAGATGACTGTCAAATAAAGTTGTCATTTTGAAATGTGTGCTTTATTGTTATAAAAACTCGTACATCGAAAATATTAGCCATGAATTACACTTCTGAAGAAAAAATATTGATGATTAAATGGTATTATCAAGGAAATAGTTATCAAAATGTGTCAGACATGTTTGCTGCTCTGTATCCGAATAGACCGATACCTGCAAAATCTATAGTCGAAAGGACTATCAAGAAATTTGAGACAAAAGGCACTGTAATAAATAACTGCAGATGTAAAGAAAGGCAGGAACAAAGAAGAGGTGCAAGAGTTATTAATTACCTATTAATTAGTAAAATATTGAAACATGTAAAATGTCATAATTAACCTTGTAGTGGATACTTTATTTTAGTTTTATTCAGATTAATTTGTACTCATAAATACACCTTTAATATTTTCGATGTACGAGTTTTTATAACAATAAAGCACACATTTCAAAATGACAAATTTATTTGACAGTCATCTTTTACCTTGACTGGTGCCCGCAAATACGGGGCCATAAAAAGTAGAAATAGTTAAAAAGAAATCGGCGATAACCCGTAAACGGGCTCATCAAAAATATCTAAAGTTATTCTTTTGAATGTGGGTTTTAGTGCGCTTTAATAAACCTAAATAGAATTTTTCTCTAAAATAATTAGGGAAGCCAATAATTGACCCCATTTAAAATTACATGGGATTTCCTATGTCCCGCTCGACGATGCAACACCCGGTATAGGAATTAGGAAAGGAAAATAAGACGTACAGAACTACAATTCTGCTTATGTCATTACTGTCATTATACAAAAAAGAATAGATTGACATAAACAGAACTGAACTTCTGTGTGACTCAATATAATTGCCAATATAATTTTAAACTTTCATATTTATCAGTAAAAAACAAAACTTTTAAATGGTCCTTGTGTTTATAAAATTCACTAATGGATATTGACAGTTTTATCAACTTTGGGAATTGAACGCATAATTTTCCGATAAATCGTAGGGTTCTTCCATAAATGTCTGAAATATTAAAATGTGTTTTTATATAAAATCGGTAGACGTGTATCCAGTAATGTACAACGGTATAATATCGCTCTCACTAAACTCTCGATGTTTGTTTGGTTTAAAGTGCTCAAATTAAATGAATTTAATAACAATCGAACCGATATAGTGCGTAGTGTGTTGTGCCATAATTAAAATTGCAAAATTTTCTTAAGTTTAGCTTCAAACTCGCAAAATAAATAAACAATGCCAAATTAACCGATCAGTAAAGAAGAGAACATTTTTTATATACATTCCTGCATAGCTGATAAGGATAACTAATGCAAGCCAGGGCGCTCCAGTAAACTATTATTGTACAAAATTAGGTACAATAATTCTTTTCAATTCATAATGTAAAAATGAAGTGCAATATATGTGGAGATTCAGGCGGTAGCAGAAACGCAATTTTTTGCTGTGATATATGCAAGGGTAAATATTGCAAGTCATGTGCTGATCTTACTTCATCCGAGGTAAAAGTTCTAGAACTTAAAGAAAGTAGAGTTCTTAAATTTATCTGTAAAAAATGTGAGAAATTTGAATACCATACCTTGTTACAGAGAACAATCGAAGCATATAATCCACGCAAATGAGGAAATAATTACCATGTTAAAGAAAAAGGTTGAAGAGTTGGAAAGAACTCATGTAGAGAATATAGGCCAGCAATACTCATACAGTCAAATTACCCAAAAAGGTCAAAGAACGTCCCAAAATGATAAGATAAACCTACCTAGTATTATTATAACACCAAAACAACAACAGTTTGTTGAGAGGACAGAAGCTGAGATCAAGAGGAAAATTAAGCCAACGGAATTAAGAATATGTATAAAAAACACTAGAAGCACAAAAAAGGGCAGCTTTGTTATAAATTGCACCAGTATAAAGGATATTGAGACTCTAAAGAAAGAAGCAACAGAGAAATTGAAGGACTATGACGTTCAAATGACCACAATGAAACTACCAAGATTTAAAATATTGGGTTACAACGGAGATCTTAACGAACAACAAATAACAAGATCCATTAGGGAACAAAATAACGTATTAGAAGACAATGACACTTTTAGAATATCCTACATCAAAAAATCCAAAAAACCAAATGCAGCATCCATACTGTTTGGTGAATGCTCGCCATCCTTATTCAAAAGGATTATGTCTACAAACAGAATACATATTGAATGGCAGCGGTATTCGATTTACGAAGATTTAAGTATACAAAGGTGTTTTAAATGCCAGCAACACTACCATAAGACGGATAAATGTGTAAATAAAGATATATGCGAATATTGCTCAGAAGAACATCCTGTAAAAGACTGTCCAAAACGGCATCTAAAGTGTGCAAATTGTGTTATGGCAAATACTAAGTACAAGCTGAACTACAACGTAGATCATAAAGCAAGTGATCCAGAATGTCCGTCTTATCAATACCTGTTAAACATAGTGAGATCGAAAATAGACTATGGCTGTGGAAATGGCTACTGAGCAACAAGAACTCGTGGTGCTAAAAAACTTAGAAACATTAGTCAACGAAGTACAACAGGAAAGTATTAGTTGTAATTTAATAAATAATAAGATTGTATTGGATAAAAAGTTGTTAAATATATTACACTTGAATATCCGAAGTATTCATAAAAACTTTGATGAATTTCTGGTTTTTCTTTAGGCATTTAATATAAACTTTTGTGATATGATAGTTTTGGGAGAATCATTTGAAAGTCATGATAATGAGTACCAAATTGACGGATATTCAATGTTTTTTAATGGTGCTAAATATAACAAAAATGATGGTGTAGTAATATTTGTAAAGTCTGATCTCATATATAACATTGAACATTGTATACTCCATAAGTCGGGAGTCACCATTAGCAATATCATGATAAAGAGGAATAATATGATCTTCAATGTTGTATGTCTATATAGACCACCCAACACAAACAAGCAACTCTTTTTGGAAGATTTAGAACAATATTTAATAGAAAAAAAACGACAAACTCAATTCGATGTCCTTATAGGAGATGTAAATATAAATATTCTGGAAAAAAATGATAATACAGTAAACTCATACCTTTCTTTATTGAATCATTTTGGTTTCGTCTCTTACATAAACGCACCAACTCGTGTAACTTTTGAAACAAGCTCATGCTTGGATCACATCTTCGTGAGAAATAAACTAAATATCGGGAATTTAAAATGTAATTCATACATTCTACAATCCGATCTAACAGATCATTATCCTGTTATGATAAACCTGAATATAAATGATACTGACAATGGCCACACTACTAGAACAAAATTTAGTACAGTGAAAGTTACTAAAACAAACGAAATAGAATTTGCTAACATGTTGGAGTCACAGGATTGGGATAATGTATTGCAAAAAAACGACGTAACCGAAGCCACTGACGAATTCTACAAAGCAATAACGGACATACTTGATAGAAGTAGTAGTACGAAAATATATACAATAAGGGAACATGCTAAACGCAAACCCTGGATAACAAACGGGATAATATCAAGTATTAAGAACAGAGATAAAATGAAGAGGAAACTTCTCCTGAATTTTAATGAAGCGGAAAACACAGTATACAAAAACTATAGAAATAATCTTCAAAAAGTAATCCAAAAACGAACATGAATATTACAAACAGGAAATTAAAAACGCAGGAAACAACTTAAAGAAGGTCTACAATTTTATATCTGAAGCAACCAACAATAATAAACAAAAAAATAAATCTATTCCACCTATTACAGACAATGATGCTGTATCTTTCTCTGACAATAAAGGTATGGCTAATTTTTGTAATAATTATTTTGTTAATGTGGGAATTGATATGTTGAACAAAATCCAGAAACCAATTAATGAAAGAAAAATAAACACAAATAACTTGCCTTCCATGTTTCTGAAGCCCGTAGATACAAACGAAGTGATTAGGCATATAGGAGACCTAAAAAACGACAGTGCTCCTGGAATAGACAGAATCAATGTTAAACTTATAAAGAGAACTCATTTACATTTAGTCAAACCCTTGACTCATGTCATTAATTTGATTTTCAGTAGTGGCAAGGTCCCCGATCAATTTAAAATTTCCATTGTGACCCCGATTTTTAAGTCCGGAGATAAGTCAAATATAGGTAACTACCGCCCCATCAGTGTTATAAATAATTTTTCAAAGATTTTTGAAAAATGTCTAAAGGACAGACTAATACTTTTTTTTCAAATGAACAATATCCTCTCAAAAAAGCAGTATGGATTTTTGAGTGGTTCTGGAACTTCCGATGCACTCTATGAACTAACAAAACAGATCACGGAGAACTTAGATAAGAGTGAAAAGTGCATAGCAGTGTTTCTGGACTTGGCAAAGGCATTTGAGACGGTGCCCCATGACAAACTCCTTGATGTTTTGTCTGGGTATGGCATTAGGGGCGGGGTGTTGAGAGTCTTTCAGAACTACTTAATGGAACGAATACAATATCTAAAGATTGGAGACACAATTAGTGACCCTCTAAATATAAAAATAGGAGTACCCCAGGGGACCGTTTTGGGTCCAATACTTTTTATAACATACATAAACTCTCTGACGGACCTACAAATAGATAATGGATACTTAATTTCGTACGCAGACGACACGGCAGCAATATTCTCGGCAAACACATGGAACAATGTAAAAGAAAAAACTATAACTGGACTGTCAAAAATAAAAGATTGGCTAGACAGTTTTAAATTGACGCTTAACGTACAAAAAACAAATTATATAGCATTCTCTCCTACTGAGGCCGATCGTCCTCATTTCAATTCTATACATATTGAAAATTTTAATGACATCATTAAGGAAACATCTAATACTAAGTATCTTGGCATTGTTATTGACAAGCATTTGAAATGGGATCATCATGTCTTGTATCTTGCGAAGAATTTGAGAAAATTGATTCACAACTTTTATGTACTGAGAGAAATTTTAAACAAACAACTTATAACTTCAGTTTATAGAGCCATTGTTGAATCATTAATACGTTATGGTATAGTTGTGTGGGGTGGTCTATATCAGAACTCTCTAAGACAGTTGAACATTGTTCAGAACTATATACTTAAAGTAATAAACAGAAAAGGTAAGCGATTTTCAACTGAACAACTGTATACTCTTGAGATATTAAATGTTAGGACATTATACATCTTGGAAATTTGTTCTTTTATTTATAAGAATGATAATCTTAAGAGTTATGTAAATCATATATATGAAACGCGAAACAAGACAGACAAACATATTCAAATACCAAAAAGCAACAAAAACATAAGTCTTAGGTTTGTCAATTACTTGGCACCCAAAATCTACAACATTATTCCTACAGAGTTGAAGGTCACAGGAAAAATTAAACTGTTTAGAAAAAAATGTAGAGTGTATATTGTGGAAAATCTGGAACTATTTAAGGTATTGTTTTAGAATAGGTTATGGACATTCTTGAACATGTTTGGTTTGTAAATTTTTCTTTCTCCTTTCGTATGTTTGGGGGAAAAAATACTATTTTTGTTTTATTTTATTTTTCTCTTTTTTCTTTTTTCTTTTTTCTCTTCCTCTCCTCTTTTTCATCTTTGTTTTTGTCTGTGGTAAGCCGTTCTGTATATTACGCTTACTGCATTAATCACTAGCTTATAGATATAACCAGAATTTATATAGTTGTTCTCTTTTGCACATACAGATGTTAGGTCATCTAGGTGCGTATTTAAAAAAAAAAAAAACATTTATTCATAAGTATTATATTCTATTTTTGCACCAAAATATATACTTTTTGTAATAATTTTGTACCTACATTGTGAAACTCCATTCCTTTTATAATACTTTTGGCTAAATAAAATGATTTTTGATTTGATTTTGATTTGATTTGATTTGATAATTCTTCCAAGTTTCATTAAATTCCGATGTATTTTGTTTAATATAAAATTCGATATAAAAAAAGATTTAAGTAATATCCAAATCTTGCACTTAGTTTAAAGTTCTCTCGAGTTTGACACACTAAATTATGTTTTTATCCGATTGTGTCAAAAAATGACGTTTTATAGATCAGATATTTGGACGAAAAGGTAACCTTTTCAATAAGGTATTGATTATTGCGCTGGTAGCTAGGCAACCTTTGTCGTCCTAGTCCGAAAAACATTTTGTCGGACGCTAAAATATTTTCAACAGTTTATTTTATTCAATTATTTACAATATTTATATTAAATGTACAATTAGAACAATTTTGAACAAGAACGGGGTGATGTAAATTTGATTTTGAGGATGTGTTATTATTTTTGGTCTCCGTTATGATATTATTCTCCAATGTTGAACTCGATTGGGAGACGGATTGCGACACCTGAGTCGAGACTGACTGCAGGTCAGATTGTGGAATGTTGAATATTTTCTTGGTCAGCTCTAACTTATTACTTAAGGAATCATCTATGTAGCCCTCGGCTACTCCCGAAGACTTCCAGCCTCCATGCCGTTTTAGAGATGTTATGTCGCATCTACAAGTAATGTGGCCGATGTTTTTCTGAAACAATGTCCCGTGAATTCCTTGGCATTCGGCAGTTTTAAGTAAGATGCTATTTCCTGAGGTATAGAGCCAAATTTGTGTATACCGACAACTTGCTTATGGCATTTTCCATTGCGATAAGACACAAAAAATCGCCCATCACTCATATTGGTTGGACGTAAAGCCAGATAATTTCTATAATACTTTAGATATTCTCCAGTCACCGTAAATGATCTCGGTTTGTTTGTTTTATTATAGGGAATTTTTATTAACAAAGCCGTTCCCAAATCTTGTATGTCATCAATTTTCATATGAGCCAGTTCTTCTCGACGACATGCGCCCGCGATTCCAAAAATAAAAGCAACCTGTAATTAAGAAAATTGTTAGTCAGAAATTTAAAATACTATTATATAGTTACATTTACCTTCAACATTAAGTATTTGTCATCTGGAGCATGGCAAAGGAATTTGTGAACCTCTTCTCTAGTTAGGATCCTTGATTTCTTTGGACAATATCCAACACTTTTTTGTTTCAACAATGCTCGTAATCTCATGTATTTAGATATATCAATATTCTGTTTTACATTTACCACTGCACGTAGCATAGAATACTGCGACCACAGAGTAGATGACTTCATAGTTTTCGATAATTCCGCCATATAGACCAAGAAGACGTTTTCGGAGAACGACTGTATATTTTTTTCTTGCCGGTAATCCATAAATTTTTTATAAGCTCTTTCATATATTTCCTTAGATTTTTGTGGCAACAAATGTAACATTACTTCCTTGGCAGTTTCTTGAATGTCAGGTGGTGTACCTTCTATAAGATCATCGTCTATTTCCATTTTTAATTGTGTTTTTCAGGTTTTAAAACTAGCAGAACACGAAAGATTAGTTAAAACTATCGCCTGATTGATAAAACGTCAGTTGATAATATTAATTTAATTATTTGTTAGATCCATGGATACGCATATTACAGGTTTCATTGTTCAAACATTCAAGGGACAAAAAATTACAATGCAAGATGAAATATATTGGTTTTCTTAATTTTTACATTATTTTATAATCCGAGCAAAAACACAATCGGATAAAAAATAACGTATGTTATACGGACGAAAAATGTATTTCGGACTATGCGGGTTACTGGCCTCGGCTTTGCCTCGTCCAGTAATCTCCCGCAATACGTCCGAAATACTGCATTTTTCGTCCTTGTCACATAATATACTATTTATATCACTCAAATGTTTATACAAATTATCGAACTTGTTCTCAAAATTAACACTTAAACTTAAATCCACAATATTATCTTCACCAATTTTTGATTTTAAATAGTCATTGAATTCTTCAATATTCATTTTCTTTTGCGTTTTCGGTTTCTTTATGTTAAATAAGTTGTAGATATTCTTTTTCGATGTATTTGGTACAGTAACTTCTCCACTAATAATTTTATTTTTCATATCATTGTAGTTTTCGTTAGTTTTTTGTAAAATAGTTGTACCGGGTGTGCCACCTAAGGAGGTAATCGGCTATATCTCAGAAAGTAATAACGCTAGGACTTTGGGAAAAAATATATATTGATAAAAGCGGCCAAGAGAAAGTGCTGGAAATTATTTTCAAGTTTGAAAAATGACCGCTAGGGTGCGTAAGAGAACTTTCAAAATAGAAATGCCGATTTTCTCTTGATTTTTCTTAATAAAAATATGTTAAAAATATAAGCATTGTATTCTACATAAAATTGTGCAACTTTATGTTAGGAATCGTTTTTTTTCTATTTTCAATAATACAGTGGTGGGAGGTCAAACTTTTTTTCTTTCAAGCGCTGATCTCTCTGCTTTGGATAAACCGATTTTATTCAACTTGGTCTTGAAAAAAGCCCTTCTTTTCCTCTACACGTAGATCTATTAACTATACCATATTGATTCTGATGGTGGCCACTAGATGGCGTTTTTCCGTAATTCCTCAATGAATAAGGATTTTCTTAAAAAAATTAAATGTTATGATATGACTTTTTCATCATATTTTATTTTAGGCTTATAAAGGCTATTGAATAGTGGAATAAGAAATCCAGGTCCGTATTTAAAATAAAAAAGTTGATGATGGTCGCTCGAACGTCGGATTAAAAAACTAACCCCATCAGCTTGTAGAGGAGGAAAAGTTACTATAAGGAACAGAAAACCGCAACGTGATCTTTTGTTAAACTAGAGAAATTAGGGATAATAATGTTGTGTTTTAAAAGTAGGCCATTTTTTAAAACACTCTTACGCCCCCTAGCGGTCATTTTTCGAACTTGAAAATAATTTAAAGTTCTAGTGTTATTACTTTCTGAGATATAGCCGATTACCTCCTTAGGTGGAACACCCGGTACATTCATTATGATATTTTAATAATTTTTTATAAATCTCACGTTGCTTTCTAGAACACATAATTATGACTATGCAAATTTTGTAACCAAACTTTTATTCCGTATTATTTTAATGTGTTTATGTTTACAGCGGTGACAACTTTTTTATTGTTGAAGTTCCTGTAATGAATAGAATTAAAATATTAATTATTAATTTATAGAGGACGCTAGTTGTATGAATTTTCTTTAATTATTGATTATTATTACTACATTCTAAGATGATAAAAGGTGGTATGGGGTATTTCTAGTCCACCTTATACCCTAGTAATTTTACATATTATTAATGAAATATTTCTTGTTCTTTTTCAATATAATCGCACACGTTGGTAATTTCCATTGTTGATTTTTGAGTTTTGATTAACAGCTTATTTTTTTGGTTTTATGAATAATTTGGGTGGATTTGTTCAATTTTTGGGGGGATATTTGCAAGATTGTTGAATTTAAAAAATGTGGCCTAGAACCGGGGGTTTACATACTACTAATGCCCAGACAGTTCTAGTGTAATTGTTTTAGCAAGTGTATGTGCCTTTTTAAATTTGTGTTAGTTAAATTCAGTATTAAATAGTAGAAATGTTATGCTTGACCTGATTTTAAGTAATTTGTGTTTAAGTGTCGAGCGAGCGGAGGATGTTATACAGGGTGGCGCAATGGGTATTGACGGTTTTTGAAACGCCACTGTTCGAAAATAAGGAAAGTGGAGGGGAGTATTAATGGCGTAAAATATTCCGTATGTAATGCAGTTTAGTAGCCATGGTGGCGCGGCCAGTAAATCAACGCAGCTTTCCTTCGCGTAACACAATTTTGTTGTGGGTTGCAAGGTTTCGTGATGTTGGAAGTGTACTAAATGAATATGTCGGTTCTATGAAAACTGTGCGTACACCAGAGAACGTAGAACGAGTACGACAAGCCGTAGTAAGGAGTCCAACGCGTTCAGCAAGGCGTCAAGCGTTAGCATTGAACATTACACGAAGAAGTTTGGGTCGAATTTTACACGAAGACCTACGATTTCATCCGTACAAAATTCAAATTGTTCATAAAATTTTGCCTCAAGACTTCGCAGCACGAACAGAGTTTTGTAGGACTTTTCTTGATTTACTGAACCCATATGTTTTAAATCATTTAATAATGAGTGATGAGGCGCATTTTCACTTATCAGGGTATGTGAATAAACAAAATTTTCGGTACTGGGCTGACGAACAACCTCAACAAATTCACGAACAACCTCTGCATTCCGAAAAAGTCACCGTATGGTGCGGTGTAGGTGCATTCGGAATACTAGGCCCGTACTTTTTCGAAGAAAATGGCCGTACAGTGACCGTAACTTCTCAACGGTATTTGGAGATGCTTACAATTTTTTTACCTGCTGAATTGCAACGACTGGGGGTAGAAAATTTCGATTTATGGTTCCAGCAAGATGGAGCAACAAGCCATACTGCGCGAATTTGCATGGCTCATCTAAGAAACATGTTTCCTGGGCGACTTGTTTCCCGACATGGTGATTTTAACTGGCCCGCAAGGTCACCAGATTTGACCAGCCCCGATTTTTTCTTATGGGGACATTTAAAGGCTAGGGTTTTTAAAAATAGGCCTCAAACGTTACGAGCTTTAAAAGACAACATCACTGAAGAAATCATAGCGATAAACCAGGAAATGCTGCTACGAGTTACGGATAATTTTCAATCACGACTTGAACAATGTTTAGAAAAACGTGGTCATTTAAAAGATGTTATTTTCAAAAAATAATTTTTGTTGTAAAACTGCATTATATGTGTAATAAAAATTTATGATTTTGACCTTGATTGTTTTATTGGTATAACTACAATAACACTCTCAAAATCGTCAATACCCATTGCGCCACCCTGTATTTTCAAACGGTATGCATCATACTGCAATATATTTCAAGCTATGCCTGTCAACTTCTTTTCAGAGTGTTCAGTATGAAGAGCTATTTTATTACTTTAAGAACGCTGATCATTTTGGTATTAATGACTGCCTCGCTGGCATGAACTGGAATGCTATATTAATGAATAAAAGCATTAACGAAGCAATCTCTTCATTTTACGATGTACTTTATAATGTTATTAACTTGTATGTACCATGTAAACGTTACAAAACTTCTAATTTTTCAAGGTGGTTTGATGCAAACTTAAGAAAACTTATAATTCACAAGAAAATAGCACACTAATTTCAAAAGGTATAATAAGGAAGAATCCTACACAATATTCTCTCGCCTAAGAGAACAATGTAAAGAGCAGCGTCAGGTTTGTTATCAAAGACACCTAAATAAAGTTGAAATTAATTTATTTAATGACCCTAGATTTTTTTGGTCTTATGTTCGAGAGCATGTTGGATGTCTAATGTGACGTCTAACGTAATGTACGTCTAATGTGATGTACGTCTAATGTGACGTCTAACGTAACGTACGTCTAATGTGATGTTTGTTGAATGTGGTGTTTGTTGAATGTTTCAATAAAAACTATTCTTAATAAATGGACTTTACAAAAATATCAAAAAACTTAGAAAATGAGATTGCAAAGGTTGAAAAAATAAACAAAGATTTACAAAAAACATTTGCAGATAAAAAAATTGTAAAAAATGATTTAGAAAAAATTATTGAAAAAGATGTTGATGAGAATAGTTATCTAAAGACAAGAGAATTTACTAACGAAGAAGTTCAAAAATTAAAAAAAAAAACTAAATGTTAGTTGATACATTTAGAAAATCAATGATAAATGAAATTTCAGGTGAACATAAAAGAGAAATACAATTTAAACCAATTACAGACGCTTTAAAACATGTTGAATCCGCAGTTAAAGAAGGTCAAGAAAAAAATAATCAAGATATTAAAGCATTAGTTCCTTATTCAACTAGAAAATCTAAAATTCCTATTGGTTTATCACCATTAGTAATAGATTCTACACCAAAAACTCAAGAATCTGGAACTCAAACACCACCTGTTACTAGTTTGGGGAGATTGCTTCTGAATTTTTACATAGACAATTTGAAAAATCCCTTGGTATCTATTATGATTCTGATAAAAAACGTTATAAAATTGGAAAATCCTTTATAAAAATTGAGGATAATGATATATTTATAAATGGAAGCTGGATAATCGGAACAAAAGGTTTATGGGATTTAATAACATCATCTAGTTCAGAACCATCCGCAATAGATCATTATACAGATGAAGATTTGATAGCATAACAGAATATTTTACTTAAATCTGAAGCACTTTATGAAAATAATGATAAAATCCCAGGAAACCCAAAATCAAGTTCTGGATTAAAATATCGAGTTTTAATAAAGCCTTTATGGAATAAAATCAAAAATGGAACACTTAATCGAAGGATTTCGGCTATTCATAATGAATCAACTCCAGACAGAGCTTTAGAATGGGATCATGGATATATAGATCCACATTCACCACTATTTACTCCAGAACGTGGTGGTGGTATGAAAAAATATTCAGAAAATCCTGTAAAATACAAATATATAGAAAATTTAAATGAATTGTTAAAAAGATTATATTTTATTGCTTCAGAAGAAAAGGCTGGAAATAATAATTTACATATTGAAAAACTCGGTATTTTACATTTTTTTACAAAAGAATTAGAAAAACCTTTAGATGCTTAAAATGGAACAGAAATTTTAATTTCGTTTATATCTAGATTACCTAAAAAAATTGTTGGATCTGGATTAATTAATGATTTTATAAACAAATTACCTTTTGAAATGCATTGGCCTGGTTATAATTATTTGGGGCCCGGCACAAAGTTAGATAAAAGGGTAAAAAGAGGAGATAAACGTATAAATAAATTAGATGAAGCTGCTCAAGAACATGATATAATTTATGAAAATCACAAAGATACAACAACCAGAAATAAAGCTGATGAAGTTTTAGAATATAAAGCTTGGGATAAAGTTTTAGACCCTAATACAAATTTAGGTGAAAAAACAGCAGCTTGGGTCACTACAAATGCTATGAAAAGAAAAAGACATTTAGGAGCGGGTTTAAGACATTTAGGAGTGGATTTAAAATAATTTTTTTATGTAATAAATGGAGAATCAAATTAATCTTTCAGATAATCATAAAAATGAAATTAAAACTGACTATAAAAGGAAAGCACCAGCTACTATTTAATTAAAATCAGATCAAAAAGGAAATGATAAAATATTATTAACTCAAAGACAAATTAATAAAATTGAAAAAGCTAAAAAGGAAAATAAAGGTTGTAGAATTACTTTAACTCATGATCAAGTTAAACAAAATCATTCTGGTGGATTCTTACCTTTAATTTTTGCTGGACTTGGAGAATTAGGAGCATTAGCTTCTGGAGCTAGCGCTATAGCAAATTCTGTTATAAATAAGAATGCAAAAAATAAAGAATTGGAAGAACAAAAAAAAAACATAATAAAGTTATGGAGGGAAAGGGTTTAAAAAAAGTCAAAAAACCAAAGAAATAATACCTTTAACTAACTATAATACCGAAAAATTTGGAAAAAATATTAAAAATTTTCGAGGATGTTTTATGAAAGATGAACTACCTAATAAACCTATTAAAAATGAATCTGGAGTACTTAATTTGGAAAATTCTTAACAAACTGGTTCTCATTGGGTTTGTTGGATTAAAAAAAATAATTTCAAATTTTATTTTGATTCATATGGGGATGCTAATCCTCCTAAAGAGTTAGTAAAATATTTGAGGCATGTGAATGGAAAAGGTTGTAAGTGCTAAAATCAAAAATGTTCAGAAATCGATAATGTATATCTTCAATATTAAAATATTGGTTTAAAAAGTTGAAATTCGATAGGTGGTTAGAATATGACATTTTTTGTTATATATGAATCTTGTTAGATTTTTTGCTTTTTTTGATAAATGATAGGCACAGGAAAGGGTGGAAGTCTAATGTTATTTACTTGGAAAATGCTGTAACTCCAACCTAATCTCCTAAAAAAGGGTGTAAGTCCACAACGTTTCTTTAAAAAAGGCTGGAAGTACTGAAAGCTTTTGTTTAAACTGTTTTATTTTTTTCAAAAATGTACAAAAACTAAACTTATTTATTTTTTTGGTTTTCGTCCTCTCCTCTTCTTGCGGGGGGGGGGGGGGGGAGAATTTTCTTTTCCACAAGGTGATATCTCTTCAGGTGGAGCTTCTATAGGCGGTAACTCCTCACGTGGGGCTTCTGTTGGTAGAGCTTCTTCCCCAAGAGGAGCTTTTTAAGGTGTCACTTCATGTGTTGAATTTTCATGGAGCGTCCGAAGAAGGTCCCGATAAAACTGACGATCAGCGCTGGTTTTTGTAGGAAAGGTATCATCCCCATTAAGTCTTAGTGTAAGTTCATACAGAAAGCGATGGGATGCGATGCTATGCGACGCGACGCGTCGCGTTTGCTTTAAACTCATAAACTCTAGTGGGGGTGTTCAAAGAGCGTGCTAGCTCGCGCGATGCTTTGTTATGCTATGCGATGCGATATCGCGCGTCGGTTTCATTTTCAAACATGTTTGTTTTAATCGCCCGTGTCGCCAGTCATCGCCTATATGTCTTTCGGGATGGACGTAGAAAAATTAATAAACGAAGTACGATTGCGCCCTTCGGTATGGGATCAAAAAAGTAAAGATTACCGGAATCGTGTCAAAGTTGAAAAATTGTGGAGGGAAATAGCTGTAGAATTAAATGTTACGAGTAAGTAGACCATTTTAATGTGACAGTTGTTATAATATTAATAATAGGAAAAACTAGAATAGTATTATTTTATATTTTAAGCCAAAAAAAGTTAGTGATTTAACAAGTATGCCTTTAAAATATCTCTTAATTCGTATGCCTGTCTTGAAGCTCTATTATTTGAACGTGAGGTTGATTGGTCTGCCATACCATCACTTCTTTGCTCGTGATTGTTTACGTCATAGTCATGGTTTCCTTCCCGATCAATTATAATATTCTGTAACAAGCAAACGCATTTGATTATGATTTCTGCCACTGAAGGGTCTGTTTCAATTGCTTTTGTCAGTATTCTCCACTTAGCCACTAGGATGCCGAATGCGCACTCCACACACCTCCTTGCTCTACTTAGTCTTCGGTTGAAATTCTCATTTTCATCTGATAGTTGTCTTCTCGGAAATGGCCGCATTAAGAAGTTGGTCAACGGATATGCTTCATCTCCAACTATATAGAACGGAAATTCTATGTCTGAATCTGGGAATGAGGTTCTCTGGGGTAAATTAAACTGCCCATTTTTTAACAAAGCATAGCTTTGTGATGACTGAAAGATTCCTCCGTCGCTTTGTTTTCCATATGCACCTACTTCTATGGTAATGAATTTGCAATTAGCATCTGCGATAGCTTGTAAGACGATGGAGAAATACTGCTTGTAATTGTAAAACATTGTGCCAGAATTGGATGGACATTTAATACGTACATGCTTTCCGTCGATTGAGCCGACGCAATGAGGCAAATCCCATTTTTCCCAGTAGTCCGAAGAAGCGCGTGTTAAAATTTCTTCCGTGGGGACGGGCAAATGTGTGGACGCAGTGTGATAGTAATGACGACACAGATAGTGATAAGAAACGTTTTATTTATAAACTTCTGGTATTAACACTTTTACAGAAAGTAAAGTACATGCTTGTTACCAACTTGTTACTCGGACATGAATATCTCATGACTCGTTTTTTTTTGCTGCCGGAAGTCGTCACTTACAAAACAGACTTACCAACTCCTTAAAACTAAAACGAACTAAATAAGGTTAACCAACATACTATTTTGATTGCGACAACCACACTCCCACTCAATCAAAATTTTTCTAGCTTTATTTTAATACAACATAGAACTTCGTAATCTCTCAAAGGTCACCTTGTTTAAAGGTTTAGTTAATATGTCTGCAATTTGGTTACTACTAGAAACATACCTTAATTCTATGATATCTTCCTTAATTTTATCTTTTACAAAATGATATTTAATATCTAAATGTTTAATTCTTTTCAACTGCTCATGAGAGCTTAAAGACCGAATTGCAGATTGATTATCTTCATAAACAACAACTTTTAACTCTTCAACTAATTTAAGCTCTAATAGCAAGTTTCTTAACCAGCAAGCTTCACTAATACAAAAACTTAAAGCTATCACTTCAGTTTCTGTAGTTGACATGGCGACAGTACTTTGTTTCTTTGAATTCCATGATACAATATTACCAAACACATAAAGACAAAAACCACTTGTAGATTTTCGATCGGTAG
Source organism: Polydrusus tereticollis (assembly GCA_963920685.1). Taxonomy (NCBI): domain Eukaryota; kingdom Metazoa; phylum Arthropoda; class Insecta; order Coleoptera; family Curculionidae; genus Polydrusus; species Polydrusus tereticollis. The sequence goes on from OY987330.1 coordinate 92,779,688, forward strand.
TATCCCCACCCCAGTCTGCATCGGCAAAGCCTGAAATAATATTGCTCTTATTTTCATAGACCAACCTGAGCTCAAGTGTGCCTTTAATATATCTTAATACTCTTTTTAAAGACGTTACTAATTTTTCACTGGCACAATTTTGATACCTTGACAACAAACTGATACTCGAGCACAAGTCTGGCCTAGTTCCCAGCATAGCATACATAATACAGCCAATAATTTGTCTACACCTATTTTCAATTTCAAAACTCTCAGATTTCTCACTTTTCAACATATCATAATCAAAATCACTGTCCATTGGTGTGTTAACAGGTTTACAATCCAGCATACCAAATTTTACAAGAACATTTTCCAAATATTGCTTTTGACTTATCACAATAGTAGCATTTTTTATATCTTGTTCTACAGAAATTCCTAGAAAATAGCTTAGCAAACCCAAATCTTTCATTTTAAAACATTTTTTTAAATTTAACTTCAAATTTTCGATTTCTTTTAGGCTGGAACCACTAATTAAAATGTCATCAACAAAAATAATTACATATATGATAACATCATTTGTCACTTTTATATATAAACAATAGTCACATTTATTTTCTTTTTCATAATACACTCTGTATCCTTTTACATGTTCAGAATAACCGATAAAAAAAACCTTGCTTACTTTTCATGTCTAATTTTTTCCTCTTTTGTTGTATATATGCCCAAACTTTACTTCCAAAAAACCCTTTTATCATTTTTAGGTCAAAAATTCTATCAAATATTAACTCATAAGGTGTCTTACCTGTGACAGGACTTCTACCAGTTCTATTTAATAAGAAAACAGCAGTGTTTACTGCCTCTGCCCAAAATATTTTTGCCAACTTACCTTCTGCGAGCATAGCTCTTACTGCCTCTATTATTGTGCGAAATTCTCTTTCAGCCCTACTATTTTGTTGGGGCGTGTACGGTACTGTACACTCATGTTTAATGCCATTATTCTTTAATAATTTTCCTACCTGAAAATTCTCAAATTCAGTACCATTATCACTTCTTATGACCTTGATCTTTTTTCCTGTTTGATTTTCAAAATAATGTAGTATAAGGTGTAGTGTAAGTAAGGTATAGTATAAGGTAAAATTAAGACAGTTAGTATTTTACAGTATTTTACCTATTTTATTAAATTAGTTTATATTATTAAACATTGGTTTAGATTGACAAGGTTACAACCATGAACGTAAGGTGCCAGCTTTGCTTGTAATTGATAAACATAAACATATAACATATAACAAACCGTACCATAGTTTAAGGTTACCCAAACATATATATATTTTGATGAACTAGATTTAAAATAAGATAAGTTAAGAGATGATGATTTGATAATTTTAACATTTTGCTGCTATTGTACTAATACCGTAATGAATATACGTCATTTTCGTTATCCAAAACCTGTGTGCTAATTTCGAACCAGGTAATCATCTTACATGGCGATCCTGCCAGCGGGCTTAAGTTAAGCCCTTGGTAAATATAAAGTGACTACCTAAGTGAAAGCAAACAAGTGAAACAAGTGAAGTGAAACAAGTGCAGATGGGGACAACAAATTCAAAACACGCAGAAATAACAGACTCTGGTGTCGTTAATTCGAATTTCATTGTGGAACAAGAGGCGATCCAGGCACCCTTGGACATTCGCATACTGTTGTATATCCTAACTGGAGCAGTCGTCCTGTTGTTGGTGTTGAAGCTCAAACAGATGTACCGCAGAACACTGAAGAAGGATTTATCAAGGAGTATGTACCTGAGGACAGCACCTAGGGATCCTGAAGCAATCTAAGTTCTTATAAACCCCGCAGATAAGCCTAAAGAAGAAGAAAAGTCACTCCATTTCAGTTTGACCGCATTTGCATATGCGTAGTAGCAGTCCCAAGTCGAGCAACAGCCAAGCAGAACGTACTTGTGAGGCCTTAATGGAAGGTGAGGCAAAAGCCGCTCGTACGCAACGTGGGATTAGTTCATGGGCATCAAGGAGTTCCAGTACTTGTTAGAAGAGGCAAGGGTACTGTATAGGAATCTGAAAAAGGACTCCATCGAAAGGCGCAGCTCTAGGACTGTCACCGTAAGCAACTTAGGAAAACTAGAGACACTTGTAAGTAAGTTTAGCAATTTAAAAAATGAATTTAATAGGGTCCCCGTCCCCACTAAAACCGTATTAATAGCCCAAGTCAAAGATTATGCCACACAGTTAGATAAATATTTTGAAGCTATTAATGAAGTTTTACAGGATAGGCTAAAAACCGCCGATACGAAAGAAACAGAATCTGTAGCAAAAAATCCCGATTCTGATTGTTTTGTTGAAGCTAGAAACATGAGTGAAAAATTTGATTTGAAAACGGCCGCGTCTCTGTTGCCGCGCATGGACGGCACTGAGAAAACGACAAAAGAGTTAATTGACGGCATCGAGTTATATGACGCATTGCTTGACGAGGCAGGGAAAAAGAGTTTAACGAATTATGTCCTTAAGGCAAGATTATCGGGTAATGCAAAAATAAGGTTGCAGAGCGCATACGCAACGAATGAAGCCCTTATTACTGATATTAAAGCTCTTTTTCTCACCAAAAAGTCAGCGGGAGCATTGTCCGCCAGATTGAACGGTGCTAGGCAAGGGGGTAAATCAATCGAGGAGTTCGGTAGAACTATTGAAGATCTACTCCTGGACCTTACTATCGCACAGTCCGACGGGAATGACGAAGCTGTACGGGTGTTAACTTCCGTAAACGAGAAGCTTGCTATAAACGTATTTGCCAATGGGTTGCAGAGTAGCGACATGCGCACTATTGTTAAAGCACGTAATTACGACCGATTAAGTGATGCGATAAGGGCAGCAAAGGATGAGGAGCTTGGAAAAAGTGACACAGGCTCTCATCGGGTTTTTCATATCCAAAATAGGCACGCGAGTAATAGGGTCTTCAGAGGTCGAAATAATCGAGCAAATTTCAGTTCTTTTTCAAATAATAGGTCTCGTGGTCGGAATTTTTCAGGTCCCGCAGGGAATAACAGGTATAACAGTAATAACAACAATTACAGGTTTCAAAATAGGTCACCGAATTTTACGGGTTTCCCAAATCGCGGAAGAGGTTTTCGTGGTAATAATAATAATAATAGGTCATATTGCATTAGGGACGAAAGTACTAGCGAGTCTAATCAATCAAGCGAAACATTAGAAAATCAGTTTTTTCGAGTCTAATAATGAATTTTTTATTTTTAATTTAAATGGTCTCAATTTTATTCAAGTCAAGTACAAAGGTACCAAATTAAATTTATTAATAGATACAGGTGCTTCAATTAGTGTAATAGTTAAAACCTGTGTTGATAAACACGAATATGTAAACACAGCAACTAAAATAAAAATTAATGGAGTTACCGGCTCCACACTGTCTCATGGCGTTGCGAACTTGAAATTTAATATTAATAACAATAACAATAACAATGTAATTAATTTAAATCATAATTTTCACCTAATAGACAGTTTTGAGAATAAAATAAACGGAGTCTTAGGCTCTGATTTTTTCCAAAAATATAATGCCACTATAAATTACGAAAATTTTAATTTTTCATTTTTTCTAAAAAATAAAAATATCTCGGTACCAATGTTTTCAAAAGAAAAATCTTATTTTAAAATACCAGCTAGATGCGAGGTAATTAAATTTTGCAAAGTGAATAAAAATGAGGACTGTATTGTATTACCAGAAGAAATCGGAGACGGTATATATATAGCCAGTACTTTAGTACGACCACAAAGCAATATGATTCCAATAAAAATTTTAAATACCCGTGACATGGAAATTTCATTGACAAATTTTTATCCAAAGCTTGTAAATTTTAGCGATTACGAAACATGTTGTTTTTTAGAAACGGAGAATAATTCAGTAGGGCGAGTTGACAAATTGTTGAAATTAATTAATACTAAGCATTTAAATAAGGAAGAAAACTTTTCAATACAAAAAATTTGCGCTAAGTATTCGGATATTTTTCATTTAGATAACGATCCTCTTACTACGACTAACATCTACAAACAGACATTACGACTTAAGCCTGACGCGTCACCGTCATACGTAAAACCATACAGACTTCCTCACGCACAAAAGGCAGAAATACATAAGCAAATCGAAATGATGGAAAAACAAGGAATCATTGAAAAGGCTAAAAGTGAATGGTCCGCACCATTGTTAGTTGTACCTAAAAAAGCCGACCAAACAGGCATTAAACGCTTTAGAGTTGTAATTGATTTTCGTTTGCTCAATAAAAAGTTACGAGACGACGAAAAGTTTCCATTGCCATCTATTACTGAAATTTTAGATTCATTATCTGGAGCTATGTATTTCTCGCATTTAGACCTGTCCCAAGGATACTACCAAGTGCCTTTGGAAGAGTCTAGTCGACCGTATACAGCATTTACGACCGAAAGAGGACAGTACCAAATGACACGACTTCCGATGGGTTTAAAAATTAGTCCAAGTGCTTTTTCTAGAATAATGACTATTGCAATGACAGGGTTAAATTATGACAGTTGTTTCGTTTATCTTGATGATTTAATTGTTTTTGGAAACAGTTTAAGGAATCATAACCAAAATCTAGTGAAAATTTTTCAGAGGCTTAGAGACGTAAATTTGAAATTAAATCCAAACAAGTGTGAATTTTTGAAAAAAGAAATTTTGTATCTTGGGCATGTGATTTCGGAGAAAGGTGTTTTTCCTGATAGGGAGAAAATAAAGGTCCTTCAGAGTTATCCCGTACCCAAGGATGCAAATGAGACTAAACGATTTGTTGCATTTGCAAACTATTATAGAAGATTTATTCCAAATTTTGCAAAAATTTCAATTCCATTAAATAATTTAACCAGGAAAAAAGTAAAATTTTGTTGGACAAATGAGTGTCAAAAATCTTTCGAAAAATTAAAAACCGCACTTATAAGCCCTCCAATCTTACAATATCCTAATTTTGATAAAGATAATATTTTCATTTTAAAAACCGATGCATCAGGGGGTGCAATCGGAGCAGTTTTGTCAAATATGGATGATAAGCCAGTTGCTTATGCCAGTAGGTCTTTAAATAAAGCAGAACGTAATTATTGTACAGTAGAAAAGGAACTTTTAGCAGTAGTATGGGCAGTTAAGCATTTCAGACCTTATTTGTATGGACGAAAATTTTCACTTGAAACCGACTGTAAACCTCTTATTTCACTTTTTGGTATGACTAACCCTTCTAGTAGACTCACTAAATTTCGATTAGTTTTGGAAGAATACGATTTTGATATTAAACATGTTAAAGGGAAAGAAAACGTCATAGCGGACGCGCTTTCGAGAATAGAAATAAATAATGAGGAGCTTAAAAGCTTAAGTAATAAAAATAATAATGAATCTTTATTTGCTACGACTAGAGCAGCCGCGAAGCGACAGACAGACAAAACAGATGACGTAGGTTGTAGTTCGGGTACTTACGAACGGATTGATCACCCGGGAGTAACAGAAGTACTGAAACGGCCTAAAGAATCGTGTGAACTCTGTCCAGTGTCAAACGCGAAGTTTATTGAATTATGTAAAAATGAAAATTACGATTGTAATATAGAAAATTTCGTCTATTTCAAAAATAAAAACGTCATTTATATGGGCCAGGATTTTCGATCGACGTTGACCAGGAAGGCATCGTTGAGAAACCTGAGTTCCGACGAAGCGGAATTTAAATTTCAGAACATCCGATCGGCGTTACCCTTAAGTGGATCGTTGAGGATACTGAAAGCTATATGTGATAAATATAATATCCGCGAATTAATAGTAATTAAAGACGGAAAGAGCGCTCAATTCTTAAGAGAATTATTAAAATATAAAAAGTTGATAAATGAAACCGGTATAAAAATATGTGTTATTAAAGACGTGCAAAAAGTATACGATCGTGAGACAAAGCAAATAGTGCTTAATGATTTTCATTTACTGCCGACAGGAGGTCATGCAGGAATAAATAGGATGTATAATAATGTTAAAAAATATTATTCATGGATAGGTTTAAGACAAGACGTTGAGGACTTTGTTAAAAAATGCGATGATTGTCAGAGGTATAAACATTCAAAACTAAGTATAGAGCCAATGACTATTACGCCTACAGCTGATTCAGCATTCCAGAGAATTTGTTTAGATTTAGTTGGTCCTTTAGAATCAGATGTTGATAACAATAAATATGTTTTAACGTTACAGTGTGATCTCAGTAAATTCGTGGAATGTTATCCTTTAAAAAATAAGGAAGCTGTAACAGTAGCCCAAGCGTTCGTTGAAAATTTTATTTTGAGGTTTGGAATCCCAGATGAGATAGTGTCAGACCAAGGCACTGAATTCTTAGCTGCAACCCTTACGCAAACGTGTAAATTGCTTCAAATTAAAAAACTTAATTCAACGGCCTACCATCATCAGACCATAGGCGCATTAGAAAACTCTCATAAAACATTAGCAGCATACTTACGAATGCAAATAGCGAAAAACCCAACTAATTGGAGTAGTTGGATACCTTTTTGGTGTTTTTCCTATAACGCTAGTGTTCATACTGAAACTCGGTATACCCCGTATGAGTTAGTATTTGGCAAAACGGCTAATTTACCTTCGAATTTGTTACGAGAAGTTGACCCTCTGTACAATTTTGATAGTTATCCTTTAGAGTTAAAGTAAAGGCTCCAGCAAGCATGTGCTGATGCAAAAAGTAACTTGATGACGTCAAAAGGTAAAAGAAAGACTGTATATGATAGGAAAAATAGCATAGTTAATTATAAGAGTGGTGATAAAGTGCTTTTGAAAAATAATTCGGGAACAAAAATGGACGCTTTATACAATGGACCCTTTACAGTGATAAGTGAACAGTCTCCAAATATTTTGTTAGATATAGAGAATAAGCAAGTTTTAGTTCATAAGAATAGAGTTAAGAAATATTTTGATTGATATAGATTGGTTGATTATTTCAAAAAAAAAATTCAGCCTTAGCTTTCGATTTTTTTTTTTCTGCCGGCCGGAGGTGTAGTATAAGGTGTAGTGTAAGTAAGGTATAGTATAAGGTAAAATTAAGACAGTTAGTATTTTACAGTATTTTACCTATTTTATTAAATTAGTTTATATTATTAAACATTGGTTTAGATTGACAAGGTTACAACCATGAACGTAAGGTGCCAGCTTTGCTTGTAATTGATAAACATAAACATATAACATATAACAAACCGTACCATAGTTTAAGGTTACCCAAACATATATATATTTTGATGAACTAGATTTAAAATAAGATAAGTTAAGAGATGATGATTTGATAATTTTAACATTTTGCTGCTATTGTACTAATACCGTAATGAATATACGTCATTTTCGTTATCCAAAACCTGTGTGCTAATTTCGAACCAGGTAATCATCTTACAATAAATCAAAAAAACCTTCAGTTTTTCATACACATCAAACTTATTTTTTAAAAAATATACAAACCTATAACTGCTAAAATCATCTTTTAACATTAAAAAATATCTAGAATCATTTAAAGAAGATTCCTCCATAGGGCCACATAAATCTATATGTACTATACCCCCAGGTTCATTTGCCCTGCTTTCATTTACTTCAAAAGGTTCCCTACACTGCTTTGCCTGTATACAAGAGGAACAGAACTTTTCTGTTTGTTTTACTTCAATGTTATTTTGTTTTAATATACTACTCACGTATCTAAAATTTTGATGACCTAAAGCTTTATGCCACCATTCTAAATCTTTGCTGTTTTTCCCAAAATAGCAATTTTCCCTATCTACTTCATTTGAATTTTGACATTCGCTTATGTGTTCAGAAACATTAGACCCTTTAAACATCATTTTAAAAAGCTTATTAGAACAAATTGCCATTGCTACAATGATATTTTCCTTGTTCACAAACTGTGCCTTTTCGGCATCTGAAAACAATGACAAACCCTTGTCTAAAGCTTTCCCTTGTGAAAATAAATTTACCTTAAGTTTTGGAACAAAAAGAACATCATATAGTGTGACAGAATGAAACTTTTCACCATTATAAGCTAAAACATTTATGTTACCATGTCCTTCAGCTTGCAAAGTTGTACCATCACCTATTTTTACATATTTAGGCACTTTTAGTTCCTCTAAACTGGAAAATATGTCTTTTTCTTTGCACATATGCTGTGAGGCTCCACTGTCCATATACCATTCCATATTTATTTGGGATTGAATATCACTTGAGACGACAATAAGTGCAAAATTTCCACCACCAACATTTCCATTATTTTTTTGGTTCTGGTCTCTCTCAATTTTCTTCTTTTTTGCAAAACAATCTTTTAACAGATGACCTCTTTTCTTACAATAATTGCACTCAATATTTCGACACTGACTTTTCAGATGGCCTAATTTTCCACAACTAAAACATTTCATTCTATTTATGTTTACATTTGGGTTTGACGTAAACGATGACCCTTGATTTCTCGCAGCTGGGCGGTGAAATGTCATTAGTGCCACTGACTCTTCTTCTTCTTTTTTTATTCTTTCTTCTTCAATCAAGAGACGGGCTGTCAGATTATTTAAGCTTTGATTGTCGGAACTGACACTGTCCCACGCTGAACGGAAATGTCTAAATTTCTCAGGAAGCGCCATGATAATTTTCGTGAGAACCATTTTTTCTGGAATGTCCTCCCCTAGCTGCTTAAGTCTTGCTTGCAAATTTGTCACTTTTGTAATGAAACTATTCACCGTTTCATTTTGGAACTTTAGATTGTAGAACTGTTCGTTTAATAAATGTGTCCTGATCTCTGATTTCCTCTCAAAGATACTTTCCAATTTATCCCACATTTCCTTCGCGGATTTACACTGCATTACATGTGAAATGATTTTATCTTCCATTCTATATACAAGCACTTCTTGCGCACGGGCATCTTTAATTTTCCACTTTGCGATTTTATCATTATTTTCGACAGGCATCTCTTCTTCGCCAGAAATAACTTCAAACAATCCCTTGGCCAACAAGACCACTTTAACTTGAAATTTCCAAACATTCCAGTTGGAATCATTTAGCTTGTTGATGATCGTTTCCATGTTTCTTTTCACTATGGCGCGCGCACAAAAAAAAATGGACGCGACACAAAAAACTTCAGATTACTACCAGATTCACAGTTTTAACATGCTTGGTGCCTGGGCCCATAACCTGTGGACGCAGTGTGATAGTAATGACGACACAGATAGTGATAAGAAACGTTTTATTTATAAACTTCTGGTATTAACACTTTTACAGAAAGTACAATACATGCTTGTTACCAACTTGTTACTCGGACATGAATATCTCATGACTCGTTTTTTTTGATGCCGGAAGTCGTCACTTACAAAACAGACTTACCAACTCCTTAAAACTAAAACGAACTAAATAAAGTTAACCAACATACTATTTTTTATCTTCCATTCTACATACAAACACTTCTTGCGCACGGTCATCTTTAATTTTCCACTTTGCGATTTTATCATTATTTTCGACAGGCATCTCTTCTTCGCCAGAAATAACTTCAAACAATCCCTTGGCCAACAAGACCACTTTAACTTGAAATTTCCAAACATTCCAGTTGGAATCATTTAGCTTGTTGATGATCGTTTCCATGTTTCTTTTCACTATGGCGCGCGCACAAAAAAAAATGGACGCGACACAAAAAACTTCAGATTACTACCACATTCACAGTTTTAACTTGCTTGGTGCCTGGGCCCATAACCTGTGGACGCAGTGTGATAGTAATGACGACACAGATAGTGATAAGAAACGTTTTATTTATAAACTTCTGGTATTAACACTTTTACAGAAAGTACAATACATGCTTGTTACCAACTTGTTACTCGGACATGAATATCTCATGACTCGTTTTTTTTTGCTGCCGGAAGTCGTCACTTACAAAACAGACTTACCAACTCCTTAAAACTTAAACGAACTAAATAAGGTTAACCAACATACTATTTTGATTGCGACAACCACAAAATGTGTAGCAATAAAAGCTTGCCATATTGCTTTGCATGTTTCTTTAACTATACCTGCTACAGTTGAAACACCAAGTCGATAGGAAAATGCAAGGCTTCTGGAGGATACACCCGTAGCCAAGAATCTGCAACAAATAGCAAATTAAAATACTAAACCTACAATTCACTTTCTACACTCTGTACAAAATTATAAGAGCATTCTGTAATATTTATATTTCATATTGTATCTCTCTTTTTTCAGAAGAAGCTGCTAAGAAATGGTGGAAATCCTTAAGAGATGTTTTCAGTAACGAACTTAGGAAGGTGCCTAAACCAAAATCCGGTGACGAAACACCTTTGGCGTTTTCTTCAAAGTGGAGTTATTTCAAGCTCTTATTGTTTCTTAAGGATCAAATGACTCCAAAGCAGCTCAGTGGCAATTTACCTGTGGATAGTTTATCCGAAAGAGAAGATGTATGTAGTGATTACTTACTTTCCGATGATTCAAACGAGGAAGCGCGTCACAGTCCGGTAGAAGCAACTGAGCGAGAAGCTACTCCTAATACTAGCTTAGCTGAAGAGTTGGAATCAACGGAAATTAGTAATTGTCCGGCCACTACAAGACATCTTCCAGCAAAGAGAGCAGCTAAACGAAAACAAAGCTTTAACATTGACCGTTTTTTACACATAGAGCAAGAAAAAATCGAGGCCCTTCGATCAAAACCAGCTACACATGCAGGGATTATCCAGGATGATGATTTTCACTTCCTTATGAGTTTCCACAAGCCGCTGTAAAATATGCGTCAAGAAACAAACATGTGTTTTCGTGTCAAGGTGCAGGAGGCACTTTACGAAGCCACGATGAGTGATTTACGTTATCAAAATAATATTGCGGTGCAACCTCAACAGGTTCAAACAAACCAAGCAGTTGGAACACCTTTGGTTTCGCCTTATTCTTCAGACACAAACCACTCTTATAAAAATTTATAAAAGTTAAAATGTAGTCGTTTTCCTACTCCCTCATTAGTAATCTTAATTTTCTTCCAGTTCTCGTATTTATAATAAAGTAATAAACTAAGTAAGTAAACAGCATAATAATTAGTATTTATTTTGTTCCTTACCTTAAAGTTACTGCAAGTCGTTCTTCGACACTGATTGGCACCCTCCAATTTGTTGTCGCCTTTTCCAGTAATGGCGCTACACCATTTTCAATATACCTAAACGTTTCTAATGACACTCGAAAATACTGTCGAAATTTATCAGGGTAAATGGTTAATTTCGGGAAACAAATGATGAAATTCGCCGTATATTACCCGATCTCGATTAATTTCATGTATCCATTGCTTTTTTTTGTTTATTTTTTTTTAAAAAACGTATCTTAAAAGCGAATTCTCTAATAATATCAAGTTTGCAGCATCCATGATGCTTGTTGCTCGTTGCATATCAAACTAAAAGCAACTAAACGTTTTCTATCGCCGTCTGTATAAACACGATCAAAATATAGCAAGCGATAAAGGCATAGCATTGCATCGCATAGCATCGCCCAACGCTTAAGCGCTTTCTGTGTGAACTTACACTTAGGCTTTTTCAGAACTAATCTTACGCGTAAATATAATTTTTGGCAAAAGGTCCTGATCTGGGAGCGAGTTCAAATTTTTTTTCTTTTTTAGAACATCAATTTTTGTCCAGACTGGAGGGGCATCCTGTTCAAGACCAAAGCCTGTTGATATTTTTATAACTTGAGGTTTCTTGCGAGATACACGAATATGGGAAGCTTTGCTAATTTGTAATGCTTGTGTGTTAATGTACTGGTTTGCAAGGCTTGAAAAGTCAACGAACTCTTCTGTCTTCGTGGGAACAACACGAAATGGATTTTTAACACGGGCAGTCTTTATAATATTTTTGACATCCTGAGGAACCATAGCGCTACACTTGCGACGTTTTTCAATAACCCCGAAGTCTCGATCACAGTTCATGTAACTATGACCACTTACAAGGTACTTCAAGTCTATTGAACGGTAATAACCTTTATAAACAAGATATATAACAGCCATGAGAAGCATTTTGTTTTTATTTTGCGAGGCACAGTTATCACACCACAACACAAGTCTATTTCGAAAAATATTTCCGGGGGTAGTTACGATTTTGAAAAAATAGGACGCTATTTCGTTTCCTCCACGACCGCCAATACCCTCATGCCACGTACACATAAATGATGTACCATTATTTCCTAAATGAATTCCCAGATTGTAGTTAGAAAGCTGTCTGCTGTAGAACATGGTACTATGAGTCAGCATGGGAACAAACATAACCTGCTGTAAATCCACACACATTGTCGTGAAAGAACCAGTTGGAAGTTGAGATACTTTCCAATCTTCTGTCATAAACTTCTGTGCCTTTTCCGCTTTCCTGTGATGAAGTTCAAGTCTGGCAGCAGCCTCTCTTTTTTCCTGATCGTTTTCACCAGAAGTTGCAGTAATTTTTAACAGGTCACATCTCTTGCACGCGTCTACGGTCGGGCGTTTAAACTTTAATTTTGAAAAATTCTTATCAAATACTTTGCAATAAAATCTGTAGGAAACGGCATTATTTGGGTACTTTTCTTGAAAGGCTTTGAAGAGGCGATGTTTATTTAAATCAGGTGATAAAAATTCAAGGTCGGATTTGTGTCGCGAATAGTGACTTTCAGCTCGCGGAAAAGAGTTGATATGATCCATCACAATCTTTTTGTCATATTCTGTAAATTTAAATTTATGTTTATGAGATCCAGGATTGCGTCCCCTTTTGTCCTCAAAAACTAAAGATCCCATTTTTTTCTTCATTTGCAAAACCTGCAATCTTTTAGGCGAAACTGCAAATATCTCTTTAAAAGTCTTAGAGCACACCTGTACGTTTTGACCCGAGCCATTTGGCACAAAATACGAGAAAGTACATTGACACCTACTCTTAGAGGGTTCATCATAACTGCCGTGACGCCTTCTAGCGATGTGCTGAATTTGCATTCGGTTCATTAAATAAGTACCCTGCATTTTTTCTTCGATTTTATAAAATTCCAAAAACAACAGTTCTCTTTGTTCACGGGAGATATCTTTACAGGAGTACTTACATGAACAGTTTGATTGCGGTGAGGGTTTTTTGCCTACGATTTCTTTTCCCGACTTTGTAAGGTAAGGTTTTTCTTGTTGCCTAGCCACACGACGAATTTTTGTCGAAGTGGTTTTTGTTTCACCATCAGCACCGTCTAAACTACTCATTTTCACAAACTACACAGCGCAAAAATATTAACAAAATAACTAAACGTGACACAACGCTTTCTTTTCGATGATAAAATCAAACTGACGCTGTGAAAGCCGTTCTGTACTGTTTGGCACATTCATCATGGCGGTGGCACATACACCGCTCTCCAGGTAACGCCCGATGTAAGTTTCACCAGTAGTGACACCTATAAAGCATTACTTTCTGTAAAACTAGTAGCCGGCGGCACATACAACCTTTTCTACAGTATTGGCGATCGCATTTAGAACCTTTTTAGCGAAAAAAATAATTTTTGGGGCTTCTGGCACTTACACCCTTTTCCATTTACATGCCTTATTTAGGAAAAAATAATCTTTACTATAATGAGAATAGGGCTCAAAATTATAACGACCCACCTATATGTGGTCATTTGTGTTTAAAACTTTTAAAAAATGTAAATAAAATTAAGAAAACAGACCAATTTTTACCCTTGATTGAAAATGTAATTAAAAAATTAAGTTTTTAATAAATTTTTCTCTATTAAATGGAGAACGTTTTCGAGAAATATTCGTACGGAATCCAAAGATCTGAGTATCGTAATTTTTCACCACTTATAGTTAGTTAGAGTTATATCTTAATGTTGCTAATCAAAATACAGTTTTTAAAAATTGATAAAGGTGAGAATTTTTTACTTGTAAAAAATGCTAAATATGACATTTATGGGAAGTATGTTCATGAAACTGATGGTCAAAATTATGGTGCTAATGCTAATATAAAATTAGTAGACAATTTTGTGGGACATTTATGTACACGCATTGAAGTTAAAAAACATAATACGCTTTTAGATTCAATCATATTTCCTGGTCATGCTAGTACCATAAAAGGTACTGTTAGTTTTTTTTTAGATAATAATGGCCCAACAACTACTTCAGGATTTCAACCTAGATTTACAGGAGGCGGCAATTTTCATGCTATAGGCAATTTATCCAACCTTGGTTTAGGGTTTTTTAAAGATATTAAAACTCCTGTATATAGAGGTGGATTCGAAATTTCTTTTATGAGAAATGTAGATAATAATGCCTTGTATAGGTGGGCTACAAAGTACAAAGAAAGATGATGGTACTTTTGATGAATCTACGAGACCAAATAAAGGAAAAATTATAATTGAAAAGCTCATAATTAGAATTCCAATTATTGAATACGATGAGATCAGTAAAATTCAACTAATAAACGAATTAAAAACTCTATCTCAAAAAAACGAATATAATTTTATTTTTAAATCTTGGCAATGTAATGAACATCAAAGTATATCTGGGCCTGTTTTAAGATTGGATGTTACAAACTCTTTTAATAGTAATTTGAATCCTTTATTCGGTATGGTTGCCTTTCAAACAAATAGATTAAATAATCAAGATAAGGAAACAAGTGGATTTGACCATTGCAATGTGAGAAACATCTGGTTCGATTATAATCAAAAAAGATATCCTGAGGAAATGGAAAATTTAGATTGGGATAATGAAAATTTTTTAACTGCTTACGAGATGTATATGGACTATAACAGAGTATTTTATAAATCACATTCGGAATTACCTTTAATTTATTTGAATTCTGATCAATTTAAAAATGGTAGACCTATTTACGTAATCGATCTATCTAGACATCCTTATACTATAGCAAATTCTTCAAATACTATAATTTTACATGTAGATTTTGGTATTTGGTATGTGTTGGAGGTAAGGTAAGGGAATGTTTAAAATACAATATTTAAAATAGGTATAATCATAAAACAGTAAGAATAGGTAATATTAATACATACAATCAAATTAGATAAAATTAAACAAAATTAAAATATAGTTTAAAATACATCACAAAATACTTAGAGTTACATTACCAAAATACATACATTTTATGACGAACCATTTAAACTTTGACACAACATAAAAAACTCCTCCTTGCTATATGGGGGGTTTTGTAATAGCAAGTCCCGAACCCTACACTTAAATAGTGATATTGAAAGACTTTTCAAATTATCTGGCAGTTAATTGTAAAACTTAACTGCCCAGTAGTTTGGTCCATTCCTACACCTCTCCAGCCTTTGGAGTGGAACGGAGAGCTGTCCCCGCGGGCGAGTGCCATGAGAATGTCGCTGATCATTAGTTGGCTAATTGCTCAAATTATTTTTAAGATATATGAGGTTTTCCAATATACACTGTGTCCAAAAAGTCCCGGACCGGTCAATTATTTAGAAAATGGCGCGCAATTTAAAAAAAACTTCCGGTATAAAAGTTGTAGGCCTTAAAAAAATCTATAAAACTAATGTAATTATACAGGGTGCCTCAAACAGTCATGGTAAACAAAAATTTCATTTTTTTAAATGGAACGCCCTATATTTTATAATACTTTTGGATTCTACATAAAATATTAATTATTTTTTAATAAGCACACTATAAAACTAAACTTAATAGTTTCTGAGATATCGACTTTCGAAAAATTACATTTTTGAACTTTGACAGCTTCTAGCTCTCTAATGGTATATCTTAGAGCAAAAGAGCAAAACGGCTTACATGTCCCTATCTTACTTTTTTATTATCTTTCCAGAAGTGTAAACTTCCGGTTAAACCAGATGTAACTCGAGAACCGGAAATATAGTACTTCCGGTTTAACCGGAAGTTTACACTTATAGAGCTAGAAGCTGTCAAAGTTCAAAAGTGTAATTTTTCGAAAGTCGATATCTCAGAAACTATTAGGTTTAAACTTATAGAGTGTGCTTATTAAAAAATAATTGATATTTTATGTAGAATCCAAAAGCATTAGAGGATTAGGGCGTTCCATTTTAAAAAAATGAAAGTTTTGTTTACCATGACTGTTTGAGGCACCCTGTATAATTACAGGTGTTCTAGTTTTATGGATTTTTTTAAGGCCTACAACTTTTATACCGGAAGTTGTTTTATATTGTGCGCCATTTTATAAATAATTGACTGGTCCGGGACTTTTTAAACACTGTGTACAGGGTTATCCAACCAAGACTAGACAAGGCGATTTTTTGACTTTTCCTGTACTTTTATAAAAAAACTGAAATAGCCATCTTAAGTCATTTTCTCCCGCGAATTCGAATATCTTCAGCAAAAAAACAATTGAACATCAAACAAAAGTACTAGGGGTCACTTTGATATTTTTTTAAATGGGATGCCGTATTTTTAATGAGCTTATCCGATTTCTCATATAAATTTTGATCTAAAATGTTGGATTTTTAATTCAAAAACGCCTTTTTTCTTCAGTTTTAAATTCGGAAAATGTTCGTCTACCGTAAAAATTAAAAAAAAAAAAAAAATTAAAAATCCAACATTTTAGATCAAAATTTATATGAGAAATCGGATAAGCTCATTAAAAATACGGCATCCCATTTAAAAAAATATCAAAGTGACCCCTAGTACTTTTGTTTGATGTTCAATTGTTTTTTGCTGAAGATATTCGAATTCGCGGGAGAAAATGACTTAAGATGGCTATTTCAGTTTTTTTATAAAAGTACAGGAAAAGTCAAAAAATCGCCTTGTCTAGTCTTGGTTGGATAACCCTGTACATAGACATGGAGATGTTAGAATTTTATTTTCAACAAACTTTTGTCGGCAGTCCTCTCTATACCCCAGACCAGCAACGATTCTCAGGGCCCTACGTTGCAGAGAAAACACCCTACGCCACCGCGGAGCATGTCCCCAAACCACAATAGCGTAGGACATCACAGAATGAAACAGCGCAAAATATGCAGTACGCAACACGCCATCCGCCACCGCACCTGATAAGTTTCGCAATACAAACACTATACTGTTCAACTTCTTAGCCAGATGCTCTACATGGACATCCCACCTTAGACCATCATCAACATAAACTCCCAGAAATTTAGTCGCGCCCCGAGAGAATGGGCAGGCTGGGGCTTCCCTGAGAGAGAACAACATACGATTTGTTTTACTATCATTTTACACCAAGCTATTATGGCGAAACCAATTTTTTGCTCTCCACCCCACACAGCACTCGATATCCGTAGGATAACCATAGGATGGCATTTTGGGAAATGAAGGATGTCCTATGGACAACCTTGGCCCGTATATCCGGGATATGGGTTATACTATGGATATCCAAATGGGCCTTTTATAGACCCCCATAAGTCATCCCGTAAGAATATCCTTAGGATATGTTTAGGCTGGATATACAGGATATGGGTTGTACTATGATTATCCAAATTACATACATGAGGATATCCTTAGGACATGTATCGCCTGGATATCCAAACCGATTACTTTACACGGAATTACAAATTACGATATTTTTTTTCTTTAGAGAAATACAAATTACGATATTTTTTTTCTTTAGGCATTTTATGAACTTAAATACGCATATATATACAGGGTGAGCCAAAAATACTTATCATGGCCAACTTTTTTTAAAAATGAAAACCATATATTTTAAAAGAAAGGCTATATAGTTGTATATTAAATTGGTGCCGAGTTTAACTTTTCCATCTTTAGGCCTAACTTGTAAGTACAGAGTAAGTAAAATATTTGCTAAAATTAAAAAAAAATATTACTTATTTTAAAAGGTTTTCAAAATGTCTTGCTGCCAGGCACCAAACTACAACTTTAGGCGTTCTTTAATATGAAAAAAATGCGAGACTTCCATTTAAAAAGAAAGTTGACTAGTTGAGCGATTTTTAGAAAAAACTACCAGTCACAATATAGAATTTTTTCCATGTTAGATATTCTCGCGCTGTATACTTTTTTTCTGTAATATACTATAGTCCCACCGAATTTCGAATGAAACCCTATATTTCCTGCAAACAAACTGCGTAAATCTTTATACGGTTTAAACTTAATAATTTTGGGAACATGTTTAAAGAAATATTTGATTTTTGGTTAAATCCCTATATCTATATATTTATAAAATTTAATACAATATATTTTTAATTTAATTCTAATTTATTTTGCTCCATTTTTAACCTGTCCGATGCATGCTTTAGGAAATTTTTGACAGTTTTTTCAATGCCAGCTTCCGTCACATCAGCTACAATGCTGTTCTTAATGATTGCATCTAAAAATAAAACTCCGAGATTAGAAAATGAAATATATAAAATATCCAACATAACTCTTATTAAACATTAATTAGTAGATAACATATTATATCGGAAATGCACTTACCGTAAAGGGCTTTGGATAGTGCCAGGTCTTTAAAACAAGCTTTATTTTTCTGCCGCAGCCAATTTAATTGGCTCTGCACTTTGTTGTTCATAATAACGGAAAGACTTCTTTTTACGTTTTCTTGAACAGAACTGCCCCCCTTCCGAAAAATAAGCTGCACCTAGAATAAAAAAAATACGTTAAAATATTTTAGAATTACAATCTTAAGATAATATTATTACAATTTTATCATACAATTATTTTTCTTCTTTCATCTTTCTGTCAACAATATTGAGGTATTCCATATTTTGAATTGGGAAATCATATATGGGTGTCTGCAGCACATGTTCCATTGGAGCAGCAGCCGCGGCGATGTTTCCTAGGGCCCCAATCTCTCTCAAGACTATATCCATCTTCGCATTTAGACTACGGACCTGATTTACAAGTTCCGTGATTATTTCTAAATACGTAAGAAAGTTTGTTACAATTATATTTATTGAACATGACGTATTTTAAAAATTTATTTTGCATTAGAGGTACTTAAGTAAAGTCAGAAAAAACTAAAAGCCGATTCATATATTACATAGAACAACAATTTATACGTACCGCCATGGCAAGACTTATTGGGATGTTCGTTGCACCCTAAGAACAAAAAATGTAAGTAATTTTTTCATTTATATAATATCTGAATTTATAAATGATACAAAAATTAAAAATAAACATACCACTGACTGACTCCATGCCTTTGCTTGTGGATGGTGCGTCACCAACCAACACTAAAAAACATAATAATAACAAGTTAGTTCATTAATAAGAGTGATAAAATAAAAATAAATTCAGTAGTGCTTATTTAACATTTGGCAAATATCATAAAACAGTGAAATTCTGTATTGGAGATGTTTTTTGTATAATTTATCCAGTGAAATTGTTAACACTGCATGTCTTATAGAACTTATATGATTTTCATACCTGCGTCACGTGACCCGCGCATGTTTTTCTTGTGTGCGTCACTCCTAGTCAATTTGACATTACATAATACTAAAAAATTTAAACATCAGATTATTTTTTGTTTTCTTAGAAATTACGGTTAGAATACTAGGTAATACTGTTTAAATAAAACAACATACACCATTAGTATTAGGAAAACAATTTACCAGCATATGAAGGAAGCTGTTGAGCCAAGTGGCCCATCTCTTCTTCACTGTTCTCGCTGTTCTTGCTGCTCTTACTGCTTATAATGCGGCTTGGCTTTTTAATTCTTCTCTTCCCCGTGTCTGAAAAATCGGAGGTATATTCTGCTTTTGAAACAGCATTTGCAGCATCTCGGAAAATATCTAAATAAAAATTAATAATTAAATTTTCAATTAGATTAGAACAAGGTTTGTTTTTTTAACTTTGTGAAGAGGAGGGTGAATAAACAAATGACAATTGCGCCTCAGTTCTTTCTGTTTCGTTCTGATATTTATACAGGGTGCTACAAATCAAAGTAGCACAAATCCATACCCCCAAGTCCCACTCGAGTCTGCAGCTACAGGCCATTTTGCGCCACCCTGTATTTGCAGCTGGCAAGAACCAAAATTGATATTATTCTTTAAATTATTTCGAAAACTTAACATACACTTTTCCTTTTCTCAATAATCTCGCCCGGCATTTGGGCCATGTAGGCTCAGGAGGAGTACATTTTAAAATCATATCCTTGATTTTCTCTTTTTTGGGTTCGGGCCAATAAACTAAATTTTTATTTATTACCCAATCATTGAGTATAGCTTCTACACTTTTTTCTGTCGGGAACTCTACTACTACCCACATCCTAGAAGGCGATAATAAAACTTTAAGAAACAAAACTTTTTATTACATTATATTTTCTGCCATTGTGATATTATCAATAAAAAATATTTAATCCCAAAGCATAAAAAATATAGTCAACACATAATAAATTAAATTACAAAAACATGTTAAAAATATTCATGAACTATATTACAATTTGAGGAGTGAGATTAAGAAAACCAGCATTGCCACCTAGGGAAACAGCTGATATTTAGTGAGCAGTGTTTTCGTTCCCTCATGGTAATTTTGCAAATCAGGCAAAGAAGAAAAAATGAATAAGAGAAGAATTGCATAGCAATACCCACTATAGTAATTATGTTATTATCGCACGAGGGCGCTGAATCCTTATATAAATCTCACTCGCCAATATACATAACCAAAAATTAGTGTTTCCTCTAAATATATTGTAAGCCATCGCAAATATTTTGAAAGCAGAATTTTTTTTTGCTAGTCTGCCCCATAGTTTGCTATATTTAGTTGCTTACAATGTGCCTTAGTGGAACCACTACAAAAGAATAACTATAAGAAGTAGACAACCTTACATATTTTTTTACTACATCACTTAATAACCAAGAACCCATACTATTATCTAAATTTTGAACCTCATGTATATCTAATAATAATGATGGGCAAGGATATCTAAAATAATCCTTCTTCACTAAATATTTTTTACCAATTACAACATGAATGTTATCAGAGTTAGTGGCGAAATTGCTTATTATTATTATATCACCAGTGTTAAGACCACAACAATTGTTCGGAGACTTAGTTTTGAGACGAAAGTTTGTAAAAACACATTCCATATATTGATGTAGCAAAACTGTGTCCCAAGGTACTGGACCCACTTGATGCTCTCTTTGTAAAACTGGGGTATATGGTATGGTTTTTTTATTGATCTTTGAACACTTTCACATTCATTAAGTCTCCTAACAATTTGTTCAATAGGTTTTTCAGCCTTCCTAATCATATGTTTAAGTGTTTGCATATAATTTTCAAACTGAAATGCGCTAAAACCATCAAGGTTTCCAAAATTTTTTACATCTTCGGCTAAGTGAATCAAGTTGTGCACATTATGTGACACAAACTGTTGTCCATAAATTTTAATAAAGCTTTTAACAAAATATAAAAGTAAAGAATTAGCATAATTAATATTATCTTCGGAGCATAAATCTGGGGTGGCTAGTATGGTACATGCAACAAATAATGACATAAAATTAAGATAGACATCTTTATGCAATACTGGTTTCAAAATTATAAACCCAGTATAAAATAAAAACTGCCTATTCTCTGTAGCCTTCCACCGTTTAACCTCTTGTAAGGACCTGGGTTTACGACAAAATTCTACTGGGATATTAATACTCTGTTCTAAAAGTCCAGAGGAAATCATATTAATTTTAACAGCTGGTAATTTATGTGGTGGTTTTCCAAAATACCATAAACCTGCAAGTAATTTTTTATGACACCGAGACATACCAGGTGCATGTAATCTAGAGGAAAGGATGATACCATGCCAAAATTGGGAATAGTTTTTAAAATGCTGTCCCCAGTGTGATGTTCTTCATCTTTATTTTGATTAAAATCCTCGTCAGTTCTGTTTGCACAATTTACTTGAGGAAAACATAATTTATGGTCCAAATAAGTGCCCTCAGTGACACACTTTGTACATGAATAATAACCTGTATGTGATTTAGTATATAGAATAAAACTCTTTGCAGGCGCATCACAAACAAAACCTTTAATTTTAAAAGATAGATTTTTGCTATCAAATTGAATTCCCATATTTGTTAATGTCACAGACTCTTCTACAAATTCTCGAAGAAAAATATTTGCATCTGAAGGTTTCTGAACCATGATATAAACCTACAGTAGTAACTACACCATTATATGGAAAAAAAGATAAAATAGGATATAATTGACTGCCTGTACTTTTACTAATTGGTAAACCATCAATGTTTACCATGATATCAACACATTGATTCGGAACACCAGATTGTTCTAAAAGAAAAATTACCCTTTGCAAAAGTCCAAAGTGATAATAAGTTCCCGGGTGAACTAGTCGCATCATTGTCTCTTTAGGAGTATTTAAGAGTGTGCGAGAGTCTAACGGAAAACCTATATCAGGAAAATGTTTTTTGAAAATATGTAAGAGTTCAGTAAGAGAGTTATGGCGAATTTTATACTTTATTGCCCACTGTTTCAAATCTACTAATACGTTATCATGGTCTTTATGATTTTCCTAAATAGCATTATCTACCAAACTCGGATTAAAACCATCACCAATGTTTACAGTATTTTCTTGCCCACCTTTTTCATATATTATGTTTTCACTACTTCCCCATGCACAGTCTATAATATTATTTTCATTATTCACTACCAAAGGTTCAAAGTATACTTCGTTAGCAGTATTCGAGGTGCTCTCATTTGTACTGCAATGAATACTGTCCAAATAGTAAAATTCCTAGAAGTTTCCGGAAATTTTTAAATAAGAAAACGTTGAAATTATATGTTTTTAATTTTTTTAGATATTAGAAAAGACAAGGAAATCACAAAACAAGTGTTAACGATTTACGCTATAAGAATAAGTAATTCATATTTTCTAAATAAAAACTGTATTTTTTCTTTCGTTAATAATCAGTACTATTGATAGAGGCTCATGGAAAATAAGAAACATGTCATTTAAATCGCCATATACCTAAAGCCTCCGGATATCCACATGGGATATCCTACAGTGATTCTTCAATGGACATCCTAGGAAAATTCCATAAGGATATCGAGACATAGGGATAGCCTCTGGTTTTCCATAATGAATGACCATAGGATATCCTATTAATTACCTTGTTAATATTTTCTTTGACACTGACAACTTCATTTTTACCTTCCTTTTCTTTATTTCCCCAAGGATGACATCCCTGTACCCATTTTTGTACATTTGGGGCCTGAATAATTGACTCACTTGACTTATCATCCAATGACTCAGATTCCGCTAATTCTTCTTCCTCCAATTTTGCTAAACGTAGTGCAAGTTCCAAATCTACCATATCCTTTTCTAATTCTTTCTTCTTCAGCGCTGCTTCTAATTCCGCTTGACGCCGCCTTGAGTCGCTCTTCTGGCTGCTTACTTTCGAATTGACCTTTGATTGAAAGGTCAAAGGGCTATTAAGGATATCGCTTGTATAGCCTATGGGCGTCCTATTGGGCATAGCCTAGCTTAGGGTTTTAGGGACCAATTTAGGCTATCCTACGGATATCGAATGCTGTGTGGGACTTTTCCCGTTCCGCGCTGTCCATTAAATTCTCCACGCTTTCTGCTCGTACAGATATTGTGGTGTCATCGGCAAACATACCATAATGTTTATTAATACTAATGTCTGGTAAGTTGTTGATATATAGAAGAAATAGCAGAGGACCCATTACAGACCCCTGTGGAACACCTATATCTACAGTTCTTGTTTGTGATGACACCCCATCTACTGTGACCCTTTGGACTCTATTAACTAACTAAACTAACTTGATGCTTTCCCCGCTAAAATTATAGTACGACAATTTCTTGAGGAGCAACTCGTGCGAGACGCTGTCAAACGCCTCACTCAAATCGCAAAACCCTGCTCCAGTATGCTCCTTGGCCTCGAAACCGTCCATTATAAAGGACACCAGGTCCAGAACAGCCATAGCAGTGCTCTGCCCTTCGCGAAACCCGAATTGACGCGCGCTCAGCATCGAGCGGTCCCCCAGAAACCCCAAAATCTGCGAAGACATACACTTCTCGAGTATTTTTGAGAATATCGGTAGCAAAGATATTGGCCTGTAACTTGAAATCTCTGCTCTATTGCCCTTCTTGAAAATGGGGATGACGATGGCTTCTTTAAGACATGTTGGGAAAATGCCCTCTACAAAACACAAGTTTATTATCTTTGTTAGCGGTCCCACAATTAGTTCATGTATTACCTTTACTATAGTAACATTTAACCCGAAAGCATCTCTAGCATCTTTATTTTTAAGGTTCTTAATAACTTCCCTAACTTGATTTATAGTAACACTTTTGAACGTGAAATATTAAGACCCCCAGCGGGGCTGAAATGGAATGTCCCCGACTGAGCACCCTTTAACTTGAAGCAAAATTTTTGCTGCATCAACAAAGAAATCATTAAACTGATCTGGACTTACATTAGTAGTAATGTCATCTTTTTTTGAACAAGATCTATTGTTATTTATTATTTTCCAGACACTTTTTGCTTTATTAGTAGAGTTTAAAATAAACCTATCATGGTAGCGTTTTTGATTTCTTTTATTGCAATTTTATAGTGCTTTCTATAGGCACGTTTTTGATCTAAAAGTTCTGGGGAAGGATATTGTTTATAGAAATCATGTAACAAGTTCAATTGCTCCCTTATTTCCCGTAGTTGCACAGTAAACCAAGGTAACATATTCTTTGATTGCTTTATTTTAGTTTTTTTCAGGGAAAGATCATTCAAATGCTTCTTGAACTATTTTACAAAATAGCTGACACTTTACATTAATATCCTTTTCATTATCTGACAAAAATGACCACTGGTAGCATTCTACTAAATTATAAAATCTAAATTCACCTTCTTCAGTTAAGGGCCTAAATATTTTTGATGTTGTTCTATTATTGCTAGTTAAATCAGAAATTGAAAAGTGAAATGCGGGGTGCCTCAGGGTTCAGTGTTGGGTCCAATCCTGTTCTTGTTATATATTAATGATCTCGCGGGCCTGGACATTCGGGGCATGTTCACCATCTTTGCTGACGACACCACCCTCTTATGGCGCTCAAAAAGCAGCGAAATATTGAAGTGTGTCATTAATGAAGACTTACAGAAAATCAAAGAATGGTGCGAATCTAACTGCTTATGTTTTAATATAAATAAAACTAACATTCTCACTTTTGGTTTTACATACAATGATCTTCATTTAAATGATCAACTCGTGGAAAATAAGCCTGCTACTAAATTTCTTGGTCTCTATATCGACTCAAAGTTGAGGTTTGATAAACATATTTCCGAGTTGAACAAAAAATTGTCATCGGGCTGTTTTGCCATTAGAGTGGCGGCGGTGGAGCTTGTATGTTCGACGGCTAAGATGGTATATCACTCTTTATTCGAGTCCCATCTACGATATGGCATTACATTTTGGGGATTTTGTGGCCAATATCTCCTGAAGTCCGTGTTTGTCGTGCAGAAAAGGGCGATTAGATACTTGTGTAGGTCAGGGTTTCGGGATCACTGTAGACCACTATTTATTAGGTTTCGGATCTTAACTGTTTTTGGACTTTTTATTTTGGAAACAGTATGTTTAATGCATCGAAAATATTCCAACAATAACAATGGTCCGATTAATCCTTCCAATAGATACCAAACGAGACAAAACCATGACATCCGGCTCCCGATTCCTAAATTGGCTCGTACCAAGCACTCTGTAATGTATGAAAGTATAAAGATGTATAATCATTTGAGTGTTGATTGTAGATCGCTGGCGTATGTGCAGTTTCGGAGAACCGTAAGGGATCACCTTGCGCTTAGGGCTTATTATAGTCTAGATGAATTTTATCTCGACCATTTTTAACAAATTTAACAAGTTTAACTTTTATTTTATCTTATATATTGTCGTTTTATGTCCTGCATAGGCTGTGCATACTAAGTTGGTTATGGCTTTCATTCCTGTCCTTGTGTTATGGTGGCCCGTTACGTATATTATGTGAGTTTATACATGCCCACTTTATTGTTCTTTTGTTCTTTTAGTCTTTTACTCTGTACATTTATATACATGTTTTGTTATTGACTGTGTTGCTCTTTGCATTTTGCTATTAGAATAGTTGTTTTGTTCTCTTTTTTAATTGTAGTTTTATATGCCATATCTAGCAATTCATGTCATCTAGCAATTTATATAATTTATGTAATTTATGTAGATTAGAACTAGTTTTAGTAAGCTTTGTCTGTGAGAATGTACGTTTGTATTACTTGGACAATAAAGCACATAAAGTAAGTAAGTAAGTAAGAAATTCTATGGCGCTATGCTGACAAATTATTATCTACAACAACCACATTAATCTGATATATGTTACCAAAGTTGACAAATACATTATCTAGGCAGTTTTGGTGGCGCGTTGCAACTCCCACCTGTGCATGAAACCCAAAAGATTCCAACAAATCAAGTAAAGATATTGCTTCACACTGGTCCATTCCAAAATGTACATTGAAATCACCCACCAAAATGATTCTCTTCCGATGCCCCACGCTATCGATAGCCCGAGCAAGCTGTGTCATAAAGGTGTTGAAGTCTCCCAGTGGAGATCTGTAAATACATATAATAAATAGATTAAAGGATTTTACAAACACACAGCATAGTTCAATGCTCCTTTCGATTACATATTCCTTGACCTTAGTGATGGTATTGAATTCAAGTGCCAGGTTCGTAAGGATCGCTGTTCCACGTCCCCTCATCCCATCACGGCAGCATACAGAGCCCAAATTAAAATCCGGAACAAGGAATTCTGCAGCCTCTTCATGGCTTAGCCAGTGCTCGCATATACATATTATGTCTAACCTGTCAGCCACACAAAGGTAAAACCTATCCTGTTTGTTTCTTATTGACCTTACATTTTGGTAAAAAAGTCTAATTGTTTGATGTGAGGACGTCGAACATTCCTGTGTAGCAAGTACATCTTTCACATGATGTACTTCATTTATTGCTGGCGACGTCTGAGGTTCATAAAATGGTTTAGAACCACGCCGTTCGGCCACGATTCTGCTGCTAGAAAGATATCTTCAAATTCCATATCAACTCCCACACGAAAGCTGCTCTTTATGTGATCCTTTTTTGTGCGGATTTTTTCGCAAATATTTTTATGTAAGTCGATACGGTTTCTGGAGTTGTTCATGGAGATATACCGAACACAAAGAACCAAGACTTTCTGGTAGCTACCTGTAGACTGCTCTATGCTATGTCCTTTTCTCCTCTTACTTCTCTCTTAAATCCACAATATTATCTTCACCAATTTTTGATTTTAAATAGTCATTAAATTCTTCAATATTCATTTTCTTTTGCGTCTTCGGTTTCTTTATGTTAAATAAGTCGCAGATATTCTTTTTCGGTGTATTTGGTATGGTAACTTTTCCACTAATAATTTTATTTTTCATATCATTGTAGTCTTCGTTAGTTTTTTGTAAAATAGTTGTACATTCATTATGATATTTTAATAATTTTTTTATAAATCTCACGTTGCTTTCTAGAACACATGATTATGGCTATGCAAATTTTGTAACCAAACTTTTATTCAATATAATTTTAATGTGTTTATGTTTACAGCGGTGACAACTTTTTTATTTGTTGAAGTTCCTGGAATGAATAGAATTAAAATATTAATTATTAATTTATAGAGAATGCTAGTTGTATGAATTGTATGAATTTTTTTAATTATTGATTATTATTACTACATTTTAAGATTATAAAAGGTGGTATGGGGTATTTCTAGTCCACCTTATACCCTAGTAATTTTACATATTGTTAATGAAATATTTCTTGTTCTTTTTCAATATAATCGCGCACAAACAGCTTATTTTTTTATTTTAATGAATAATTTGGGTGGATTTGTTCAATTTTTGGGGGGATATTTGTAAGATTGTTGAATTTAAAAAATGTGGCCCAGAACCGGGGGTTTACATACCACTAATGCCCAGACAGTTCTAGTGCAATTCTTTTAACAAGTGTATATGCCTTTTTAAATTTGTGTCAGGTAAATTCAGTATTAAATAGTAGAAATGTTATGCTTGACCTGATTTTAAGTAATTTGTGTTTAAGTGTCGAGCGAGCGGATGATGTTATATTTTCAAACGGTATGCATCATACTGCAATATATTTCAAGCTATGCCTGTCAACTTCTTTTCAGAGTGTTCAGTATGAAGAGCTATTTTATGACTTTAAGAACGCTGATTATTTTGGTATTAATGACTGTCTCGCTGGCATGAACTGGAATGCTATATTAATGAATAAAAACATTAACGCAGCAATCTCTTCATTTTACGATGTACTTTATAATGTTATTAACTTGTATGTACCATGTAAAAGTTACAAAACTTCTTATTTTCCAAGGTGGTTTGATGCAAACTTGAGAAAGCTTATAATTCACAAGAAAATAGCACACTAATTTCAAAAGGTATAATTGTGAAGAATCCTACACAATATTCTCTCGCCTAAGAGAACAATATAAAGAGCAGCGTCAGGTTTGTTATTAAAGACACCTAAATAAAATAAAAAACAATACCAAACACAAAGTCTAAGTCTCATAAAAATAAAATATATTAATCGGTTACATGTTTCGCCCGTTAGGGCATCATCAGACCTACAAGAAGTACAATTAAAATTAAAACAAAAATATATAGACTAACTTAACAAAAAACAAACCTTAACCACTAACAATCGTATTACAAAAAACAATTAAAATCTGCTGGATAGTCTGCGCGTGGCTAAACAACTCCGACCCAGATCTGAGTGGAACTAAACCAAGTGCAGGTATCACACTGAATTAGCCCACTAGGCAAAGGTCATCTAATCCCAACCGAAAGAAGAAGAAGAAGAAGAAGAGAACTAAGAAGGTGACAGTAACGACAGATAGCATTGACTTAAAATGCGAACAGCTGACTGAACTGTTGTTGACAAAAATAATAGAATTAAATAAGGTTATTGAAGACTAAATGGGGCTCGAATGTAAAAACATCATTCACACAAGCAATAATGGGACTTTTCATAGCTCGTCCTATCTCCAGCTTTTCAAGTAAGTCCAGTTTCTTGCCTTTATAACATTCGTGAACTAGTTCAACATTTTCAGGTGTTTTGCAATTATGTTTAGCTGAGAGGAGATGGTTGGCAAAGGCAGAATTAGTCACCGTTTGTGTTTGGTATTGTTTTTTATTTTCTATAAAAGTCTCTTGGAGAAAATGGACGCTTTCTTTGATTTCACCTAAATAAAGTTGAAATTAATTTAATTAATGACCCTAGATATTTTTGGTCTTATGTTCGAGAGCAAAAAAATGATTATGACATTCCTGTGTCAATGAGCTATAATAACCAATTTAGCAGTAATATTAGTGAAACAGTAGATATGTTTGTTGCATTTTTTGCTTCCGTTTATGCTGACACAGCGCACAAAGAAATACATTCATATCAGTTTAATAGTTTAGTTAATGTTAGTAGGTGCAATACTAAGATTATTGAGGTTTATGAAGCTATAGCTGATTTGACATGCAAGACAACTTCCGGCCCTGACGGCATCCCTGCTTGGTTTTTGAAGCAGTGTGTTAGTACATTGGCAATACCTTTAAATATGTTGTTTAATGTTTCGTTGAATTCGGGTAGTTTCCCAGAAGCCTGGAGATCTAGCTATTTAAAGCCTATTTTCAAATCTGGCGAGCGCAATTTTGTTACTAATTATAGGGCCGTTTGTATACAGTCAGATATGCCTAAAGTTTTGGATCAGCTGATCAGCCGGAAGTTGGCTTGGGAGTTTCGTGGTATTATTAATCCACAGCAGCACGGGTTTGTTCGTGGACGGTCCACCGATACAAATTTGTGTCTTTACCAGCATTTTATAATTAATATTCTTGAAAACCACACTCAGGTTGACTCTGTCTATACTGACTTTTCCAAGGGTTTTGACAGAGTCGACCATAATATTTTACTGGCGAAGCTTGGTGCTCTTGGTGTTTGTGGCACTGTCCTCGAATAGATGCGTAGCTATGTGATGGGCAGAACCCTGTGTGTTAGATGTAGAGGATATACTTCAGGACCTATATTGGTACCTTCTGGGGTCCCACAAGGATCTCATTGTGGACCTATCCTATTCGATATATTTTTGTTAGATTTGGTTCACTCTGTTGTGGATGCCAACATTCTTATGTTTGCCGATGACATTAAGTTGTTTCGTTCAATAGTCTCTGAGAAAGATTCTTTAATTTTACAGAAGGACATTGATAAATTTTATCAATGGTGCCACAGTAATATGATGACTTAAACGTTCAAAAGTGTAGTGTAATGACATTTTCCAGGTCTACCTCACACATTATAATTGATTATACATTGAATGGCATGATATTAGCAACGAAAAATGATGTAAAAGATCTTGGCATTACCCTTGATTCTAAGCTTTCTTTTACTGCTCACATTTTAAATATTTCAATAAAAGCCATGAAGGTTCTTGGTTTCATAAAGCGCCTAAATATTGGACTTTCCATCCTTACATTTAAGAGTCTATACTGCTCTCTCGTAAGGCCAATTCTTGAGTATGGTTCTGTAATTTGGTCTCCAAACCACAGAGTCCACGTAAAGACTATTGAACGCATTCAGCGCAGATTCCTAAAAACAGCTGCCTTTAGGATGGGCATCTCTCATGAGAACTATGTTTACGATGATATTTTATCGTTGTTAAAAATGAAGACTTTAGAGTCTAGACGATTTCTTAGTGATATTTGTTTTTTTGCATGGCATTATCTGTGGTCGCATTGACTGTCCTGAAATTCTGAGTCAAATTAATTTCAATGTTGTGGTCAGGCGCAATCGCCATACTAATATTTTCAGAGTAGTCAGTCTTAAAAATGTATTAAGTGCTGTGATTTAGTATTAGTTTGCTTTACCTAAATTGATTAATTACATTATGCAACATTGTCAGTTTGATATAGTTTATATTTTATGTTGATTGTAAAAAAGTTTTGTAATGGATTTTTGCCCGTAAATAAATAAATAAATAACTCCCACAGCGTAGTTTTCTACAAAGTTGCTCAATGTGGCAATGCCACTTAATGCCCTGATCGAATTTAATACCCAGCATTTTTGTTTGTGAAGAAGCAGCCACACAATCATCACTGTCCTCAAACAATGTAATGTTAGAGTCCTGAACATTCGGCCTTGTAGAAAAAAGGATTATGTTTGTTTTTGACGTGTTCAGATTCAATTGATTTTTGTTAGACCACATCACAAGGTTTCTATATGTAATCTCGGCAGTATTTTTCAACGAAAATTCATTTCTTTCACTTATCAGAATATTTGTGTCATCAGCGTAACAGACAACCAGGATAGAGGAAGATATAGATTCAACAAAGTTAATCAAGTCATTTGCAAACACCAAATAAATGGGCCTAGAATTGATCCTTGGGGGACACCCCTTTTGACAATAGACATGTTACTCTCTTCATCAATAACCTTTACAAACTGAGACTTTCCGGTCAAATAAGACTTTAAACTGCAGTCATTTATAGATATGAGAAAACATCGCCGATAGGCAAAGCGCCGCAGGCGAAAATTTTTTATTGGCCACGCCCAAATATTGCCAAGAATTCACCTAAAAACAGAGTTGGGTATCTATCTACATTTTTGTTTTCGAGAAAAAAAAAAGTTCTTCGACGTTTTACGTTTATTTAATTTAAATTTCGAAGTTGGAAATTTAAAATTGTTCGAACTTTCGTCGAAGGAGGGAGGGGGTCGGACGGGGCGAACTACCGAAGAGGCGCAGATTGCGGAGCTAAAGCGCCGTAGACAAAAAATTTTTGGGACACGCCCAAATTTCGTAGGAATTCACCTTCTTCATGCTCCTTAGGGAACAGGGGTCTGGCCCTAAATGTAGGTAAAATCCGGTATATAAAAAAAATAAATTTAATGTGATTGGACGCTCTTAAAACCGGTTTAATTAAGTTTATTTCCATAGCTCTTCTTTACTAAAAATAAAATAAGACCGATCTTGTTTTTTAAGAATTATTTTTTAAGTAGTAAAGGGGCGCCAGGCCAAGGGGGGCGGGCGATCGCCTCCTTTCGCCCCTCTGTGGCTACGCCACTGCTTAAATGCTTACTAAGAGAACGGTACAGGGTTATTGGTTATATTTTCACCGCCCATCTAGCTTTTTTATTTTAAACTTTAGAAGAAACCATTAAATGCAAGTGTTGTAGCTAGTTATGTGTAGTTTATTTTAAAATTGACACTTTACATACCGGATGTCCCATAAATAAGTAATGAAGCAAACATACATTTTTTTAAATAGAACACCCTATATATTATTCGAATTTTGAATTCCTCAACAAATTCTAGGCATGTTTCATATATCATATTTAAAACCCAACTTCAACTGTTCTTAAATTATTTTGGTTTGAACATAAAAAATATTTTTCTTACCTTCATAATATATCCATACCCATAATTATCGATTATTTTTTGCTTAGCAAGCCATGAAATTTAAAAGAAAATTGAAACTTATGTTCCTAATAGAAAACAATATAGGAATGAAGCACAACGGCGACATCCCATAGTAAGCGTACCACCGAGCGAGCCGGTGAGGTTCTATAAAGATCCATACACCAGCACGGAGCCCATAGTAACAGGCATCTAACCTCGGTGGCGCCGAAAACCATTTCTTCGGTTTAGGTTACCGAGACCTTAAGATTACAACAAACAAATGTTTGTCCCTTATCCTTTCCATCAGACCCAATCTCTGGACGCGTTTCGCTGTATAACAGCTCATCAGCAGAGCTATAGGGTCTGACGGAAAGGAAGGGACTGTCTGTGAATTTCATCACTATATATAGAAAACAATATAGGAATGAAGCACAACGGCGACATCCCATAGTAATCGAGCGTACCACCGAGCGAGCCGGTGAGGTTCTATAAAGATCCATACACCAGCACGGAGCCCATAGTAACAGGCATCTAACCTCGGTGGCGCCGAAAACCATTTCTTCGGTTTAGGTTACCGAGACCTTAAGATTACAACAAACAAATGTTTGTCCCTTATCCTTTCCATCAGACCCAATCTCTGGACGCGTTTCGCTGTATAACAGCTCATCAGCAGAGCTATAGGGTCTGACGGAAAGGAAGGGACTGTCTGTGAATTTCATCACTATATATAGAAAACAATATAGGAATGAAGCACAACTCGGTGGTACGCTCGATTACTATGGGATGTCGCCGTTGTGCTTCATTCCTATATTGTTTTCTATATATAGTGATGAAATTCACAGACAGTCCCTTCCTTTCCGTCAGACCCTATAGCTCTGCTGATGAGCTGTTATACAGCGAAACGCGTCCAGAGATTGGGTCTGATGGAAAGGATAAGGGACAAACATTTGTTTGTTGTAATCTTAAGGTCTCGGTAACCTAAACCGAAGAAATGGTTTTCGGCGCCACCGAGGTTAGATGCCTGTTACTATGGGCTCCGTGCTGGTGTATGGATCTTTATAGAACCTCACCGGCTCGCTCGGTGGTACGCTCGATTACTATGGGATGTCGCCGTTGTGCTTCATTCCTATATTGTTTTCTATATATAGTGATGAAATTCACAGACAGTCCCTTGCTTTCCGTCAGACCCTATAGCTCTGCTGATGAGCTGTTATACAGCGAAACGCGTCCAGAGATTGGGTCTGATGGAAAGGATAAGGGACAAACATTTGTTTGTTGTTATGTTCCTAATAGTTTGTTCATTTATTATAAAACATACAAATACAAAAGAAATGCTAACTTCATTCTCTTCATTTTAAGGTTGACTTTGGTAATATTTGCTCCACCTTAAAACTACGCCCACATTTAAAATAAATTGGAATATTAACGATGTAAATGTTCATAATGGCTTCCATTTTCTTCAAGATAGCGTCTGTAGCCCCATTTCAATTTTTCCAAAGCAGTATGAATCGAGGCTTGACCGTAATTGTTAATATTAATTATTTCTTGCCTAATAATGTTTTCTATATTATTAATGTTTAAATTATCGGACGAAATTATTTTGTCTTTTAGAGCACCCCACAGAAAGGTATCTAAGGTCAGGACTATAGGGTGGCCATCTGATAGTTCCAAACCGTCCGATCCACTCTGGAAATTGGGTATTTAATAAATTTTGAACAGCAGCAACATTGTGTGAGGTGCTCCATCTTGCTGGAATTTGATTCCATCCAAATTTTCGTTTGGAAGTATTTGTGGAAGTTGTCCTATTATATTTTCTAATAATTCTTGATAGCTACGACCAGTTAAAGAATTTCGTATAAAAAATGGACCAATTATTTTTCCCCACTCGCACCAAACGTTAACAGAACGACGCCCAGAAAATTGGATTGCTTTTGTTAAGTGTGGATTCATGTTAGACCAGAAATGTGTATTTTTTCTGTTATAACTACCAGCTGTAGAAAAAGAACACTCATCGGATCATAAAATGTTTTGAAATAAACGCGGATTTTCATTAAGCCTTTGAAGAATTTCTTGGCAAAAATCTGCTTTAGCTTGCTTGTTATTTTCAGATAAAAATTGCACTTTAGTAAACTTATATGGATGAAGTTTATACTTTGTCAAAGTCGATTGAACTTTCCAATATGACAATTCTAAATGTTCACTGGCTTTAGGAATCAAACTTTCGGGGTGCTCTAAAAATAATTATTAACCCAGTTTATTATTATTACTAATATTACCAATTTAAATATCTCACCTTGAAAATATAATAAGACATTAAGTTCTCTATTATCGTCTTCATTTAGCGCATATGTTTTTTTCTTCCGGCTAAACGAAATGTTGTGATTGACACTATTATATATATATTTGAATGAATGCTCATTTGGCAGGCGACTATTAGGATACAGTCTTGGATATTCTCTTTTTGATTTTTTTCTATTGTAATCACATTTTATGAAAACCTCGTATATTTGCTTTTTTTCTTGTTCTATAAAGCCCATTTTTGAATAAACTTTATTTTGACAAGAAAACAGAATTCATAAATGTCAAGGTAGCAAATATTTATTTCAATTGATTTTCATGGCTTGCTAAGCAAAAAATAATCGATAATTATGGGTATGGAGTATGGATATATTGTCACGACTTAGTGCCGTTTTGGTCCTAGAGGGATCTTGTAGTAGGAAATAAGACGCTCGTCTAAAAAACAAAGTACCCTTTTATTAAAAATAAGTATTTTACAATAATTTACCCAGTAGCCCAGAGACCGCTTAGCATGTTCCGGGGGACCTTTTGTGGGGGACGTAACTGGGTCCTACTAGGGGATGTTAACTAGGATAGTAGGTTCACAGTAGGGACTCAGGAGAGGGGCTTAGATCGTTCGTTCTATAGCGCTCCTGAGGGGTGTTCTTTGAAAGGAAGGATTCAGGAGAGGGGCTTAGATCGTTCGTTCTATAGCACTCCTGAGGGTATGGGAGGTGACCAAGTCGGAAAGACGAAGGTGCCTTACCCATCGTACGCTCCGGTTTTTATACACAGAAAGTGCTAATTATTGTTTAACTGTTCTTGACCGTGAGCGTACAGTGGGTTAGACTCTTGATGGCGCGCAGTGGTCGAGTCATGTGAAGGTTGATTAAACTTATGGGTGCCGCCATTTTGTTGACATGCCCCCCCCTTTGAAAAACATTGGACCCCAATGTTAAGGAACATGCTAGGCTTGCTTTACAACATTTTCGAATTACAATACATATATATTTTATCTTGCTTCTTTTTGCTTCCTTTCTGTCTGTTGTTTTTTTCATCCCAGTCCACCAGTTTGTCTGACTTCCAGCCGGCTATGTCCTTTTGGTTGCCAGTGTTCCTGATGCTTGACTTGTTGCCGGATGATCTGGTGTCCTTGTGCCAACTGGTGGAGACGTGGGTGTTACATGAAACAACAGAAAGATCTTATGTAGTATGAAGATCACTTCCTCAGCTAACAGCATGGCTCCTTTACAATGGGATTGCCCTTACGCTGTTTTCAACTTCTACGCCTTGACTCTCATTGGTTCTGAGCGTAGGTAGATTTCCGCCTCTACGGGGCTGCTCCTAAAAACTCTTAAAAAAACCCATATATCCAAATGCACCGTATGATTGGGAACAACATCTTCTACGCCTTGACTCACATTGGTTCTGCGCGTAGGTAAACATCTGCCTAAACAGGGCTGCTCCTAAAAAATTCTTAAAGAAAAAATCATGTATCTAAATGCACCATAAAGTTGAGAACTGCTTCATCGTCTTTATCATTTAAACACAACAACATTTATAAACAGTCATAAAAATATAGCCAAATTGGGGAAACTATCCTGCTGGAACGCAAGACTGCGGTGACCAACCACAAAATCACCGAAAAGTCTGCCGTGCTGAGCGTCGCAAACCAGGACACCAAATTTGACGCTCTGAGCAGTTATGTTCCGAACAGGTATTGTTTTACCCTCTCTGCCACTGTTTTTCCATTCATACATATTTCATCCTTTACGCACAGCTAAAAATGTAAAATATAAGTTAATTGCAGTATGGCCAAACCTATAAATAAAAACTTTGAAAATATTTACAGTTCTAAAAAAGGCTTTAACCACTTAAAAAAAAACAAATCGCAAAAATATCGACCATTACTCTCCAGTTAAATAATTTCCGTACCTATAAACTAAAACCTTTTAATAAATATTATCAATTGTCGCCATAAAAAAAACAAGACGTAATCAAAACATGCGACATCTAAAAAAATCCAATAAAATAAAATTGTGACCTACTAATTAAACATTACCTTTAAATTGTTTACTAATAGTATATTACATATTACCTAAAATAAAAGTAATAAACAATCATCATCATTTTTGGTTCCTACTTAAATAAATCAAACATTTTGCTGCAATTTAAAGCAATGATTAAGAACCTTTTGAAGAAAAATTATAATATGAAAAAACACTTTTCAAGGGCCTAAAATGAGATACGCACTTATCGTAAAAAAACAATGAATTAATATTTTCATACCCTTCCAAATCATTCATGGCTCTCTGCGACCGGCGAATTGATGGCTTTCTGGCTTTAATGCCCATCGGTCCAATGCTGATCGCTGACTTGGCGGGGATAGATAGCTGACCCTTACTCAGTTCAGAGCCACTTCTATTTCGCCGTCTACCATATTTGTAATGCCCATTTAGCACCACCTTGCTGGCTGCTTCTGAAAATCCATTAAGTGCCCTTTCTTCTTCTTCAGTGATGTTTCTGGCTGATGGTGATGATTGTTGACCTTCGTCCCCCTGGTTCTCCCTGCGCTGGTCACATCTTGGGGGTCCTCCTTGGCTCTAGTGTTGACTTAATTTGATGATTAAGCCTCTCGGGAACGGTTAGGCGCCTCCACCATGTCACGACTTAGTGCCGTTTTGGTCCTAGAGGGGTCTTGGAGTAGGAAATAAGACGCTTGTCTAAAAAACAAAGTACCCTTTTATTAAAAATAAGTATTTTACAATAATTTACCCAGTAGCCCAGAGACCGCTTAGCATGTTCCGGGGGACCTTTTTTGGGGGACGTAACTGGGTCCTACTAGGGGATGTTAACTAGGATAGTAGGTTCACAGTAGGGACTCAGGAGAGGGGCTTAGATCGTTCGTTCTATAGCGCTCCTGAGGGGTGTTCTTTGAAAGGATGGATTCAGGAGAGGGGCTTAGATCGTTCGTTCTATAGCACTCCTGAGGGTATGGGAGGTGACCAAGTCGGAAAGACGAAGGTGCCTTACCCATCGTACGCTCCGGTTTTTATACACAGAAAGTGCTGATTATTGTTTAACTGTTCTTGACCGTGAGCGTACAGTGGGTTAGACTCTTGATGGCGCGCAGTGGTCGAGTCATGTGAAGGTTGATTAAACTTATGGGTGCCGCCATTTTGTTGACAATATGAAGCTAAGAAAAATATTTTTTTATGTTCAAATCAAAATAATTTAAGAACAGTTGAAGTTAGGTATTAAATATGGTATATGAAACATGCCTAGAATTTGTTGAGGAATTCAAAATTCGAATAATACATAGGGTGTTCCATTTAAAAAAATGTATGTTTGCTTTATTACTTATTTATGGGACATCCGGTATATAAAGTGTCAATTTTAAAATAAACTACACATAACTAGCTACAATACTTGCATTTAATGTTTTCTTCTAAAGTTTAAAATAAAAAGGCTAGATGGGCGGTGAAAATATAACCAAAAACCCTCTACCTATTATTAAACCTCCCCCAGTCTGTAAACAGCATTATCTTATTTTTTAGTCGACACAATTCGGGATTTAATTTATATTTCTTGGTTTTCTTTTTTACATTATGAGAACGTCAGATTGGAAATGATCAT
Source organism: Polydrusus tereticollis (assembly GCA_963920685.1). NCBI lineage: Eukaryota > Metazoa > Arthropoda > Insecta > Coleoptera > Curculionidae > Polydrusus > Polydrusus tereticollis. The sequence continues at coordinate 92,817,983 of OY987330.1, forward strand.
CAAAATAATAAAATATGACTTTACTGAACTCATTAAAGGCATCGTTGGGTGTTTCAAAATGAAATATGTAAGACCACTCCTCACTGCTCAGAAAGTTAAGAAATGTCGAAATATTCCCATCACTGATATCCCGTCGAAAAAAGTATTTCCTGCTTGCAGAAATCTGCCTTGGCGACGCCTCAGCGCACAAGAATTGCGCAAAATGATCAGATATACCTAGATCGACAACCGACGTTCGGCATGCACCTCCAGAATCATCAAAGAAGAAGTTGTCTATGCAAGTAGATGAAACATGAGTTTCTCGTGTTGGCTGATTTATTTGAAAGTTAAGATTAAACACTCCAATGAGATCCAAAAGAAGAGATAAGTTTAAAGTAGAGAACATGAGCAACTAGGGGAATATTTTTATAGGTGTATTAGCAGACCATTTAAATTCTCTAAAAAAAATTGTAAAATTGCCCAAAGGTGGACGATATATTACAAGAATATACATATTTAGAATGTTTAACTTAAGGCATGCATACTCAAAAATTCCTTCACTACAGAACTGTGTGACATCACCAACAGATAAATTAAAATCTGAATCATCATTTTTTAAAATTGCCACTCCGCCATGACGAAACGTTTTACGACAAAAACAGGTACTGTAGCATTCATTTTTGCTATAGATGTATATCTATAGAATGCTACATGGTTTTGTGTAAGATATTTGATTACATTACCTTTCTATATTTTCTGTGGATTTTAAGTTTAATGCTTTGGTGCAGATGTTCATGTTTTACAGGCCACGGTCCTATCATGAATATTTTTTTTGTACATCCTTCATTCCTTTCATAATTAATTAACTCGAACGAAGTAGATATCTGAATATTTAAATATTTTCATTGTCAAAATTTGGGGTTATGTTCATTTATGATAACCGGTCAGTAGCTCATTTGGCTGATAGTATGTTCGTTGAGCTGTTCCATTTGAACCTTGGTTAGTTCGCTCTAGAACATTGATGATATTGCACTTTTCACCATTCGATAAATTGGTATGCCATTATTTGGTTTTTGAATTGCATATTATGCAGGGTAAACTGCTAGTAGTTTTCCACATGTTAAGTTGGTTTGGTTTTGTCATTTTATCGAACTGAGATCACTTTCATCGATTGTCTGAACGTACCAATTTTTTTGACATGACAGTTAAGGGACACCTGTCATTTGAGCTTTACCTTTTTCGAGGAGATTTTGACTTTACGTCACTTCATTTAAGATCATCCTTGAAGGTGGAAGTCGCGGTTTAAAAGGGGCCCACTATTATGTGATTTGAAAAGGTCCGCCGCCCAACTATAGTTGGCACCTCAAGGATAGTAGAGCGTCCTCATCTCTTCGATGGTAAGATTTCTTTAATTCTTTTCTTCGTGTCTCCTTAATTTTTTGATAACCTCAATTCTCTATAACATGTGCAATTTAATTTTAGATATGCACATGAGGCCTCATTTCTTTGTATATTTTTTTGAGATGGTAGCACCAGACAATCAATGAGGTAGGATATATTTGCGATTTGATTTAACCAGATATCTGATTCACTGTTTCGATTTTAGGGTTTTTTTTAGATTTTAGTCGCAATATTCCTTTTGTTTCTATCGAAGCGTTTATTGTTAAATATGTAATAATATTAATATTCCTTTTGACCACGTGTTGAAATTGGATCTTCGATTGAGAGACCACATGGCCTGTAAGCTGTAAATATGTGCTGTCTTGTACTGTTCGGGTCCACCAGACTGGAGGCAGGGTGCCTATTAATTTGAAGCAGAAACCACATGGGATTTGGAACATCTGGGAAATAAGGCCAGTGTATTGTGATAATTTTTAATTTCTTTATAACCTTAACACCGTAAATTTCACTTTAAAACTAACTTTAAATTTGTAATACCACCTTGGTAACCTTTAGAAAGAATCTAGGTAATATGACCATACAAGTATGAAGGTTCTAGAACATTCTCTTTTCCCCTTTTCATAAACTATATGTGATAACCAGTTACCAGGCGAGTAAAAACCCTTCAGGTCTTCCCATGAGTGTATAATTTTTTACTTTAATATTTGATTTAGTTACTGATTGCAATATTTGATCTCTTTGTGGAAGCCAGTATGGTGATCCAAATAAATTGATTCCCATTGTTGTTTTACATATCTGTGTTTTATTGTTACTCATTGTACTGCACGACGAATTATTACCATCTTTAGAAGCAAGCGGTTTTCCTATTTTAAAACGCTTTGTAAGTATTAAGTTTTTTAACCATTTAAAATAGGTGGCGTCCAAGACATCAGAAAAGTGTACAACTGCTTAAGGCAAGGACTCCGAGCCTCCGACACAAGAGCTGCCGTTCGCACCATGGTACGTAAAGTTGCCTTGTAAAGGTAATTTTACGGCAAAGTACACAGAGTAAAATTCTTAAGCCTAAATTCACCAACCTGCTCGGTGGTCAACCAGTGTTCAGTTATTAGTAAAATCACAAAAATTATTGTCAAAAGCCACATCTAGTAAAATTCTTTTATTGGTTAGACACCGAACATTCTGATGACAAACAACAATAGGTTCACTTAGATCCGGTGGTGTCACAAAAAAAAATTTTTTTTGATGGATTCTAGTCCGGTGTCAGTCTGAAAAACTTTGTCCACCGTATCCTTCTCCAATATTAAGTGACTGACTATCCACAGACTTAAACAAAGAATCAGAAATCACAACAATACTCTGGTTACATGAAGAACTGCGAACACGATTTTGTTTAATATATATTTTATGATCCTCAAAATTCCTATCAATAGTTGGTATTACGGTTAAATAATTATAATCAACAAAGGGGTTAACTAAAAAATTGCATACATAATGCTTAAAAATAAAACACTTGGCAGAGTATTTCAGAAATAGACAGAATTTTCTATAAACTTTCATTTTAAATACACGATTACAATCCAAGTAACTAACATAATCATAGGTACTGGCGCATAGGGCAAACACATTATTTATAATATTATACATAAAATTATTCAAAATATTTCGCTGTTCACAAAACGCTGTCCCGATTAAACATACATTTGTATTTTCCAGTTTTTTTTAAACACCCGATTACGACATTTGACCTTGGGCAATGACCTTTGAGTGCATCAATGGTCCCCGCAATAATTTCGACATGGTCTCCTTTCGTAAAATCTTTACATAACAAGTGTAAGTCATTAAAAACATTAGAGAGCGTAGAGTTAGGTTTAAAAAAACTGTTTACTAGGTAGTTTTCATTATTAATTTGATTATTTAATATTTCAGCACAACTTTACTGTCACCATTGTTATCACCTACAATTAAAACACGCTTCTTTGTTTTTCTTAGACAGTGCTTAGCTTGAACTGTCTGTAGACCTGACGACGTATTTTTAGGAGATGAAGTCAAAATGGGCAGTGTAGTTTTATTGAGATCCAACTGATCAGTTACTACAGGTTCCGGTAGACATTTCACCTTTTTACATGCTTTGGTTAATTTAGCCTCCAAAAACTTAACACGCTGCTCAAGGCAAGAAATTTTATTTGTTAGCGTAAAAAACAATTTAGTCTTGTGTTGTGAACAAGTAAAGTATTTTGAGAATTTCACATATTTGTATTCAAAATAAAACACAATAATAACTACTTAAATGGCAACGATCTAATTTACAAAAGTGTGAAAAATAATGAGTCACTTGCGTACTGCTCTAGGGTTGACGTCATTCTCCTCCTCTTTTTTACGATGCAGCGGTGCCGGGAAGCTGCGGTCTCTCAGGCCACGCGCTGGTCGGAAAGTTTCGGCTACTTTCGTAGAGCCGGTAGGTTATTCAAATGTTCGCGCGGAGGTATTTTAGTTCAGGGGTGTAGCAGCTAAATTCTTTTATAATATAGTTCCTGCCTTGAAAACCTATAGGGAGGGTTTCAAGCAAATGTTCTATGCACAGATATACACAATAAGACAGTTCTGCACACTAGTTCACTAATTACTATTAGTCTGCAATAACTGGTAGGACACAAAGTTTTATAACTGGGCGTTTAATAACACCATTTATAGTTTTGACGGTCACTGCTCTTGTAATATTGCCATTTCCACTACGAAGGGTGAGTACGCGTCCTAACAGCCACTTTAATGGAGGAAGTCCGTCTTCTTTAACCAAGACCATAAGACCAGGTTTTAGTAACTGCTAAGAATTTTCTTTCCATTTGACCCTTTGTTGGAGGTTTGAGACATATTCTTTGCTCCATCTTGACCAAAAGTGTTGTATTAGTTGCTGCATTCGTTGAAGCCTAGAGAGACGATTCTCCTGTATGCCCATGAAGTCGTGATCTGGTATGCTTGTTAATGGTGCTCCAATCAATAGGTGTGCGGGAGTGGGAGGATTAATGTCATTGGAATCATTGGAAAGTGGATACAGTGGTCGTGAATTGAGGCAAGCCTCTATTTAATTTTAAGACAAAAATATAATCCAATTCTTCACTGAATATCTTTATTTAAACTCTACGCGTTTCGGCGTTTCACCATTGTCAAGAGTTAATAAGCTTATTAATCTATAAATTTTTTTATGATATTTAACTAATGATAATTAAGACATAGAATAATAAACTTACATGTCACATTTACAAAGATTTCAGTCTACTAGGACACACAATTATTACAATTAAAACCATCCAAAACTTCCACAATAATGATTATTCAGAACAGAGTTTGATTATTTGAAGCCTCTATTTGACATAAAATGGTGCAAAATTCTTCGTAAGTAACAACTGCGTTACCTATTACACGTTTCAGGTGGTGCTTTACGGACTTAACGCCCGACTCCCAAAGTCCACCAAAATAAATGGGGGACACGTGGTGGAATAAAATTCCATTTGATTCCATCATTTGATAGGCCTTCAGTTATGGTGTCATTATGTTTATCAAAAAATTTTTTGATTTCATTATTAGCACCTATAAATGTGGAACCGTTATCGGAAAATATTTGGACGCATTTGCCACGCCTTGCCATAAAACGACGTAAAGCGGCTAAAAAGTGCTCGGCAGTACAACTCGTCCACGATAGCGTGAGATATGAGAATATCAAATATGTACCGCCCTTTCGATGCGCCGTGGCTAGGGACAAAATTTGTCATATTTATCAAAACTTTCATAGAGTAAAGGCGGGTTGACACGGGTAGGGAAGCACGATTGTCACTCACGCTTTCGTTAGTTACGAAAGTACCAAAAATCGATGGTGAAATACGAAAGAGGGAAAAACGATCGTTTGCTGTTTACACGGCAGCGCAAGGAGTCGGAGTGTCAGTCGTGAATATGGCTTCGTCGGTAGCAGAAGCTTGTGCAGTGGTGGGTGAAATGTTATTAAGACAGTATATCGTATCAGAACTTATCAATTGTTCGGAAGTGATTAAAAAAAAACGGAGACAGCGCAGGTGGTGGGTGAGAGAATGGATTAAAAACAGACATAGGTCTGGAGCAATATATTTGATAGAGCAGGAGTTGCAGTTCAAATACTCAGAGGATTTTAAAAATTTACTAAGGATGTCTGAAAACGACTTCGCCTTCCTATTGGAACGAGTGTCATTATCTATACAAAAAGCAGATACAAATATGAGGGAAGCAATACCATCCAAAACAAAACTTATGATAACGCTACGCTACTTAGCCACTGGCGATAGCTTTAAGAGTTTGGAATTCTTTTTTAAAATTCCGAAATCAACAATAAGCAAATTCTTAGTTGAAGTTCTGGATGCTATAATAATTTCGTTAAAGGAGTTTATCAAAGTAAGTATAAATAAACATAAAGAAATCGAATTTCGGTAATATTATTATTTATTTCTGATCATTTACAATCATTTAGCTTTTTATTATATTTTATTGGTAGCTGCCCACCGCAGCAGACAGATCGCTAAACCATGTGTCAGCACTTTCAGGCGAAAAATCATCAGCCAGAGTCGCATCCCTTCTTCTCGATGGAGGTGACATGGAATTGGCCATGTGGGCATTTAGTGCAAGTGTAATCATTTCTTGCTGCAGCTTTAACGCCTGTTCAGTAGGAAGGGTTCGTAAAAGAGAACCTATGTATTTGCCAAAATGATCAAAATTGTCATCTTTTGTGGCTGTGGCTTTCTCCGAAATTTTATCCAATTTATCCATTGCGGTCATTAGCATATCAGGTCTTTCATTTTCTACAAGTCGCTTCTTTTCAATTATCCGTTCCCTCGTTGTCGATGCCCTTTTGCTTGTTGGCGTTTCCATATTATTATTATTACGCACTAAAGAAGAATTAGACTTGACTTCAGAAACAGCGCGTGCAGACTTTGCAGGCTGAAGCTCAGTGAAATGTTTCGTTTGCTGGGTACAAGATTTTTGCTGCTCATTTGAAGGTCCAGGTTGCGGGGAACGATCTGCACCCATATCTTCAAGTTCAGTCTCATTTCGCGAGTTTTCAGCATCTTCTTCATCTATGTTTATCTCTGTAGACTCTTGTGATACTCTGGACTGTAAACAAAGAAATAAATACATTAATGAACTTCTTCTGACGATTTTCTTTAATTTTTACATCGCGATTTATTCTATGATTTGAAATTTTCGTGTGAAGGCACAATTTCCCTACGACAAAACGAAATAAATTGATAGGGAGGTGTGTTCCTGTCGGTTTCCGAAAAAATAAATAAGTGGTGGGTAAATAAACATTGCATTATTAATGTTTTCATTTTTTTCAGGTTCCAGAAAGTGGTGCAGAGTGGACTTATATACAGGCTGGATTTAAAAATAAATGGAATTTTCCATCTTGCATCGGAGCCATTGATGGAAAACATGTGGTGGTGAAAGCCCCACCTAGATGTGGCTCCGATTATTTTAATTACAAAAAGGATCATAGTATTATTTTGCTCGCATTGGTAGACCACGACTATTGCTTTACATATGTCGATATAGGAGCGAAGGGTAGAGCTTCAGACGGTGGCGTTTTTGCAAATAGTTCTTTATTTGAAGCGCTAGAACACAATTTATTGGAGATACCGCAAGATGCAGTCGTAGTTGGCGACGATGCCTTCCCTTTAAAACCATATCTCTTAAAACCATATAGTAAAAGAAATTTGACACTAGAAGAAAAAATATTTAATTATCGTTTGTCAAGGGCAAGAAGAATTTCGGAAAATGCTTTCGGTATATTAGTCAGCAAATTTCAAATATTTAAGAAACCTATAGAACTCAAGCCATTCAAGGTTGACAAAATTGTTATGGCTACTTGCTCCTTACATAATTGGTTACGGAAGACGAATAATGCCTATGTTAATCCTGGCCTTGTAGACGACGAGGATCTCAATAATTTACATGTTCCGGGTAACTGGAGAAGTGCACAATCTGGTGGGCTTTTACCCATATCGGAAAGATCACATAATAGAAATCCATCTCGTGTTGCATCACAGAAACGTGACCAATTTTGTTCGTATTTCAATGAAGAAGGAGCCGTTCCATGGCAATGGAAAATGATAGAATAATTAAATAGGCTACATACATGAGAGGATAATATATAAATGATATAGAACTAAAGAAATTATTACAAAATACCGTACAGTATGTATTTTTTTTTTAAATTACGTCATCATTTCCCCTTAAAATTCTTCAATCCTCTTTTTATTATATTAGATGCTAAAAGGAAAATTTAATAAAAAAATATTAACAAAAAATATAAACAAACAGAAAAAATATTAAACAAAAAAGGGGTTTTCCCATAAGAAAAAATAGAATTTTTAATATATCTTGAAAACTAAAAGCGACGGATGAAATTATGTTTGACAGTTGGATTCTTTATAAAAAGTTGTATAAAAAAGCTCTTTGCACGAAAAGAATTTTTTTATAAATAACAACGTTATAGGGGGTCCCAAAATGCACACTATTCACAAACACCCCGTAGCTTGGAAACGGATCGCTATATCAAGATACAGTTTTACCTTTGGGTTTCTCTTAAAATTCAAGGCTCGTTAGTGAAAGTTAGTTTTTCTCTATCTCCTTTGGAAATTCCAGATACCCACGTATTTCATAGAATTTTCGACACCCTGTACAAATAAAATACCAGGGGTGGGACTCTGTAAAAAATCTCTATGTGCGATTCTCTATTTCCTAGCCTAAAAAATTCGATCGGGTGACTTCGCTCTGAATGGAGAATAGGACTGAAGTTGTCCGATTGCGTTTTTTAGGTTACGAAATAGAGAATTGCATATAGAGATAATTTACAGAGTCCTACCCCTGTTTTTCTTTACCAAAATCTAGGAAACTTGCACATATTATTTTGTTTTATTAACAAAATATGTGCAAGTTTATTAATTTGTCCCGCAGTGCATATTTAAAGTAAAATACTACATATTTTTTTATTACTTACCAAGTTGGACTGTGTATCTCGGGACTTTACATGTGGTCTTAAAAATGAATCCATTGTTTTGAACCATACAACTTTTGGCATATATACATTGTCAGTAGAAGTACCACTTTTTGTGCTTGCGGCAATTTTTTTTAATTCTTGCGCGTAGGAGCTTCGTAGATTCTTAAATTTTGTAATTACATGAGAAGATGCAAAATCTGACAAATTTAAAGCCTCTACAATTCGTTGGGCTGCTGCGGCACGCGTGTCCCTTTTTTTATAACCATCATTTGTAGGGTCCCATAGTGCAGGTTCATTTCTGTAGTATTCCAAAAATTTTACGGTTTCTGCATCGCTCATTCGTAGTACATTTCCAGCACTCATCGTATTTATTTACTTTTTTTTTAACACAACTTCTCGGCGTAACTACTTATTCACGACTGAAAAATGGCGTGAAATATCAAACACGTTTGATCTGCTTATTCGCGATCGTGATGCCGTTCGTGGAGATTCGTTTCCATTATTATTTCACGACTCTGCTGTTGACATGACGCGTGCCCCACGAAAGCGTGAGTGACGATCGTGCTTCCCTACCCGTGTCAACCCGCCTTAAAGAATGGTATAGTTGCATTGTACTATCCACGACGCATCAACACCGATCGGTCGCTCGATCATGCGTCTCTTTTCTTCCGAATGCGTTCTTTTTCTGGTTTGTACGCAACCAACAAAATTTTCATATATCACGCTAGCTTAGACAAGTTGTAAGGTCGCTGACAACTTCGAGATGAATAGCTTTACTGGCAAAGCAAATGAACAGTGCAATATAAGCCTTGGTAGTTTTGTAGTTGCCAGTCTTTCTGTCGCGTAAAAGAAACGGGCCGGCGAAATCAACACCCGAGACGGAAAAAGGGCGTGAAGGTGTAACACGGGAATTAGGAAGATTTCCCATTAAATATTGTTCTGAGTTTTGAGAAAATCTAAAACATTTTACACATCCGCGTACTTTTTTTTTCACAAGGTTTCGACCAGAAATTGGCCAGTATTTCTCTCTTATGGAGGCAAGCAGAGCCTGTGGGCCAGCGTGTAACAGTTCGAGGTGCTCTTGACGAGCAATTAGAGTTGAAAAGTGATTGTTTGCTGGCAGAACAGCTGGATGTTTTTTTGGCAAAATTATAAAATTGTGAAGTCTACCTCCAACTCTAATTATTTTAGTTTTGTTAACAAAAAAGGGATTTAGGCTAAGAGGTTTGCTTTTTTTGTCTATTTTTTTAGAATTATAAAGTGCATATATGCAATATTCATAAGGAAACGATTGGCACTTTACAATTTGGATCAATCTTAACAGTGAAGTTTTAAGTTGATCGACCGTTATAGGCCCAGTGTATTTTAAGTTCTTAGTTTGAGAAATATTGTTTTTGAATTGTACGATATAAGCAAAAACACGCACCAATTTACTTAAATTAGAGTATCTTTGTAGAATCTCAAAATCATTTGTCGCATTGAGAAACACAGAGGTTTTAGTACGTATTTCTGGAAGTTCAGTAGTCTCAATAATTTTGGTGTCTTGTGTATAAGAGGGCCATTCATCTTTAGAAAGTGTAAGCCAATAAGGGCCATGAAACCAGATACCAGAATTAATAAGAAGTAATGGACTGACACCCCTTGAGAGTAAGTCTGCAGGATTATCTGCAGTATTAATATACTGCCAGGACTCAGGCTTGGACAAGTTTTGAATTTGAGGAATCCTGTTGGCAACGAATAGTTTAAGTAAATGTGGTGAAGTATTAATCCAAGCAATAACAATGTTAGAATCACTCCAATAAGTAATATTTGTAAAACTCAATGTAGTACATGAAACAATTTTTTCAACTAGTTCAATAAGTAATAATGCACCACAGAGTTCGAGTTTTGGAATTGTTGTGAGCTTCATAGGTGCAATTCTTGATTTCGCACAGTAAAGATTGGATGTGCAATTTCCTAGGCGGTTAGAAGAGCAAATATAAACGCATGCTCCATAAGCAGCTTGGGAAGCGTCAGAGAAGCCATGCAGTTGCACCGAAACTGAACTTGAACACAGTATATGCCTAGGTATCTTTAATGCATTGCACTAGTTCAGAATAGTAGTTACACCAAAAGGTGTAAAGCTCAGCTGGGATTGATTCGTCCCAATCAAGTTTCAATCGCCACAGTTCCTTTAATATAATCTTGGCTGTAACAATTACTGGTGAAAGAATACCTAACGGGTCAAAAATTTGGGCGACACATGAAAGAATTTGTCTTTTCGTCATCTTAGTCCATGGATCAGAAACGTTGATAGAGTATTGAAAACAATCATGGCAAGAATTCCAAAGTAAGCCTAAAGTTTTATTGTGTTCCTCACTACCAATCTGTAAAATTTCGGTACCAGATCTGCTTTCATAGTAATCAATTTTACCATTTGTAATCCATTTTCTAAGCGGAAATCCATATAGAAGTAAAAGCTTAGAAATGCCTGTTCGAATTTCTTCGAGTTCCTCTAATGTATTGCAACCAGTAAGAAGGTCATCAACATAGAAATCACGTAAGATTATGGAAGCGAGTTTTGGATGTTCGTCTATGTGACAATGGGCAATCTCATAGAGCGATCTAATAGCAAGAAATGCAGCTGAAGCTATGCCATAGGTTACAGTATTCAAGTTGTATTCAGATATGTCGTCTTTCGGGTCAGAACGCCAAAGAATTTTTTGTAAATTACGTTGTTTTGGTATAATTAGGACTTGGCGGTGCATTTTGGCAATATCTGCGCTTAGGACAAAGCTATGTTCAAGGAATCTTAGTAAAATGAAAAATAAGTTATCTTGTATATTAGGCCCAATCATCATAATATCGTTTACTAAGTAACCTGTAGTGTATTTTGCAGATCCGTCGAATACTACCCTATATTTTGTAGTAGTAGATGTTTCTTTAAAAACACAGTGGCGTGGAAGAAAAAACTCTGAATCGTTACTTGGAGTGTCTGAAAGAGACATGTGTTCACGATCAATATATTCATTCATGAAATCATGATATCGAAGTTTTAAAGCAGGATTTTTTAAAAGTTTTTGTTCCAAATTTAGGAAACGTTTTGTAGCCAAAAATTTAAAATCACCCAAAATAGATGGCGATTCCTTAAGTGGAATAGTAGCAATAAAACGACCATTTTCATTCCGAGTAATATTTTGCTTAAAGTGGTTTTCACAGTAAATTTCTTCTTTAGAGAGAAATTTTGTTTTTGGGCACTTTTCCAGTTCCCAGAACTTTGTAAGTTGCGAATCAAGTTAAAGATTAGTTGTAAAATAACAGTGTTGAATTTGTTTTTCATTAGAAACGAGAATAGGTCGAGAAATTATCCAGCCAAGAGTAGTTTTATGTAAAATAGGTAATCCCGGGCCAAGTTTAATTTGTCCTATACTCAGGATATCCCAGAATGTATCAGCTCCTAGAAGCAAGTCAATAGAAGCAGGTTTTTCAGAATTATTATCAGCCAATAACAAATTTTTTTGAATTTTAAGTGCCGAACGATTAACATAGATGTAGGGTAAATTACCTGTAATACTTGGTAAAACTAAGCATGAAATACTTCTTTCGAAATTGTTTATTGCGGATTTAAAAGAGACTGCAACCATGGATTTTATATCATGACTTATTTGATTAACACTAGACACGGTAATGTTAATTTTTTGATTAGGTAGCTGCAAAATATTACACAATTTTTCAGAAATAAAACTTTGATTGACTTCCGTTATCAAGAAGTATTCTACAATCGTGTTGGCGGCCAAATTTGTCAAATACTTTAACAATGGATGTAGAAAGTAATATCTGTTAACAGGTTTAAGTTTCACAAATTCAGAACAAATATATATTGTGTGTTCTTGGGAACATAAGCAACATTTTACAGGGGTGGTTTTAGAATAAAAAGATTTATGATAATTATTTCCATGTGAAGGGCGTGACGAACTCTTTTGCTGTTGCTGGTACTGCTGTTTTGCAGCGTCATTGAAGTTGCCCAAGGATTCCAGTATGCAACATCGCTCTTTTAAGAATTTTAATAAGTCTCCCAGTTCTGGTAAATTATTTGGTTGGGCGCTTCAAAACTTCCAAGGCTCGTAAATGTTTTTGCGCATCATCAAGAAGCTGTCTGAGACCTTTGTGCGATTCCTTTGTAATCGCGGGTCAGTTAAAAAGTTCTCTGATATGATTGTTAACAAGTAAAGGCTTATTTTCAAAGCGTTTAGTGAGAAGTTGCCAGGCAATAATATAATTTACATCACAAACTTGTAAAGATTTTATTGGCTTAGCTACAATCGAGTTTTGATCAGCAGAAAGAATCGACTGTACCCTATTGTATGTCGCTAGAAAATTTTTAACACTAGAAATTATTTGAAAATAGTTTTCTTCGAAGTTTAGTCGCTCAATTGCGTGAATAGCCTCGTAATTGGCCTCACAATTAGGATCAGCAGTCTGGATTTGCAACTGAGCGTCACGAAATGCTTCTAAAAGTTCCTCGGCCTTACACAACCGATTTTCCAAATCGATTAAATCAATCGTTTGGTTATCTTTGTTTTTGTCAAAACAATTTTTAAAGCGTGTAAGAGAACTTTTTGCGCATGTACGCTTAATTTTGTTGGGGTCAGACATTGTACAAAATAATAAAACAACTATCTACTAAAAAAGTTTTTGTTTTAAGTTTGGAGATAATACTTAAGTTAAAATATTCGCTCAAAGAAAAGCAGTAGTATAAAGTAATCTAACGTAAACAGTAATCAAAAATCCAAATAAGTTTAAAAGTACGCTAAAGTATTACCAAAAATGGTAGTTCCTATACAATTATCAGTTAGTCACAATAATACACTAATGTTAAAAATGCATAAAGCAGCAGTAAAACCTATAAAAGGTGTGTAAATTAGTGTATTCGTGTATGAACTAATAATGCTTAAAGGCAGTTATGAAAACCTATAGAAGGTGTAAAAGTTTAAATAAAATTTGGTACGCAAGTGAAACGTACAAATGATTCAAACCCACAAACAGAAACGTGTACTAGATTTGATTTTAACCAATGGCTAAATTCCAATCCATATAAACGGTTAGATATCCAATTACTTGTTAAAAATAAAATAGTATCAATTGTGATTTGATCAATTAAAAGCTTGAGAAAATGTGTAAGGAGACTGGAAAAGCAAATGAAAAGGAACGCACTGACTTGTATTATAGCTCCGAAGTTTGTTACAGCTGCATCAGGATAAAACACTTGTCAAGGACGGCGTCCATTTTCATAATCAAACGTATATCGAAATTGTCTTGGAATTCTTTTCACTAAGCTCAAAGATATCCGGCTCGAAGGACCAAATGTTGTGAACAAGTAAAGTATTTTGAGAATTTCACATATTTTTATTCAAAATAAAACACAATAATAACTACTTAAATGGCAACGATCTAATTTACAAACGTGTGAAAAATAATGAGTCACTTGCGTACTGCTCTAGGGTTGACGTCGTTCTCCTCCTCTTTTTTACGATGCAGCGGTGCCGGGAAGCTGCGGTCTCTCACGACACGCGCTGGTCGGAAAGTTTCGGCTACTTTCGTAGAGGCGGTAGGTTATTCAAATGTTCGCGCGGAGGTATTTTAGGTCAGCTAAATTCTTTCACAACGTCTTGAAACAATTATGTTTACCTGGGGCCTTGACACTAGCTTTTTTTTCAATTTTAAATTATTGACGTTCTTTAGATTGGCACTAGAATTTGTTGCACTTTCAAGACGGTGAATTAATACACTTTTACGACCACTACGCGGTAGTCCTCGCTTCCGAAGTTCAATTTTCAAATCCTTTAACTTAAGTTGAGAAATCTCAATGGTTAAAAGGTCAAGCGACAAGGACGAAATTTGGAACACAGCTACTTCGACAGAATGTAAACAATGATTCCCGGCACATGTTTAGGAGAACAAAATAGCTTTTTATGCAAAAAAAAAGGAGAATATGAGGCACTTTTATGATCAACGGTAGAAAAGTAAAATCCAAACACTATACACTAGGAGTTTTTATTTTATTCTCACTAAAACTAGTCGAAATCGAAATTAAAACAGACACAATGGTCACACACGTCAGCAATATGGTGCGTTCGCGAACACCCCTAGTTTTAAGTATAAGACCTCGGCTTCATTTTTCTGAGGGTATGTATGTATGTGTGATGAATCATCTTAATTGAAAAACCAAAACGTAAGCATTTGTTTCTTATTACACCTACAAAATGTTTCTTATTGCCCCCCTGGGGGTAATAAGATACACACGGAACGGAGCTGATACACCAACAGTTAAAATTGAATCAGGGTAATAAAGTACATTATTAAGGTGTATGTTATTACCCTGAATATTTTCACTCTTTTTTCTAAATGTTTTTTTTTTCTACAGCAGCAACAAAAAATTAAGGAACAAAAGTTGTCTTGAATGTTGAAAAGTTAATTTATTAGAAATAAAAAAACAATCAGAACTCTTGTATCCAAATATCATTTAAAAGATGTTCGAATGCATTTAACAAAAACTAAAAAACCCAAAGTGTTTATCCTTGTAAAAAAGTCTATTAATATGTATTAAGACCTTCTCGAAGAATAAAAAAAAAACAAAACTTATGATAACATGTTACAAAGAAGAAATGCCTAATTTATATAAAAACATTATGTTCTATTGCAGAGTAGCGCTTTTTAATCTGAACATAATCTGCTCTTTTGAGAGTGAAAGGTCCACTGCCTTAATTGGGCCGTAAAACACATATTTTTTCTCTACAACTTGCTTGTCCTTATGAGCTGGCCAATTAAACTTTTCCAAACTTTCTTTTAAAAACTTGACAACACACGTATCCTCATCCTCAGTCATGGAAATTATTCGACCCAGATTCCAACGAAGATCATAATATATTGCAAAGTATTTTTCTGGTTCTAAGTTGACTTCCTCTGCTGACTCATCAGGATCATCCCGATCATCACCTAATGTCCAGTCATCTCCTTCACCTTCGGATTCCAATAATTTTGAATCTAGATATTGCTCTTCCTCTGATGTTGACGTATCTTCTTGATACACGACAGGAGTGTTCTTTTTTTTCTCAATGCTTTTACCTTTTTTGTTTGTTTGACCTGTCTTCTTTATTTTTTTTTGTTGTAAGTTTACCTTTTATTGCTTCTGCCTCTTCTTTCAGGCGCTGTGCAATTATTTATTTTTGACGTTAGAATCTCGCCTACGCCTTGTAGCATTCATTTTTGCTATAGGTGTATATTTATAGGATGCTACATGGTTTTGTGTAAGATATTTGTTTACATTACCTTTCTATGTTTTCTGTGGACTTTAAGTTTAGTGCTTAGGTGCAGATGTTCATGTTTTACAGGCCACGGTCCTATCATGAATATTTTTTTGTACATCCCTCATTCCTTTTCTTTTTAATTAACTCCAACGAAGTAGATATCTGAATATTTAAATATCTTTATTGTCAACAATTGGGGTTATGTTCATTTATGATAACCGGTCAGCAGTTCATTTGGCTTATAGTATGTTCGTTGAGTTGTTCCAGTTGAACCTTGGTTAGTTCACCCTAGAACATTGATGATATTGCACTTTTCACCATTCGATAAATTGGCTGCTAGTAGTTTTCCACATGTCAAGTTGGTTTGGTTTTTCATTTTATCGAACTGAGATCACTTTCATCAATTGTCTGAAGGTACCAATTTTTTTGACATGACAGTTAAGGGCCACCTGTCATTTGATCTTTACCTTTTTTTGAAGAGGTTTTGACAAGTGATTTTGACTTTACTTGACTTCATTTAAGATCACCCGTGAAGGTGGAAGTCGGCGGTTTTTAAAAAAGGGCCCATTATTATATGATTTGAACAGGCCCGCCGCACACTGGTTCGCTCTTATGAACGTATGTGGCCAAAACCTTTATTTTATATAATATTAGTCAAAAGTAATGTATCAGTTTATATTTTTTAGTAATTTTAGGGCATCCATTAATATTTTGGTATGTTACAATTATTGGTAGTATACAGGGGTGCCCGAAAAAATGTCTTATTAGAAACAAAAGTTTATTGTAAATGTTTCTAAAATCCATTTAAAATAAAAAAATATACAACATTTTAGGTCAACTATCATTGCAGTGTTGCCAATATATTTAAATGTGGCAGCAGTTTAGAGACTAAAATGTTTCATGTAATCATATAAATGTTACTAATATTTATATGATAACCTATAAATAATAGCGACGCGCATCTGGGGACGGGTCTGGCAAAACGAAAAATAATATACAGTGCGTCCATAAAGTCTTGCACAAATTCATTTAAAATTCAGGTATTTACTTTTTAAAAACGCTCGGACACGTCAATTAGTACTTTTGTTTGCGCATTTTTTAACGTAAAATGTTTTTATACAGGGTGTCGCACGTATGAGGTATGAGGTCATCAATAAATGTGTTTAAAATAAATTTTCAAACGTCAATATTTCGGAAACCGTGATTTCCAGAGGTGTTAAGTGTTCATCATAGAATTCAAAATTGATATAATATACAGGGTGTTCCATTAAAAAAAATCCTTGATGACCTCATACCTCATACGTGCGACACCCTGTATAAAAACATTTTACGTTAAAAAATGCGCAAACAAAAGTACTAATTGACGTGTCCGAGCGTTTTTAAAAAAAGTAAGCCCCTGAATTTTAAATGAATTTGTGCAAGACTTTATGGACGCAGTGTATAATAAATATAATAATAAATTTGACTGTGTGTATTTGTTATATAAATCCATAATTCTTAAGCTAATAAGTAGATAGAAATTTGAACTGCAGACTAACAGAAATATTGGTCCATTTTAAAATTAATTTAAAAGGTTTATAGAATCACTGTACAATTCTGTTTCACTATTTTTGTTCTGCCATTTATGCCTTAAGCTTGATATTAACGGATCAGAAGAAATGAGTTATGCATGTATAACATCCTCGTTTGTTGAAACGCGCGAAAACTTTCGAGAATGAGACTGCCTAAATCTTTTAAAGTCCTTATTTCTGGACTCTGCTGCTTCCTCACTTAACTGGCCTATTGGAAGGCTGATGGACTTTATAATTTGGCCCCCGTGTATTAAAACTTTATGTAATGATGATGGCATATAATACCATTGATAATTCTGAATGAAAATGTTGGCAGTTTCGTAAGTGTACTTTTCAAAATTTGTCTCATTAATAGCGGATCGGGTATTAATAACTTGCAAAATAACTGCAAAACGTCTAAGTAATTCTAGGTTAAACCCAGATATTTCCGATACCATTTCAAAATTTTTAAAAAATCTTCTAGCCGTATTGCCATCATTTGATGTGCCACTACCTTGTTTTGGCATATCAACAAGTATTCCAAGTTTTTCCTTCAGTTGAGATTGAATTTTAAATTTTGTCGATTTTAAAAGTTCTTTTTCGTTCGATGATTTGGCCGCCCATTTCATAAATCCCAAACGGTAAGAAACATGAAGCACAGATTCCATAAATCGGATTAACGCATGAAGAGGTGACAAACCGTATTTATATGCTTCTTGATTTACTTGTCGGCCCTTAATAATTTCCATATTATTCATCTCGGAAGGTTTCGCTCCACATATATTACAGCAGGCTGAAGATGATGTACCTGTTAGAATCTGGCACACCTTTCCATCAATCATTGTGAAAACCAGATTATGCTTTACGTATACCGTTTTACCAGGAAATTCAATTTTAGTATCTACCAATTCAGATATTTGGTCATTTATGGACTTGACAAAATCAGTAACGTATGATTTTGTTTCTTTAGCAAAATGGAACGAAATAGGTCGGCAGTAATTCGTGGATGATGGTCGCTCATTCTTCCAAAAAATATTTGTGGAATCCAAAATGTCAGTTAATTGAATTGGAACGAGGGATGACATAAAAACAGACTCGTCGGTTAAATTTGGATTTAAGAAATTTTGTTTGTAAATACTTTGTCCAGATGAACCATCGCATCCCCATTTCGATTTCAGTACTAACCTTAACATCTCTGGTGCTGTCACTATATTACGTTTTATATCTGGAACTAATAAAAGTCGTCTAACAGTTTGGTCCAACAGAGACTGTAGTTCTACATCTACTCCACTCTCAGATATAACAGTTTTGCTCGGATAGCATTCCTTTTTCGCTGCTAAAATAGAAGCATATCGAGGAAACATGTGGTAGTTTTTAAGCTTACACTGATTTCGCAAATGTTCGTATTGATATTTTGTAAGTTTTGTATCGGTTATTAGCGCCAGGGCTTCTTCTTTTGTAAACAAATCCGGAATGTCATCATATGTTATTTTTTTATATCTTTGTGCACCATTTTCGAAAATGTCATTAATTAATTCAGCTTCTTTTTTTTTACCTGCTGACTTTAATACTGATACTAAAAGATGGTGTAATTCGCTGACAGATAGATTGGTAAGTTTACTTAAAGACGACACTTTTCTTCGTTTTGAGCGATTGGAGCAGTTTTCTAGAGTCTAATTTGGCCTCCCTCCTTGTCCGTTAAACAGCGTAAATGAGCCCTCGAGCCAGGAAGCATATTTTCTGTAAAAAAAACTTTTACTACGACTCGACGATTTCCATCTTTCGCGAAATTGCGGTAGAAAGTAGCGCCTTAATCCGTCAAACGCAAGTTTTTCACTCTTACCGGAAAAATTATATTTTTCTTGTACGTAATTAAAAACAAGTGTCTCATTTCCTTTATTTTCTACTAAAATGTCGCACAATATTCTTCGTTTAACTTGCATTTTAAAAGATAATTTAAGAGTACTAACAGAACTAATACCAAAACACTTTTAAAACATTTATATTTAACAAATCCTGACGCGACACGTCAAAAGTAAACAAATTATGTTTCCAAAGCCAACTTATATATTACCTACTAGCTGAATTGCAAATAGTAGCAGCTAATTTTGCAAGATTCTGAAGAAGAACATAGGGAGGCTTACTTTAAGCTATAAACAATAACTTGGGTCAGCTTGGATGACATTAATTTAGCTGTATAGATAAAAGTATATTGCAAAAATACGATATATTTTGAAATTTTAAAATTTGTAAATTATTTGTTTTAAATTTTATTCGTTAAATACTGATACAAATCTAAAGAAGTATACGTGCAGTATGGCCTAAGTATAATATGCATCTTTTGAAATTATTTCGAAAACGTTTAAACGTGTAGTTTATTCGTTTTTGATAAACAAAAAATTATAAGCTTTCTTAAATGTTTGTATGTAGTAAAAGCTCTAAAAGTGCGAAAGTACGAAGTATATTTTTTAAACAGAACTTTTATGTTTTTAAAATATATATTTTAAAATATTTGTATCATATTTTGCAAAATAAATTTTATCGGTATATTGCGTTTTCGCCAAAACTTTATATGGAAGCGAACCAGTGTGCGCCGCCCCAACTTTAGTTGGCACCTCAGGGGCAGTAGAGCGTCCTCATCTCTTTGATGGTAAGATTTCTTTAATTCTTTTTTTGTGTCTCCATAACTTGTTTTTTTTTGATAACCTCCAATTTTTTACAACATGTGCAATTTAATTTTTAGATTTGCACATGAGGCCTCATTTCTTCTTTATATTTTTTCGAGATGGTAGCACCGGACAACCAATGAGGTAGGGTATATTTTCGATTTAATTTAACCAGGTAT
Source organism: Polydrusus tereticollis (assembly GCA_963920685.1). Lineage (NCBI taxonomy): Eukaryota > Metazoa > Arthropoda > Insecta > Coleoptera > Curculionidae > Polydrusus > Polydrusus tereticollis. The sequence goes on from OY987330.1 coordinate 92,838,062, forward strand.
CTAATTCGCTGTTTCGATTTTAGGGTTTTACATTTTATTATTCCTTTTGACCACGTGTTAAAATTGGCTCTTCATTGGAAGACCACATGGGCCTGTAACCTGTAATGTATGTGTGCTGTCTTATACTGTTCGGGTCCACCAGACTGGAGACAGGGTGCCTATTAATTTGAAACAAAGCCACATGGGATTTGGAACATCTGGGAAATACGGCCAGTGTATTGTGTTAATTTTAAATTTCTTTATAACCTTAACACCGTAAATTTCACTTTAAAATTAACTTTAATTTGTAATACCACCTCGGTAACATTTAGAAAGAATCTAGTTGCTATGACCATACAAGTATGAAGGTTCTAGAATATTCTCTTTTTCTCTTTTCATAAACTATAGGTGATAACCAGTTACCAGGCGAGTAAAAACCCTTCAGGTCTGCCCATGGATGTATAATTTTTTACTTCAATATTTAATTTACTTGTTAATTTCAATATTTACTTGATTTGGTGGAATCCAGTTTGGCAGTATTAATACATTAATTTCCATTGTTTTTTTAAATATCTGTGTTTCATTGTTACTCACTGTACTTAGAAGCAAGCGGTTTTCCTATTTTGAAACGCTTTGTAAGTATTTAGTTTCGAGAAAACGAGCTTTAAAGTTTTAAAAGGTACTATAATTTCCAGATTGATAATTAAATCTTTTTTCGATTACAGATGTTTAGATTTATATACCAACAAGCAAACTGTGTGGTCTTTCATAAGAAAACACTTACTGGAAACTCAACATTTTCCAAAAAATGTGACTTGGTCACTACTGCAGTATAAAAAAATCAAATATTGTGACTTGGTCAAAATATTTTATTCAATGTTAGAGAAACAAATGTAACGAAAGTAATTGTAAGACTAAGAAAATTAGCATTTTGTATGAAAAAAGAACGTTATATTATTATTTATAAAAATATTAGTCAATGTCCATAATGTCATTATCGCATTCTGAATTAGAAAGTGATGGTTCTGGAACTGTATCGACTCGACTTGACCTATCCACAGGCAAGGACCTATACCAGTCATGATATTTTGGCGGGATTATGTTGTTTTTGACGAGCTTTAGTAAACAACTTTTCTTTCTTTTCTGTAATTGGTAACAACGTTTTATATAACGGTAGTAGTTTTTTTGTAGCTTCTGCTGGTCTCCCTAGTTCAGCTACCTGAAGAACATGAAATTCAATTTCTGTAGGTCTGTATTTAAAGAACATGCACCCGGGATTTTGTTTTTCGTATTTCATACATTTAATTTTTAACCATTCAACTTTGTTGCCATTTTCATCTTTAGTTTTATTTTTGATTAAGTTATTGGCAAGAGCCTTTAAGTCTAGAAAATCTGAAAATCTTAATTCCTGGAGGTTGTACGGGTCACTATTTTTGTTTTTATTACGTTGGGAACGTGCAAGGCGAAAAACGTTTAGAAGATCGTTGTGTGTGAATATGCAAACATTTTTTTTGGCTTTCTTGATGGCAGAATGCATGGAGTCCACCTCCATATATGTATGGCCTTTCTCCAAAAAGTTATGTTGGATAACCTCCAAGTGCATGTTATGTACGATATACAGAAAAAGAGCCGCAATATATCGGTTTCGGTTCTGCCCGCTGCAGCTATCGGAAAAAATACTAATTTCTTTTACATGGAGTGGAATTCGCTTCACCCAAAAAGGCAAAGCGGTGCCTATTTCACAACTTCCCCTCTGACCATTTAACTCTGTCCAAGAATAGCAATAAGCATTATTGGGCTTTGCAGCTTCGTATATCGTCAAATTGTAGGCACACAGCTTCCTTGTGTAGTACATTTGAGAAACGTCAGACGATGGAATATTCAAGACGCTTTGTAGATCAAATGTAGCTGTCACAAAGGTGTTGTCTGCATTCGCTTGAATCTTGTCATATTTCTTGAGTTGATTTGCTTTATCAGTGGCTAGTTTATAAGTAATGGTTCTTCTAACCCTTTATATAAAGACTTATTTAAAGTATTTAAAAAGGACTATAAAAGTTCTATAATCCTTGCAAAAAGGCAAGCTTACGATAGATATATTCATAATTCTCAAAATAAGGCTAAAGATGTCTGGAAAATTATAAACTTTGAGATAAATCAATCATCATAAAAGCTCATACACTCCAGTAATGATTTGTCATCTAACGAGTTTAATGATTATTTTGTATCTGTGGCTTCTGAGATTGTCAAGACTCTTGAAATAAGCCAAGATTTGCAGAATACCTTGTTATCTAACATTTCAGAAGAGTCAAATTCTTTTGCGCTTCTACCCATTGTGGAGAGTGATGTTTAACGTGCTGTAGCCAGCCTAAAAAGGTCAAATTGCTTTGATATTTATGAGCTCAATAATTGTGTTCTGAAGGAAATAATTACGATTTTAGCGAAACCATTGACACGCCTATATAATATGTGTATATATCGGGGTATTTTTCCCGATTCTTTTAAGAAGTCTCGAGTGGTCCCCTGATTTAAAAACGGCGATGCTTGCTTACCAGAGAATTATCGCCCTATTTCTATTATACCATTGTTTGGAAAGGTTTTCGAAATAATTATTAAGAATAGTCTAAATCAGTACTTTGAAAAGTATAATATCTTACATTCATCACAGTTTGGATTTCGTGAAAAACATTCTACCGTGCAAGCAGAAGCCAAGATGGTTGGAGACATAGTCGAGGGCCTTGAGAGGGGAGAACATGTGGGCCTTGCCCTGTGTGATCTGAGCAAGGCCTTCGACTATGTTTCTCATGACCTCTTGGTCTTGAAGCTATCAAAATATGGTGTCAGAGGATTGCCTCTTAGGTTGTTATTCTCTTATTTGACATCTAGAATGCAATGGTGATGTATCTGATGTGTGTATGGTGGGGAGTGGGGTGCCACAGGACTCTGTCCTTGGGCCTTTACTTTTTATTGTATACATGAACGATTTATTTTTGTACTTGTACCCAAATAAGAGTGTTTGTTATGCGGATGACACTTCTTTGGTAACTGCTGCTGGATGTCGCGAGGAGCTGGATGTGAGGATGGGTGAGGCTATGGTCGGGGTAGAGGCTTGGTTCACTCAGAATAATCTAAAACGAAATATCGATAAAACACAAAAACTAATTTTCTCTACTAAAATCAGTGATACCTGTGAAAAAAGTGCAAAAGTCCTGGGTATTACCCTGGACAATAGACTGAATTGGAATGCTCATATAGCAGTGTTAAAGAGTAGGCTATCATCAATGATTTTTGTTGTGAAAAGGCTTAAGAGCGTGGTTAGTGCTTCCTCAATGTTGACTGTTTATTTTTCTATGTTCCATTGTCACATTTCTTACGGAGTTTATTTGTGGGGTAATTCTTCAAATGCTCTATCTATATTTAGACTTCAAAAGAGGGTGATTCGGATAATTGCTGGTGCGGGATTTCGTGATCATTGCAGGCCTTATTTTGTTGATTTAAAAATAATGACACTGCCATTATTGTATTGTATATATATTATCAACTTTTAGAGATTCATGAAAGCGCGTCCAAATTTAAACTTAATTCTTCTTATCATGACTATAATACTCGATCAGCAAATTTAACTAGAGCCCCTAGATATCGGCTTAATAAAACTTTAAAAAATTCTTTGAGTATTGATTTCTATAACGGCTTACCCGTAGCAGTAAAAAATCTTAATTTTATTGCCTTCAAATCAGTTTTAAAAAAAATTTCTCTTATCCAATGCATTTTACACGGTGCGTGAGTACACGGACGCCCTTATCCACCCGGAGAGGTATTCTTCCTTATTTAATATTGAATAGTATCCCGCCATTGTATATTTTGTTGGTTTATTGCAGTCGCATTGTTTTTTATATACGTTTATATTATATAAGTATTTTTTGTGTGATATATGTCCATATATTAGAAACTTATTGTATTTTATTATTTTATAGTGTACTTGTGACTTGCTACAATTATATTTATTGTACAGGGTGGCCAACTAAGAATGCGAGGTACTGTATCTGGGAAACTATCCATCGTAGAGGCTTGCGGCAAAAAAAATTATTACTAAAACGGCCAAGAGAGGAACCTGGAAAATATTTTCAAGTTTCTGAAATGGCCGCTAGGGGCGTAACTGCAATCTTGAATCTAAAAAAGTGATGTTTCTGTAAATTCTGCTATATTAACCTAATAAAAAAAAATCCTGATCTTTAAAGTCGAGGATAATCTAAACCTCTAACTAATGAACGTTTTCTGTTTTCCAAAGTCAAATTACAGCAAAGACGTACAAACATAACTAAGCTTAACAATACGATTCAATTTACAATCGACGTTTTCATTGCCCTTATTTGGAAGACCCATCGGTCATTCGAAGTTCCTAAATAATTATGTCGACCGCCAGAAAAATGCCCATTATCGAAAATATTTTAAAATATTTTTTCAAAGTGGCCACATTTCACCAAATCTAAACGAGTCCGTTAAGAGTCTCTTAATGTAAAAATCGTAAAATGCAATGATAAATAAATCAACTAATCGCCCCTATTAATCTCTAACTACTGACAAACGTTCGAAGAATTTTGTTTGACACTTTTTGCAGTATCTCAAAAAATAAAGTGGTGGCGGGTATTTAAACGTTTCCGTAAATAACACCTGTATCTTCGAAACGGCTAAGCCGATTTGAACAAACTTGGGCTCGTTAAAAGGAGCTATTCTTGGGCTACAAACATCATTATATTTGAAGTTTTGTAAGTTTCACATACCGCCGCTAGAGGGCTCTTTTCGACATTCCAATAGAAATGGTTAATTTTCTCAACAAAATAAAATGCATTAGTATGATTTTTTTTCATGAAAAAGTAGCTTAATGATGCCTAAACTAGCTCGCGAGAACCGCATCTCGATATCTTATTCCTAACCCAAAATATCGGCAATAGAAAATTTTATACGAAAATCCCTTAAATTTTCATTTTATTGTAACTATATTTTTCTGGAATTCTTTCTATTATGTAAGTTGTGGCCCTAAAAAGGACCGATTTATAAAATGAAGATTTTTAATGCCCCCGCAAATGCTCGAAATGCTGACCATCACGTTCTATGCACAAAAAGGACAATTAATAGAAGCAGGCTATGGAAACAAAACGAATACCTAATGGGTAAATATACGACAAGTGTTTAAAAACAAATATTTTTTTGGCAGAAATAGAAATTATAGTGGGCCTTTTTTTTATTATGTCTGTTATAAAGTTTAGAGCTTCTTTTATATAAATTAACTTAAAAACGTAAATTTCAACAAATGTTTTACGAATAGCCATTTTTTTAAAATGAGGGGGCACGGAACTAACAAGCACTCCCACGGGACTAAAAACAACAAATAAATAAACCATATTTTTTTCAATGTTGCACTTAACATTAAGAAAGTTTGTTACGGTAAATCTCACATTTACCCTACCATCCTTAAAGTTAAATATAAATTTCAAATTCAGTAATACTACCGCCACCTGTTGAGACGGGATTGAATTTCAATTAGGGTATCTGCAACCTGGCTACGGCAGATATGGCGGTACCGGTTTTATTTTTTCTAATTAAGATGACACTGGTCAACCAGGGTGATCTCATTTTTAGTCCGGGTCATGACTGTCTCTTTTTAACATTAAAAGTATTCATGTTTAGCATTTTTCGTCTCTTTTTTCCGCACTGTTAAAATTTATACAGTCTATCGTCCCTTTAGTGGCTTTTAGAGTCACGTTTATACATACATAACCTGTTATAATTTAATGAAATGTCTGTCTAGTGCGAAGATTGAAGTTTAATTATTTTTGTTTAATAAATTAATAATTAAAATGGATGTTTTACCCGCGAACGAATCGAGCAAGGTGTAGACTTTTTTGTGATGAGTGCGTGACCTAAATAGTGATCTCTAATTGGTCCACGTGACGTCGCAGGGATATGTAGAGGGGATTTTTCTTCAGCAGGAAGACAGAAAGGTAATTTTTCTGGCTCTCTAGTGTTCAGGCTTTTGCACAGGCAAGTACTAAAATTCTTCTTTCTTAATTTTTTATTTTTTTGAGTTTCATCATAGAACCCCGAGCTCAGTTGTTTTATTTACTTTAAAATTATCTTTTAATTTTACCCTAAAGATTGATTAATCATTTTACCTACTTATCTTGTCTTAAAGGACATAAATTGTTTCTTTAAAGACTTACCTGGTCGCCATTTTGTGCATAGGCACATGGGCACTCCTATCTTTGGTTTTGAATCCTAGAGGTTCATTACTTATTTCATATTTTGGACAACTTTAAAAAAAAACTTCACTGCCCTGGTTTTTATTTTTTTATAGATTTTGTTAATATCTGAATATTTGTCTCGGGGGTTCTATGATGAAATCTCACTGCATATCTCTTCAAATTTTCATTTATCTCTTGCTAATTTAGTACCTATTACCTGCCTTGTCTGTGCAGTAGTCTCTCCTAGAGCACAATTTAATTTTTTTGCTCTTATAGCTTTAATTTTTTTGTTATAAAATTACTATTACCTACTTATCTTGTCTTAAAGGACATAAATTGTTTAGTTAAAGACTTACCTGGTCGCCATTTTGTGCATATGCACATGGGCACCCCTATCTTTGGTCTTGAATATTAGAGGTTCATTACCTATTTTTTTCATTTTATGCTTGTATAGCTACAATTTTTTTTATAATATTTCCATTGATTATTTTCATTTAAACCTGGTTCTGTGCAGGGGTTCCTCCTAGAGCACAATTTCATTTTGTGTTTCTATAAATTGTATAGCTACTATCTGTTTTTATAAAATTACGATTGATTATTTTTATTTAAACCTGGTTCTGTTGAAAAAGTTTGCACCAGAAACCTATTTTATTTTATGCTCTTATAGCTTTTATCTTTTTTATAAAATTACTATCATTGTCAAGTTATTGATTATTTTATTTAAACCTGGTTCTGTTAAAAAGAAGTATCACTGCAATTTGACAATTCAGTTTATTATTTCATTAATTAAGTAATTAATTAAAATTAAAATTTATTTTTTTTTGGTTCTGTAAATATTCCTTTTCAATCAGAGCAAGGGAATTTATAAGGTTTTATTTGGTGAATCTAACACCTTGTCTCTTCTCGGTACCCAACTTCGGAACTTCATTATTGGAGCCGGACAACGTAGCTGACGTGACGTCACGGCAGTGGCCCAAAGTCTGTTGAGCTCTACTCGCCTATACCTGTAGAGAGTCGATTCCTAAGCTTCACCCGAAGCTCTGACATAAACTGGTTATATCTTTACAGGGATCCAAAAACCACCATTGAAGAAAAGGGTAAAGGTAACTGACGCCTTGTGTGTGATTCACCATAAAATAAATAAAAAACCTGTCAAAAATCTTTATTTTACTTTTGTAAATTTTTTTTTGTCTTAATTGGATATATCAACATTGAAATTACTAATTACTTCAAAGTCATTCAAACTATTTTTAAATTTTCCTTAAAAAAAAACTTTGTCAAACTACACTTATGTAAATAGACTATCAAACTTTGTCAAACTACACTTATGTAAATAGACTAATTGTTAAGTTGAACTAAAAGTGTTTTTATTTCATACGGGAAGGGACTGTTAAAATTTAAATCGAACTTACCACGCCCTGCCCTGAGCTAGCAAAGCAACAAAAGGTAAGAAATTGGCACTCAACGACTAAAAAAATTTTCATTACAATTACAACAATAAATTTTCATTACAATTTTCTGGATTGAGACCAAAATTTTCATTACAATTGAGCAACGCCAAAATTTTCATTACAATTGGCGCCCAACGTGGGAGAGACCAAAATTGTATTGAAAATTTTGGTGTTGCTCAATTGTAATGAAAATTTTGGTCTCAATTCAGAAAATTGTAATGAAAATTTATTGTTGTAATTGTAATGAAAATTTTTTTTAGTCGTTGAGTGCCATTTTCTTACCTTTTGTTGCTTTGCTAGCTCAGGGCAGGGCGTGGTAAGTTCGATTTAAATTTTAACAGTCCCTTCCCGTATGAAATAAAAACACTTTTAGTTCAACTTAACAATTAGTCTATTTACATAAGTGTAGTTTGACAAAGTTTTTTTTAAAGGAAAATTTAAAAATAGTTTGAATGACTTTAAAGTAATTAGTAATTTCAATGTTGATATATCCAATTAGACAAAAAAAAATTTACAAAAGTGAAATAAAGATTTTTGACAGGTTTTTTATTTATTTTATGGTGAATCACACACAAGGCGTCAGTTACCTTTACCCTTTTCTTCAATGGTGGTTTTCGGATCCCTGTAGAGATATAACCAGTTTATGTCAGAGCTTCGGGTGAAGCTTAGGAATCGACTCTCTACAGGTATAGGCTAGTAGAGCTCAACAGACTTTGGGCCACTGCCGTGACGTCACGTCAGCTACGTTGTCCGGCTCCAATAATGAAGTTCCGAAGTTGGGTACCGAGAAGAAACAAGGTGTTAGAATCACCAAATAAAACCTTATAAATTCCCTTGCTCTGCTTGAAAAGGAATATTTACAGAACCAAAAAAAATAAATTTGAATTTTAATTAATTACTTAATTAATGAAATAATAAACTGAATTGTCAAATTGCAGTGATACTCCTTTTTAACAGAACCAGGTTTAAATAAAATAATCAATAACTTGACAATGATAGTAATTTTATAAAAAAGATAAAAGCTATAAGAGCATAAAATAAAATAGGTTTCTGGTGCAAACTATTTCAACAGAACCAGGTTTAAATAAAAATAATCAATCGTAATTTTATAAAAACAGATAGTAGCTATACAATTTATAGAAACACAATGAAATTGTGCTCTAGGAGAAACCCCTGCACAGAACCAGGTTTAAATGAAAATAATCAATAGAAATATAATAAAAACAAATTGTAGCTATACAAGCATAAAATGAAAAAAATAGGTAATGAACCTCTAATATTCAAGACCAAATATAGGGGTGCCCATGTGCATATGCACAAAATGGCGACCAGGTAAGTCTTTAACGAAACAATTTATGTTCTATAAGACAAGATAAGTAGGTAATAGTAATTTTATAATAAAAAAATTAAAAGCTATAAGAGCAAAAAAAAATAAATTGTGCTCTAGGAGAGACTACTGCACAGACAAGGCAGGTAATAGGTAGTAAATTAGCAAGAGATAAATGAAAATTTAAAGAGATATGCAGTGAGATTTCATCATAGAACCCCCGAGACAAATCTTCAGATATTAACACATCAGAAAAACTCAGCACCCAGTGGTCAATCACCAAAGATAACGTAATGTATAATGGCAACTTAAAACTTATGCTCGGTTCTCTAAATTAAAATTATTGGGCAGAAACTACAAAGATAGCATAAGCCGACTCTATATCAAGAGCAATTAGTCTCTTTTCCAAAATCTATAAAAAAATAAAAACCAGGGCAGTGAAGTTTTTTTTTTAAGTTGTCCAAAATATGAAATAAGTAATGAACCTCCAGGATTCAAAACCAAAGATAGGGGTGCCCATGTGCCTATGCACAAAATGGCGACTAGGTAAGTCTTTAAAGAAACAATTTATGTCCTTTAAGACAAGATAAGTAGGTAAAATGATTAATCAATCTTTAGGGTAAAATTAAAAGATAATTTTAAAGTAAATAAAACAACTGAGCTCGATCTTCTATGATGAAACTCAAAAAAATAAAAAATTAAGAAAGAAGAATTTTAGTACTTGCCTGTGCAAAAGCCTGAACACTAGAGAGCCAGAAAAATTACCTTTCTGTCTTCCTGCTGAACAAAAATCCCCTCTACATATCCCTGCAACCTCACGTGGACTAATTAGAGATCACTATTTAGGTCACGCACTCATCACAAAAAAGTCTACACCTTGCTCGATTCGTTCGCGGGTAAAACATCCATTTTAATTATTAATTTATAAAACAAAAAGAATTAAACTTCAATCTTCGCACTAGATAGACGTTTCATTAAATTATAACAGGTTATGTATGTATAAACGTGACTCTAAAAGCCACTAAAGGGACGGATAGACTGTATAAATTTTAACAGTGCGGAAAAAAGAGACGAAAAATGCTAAACATGAATACAATACTTTTAATGTTAGAGAGAGACAGTCATGACCCGGACTAAAAATGAGATCACCCTGGTTGACCAGTGTCATCTTAATTAGAAAAAATAAAACCGGTACCGCCATATCTGCCGTAGCCAGGTTGCAGATACCCTAATTGAAATTCAATCCCGTCTCAACAGGTGGCGGTAGTATTACTGAATTTGAAATTTATATTTAACTTTAAGGATGGTAGGGTAAATGTGAGATTTACCGTAACAAGTTTCCCTTTAAAGAAAAATCCAACTTTTATTATAAAAAATCTTTACATTATAAAGGTAAGAAAACGAACAATACTAAACTAAAACAACTCATAGAATGAGTACCAAAAAATATTCCAAATATACTAATCTATCAAACTTTTTCAAAAACATTGATGATGTCTTTAAATGTGTAAAAGATTCTGTTTCCTTTAAGAATCAAATTGGGTTCCGGCAAAACACCAATAATCTGTTCCTCAGTAATATAACTCTTATCTGCGTCATCTAATTTAAAAAGTTGTGGATCCTCCTGTTTTTTGCTTACTATCTTTAAAAATGTCACTAAAACTTCTTCCTCGTCTAATTCACCTTGACAGACCCCAATATATTTGTAGTTCGTATGATCTTTTTTATTTTGATTGGACATGGAAACTAGTACACACGTTCCTGCTTTAATATTTTTTTTATTGACGGATTTAGGAAAGCATGAGGACCCCGCTGCATGCTCGCCATCACTAGCATAAATATTATCATATCTAATTTTAGTGTTAGGTAAATTTGGCATAGTCACGGAGGAATCACTGGAGGAAGAGCTAACATTAGATGATTTAGAAAATCTATTGTGGTCTGGGTACATAATCACTCCTAATTCATAATGACTACAAAACTTTTCGCAGCTGCAGGACATTCGTCGCAGCCAAACTTTAAATGTATCGACATAAGTTTTTACTTGTCTGATATTCATTGTACCAACAAATACCTTGGTTGGAGTGTTATTAATAATGTTTCTGATTTTCTCTATTTCATCAGATTTAATTCCAAATAATGTGACTCCAGGACAATTTTCTTTTAAAATTTTCAGTAAGTCTTTAAAATGGGCTTTATCTTTTCCTTCCGCGACTATTCTATCCGCTGTTCTTTTACAAACCCCTCCTATCCCGTCAGGTGCCCCTTTGCCGTGACCGGCTTTTTGATAATTCCATGTAATCTCATTCACACCAGGAATATATTTATTGACATGGTGAGCAATAAATGGAAACATTGTCTTATTCCGGTATTGCGCTGAGGGGCTATCGCTACAAAAAATGTAACTTTGAAATGCCTCTGTTCGAATATTGCATCAGGATGGGTTCAAGGTGAGCCCATATTGATGCAGGCCCATGTTCCAAGTTCTCCGAAAGGGTAGAAAAGCATTCTGATCCAGACTTTGTATACGTTACTACGGTATGCATGGAAATTTGCTGCCTGGAGCCACCAAAGCCACCTCATCTTCTCCAAGCGATTCTTTAAGTTTAGTAATATAAAGGTACTGGTGAGTTATTCGAGCTTTGTGTGCCATAAATAATATTAATTATTGTTCAAATTTTTTTTTGAACTCACCAAATTTTATCAGAATTGGCGTTTTGGCTATTTACTCATGTTTGGAACAACGCAATAGAACATCATGGAGAGTCCCGGGCGGTAGCACTGGACATTTCCAAGGCTTTTGACCGAGTATGGCATGAGGGGCTCCTAACTAAAGTGAGAGAATACGGAATGCCGGTTCAATTTTGTTCATGGCTGTCGAGCTTTCTTAAAGACCGTTCTCTGCGAGTGGCGATGGACGGATTTCTTTCAGACACATTTAACATCAACGCCGGAGTCCCTCAAGGTTCTATATTGTCGCCCACCCTTTTCTTACTCTACATTAACGATCTTTTGGAAAAAACTAAAAATCCTATATATAGCTTCGCTGATGACAGCACACTTGTTTCATCTTTTACTTTGGATGCTCGGACATCGGCTGCTAATGCACATCTCTATAGGCAGCAAGAGGTCTCACATCTCAACAAAGACCTGGAAGAAATTCTGTCTTGGGGTGACAGTAACCAAGTAGAATTTACGCTAAAAAGACCCAGGCGGCAGTTTTTTCTAAAAAAGTTAATGTTGAAGAACCGGATATAGTTATGGCGGGACACTCGATCCCCTTGGCTTCATCAATTCATTTATTGGGCGTTAATTTGGATAGTCATATGTCTTGGCATTGCCACGTTGCGGCTATTGCTAAGGCAGCCTCGCAGAAGCTTGGAGTACTTTTCCGAACAAAGAACCTCTATACACCCCAACAACTTTTGATGCTCTATAAAGCCCAAATTCGACCATCGCTGGAGTACTGTTCGCATATTTGGGGCTCTGCTCCTAAACATACCCTGAGATTGCTAGATTCCATTCAAAGAAGAGCCATTTGCTTGATCGGTGACCATAGTCTGACAAACAACCTGGAAAGCCTTGAACATCGAAGGCAGGTTGGCGACTTGGGTCTATTTTACAAATATTTTCATGGCAAGTGTTCAGCTGAGGTTGCCCGCTTGATACCACCCATAGCGGTGCATGGTAGAAATACACGACGAGCCACTGCAGCCCACCAGTACGTGGTTCAGCTTAGTGTCCCTCGAACGACACTGTTTCAAAATTCTTTCATCTGGAGAACGTCATCACTCTGGAACGACCTCCCTGGGATCGTGTTCGCCAACGACTGTAATCTTCAAAGATTCAAGACCAACGTGAATCGTTTCCTGCGCACACGCACCGCTCCCAGAGCGCCATAAAGAATTTATCCTGCAGTGCTGTGCCTTATCATAAAAAAAAAATTTAGTTGTATACTTGGTTGTTCTAGATTTCTTGTCAAAATAACTTTGCTTCAAATTTACCCACTTGAAATATTGCAAATTCTCATCCGGAAGACAGTCCTTGTAAAAGATAACAGTCCTCCTCTTGGACGTCACAGCAAATATCCTGTATGATTTGTAAAGGAGTTTTTGAAATAATTATTTTATTTGAGAACAAACAGTCAACCATTTGTTCCATATTTGCGTAGACTAAACATTTACAGGTTTCTTCTTCTTTCTTTTCTTTCTATCTGTGACGTCTAACGCATCTTCTATTTACCTCATTGGATTTTACTTTCCTCTTTACTTCTTTCTTACGTGTGGAAGTTTCTTTAACAACAGTATTCTTATTGACATCTTTCTTCTTGTTGGAACTACTACGCTTTGAGTATTCTTTCCACTCTTTTCTCTTTCTCCGCTGACCCCTTGGAGTCATGTCCTTGATACTTACTCTAATTTTTTGCTCTTATTGTCGCTGATATTTTTCTTTTTCTTTTCTTTGATGTTCTGCCCATTTGATTGGATCGTCCCTTATTGTTCGTCGCCTTTCTTTCTCTAGATTTCTCTTCCTTTGCTTCTGGTCTTCAGTTAATGGTTTTGCCATATTACCTGGTTAAAAAATGTAGACTATGAGCTATAATGTAGGCTAAAAATGCATGCTAAAGCCAAACTGCCAGTTCCGTGCTTATCTCGTCAGTTCCCTGTTATTATTTTGGCATGGAACTGACTGCACGGAACTGTCATTTTTTAAGAATAATTTCCATAACTTTAAAACGCAAATCAATTTTTAAAATAAAATAACAAGATTAAAAAGTATTCCGATTTTTTAACCATTACCTTTTAAAAATATTCCGGTTGCCACAGTATATATATAAAAAAACGTTGGCACGGAACTGTCAGAATAATAGGTTACAGACTACGAAATTGTATTTTCGATCGTATTTCCGCGAAAATTAAGCAATAAGTACCGTTCTCTTCCGCTTTCCATTGGAAACTGAAGCAAGGTCAACATATTAACCCAATAAAGCCTGAGTAACTTTTTTTCTAGGAATTACCTCAATTTTACTATATGAACTTATTTTCATATACAATGCATAAAAAAAATTATTTTAGATAGTTTTTTATGTTTTGATGTATATTTTTTGCGTATGATAAAACATACGTTAGGCATATAAGTTATTATTTCCGGCGTAAATAAATATCACATCTGAATTTGAACATTTTATTACATTATATAAAACTTATCAAAGTCAAAAAAAATAAGTGACAAGTTTCAAACAGTTAAACGGGAGGGGTATGATATATGCGAAAACAATTGTCAGGATGTAATCCAATATTACATTTAACACAAGTAAATTTAGTACATTTTCCGCAGTATGCGCAACGTCTTTGTGTTGATTGTTTGTCGATGAGATGGTCAATCCTATCATATCGAATTTCCTTTAAAACATTTCTGCTGCATTTTATCACTGCATCACCTAACTCCTCTGAAACAGAGTTTAGTTAGAGTTAAAGGTTGTATTTTATAGGTTCGATTGTTTAGATCCATTTTTTTTGTTGTCGTTAAAATGTAGGTATCGATGAATAGTCTCAAATCGGTCTCGGGACATGCTATTACTTATGAGTGGATTTTTTTTTTCTTCTTTTGGCCTTGAGCGTTGCTCATATGTATCGGGTTTTGTTTCCCAATAGCATCTTCTATATGGCACTCTTGTATATCCTGAGAGCAAAAGAATTCCAAAATAAACATACATTTCCTCTGTAGAAACAGAAAAAATATGATTACCCTTAAATATTGCATACTTTTTGGTTTCATCACATACAAATTGCATGAACTCGTCGGGAAAAAATAGTTTGAATAAGTCTATAGGATTTAACATTTTGTCCCGAATTTTTTTTACGATTGTGGGCTCAGCAGTTTTTTCAACATTGGTTCTTACTTCCCTAACTGTCAATTATTTTTCTGTCCAGGTCATTTTCTTTTTGATACTTTGATCTTTACCAAAACTATTTTTAAAATATTTTTACTTATTTTAAATCTCTTCGCTAGCGGAATATTATCCTCTTCATCGCTGGTGTCCTCATTTTGCACAACATTTTGAGTTTTGCACGTTTCTTGTTCAATGATTTTTTCGCTCGATGCAAGGACTACATTTTCGGTTTCACCAACTTTGTTAACAGCCAACACTTCCATTGGTTGCTTTAAAACTCCTTTTCCTATAGAACGAATACCGTAGATTTGCTCGTCATCACTTGGTGCATCATCTACGTCGCTGTCTTGACCATCTAGTGGTGGAAGTAAAACCATGTCCATATGACTACAGCCTTTTATTGGGGCATATTCTTCATCATCGGACTCGATCTGCTCCAAATAGTTTAAAAGTTCTTCCGCATCCCGTTGATTTGACGGATCATACAATTTCTTCCTGAAAAGAAAAATATGCAACCACATATACCTTATACCTGTAAATGCCTATGGTATGATAAAACATACGTGAGATAATTTTGGCTGTAGATTCCTTTATTATATAAAAATATACCTAATATCTATTTTGTACCTTTTATAGATATGTATAAAGCAAATAAACATATTAAAAATTAGTACAACTAATAGAATTTAAAAATTATAACACATAACCTCACCTCGAACTCATTTTTTTGCTAGTTCAAAAAAGGCCTTTTCTGAAACAGCTAAAATCACACTTCTTTTTACAAAAATCTGCTGACAAAATTTTTTTTTACACCTTTAGTACACTTTATTTGCAAACACTACTAAAATAAACTTAATATTTTGCTGCCGCTCGCAACCATCTGTCATTTTAAGTATACATAACCTATGTATGATATATCATACAGTAGTCTTTATTGGGTTAACCCATTTATCACGACTCACCGCCACGCGGTATTCGAGTTGCAACCGTTTTTGTTACTATGCGCGGAAATGGACGCCAATTCATGGACAGGGATTAAGGGTAAATTAATTGCAGAAAAATGTTTATTAACAAAATATATTATTTCCAATAGAAAAATATCTTATTTTGTAACCTATTTATAAAATAAATATTAAATATATTTCGATTTAAGGTTTATCTGGATGTCTTAAAGTATAGAGGTTTAGCGTGGGACATGGCAGGGAACTGACATTTAGGAGTATTTTTATAAAAAAAAATATTGGCAATCAAAATTAAAACCTCAGATTATACGGCAGATTAGGTCAGATCAATATTGTTATGTTAGTATATTATTTATGCCATGAAATGCCCTTGTTTCTTCAGAATAAGGTGAAACAGGTAATTAAACACTTTTCGTATATTTACCCTAATCAAAACATAAATAATCCAAATTGTCAATAGTTGTCAAAGTTTTGGCTTACTTTGAGTAATTTTTGTGTTTACAAAATGCATTTTACGAATGATGAAGCTGTTGATATGCTTGCGGTTTATTTTAAATGTCTTCAGAATGCCGCAGTAGCTAAAAGAGTTTACGCCGCTCGATATCCAAATCGACGTCCTTGCGATGTGAGAGCTTTTCCCCGATTAGTGGCGAGTTTACGAGCCAGTGATTTTTTTCGGCCCAAGATTCAACGGCAAAGAATTGGAAGAACACAAGAAAATATTAACTACGTTACTGGGGTATATTGAAGGAAATCCTCATGTTGGCACAAGAGCATTATCCCTTGAGTTGAACATATTACGAACAACGGTTCAAAATATTTTAAAGGACCATAGGTAATTTCTAATGGCCATCAAAGTTAAGTATTCGTTTAAACTTTTTTTAATTACTTTTAGAATGCACCCATATCATGTCGTTTTGCATCAGGCGCAGGCCTTGAAAGGGAAAGATTTTGATCGGAGGTTGGACTATTGCCATTGGATGTTAGGTATGATACGCCAAAATAGAGAATTTTTATTTCAAATTCCTTGGACCGATCAAGCTACCTTTAGTAGTGACGGGAGAGTCAATCTATTGGTCTGCAGAAAATCCGCATTGGTTGCGTGAAGTTCAGCACCAAGGACGTTGGAGTTTAAATGTGTGGTGTGGCATACTGGAAGGCAGAATTATTGGGCCATATTTTTTCGAGCAATCCCTAAATGGCAATGTCTTTCTTGACTTTTTGGCCATTCAATTATCGTTGTTGTTGGAAGATGTGCCTTTGGAAACAAGGCAAAACTTGTTTTTGCAGTTGGATGGTTGCGCAGCACATTTTGCCGTTAATGTGCGAGAGCATATTAATGCAGTATTTCAACAGCGGTGGATTGGAAGAGGAAGTCTGTTTCCATGGCCTCCGCGATCACCAGACCTAATTTGCCTGGATTTTTATTTATGGGGGCGGTTAAAGAACATCGTGTTTCAGACTCTACCTACGACCAGAGAAGATTTGAAAAACCGGATTCGTAATGCAATACGTAACATACCAAGAGCCGAAATTGAAAGTGCAGTTTTGTCTACCCATGAGAGGCTTTAGCAATGCATAGAACGTGATGGTCAGCATTTCGAGCATTTGCGGGGGCATTAAAAATCTTCCTTTTATAAATCGGTCCTTTTTAGGGCCACAACTTATACAGTGCGTCCATAAAGTCTTGCACAAATTCATTTAAAATTCAGGTATTTACTTTTAAAAAACGCTCGGACACGTCAATTAGTACTTTTGTTTGCGCATTTTTTAACGTAAAATGTTTTTATACAGGGTGTCGCACGTATGAGGTATGAGGTCATCAATAAATGTGTTTAAAATAAATTTTCAAACGTCAATATTTCGGAAACCGTGATTTCCAGAGGTGTTAAGTGTTCATCATAGAATTCAAAATTGATATAATATACAGGGTGTTCCATTAAAAAAAATCCTTGATGACCTCATACCTCATACGTGCGACACCCTGTATAAAAACATTTTACGTTAAAAAATGCGCAAACAAAAGTACTAATTGACGTGTCCGAGCGTTTTTAAAAAAAGTAAGCCCCTGAATTTTAAATGAATTTGTGCAAGACTTTATGGACGCAGTGTATAATAGAAAGAATTCCAGAAAAATATAGTTACAATAAAATGAAAATTTAAGGGATTTTCGTATAACATTTTCTATTGCCGATATTTTGGGTTAGGAACAAGATATCGAGATGCGGTTTTGGCGAGCTAGTTTAGGCATCATTTAGCTATTTTTTCATAAAAAAAAATCATACCAATGTATTTTATTTTGTTGAGAAAATTAACCATTTCTGTTGGAGTATCGAGAAAAACCCTCTAGCGGCGATATGTGAAACTTACAAAACTTCAAATATAATGATGTTTGTAGCCCAAGGATAGCTCCTCTTAACGAGCCCAAGTTTCTTCAAATCGGCTTAGCCGTTTCGAAGATACAGGATGTTGTTTACGGAAACGTTTGAATACCCCCCACCACTTTATTTTTAGAGATACTGCAAAAAGTGTCAAACAAAAAAGGTTCAGATAATCCTCTACTTTAAAGATCAGGATTTTTTTTATTAGGTTAATATAGCGGAATTTACAGAAATATCACTTTTTTAGATTCAAGATTGCAGTTACGCCCCCTAGCGGCCATTTTAGAAACTTGAAAATATTTTCCAGGTTTTTCTCTTGGCCGCTTTAGTACCAATTTTTTTTTGCCGCAAGCCTCTACGATGGATAGTTTCCCAGATACAGTACCTCGCATTCTTAGTTGGCCACCCTGTACACTACTGTACAGAATGTGGTCAATAAAAAGTAATATAATCTAATCTAATCACGTCGTGCAATATGAGCTTCGTAAACTTCATCTGTTACCAATTTGTTTTTGTGTTTCTCGCATACTTCACACAAATCTTTTTTAGAGTGGGAAAAGTCAGATTAAATTCTTTGCAAAATGTGCGACGGTAGGTAATTTGGGAAACGTATTTTTCATTATTTTCTTTGCATTTTTTGACGTATAAGTCATACATTTCCGATATTGATAAGTTTGGCTCTAGATACTGACGCTTCGTGGATTTCCTGCAATAATAAGAATCCATTGTCGGAAACACCCTCACTATTTTAATCATATCTTTTGCAGCCGACACGAAACCTAAATTAAATCAGCTCTTTTTACACTAAAATAAATTTTAAATTATTTGTCCGAAGTTCCAAAAAAGATATTTCTATTTCATTCTGAGACCTGTCTAAAAGATGCCAGACTGACTGTGCGGAAGAAATTATTCTGTTATTAAAATTGATATTTTTTTCCCGTGTAGAACTGAAATAAAACTTTGCAAGTGAATAAAGTAATTTATACTTATTATTTTTCTTCATTTAAAAAAAATTGTTTTGTTTTGTGAATTTGAAAATGAAAATGTGTTGTTCTGTTTTAAGATATACATTTTATTTAACTTAAATACTTTTCAGAATTCTTTTAGTTCGGATACTAATTCGGTTAAAAATGTTTTAACAGTAAGTCTCATTTTATTTAAACTTATAGACTTCGTCTTTCTGTCTTATTATTTTAATAATTTAAGATATTCACAAAATTTACTTTATTTTTGAAAACGATTATTTACTTTCAAAAATTCTTTACTTTTCAGCCCCTTAAAATAAAATTTTTTCCGCAAGTCTCAATAAAAATTATTTTAGAAAAATTTGTTTTTTTTTAATTTATTTATTTTCATAAATCTTAATTTACTTTAAAAATATTTATTTTTTCAGAGGTTTTGTATTTAAAGGAAATTATTTAAAAAATTTTGTTTTTAAAATTTATTTATTTTCAAAATTTTAATTTGTTTTTGTTTCAAATAATATTTTCTTCACAAAAGTTTTCATTTAGTTTAAAAAAAGTTATTTTATTCATTTTTGTGGAAAAGCTATTCACTTTTACAACGTTAATTTTTTTTTTCCAAAAGTTTTTATTTCGTTTTTATTTAAAAAAATATATTTAAGAAAACCTTGCCTTTCAAAAATTATTCATTTTCAAAATCTTACAAATTATGTCTAGAAAATTAGACCGTAATTAAATGTCGGTGCAGTTTAATTCTACATAAAAACAGGTGTACCTATTTAAATAAGACACGAAAGAACTGCTTTCAAAAAATAAATGAAAATCAAAATCGACATGTTAGCCACAGAAATTTCTGTTAACCCTAAGAACTATTTTCCTAAAACTAAACGTAAACCCAAAGACATTAGTTCTAATGTCTTTGCGTAAACCTAAGAATTATTTTTCTAAATCTAAAAGATAACATACATAGAAAGGATACATTTTCCTTAGCAGAGAAGGTATTTGGTTTAAAGTAATCAAAACACTGATTGTCATTTTTAGGAATTAATTTTTGTTCTTTTACCTTAGTTGGGTGTTGCGAATCTTCTTTGATTAATGTAGGCTGGTCTGCCTGGTCGGGGGAGCTTGGAGTTGTACAGCTTGCCTGCTTATTTTAGCTCAGCCTGAAGTGGTTCGTCATTGGCCGCGGCAAGGGGCTGTGGACAAGGTGAACCTGGTGGGCCGGAGGCTTCTTGTTGGGACTAGTTTAGTGAGGTGCTTGATTCCAGAATGTCATGGGCGATTGGAATCAAGGTTGGGGGAATGCTCAGCCCAAGCTGAATAATGTCTCGGTATTCCTGGAGCGGGTCTTCCTAAAATTCAGTTTTTAGGCTGTGAGTTAGGCAATAAGGTCCGTCGCAACTGCTTGTTCCAGGAAGTGGTTCTGTAGCTGGAGCCGGAGGTGTTATAGCGGGAACGGGTTGTGGTCGAGTTTGCCGCAAGAGACAAGGACAGTTGGGCGATATGGAGGGCCAAGGGTTAGAACCCCAAATATTTCCTGGTTGGGTAACATCGCCAAATCCTGGTGGTATGCAAAATGTACATTCACATCGCCGCAAGTCGTATGGCGAATATATGGACGTTGCCCAGCGTGCTATGAAGTCTAAATATTCGATATGAATTACCTCGCGCCATAAGCAATTTGGGCACGCATTGGCCAACTGTACGGCTGGCCTGGGTCATCCCCCAGGACCCGCTGGAGATCCCATATATGATATATCGCCATTTGGTAGAGGTAATTAGGCCGAGGTTTGTCCGTCAACATTCGGACATACGCGAAAAACGTGCACAGCCACGATATTTCCGATACTGCTATTCTTTCTTCGTTTTTTATAAAGTAAATTATCTGGACTATAGTAAAATGTGTGGTCGTCTAAGGGAAGATTGCTCTTAAGTCTCTGAATATCAGAATCTTGTTCTTGTAACCTTTTTAGTTCTTCTCTGCTCCAGATTGCACTTATAATTGGTTTTATTTCGGTTTGGGTATTATTTGTTCTCTCAATTACTGTCACCACTTGAGGGTTACCTTGTCCCTCTGTTCTTAACCGAGTTAGTGCGTCTGCGTTTTGTACTCCAGGCTTGTATTTTATTGTAAAACTATATTCCAGCAAAAACATAGCCCATCTAGCTAAACGTGAACTGGGATCCTTTATAGTTAGTAAAAATTTATGTGGTCTATGATCAGTTTCTATGGTGAAGTAGGCACCGGTTAAACACACTTCATATGTTTTCACAGCATAGACAACTGCTAGACATTCACGTTCTATAGCACTGTATCGCCTTTCGGTTTCATTAAAGTCAAAGTCAAAGTATTTATTGGTGCTATCGCAAGGATGCTTACACAAGTCAAACATACACTAGATGAAGATAATTAAACAGCGCTATTACTTAAGGTAAGCGCTCACTGACCCGCGCAGAACGAGCCGCACGCATCGCATGAATCGCATTTTTTTTCTAAGATGCGTTCACTCACCGGTACCGCACTACAAGAATTTTAGAATTTTATCAGTGCGATTTTGGGTGTTCGTCACGAGCAGTTTAGTGTTTTTGCGCAAAATGAGTGACAGTGAAGAAGAATTAATAGTTGTCAGCTGCTTGTTAGCAGAAGAGGAAAAAGTAAAAAAAAGGAAAGTATAGGTACACAATATATGCAAAAAACGAATAATCTTTGGTGAATTTAACGCATTATTTCCCGATCTGCTCGAGGTCGACGTGAAGTTCTTTCAGTATTTTAGAATGAGCCATGAGAAGTTTGTAGCTCTTCTTGATATACTGCAACCTCAATTATTCAGAAATAACACAACATTCAGAAGGGCTGTTGAAGCTAAAGAACGACTCGCAGTGACTTTACGGTAAGTTTTTTAATAAAGAATAAATGGCAAAGACATTAGGATTAACATTTATTGGTCACCTCCATAACCCGTGTGATAATCTAAATTATAGTAATTGGGTTGATAAGGATCCTCCTGAGAAATGGGTCGACCTTGAGGGTTGAAGGAAACAGCTGATGCAGATGACACTGAATTAAGACCCTGCGGGGAGACAACAGGCAGCGAGCTTCGTGTTCCGCCTGCATTTGCTTCGCATGGGAGCATCCTCAACTCTACAGCATTTACCATTTGAAACAGTTTGGATTTAATGTCAATTTGATCCCTTAGCGGAAATTGTTTTACCGTTTCAGCCATGGATAGGAAAAACTTTGTTAAGGCGTCATCACTTTTAGTGGTATTATTTAGAGATTGGCTTTTTCTTGCTTTTAGATAATCTTATAGGACAGCAGCTGCAGATGCAGGCTGCACACTGGATTTACGTTTTTTGCGTTCTGTAAAAGGAGTTGAAGTTGCAGAACGAGTGGACGATGATGCAGAACCCCCAGGAGGAGGCGATATGTCTCTGTGCTTACTGGTTGGATGTAATCCTGGTCAGCGTGCTCACTTTCGTCTTCTTCACTACTGCCTGGAATGCCTGGTGATGTCTGGCTCGAAGGGTTAGGAATATTTGAGTGCCTGCTATCTTCGTCAAACAGATATGGTACCAAAAATGTCAACTATTGATCAAACTTTGGCGTTTTTATTTTCTTTGAGGCTTGACCACTTTTGGTTTTACGCAAGTTTAGAGCTTTGCGCTGATTTTCACGTATTCGTGCCCATCGTTCGCGACATGTTTTATCTGAAACGCAACACATTTTTTAGCAACAATTTTTTCCATTCACTATCTGCAGGAAATAAAGTAAAATATACGTCCAGACCCGGAGAAAATTGATTTATGAAATGTTTGAACTGATTTGGGATGTTGTGAATGATCTTTATAAAATAACAAAGTTTAGAGAGCACTTAAAAAAAATTAAATCAATTAAAACATTATACATTATTAATTTTCTCCACCCCTATAACTTATTTGGCATGGAATAATCGTATTCTAATTCAGATTAATTTATTTTAGTTATTTAGCAACTGGAAACTTTTTTAGATCCCTGGCATTCAATTACCGTCTTGGTGAAAGCACTATAAGAGACATTATCTATTCAACTTGTGAAGCCATTTGGACCAAATTACAACCCATAGTCATGCCAGAACCTGATGAAGATATGTGGAATCGAATAGAGAGCGAATTTTACAGAAAATGGAACTTTCCAAACTTACTGGGTGCTATGGACGGTAAGCACGTGGTAATTCAAGCCCCTCCTCACACTGGATCACAATTTTTTGCTACAAAAAAACGTTCAGCATTGTTATGCTGTGCTTAGTTGATGCAAATTATAAATTTATAGCAGTAGATGTCGGGGCATGTGGGAGAAATTCAGATGGTAGTATTTTTAAACATTCAAATTTCGGAAAAAGATTGCTTGGGAATGAATTTGGATTTCCACCAAACAAAGCGCTACCTGGAAGTAATCATGTTCTACCGTACGTAATCATCGGCGATGAAGCATTTCCATTGTGTACAAATCTGATGAGACCGTATTCACGAGAGGCAGCCCAAGGTGATGAAGAAAAGAAGGTTTTCAATTACAGACTTAGCCGAGGGCGAAATGTTTCCGAAAATGCATTCGGAATCTTAGTAAGACAATTTCGACTTTTTGAACACAAACTGTGCTTATCTCACGAACATGTTAATTTGGTCGTTCTTGCTGCTTGCTGTCTGCATAATTATTTAAGGGACGATAGTTGCCACTGGACTGAAAGTGACTTAAACGTTAACGTTTCCGATATTGACGGTTTGCAACATATCAACGGAATCGGTGGAAATGCAAGCAAGGGTTAGAGAAGAATTTAATTCTCCTGCAGGCTCTGTACCGTGGCAGTTGCAGAAAGTCCGTATTGGAAAACAACATGTTTAATGTAAACTATTTTTTGAATGCTTGGAAATAAAGATTATGTACTCACCTGGCAATTTCATTATGTTTCCTATCTCCTCCCATATATTATCCCTTCGCTGTTGATTGGAATACTGAGAATGTTTAAGGTTGAAGAGTTCTTCGTAATTCTGCACTAATGTAATTAATACCTCGTCATCCATATTGCCTTCGCGATGGCAAAATATACTGCGCGGAGAAGCGAGCACTACAAAATTCGACTAGTACGCCCACTACGATTCGGCCACCTGCGCTCACTACCCGGAATTTCATCATACGTCATCAATCCGCATCGAACGCGCCGAAGAAATATTCTTTTTATTAATCCCGGCCGCATTTACGGCAATACGAATCGTGCGGCTCGACACAGTGAGTGCACTTTCATCTAAACCAATGCAAATAATGTTTTTATGCGATTCGTGCGGTGCGTGCGGCTCGTTCTGCGTGGGTCAGTGAGCGCTTACCTTTATACCTATCCATACAACAATAAAACAGAAACACTAATTATACTAAAGCTGACATATGCGACAATGCACAGATCGATACAAAGGAGCATTGGAAATTTTAAAACTTTTTAATATCTGTCTCTAAGGGTATAACAGATTCTTATACTAACCACGACAATTAAAATTCAATACTGTTGCAATTAAAAGCATAATATTCATTAACCGAGTAGAATGCATTTGTACTAAGAAAACGTTTTATTTGATTGGTTGGGCGGGAATTGTAGGACATCACATTATTGGACCATTTTTTATGGAAGGCAACCTTACAGCAGTAAGCTATTTGGACTTACTACAAAAATCGAATTGAACCCGCACTAGAGAAAGTTGTACGCGAAAATCAGGAGATCTGGTATCAAATGGATGGTTGTCCTGCCCATAATTCTCTCATGGTTAGGGAATACTTGCAAAATATTTTTAACGGAAATATATTGAACTCTTGATGGTAGCTCCCTCACATGGATCGGAAGCTTATTAAACATTTTTGGTACATGATAGTTAAGAGTGAATCTAGATATAGCAATTCTATGAAAATCCAGGAAGACATTGTTTTGATTTCTGGTATTATAAGAATGGGTGTCACCAACTCTCGGGTATTCGTCAAGGTTTTGCTTAATGAACCTAAGGCACTGAAAAATATATAAAGACGGCATACCTGAGGCACTAAAAATATATAAGGACGGCATTATGTTTACCTCCCTGAATGCCCCTCTGCAATCCGCTCTATAGTTAATGCCCATTATCACTCTCACGGCTCTACGCTGCAGGCCAAATATTCGATCGACTCCCGCGGCGTGTCCCCAAGCCAGAAGACCATAGGATATATTCGCCTGGATGAGAGCGTAATACATCAGTACCAGCACATCCCTGGTGACATTTCGCACGAGGCTGCACAACACGAAAAATTGGTGGAGAGTTTATTCGCTAGAGAGTCAACATGTGGCTGCCACGAGAGCTGATCCAGCCGGATACCGAGAAACCGCAGAGAGGATGGATTCTGAGTCCCCACGGTAGTGCTGAGACTAAAGAGGAACCTCTCGGTCTTGGCGACGTTCAGACTCAGGCCGTTTGCGCGAAACCAATCGGTAACGGTAGACTGCGAGTCGTTGAGACAGCCAGAGGTATTAAGTACATCCCTACCCGCACGAAACACAGTCGTGTCATCAGCAAACAGTATGAAGTTAGCCGAAGGATCACTAACTGTTAGATCATTCCTATATATGATGAACAGTAGTGGTCCCAGGACCGATCCTTGCGGCACTTCACAGGTTACCGCCCTCAACTCACATCGCTGTTTATTGTAATCGACCAATTGGAACCGGTCATTAATGTAGGAGGCCAATAGTTCAAGCGCTGTTGTTGAGAGGTTATAATATTTTAGCTTATCCAGAAGTATCGCTGGCGACACACAGTCGAATGCCCTTGTCAGGTCACAGAATAGGACTGCAGTATGGTCCCCCACATCAAAAGCACTTGTTATTTTAGAGATTAAGCTATTAATTGCTGTACCAGTAGACATACCATTCCGAAAACCAAATTGGCTTTTATTAAATAGATTGTTGACCTCAAAGTGATCAGCTATTCTTGTTTTGATGGCCTTCTCAAAAATTTTTGAGAGGAGGGGGAGTATGGAAATAGGTCGATAATTTGATACTTCCGTTCGATTTCCCTTCTTGAATAGGGGGACAACACGCGATATTTTAAAGTAGAGGGAAATGTTCCGGATCTTAAACACTGATTCATTAATTTAGTAAGAGGGTACACCATTATATTTACAATTCATTTGATAATTTTAGTATTGATACCGTAGTAATCCTTGCTTTGCTTATTTTTTAAATTAATAATGATGTCTCTGGTTTCATGAAATGACACGTCACGAAAGTTGAGCACAGGAACATTGTCAATTTCTAACTTTTTTAAATAATAATCGCTATTGTTATTGGAGACTGGCAGTTCATCAGCCAAGTTTCGTGCAATGTTAACAAATAAATCGTTGAACTGATCCGAACCTAGCCCAGCCTCAGCGAATTGACGCGATTTTCCGGCACGGTATTTATTAATAATCTGCCCTGAAGCTTTAGAGGGATTACCAGAATGTTTTATGAAAGAATCATTTGTTCTAATTTTTGCTTTATCGATTTCGGCACTATATTTATTTTGGAAGATTCTTATACTGTTCTTAAGAATGGGCGAATTAGTTCGCTCAAACACTTCTCGCATTAAAGCAAGTGTATCTCTTTTAGAGCGTAACGAATTGTTAAACCAGTTTATATTATAGTTTAGATTATTTGGTTTACGCATTAGTCGCTCAGGGAAATGCCAACGCCATAGGGCCAGTCAAGAGACTCAAGAATAAATTAGTTTTTACTTCCAAATCCTCGTCAGAGTCCAAGAAATCCCAGCTAATATCGCTGACGAGGCTGTGAAGCACAATAAGGCCTTCCGAGGTAATTGGGCGGTGTATGACCGGAGCCATACTTGTAGTCTCATCACCTATATGAAAATATATGGTAACACCGTAATGATCAGATATACCCCAGTCAAAAACAGCAGTAGAGCAATCTGCCTCGGAGAGATTAGTTATAATATTATCCAGACACGCAGCCGCTCTCGTGTTATCCTTTACAGTACAGCGTAGGCAGTAAGATGACAATAAATCAACAAAATCAGATGTTCTCTTATCAGTTGTATTAAATTTTAAATTAAAATCTCCCTTGATGATAATGGTAGTTTTACTTAGGCAAAATAATTTATTTAGAATAACGTTAAAAACCTCCATAAAAACCGCAATGCTGCCCACAGGTGACCTGTAAATGGAGATAACAAGAATATTGAGCTTATCAGAGACGATACTACATAACTCACAATCCACTTCAACAGTGTGTTGTTGAATATCCATACATATCGTAAGGGCGGAGGCATATTTGTCTTTAACAAATACTGCTACACCTCCATGAGAAATATCTGATCTACAGTAGTAGGCAGCCAGAGTATAACCTTCATAATGACAACCCACTATCTGACTCTCCGACAGCCAATGTTCACTAAAGGAAATTATGTCACTATCGTCAAATTGCGCTTCAATTTCATTGATTTTATTTCTAATGCTCTGGACATTGAGATGGCTTACCTTAAAGTTAAAATCATTTATTTGATTCTGCTGCGGAGTGTCTAGTACAGTATTTACCAATCTGTTTGAGCCGCTTGATCCATCTCCATGGATAAAAACGAGCTAACACTACCATCAGTAGTAACATTACCTGAATTGCTCTCTAAATCATTTGAATGCATTGCTGGATCCTCACATTCGGAATTGACATTTATTTTTGCATCATTTGATTCACTAGTAGTTCTATAGAGATTAGTAGCATTATTTATCGTACACTGACTGTGTCAGTTTTAATAAAGATTAAGTTTGAAGTGTGGTTAGATTTCATAGCAAGAAGTGTTGCGATTTTATTACATATATCTCTCTGATTGCATTTAACGCCAAAGTTGGTGAGTTCTTTCAAAGTTGCAGTATTTCTAGTAAAGGAAAAATCTATGAATGAATCAATATAAGTAACTCCCATTGTAAACTCACCGACAAAAAATAGCGGCACCTAATTTTTTTTAATAATTTCAATACGGCATAACTTTTATTTTTGACTTTATTGCAATGATTTTTCGCTGGGCGATAGATCTATTCATTAAAATTACGCTGCAGTTTGTTCTGATGTAATTTTGGTTGTTTAAATGTTTATATATCAGGGTAAGTCAAAATGATGTTTTTAGTCGGAAGTTTAAAACGTCCTGTGAAAAAAAAACACGCCAGAGAGCCTTGTTTAAACATGATTTGCGATAAAGCTGGATGTATTCCTAGCATTTTGTTTTTTGAATCATCTGGTTATCTTGTTTCTTGTACGAGCTACGCATTTTTAATTGAAAAGCTGCATTTAAAAAACATTTTCTGCTTCAAACATTAAAAGTTGTCATTGGAGCACTTAAAATTAAAATAAAATATTAATAACGGGTGTGTCCACCTCTAGCCGCAATGACAGCTTGCATTCTTCGTGGCATGGAATCAATTAGGGTGATTATTTTTTCTTGAGGAATAGCTTCATATTCTTCATTTAATGCTAACCTGAGCTCTGGTAAAGTTGTAGGTTTGTTGGGACGGTGACGAACGCGTCTTTTTAATTCATCCCAAAGATGCTCAATTGGGTTGAGATCTGGGCTACAGGGTGGCCATTCTAACCTTCGAATTCCAACTTCATCCAAAAACTCATTTACTACATGCGCAACATGTCTGGCGTTATCTTGCATGAGTATAAAATCTGCTCCAATGAAAGCGGCAAATGGAATAACAGCTTCCTGTAGTATCTCTTCAATATATCTGTGGGCATTTAGAGCTCCATTTTCCACAAATACTGTTTGTACGTCCTTCTCTAGAAATTTTTGCCCAAATCATCACAGATCCGCCATAGAACGAAAGTCGCTCCGATATTGTACAGTCAGCAAACCGTTCATTACATCTCCGGTAAACCCGCTCACGCCCATCTGGCGATCGAAGACAAACTCTTGATTCGTCCGTGAACAATACGTTTCGCCATTCTTCTTCTGTCCAAATAACATGCTGCATCTAAGTCGATTCTGACGATGGTGAGGAAGCAATCGAGGCGCTACAGCAGGTCTGCGGGAATTAAGCCCAGCTTCCTTTAACCGTCTTCTTATGGTTACTTCATTAACGTTCTTTCCACGTACCTGCTGTAGGTCATGTTTTAGTGAAGTGGCGGTAGCTCTTTGATCCCTTAATAATTTTAGCAATATAAAACGGTTGTCAGCTAATGTGGTTGATTTTTTTCTTCCAGACCCTGGCCTTCTGGTATGATTTCCCGTCTCGAGATACCTATTCCAAGCATCTTGTACCGTAGATCGCGCAATTCGTAAAGTACGGGCAACATAATTATTTCGACCATATTTTATTAAAGCGATGATTTTACCCACGTCTGCAGTGGTTAACACCATTTTAATCACGATTTTAATATTGACAATGTCACTGACAAAATTATCTAATAAAGTAACCACTAGCTAACTTGAATATTTTACGCTGATGAAACTTGCAGTATTTCTAGTAAAAGAAAAATCTATGAATGAATCAATATAGGTATCTCTCATTGTATATAATGTAAGAACATTTTCGAGAAAACATATTGTTGGACCCGTTTATAGATCTAACTTACTACCGTAAAATATGAACAAACAAATTTCAATGTAAGGAACTCTTCTATTAACCCTTCAGAAAGCTTTATTATAAAATAAAACGTTGACAGATATATAATTCAGTCATTCGTTCCTTCCCTCATTTGCCTTATATTTATCCTGAAAACAAAAAAAAAACAGTCCAAAGTCGCAGCCTCGTCAAATTTCCTAATGTTTATTATATATAAACTTAAAGGTTACATGTTCCGTTACATGTGTTTCTTTTCTTTTTGATTATTTGTTCTGTCTGTTTGGCCTGATAATGCTGATGTAAAAAGCCGAAAACCTAACTTTTAAGCACAGAAAATATAGCTATATTTCTGTGCTTTAAAGTTAATATAGTAAGCCTAAGGAAATTTGATGAGACTGCAACTTAGTGTTGTTCTTTTTTTGGTTCATATAATAATGTTTCTTTAAAAATGGACTACCTGTTGAACCTGATTTCTAAAAGTTTCAAAATAGATATACCTACTTAACTTAGCTTAACAAGGCTTATTTTCTCAAATGATTATTTGCCCTTATGCCCACTTCGACTATAAAGTTTGTAAAGTCTGTTAAATTGGTTCCGCCATTTTTTCTTAAGTTTCCTGCCTAAAATATAAAAGGTATAAGTAAATGGAAGATAATGGTAGGTATGCATTAAGTGAAATCTTTGCCCAAGCATTTCGTTAGCATATTTTACATAAGTATTTACTTACCAGTATTTTAAATATTTGGTCATTTGCCAGTTCTCTCTAATAATTATTGTTCATTTTCTCTTCTTCATTTATTGGCAACAAGCTAAATAAGTCTAAAGTTGCATCGTCTAGCTGATTCTCCAAAACTTTGGCGTTTTCTTTTAACTGGTTTTTAATGTTTATACTTCCTTATATATTATACATACTGATAATCTTACACCTATTAAAATCAAAGAGGATAGATTCAAATCAAGTTTAATAACCACACAAAACCAGTTAGATTCACCTAACCTTATACACGGCATACACATATATTCGGCTTTCTACAAGATTTAGGCATTTTAACAAACAAAAATATGAATATCAGGTACTTATCTGTTATCAATCATTTCCATCCACAGGTGTATTGTGTATTATAACTAAATAAAACACGAACTTTGGGAATAAAGTATAAAACATTAAAACTATGTGATTAAAACCACATACGCGTGGGTTCGAGCAAAGAAATCGGGGCTGCACGAAAATTACGAATAGCAATAAATTTAGGCGTTATCTCTGTTTCACCTGCCGCAACCGACAAAGAGCAGAACACTTTATAACTGGTCGGGCACGTCGCACTTTTCCGCCAATCAAAATGTTCGGCTGAAGACGTTCATAGGGTGGCGGGAAATTCAAAATTAATATTTTAATTCAACCATAAAATAAAAGGGCAGTTCTGTATGAAGAATTCTTTAAATAAACCGGATTTTAATTACGATGCTTGTTAATACTATAGAATTTTGTAAATTCTAAATTTGATTGGGATTACTGTCACATTACTGTGTCCCGTAACGTCACACAGGTTATGTAAATGGTATATCAAACATTTAGCGGAAACACCAGTAGTGACTTAAGAGAATTCAAGAATTAAAAGAAAAATCATAGAATAATTTAAGAACATTCTTTAGGGGAATATTTAAAACTTAATATTATTAGATTGCTCAAAATAAAATGTTTCTGTAATATTCATAAATGAATGTTCCCAGAATAATAATCTGTGAATAATACCTTTAAGCATTTTTCAATGAACGTGAATTCACAGCCGCTTTGGAAGCTTTGTAGAATATTCGTAGAAAATATGGTGCTATATGGTTAGCGGTTGACTGATTTTTGCGACATCTTGCACAAATTTTCGATAAAATCCGCACAATCCTAAAAATGCTTGAATTTCTCTTACGTTTCGAGAAACTGGGTAAGTCGCTACAATTTTGGTTTCATTTGGATGGGTTGTGTATCCTCCTCCCTTTATAATATGGCCCAAATATTCAATCTCTTTTTGAAGGAAATGACACTTTGTAGGCTTAAATTTAAGATGACTTTCTCGCATCTTCTCAAATATATGTCTTAGTCGTTTCAAGTGGGAATCCACATCTTTTGAAAACACTAGAATATCGTTCAAATAAACTAAGCATTCGGAGTATGTAAGTTTCCCAAGGATATGTTTCATTAACCGACTCTATGTGGCCGATGCATTCTTTAGGCCCATTGACATTCTGAGAAAGTGGTAATGATTATCAGGCGTGGAGAAAGCAGTTTTCTCTTGATCATCTGGATGAAGGTGAACTTGAAAGTAACCTGATGCTAGATCCATAGTAGAGAACCACTTGGATCCAGAGAGTCTGTCAATAGTCGCGCGAATATGAGGCAATGGGAAGAAATCGGTTTTTGAGATATTGTTCAGCTCACAGTAAACAATTACTAAGCGATACTGCACGTCTTCACCAGGGTGCCTTTTCTTTTCTACCAATATAGCTGGAAAACTCCACGGTGATTGGCTTTCAACAATAACACCTTCATTAAGTAGAGTCTGTATTTCCTTTTTCAATATTTCTTGTCTTTGGAAAGGTACTCTATATCGACCGTCTGTTTCCATATGTGGCTATCTACAAAATGTTGATTTTACAGGAAACACAAAAGAAAGTTTGATACACTCTATCAAATCGAGGTCTACAAATTGCCCTGTGAGGTATTACACATACTTTAACTTATACAGTTCTTAATTGTTTTTTATACTAATTTGGTGTTAAAAATCTAAGACAGTGACTTGTAAGGAAAAAATTAAATAAAAAAACGCAGATAGCTACTTTTGAAATTAATATATTTTCTCAAAATGGTGGTAACATAAAAAAACCGCTATCCTTAAAAAAATCCTAAACTAAGAACAAAGCCAAATCATTAGTTCATTAATGATTATTGTTAAAAAAGTCTTCTTCGTCAGGGTCATTAACGTCTGGCACCACAGTTTCATCTTCAATACTTTCGTCGCTTAGCAAATTTGTAAAAAAAAGTCGACAGTCGTCTGGTACGCTACCAGAATTGCAAATCTCTTTTAAATGTTTGAGCTTTAGTGCAGAAATTTTTTCTTTTCTTCATGTAAAGGTTTGAGACATACCTCCATGGCACGAACTGTAATTCGCCGTCCTCTGCGTGGAAGAATCATAATACTGCGAAAATCCTCATCAAAGTCGGTTTTGATTTTCATTACAAAGGGGGCTGCCTTCTCAAACCTTATCCACTTTATTTGGTGCCCGTTAACTACATTGCCATCTTGATCCTGAAAATGAAGACAAAATTTACAAAAAGATAATTCTATTCTTACCTACAAGAATTATTGCATGGTTCACCTAAGGACCTGCCAGGAAAGAAAAGTCCTTTTGTGTTCTTTTCTTCTGGCATTATGTTAGTGTCGACGTCTAACTGGTTGTGTGATTCGCTACTTTCTAAACAACAATAATTAGGACACCTTTATTTACCAAGTTTACACGAGCACCTAAAAGCGCATTAACGCAAATCGAATAAAGCAATTAAACTGATTTAACGAGATAAAACGCATGTGTAAACACTTCTAAATAGTGAATTAAAATCATTTAAACGGCTTAACCGTTTTTACACATGCGTTTTATATCGTTAAAAAGGTTTATTTTCTAAATTCACTTTTAGTTAATGCGCACTAAGGTGCTCGTGTAAACTTGGTAATTGAGAAAGTATTGTTGTTTTCATTAACTAACCTGGACTGCTTGGATCAGGAATGTAGTCAGCATCTTTAACAGAGTCGTCTGAATCAAATGGTTCCTGAATGGGTGGATCTAAGACAAAACAGGTCAAATTATAACATTATAAATAGGCATTGAGAAAAAAGAGCTAGTACAAGCAGTTTAAAGGGTCACATTTTTTGTTGATGCTTGGTATTTCTTAAGATATTTTGTTAGCTTTGATACTCTTAAGCTCTAAAATATATTCCTTAAAACGTAACCCAAAATTCTGTAATGAAGCTAGCATAAAATCTGTTAATTTGCTGCTGAACCCCAGTCAAACTGTAAAAAGTAACAACAAATACACACTAAATAAAATATCATAATAATATACAATTCAAACCAACCTACCTTCAATCTCCTGCGGATTATTATTTATGATTATTCTACTTTCTAAAGGCGTTTGATTTGAGGAGCTAGGCACCATACTTAATATTTTTTTGCCCTTGGAGGTCATGTTGGAAAAAATTACTTTAATTTATTGTAGGTATGTACTACTCTCACTTTTAAACAGTAATGGCAAACACACACTTTGCTGTTCAAACTACTACTAACTGCCTTTCCAGTTTCTATCCAAGACAACCCAACAAAAACTGACTTAAATCGACTTGTCTGTACAAGTAGTTATCTGCAAAACGCGCAAAAATAACATGAAAAACTTTTAGTTCCACAACTGGCTAAGTGATCTTGGACACATATAGAATTAAGAAAATTATGTTTATTCAATTCCAAAACTAGCTATGTGATCTTGAACATATTTGGAACTAAAAAAAATATTTGTTATGCATATAGACACAAAAAGAATGATTAATATCGGCGCCAAATTTAAAAATAGCGAAATGGCTACTTTCGGAACTTATAAAAACATTTATTCTTAGTTAGACTGCGTAGATAGCTCAAAATCGTAATTTTGGTAGTTAGCCACATTTGGAACCAAACGGTCGATATGGTCTCTTGCATATAGGTGGAACATCTTCTGGTATTATTCGATGCGTCACGTCATTGGTACAGGTAGGTTTTTGTTCGGGTGCTCTATAAATATCTATGAACTCCGTCACTAGATTCTTGAGTCTAAATTCATCATTCGTCACTGGTTCGTTTAAATTTAGTTGTTTTAAAATTTCACTTACGTCATGCGTACTATAATCTTTCTAACTTGACAACCATTTCCCTTATTAGGTTTCTGTATTTCTGTTACATATGCATTGGCTATCACCATTTTTCCTTGAATTATTAAATCCTGTTCTGTCACATTTGTTACTCTTGAAGGTATGTACTTCCCTGCTCTGCACAAAATTCTTGCAACTAAAAGACCTTGGGGACCATCAACACCTGGTTCAATCACAAATTGCTGAGTCTTCACTCTTGATGGGTTTCTTAAGGTTGCTGAACAAGCAACCTGACACATGGGGGGGATCCTTATATCCTGTGCAACGAAAACTTGAGTACTCCTATCTTCACAACTACAGCAATCGCCTTGACGCCTTGCTGAAGAAATTTCACTGTCTCTATTTGTCTCAATTTTCTACTCATCACCATCGTTCTCTTCTTTTTTCCTTAGTTCATCACCTTTTTCTTCTTTTCTCCTACCCTCTTTATTTTCGATGCTACTTCCTTTCCTTTTCTCTTTCCTGGAAACTGCAGATTTCCTTGACTCGGGCTCTTCCTTCTTCTTTAAAATTTTGGTTTACATCAGGTTCTTGACGACTACCAATCGTCTGAACACTGCATTCCGTCGTCATTGGTAGTAACGAGGAATGTTGGAAATAATTTGTCCAAGGCACAGTCTTCCTTTCTTTAAGAATCTCCTTCGCCTCCTTCATGGTAGCATTACACTCTTTAACCCAGATATGCCTGAATTTTTTTTTTTGTATAATTTTATTATTTTTTTCTAAAAAATGTATCAACACTGAACCAAAATCATAAAAAAAAATATACATTATATCACAGGTTACGAAAAAAATGATGTCCTTTTAAAAGGACAGTAGGCAGATAAACGACATTTTTTTTTTTAGAAATAGTTTATTACAACAATTTTAAACTGTTATTCTCTTACATGGTAAGGTTTAAAACAAGCGACATAAAGAGCAACGTTACATTTTTCACATTTTGTAGAAACTTTTTTGTGACAAAGTCTACATCTAGTTTATTTCTCTTGTTGTATTATTAGATGGTCAATACGGTCATACCTAGAATCTGCATGTTTCAGAGAAGAGGGCCTTGAACGTTTAGAAAATTTTCTTTGGTTTCCTTCCAAAATGGGCATTGCAACTCTTCTTCGAAAGGTCAAATGATCCAGAGTTCCATTTTGCAATCTATGCAATTGCCACGCGTTGTGTTCCGCCATGTCCAACATATGAAATATCAGTGGCATATACCACTTTTTACCACGAAAGGCAGCTCGGTATAAGCTGATATTTTGATCCGCTCGATCAACTCCTCCCATGTTACGATTATAGACAAAAATATTATTGGGTTGCTCAACTGTAATTCTTTTTTTTTTCTTTGAGAGAATAACGACTTACAGAATGAGTAGGATAAACAGGTATTGAGCTACTGGCCAGTGACACACCGCTGTTATCATGCCATTTCACAACAAGAATTCCATCTTCATTGGATTTAAAATCAAAGTCCCCCCGTTTACGTTTTTTAAGGTCATTTGTGCTGATAAGTGGACACTTAAAAGTTCTGTTATCTCTGATGGTAGCAGTAAGACGCAAATTTCTTCGTTTTATTTCCAAACATAGTGGAATATTTGTGAAAAAATTATCACAAAATATATGGTAAGGCTGTTCTTGTATTGAAGAAATGACATCTGCGTATTGAAGTACTACGGAAGGTCCTAGTCCAAACTCTTTATATTTTGGATTTATCTCGCTTTTAGCACCTTGATAAGGTTCAAACCATATAACGTACCCATTGCTAGTTGTACCAGTCCATAACTTAAACCCATATCTAATCGGTTTTCCTCTTATAAACTGCTTACAGCCATGGTGCCCATAATATGGCTCCATGGCTTCATCAACAATGTGGTTTTCACGTACAGGGTACACGAAATAAGGGTCTCACTTTCGTAAATTTATCAGAAGGATCTAAGTTGGCATTATCACAACAATGTTAATTGCTAAAAATATACTCAAAGCGATCTCTAGATAATGCATTACGAAAGTTCATTATGACTGTCAGGGGAATTCTCCCATAGCATTAGACGACGGGGCATAGGTATATAGCCACTAAGCAAAAATATGGCAAAACAATTTTTAATTTCGTGTTTTGTAATGTTACCGGCTTTGTTTTTACTCAAAGCATATAAGTTTGAATAAGTAACAAACATATCAAGTATATCATCATTCCAAAAAAAAGAAAATAATTCTGCTGGCAAATTACAATTCTGAACATTCTGTGAAGTGGGAAATGAAATATCAGAGGCAACCAAATCTTGAGACGACCATTGGTAAGTTTTTTTGATAGGTATTTGATTTGCTGTTTCCTTTATACTAGCTCTTATCACCGACAATGGCAGTTCGGCTTCACTATCTGAGTCATTACAATCCATTTGTGTGTATTTTTGGCGTCGATTTTTAACATTTGTGGTTGATTCGAATAGCTCAGCCTCGGCTAGCAGCTGTGATCCTGGAAGATTATTGATATTTACTATATCTTCATCCCCCGAGTCCTCATCTGTAACTGGTTCAGCATAATTAAGCGGAGGAATAATTGTCAAGGAAACTTCCGTATGATCATCATCATTATTATCTTCTTCCAAAGACTGAAGAAGTTCGTGCAAAGTCAGACCTCTGAAAAAAAAAGTTGTTTATATGCCTACCGTCCTTTAAAAAGAACACTTAAATATGTGAGGTTAGCAAGTAACTTATAAAATTCTACATATCACATGCACAATTTAACAAAAAAGAAGGTTTGTCAAAAATATTTTTTTACAAAATTACCTAATAACTTATTATCTTTTATTATAAATATTTACCCAACTAATTTGAGGTCAATTGGCGGGTCCATCGATAATAAAATATTTTATCACCACGTGCAAATACTTGTTGCCGGTGAGTTATATCAATAATATTTCAAGAAAATATCAACACTTGCTGGTACGCATACTGCCATCTATGAAAAAATAGCCGAACATACTTTAAATAGGTTCTAAATCTCTGTTTGCGCAGTGTCCTTATAGAAGGAGAGTAGGTATATCTGGGTTAAGTAACTCCTTTAACATTTCATCAGCCGATTTCACCATGAAATCACTCTCTACATCACGTTTCTCAGCATGCATTTCTATCACCTTTTCAAATGCATAAAACATCCATTTCCACAATCTATCTTCAAATCATTCTTGTACAGAAAATCAATTCGCAAAAGTACATCTACGTTAAAAGAACGGGATTCCATCACCATAAAATTATGCGGTACCATTGCGTCACACATGCACAGTGGCAAAATAACTTGCACCAAAGTAGGTATTGAATTACCTTAAATATCTACTAAATTGCTATCACTATTAGTCCATGTGAACCCCTTCGCAATATCGGGTTTTACAAGGGATACAACTGCTCCTGAATCTATTAAAGCTAAACATTCCATTCAAAGAGCACGTGTATATCCCTGGTATATTTTCCTTTAGGCCCAATCTTCGTGGGTAGCAGCCACGCCTCGGGGTTGTGGGCTGACTGCGCGGGAGTTTAAATTCCTGTTTGTTCGCTGTTGGGTCTGGTTGTGATTAGGACAAGCTCTTGCAAAATGCCCAGGTTGCTGACATGAGAAACATATTATCTGCCTGTTTGTGGTGTTCGACGAATTCCGCGCGGGACAAAATTTAACGATATGTACGGGTTGATTACAACCGTAACAGTAGTTTTACAGAATGCGGCTGTGTGGTCCGTTTTCTTACATCGGGTGCAGGTGTAATTGCTTGAATTGGTGAAAGGATTACGACTTCCCTGTCCTACATTGCTAGTTGTTCGAGCCTGCATATTCACATTATCTTCTCGGTAGCTGGAAAAGTTGCCCTTTCTACGATTGCTAGTATCGTTATATTGATTTCGGATAACCGGCTCTGTAGCATTCACATTTCTGCATTCCCGGTTACTTGGTCGTAAAAACTTTTCCACCGATTCCTCTCTTTCCGCTAGCTCTAGCGCCTTAGTTAGGGTAGAAGGATTTCGTGAGAGCACTCTTTGTTTTGTTGGCATCATAAGTCCAAGGATAAATTGGGTTATAATGTCTTGTTCTAATTTATCAAGTACAGGCTTATGTGTGGCTGTTGTTCCTGTGAGCGTCATTGTTCTATTCGCCAACAGTTTTAATCTTGTAAGAAATTGACGACAAGGTTCACTTATTTTCTGTCGGCATTCTACAAAATTCTTCATAGCTGCACCTCGTACACATGGGAGTATAAACTGTTGTCGAAGGGCATCTTTTAAAGTTGTCCAACTCGTTGTAGTTTTAAGATCTCGTTCGGAGTTTATAAACTGTTTTGCCTTGTGTTTCAATTTAAGTCGCGCAATGGTCACTTTTTGTTGTTCGTTCCAGTCGGCAATAAGTGCTGTTTCATCAATTGAAGATAAAAATTCTTCTATACTACTAGTGCCATCGTACGTAGAAATGGAGTTAATTCCTAGCACTATATTGTGAGTGATTATTGATGGTAAAATTGGAATGTCACTAGTCGTTTCAGTCATTTTTCAATTTTCTCTATTGTCGGTGGTGTAACACGAAGCAAATGGCAAGTTTCTGCTTGCTGGTATTGGCCCAGAATTTTTCACTTTTCCTGGGGGTTGTTAAAACCTACCACAGACCTGACACCAATTGTATTATCCTATTCTACTATAAGGCCTTAAGTAACTTACTTCTTTACGACCCCCCTCCTCAAGGCAGTGATCGTTTCTTCCTCGGGGTCCTCAATACCAGTGTATTACACCTATCTCATTTATCTTAAACGCAATAATTTAAAATGGAGCACTTATTGGTTTCATTATATAAATTAAGTTAATTAATTTTTCGGTTATTAAACCTACTATCAAAATGTATACACCAAGTTACTTAAAAACAACACTATTTATTAAAGGAATCTGTATGGGAGCCACCAACTTTTACATGAATATCGTATTTATTAAAACTTCACTACTACTAAGACAAGGAATCTTTCACCGACACTTACTTGAATTGTGCCTACTCATTATTTTCGCTTTTCGTTTGGTCAATTCTAAAGTTTACCGAGTCACGTTGAAAGAAAATATTTTATTATGAATTATAAAATCCGAACTGATTCTACGCGAATTCTACCCGCAAGTATAACTGTAATCGTGAATTTTTCTTACTTAACCGAAACTATTACTGATGACCGCTCCGACTCAGTTATTTCTCCAGTTGACCGTTTAAACCGAACTTCTTGACTCACTTCACTCGACTTAACCGACTCGACTGTCTGTTTTTGACTGCCTTTTTTATGTAAAAGCCCTACGTTTAAATATACTGTGGTGCTGTAGTGTGGAGCGCAAATTATTCACACGTATCCCAGAATTTAGTGGTGTCGTGTGATTCTTTTGCAGCCGACACGAAACCTGAATTAAATCAGCTCTTTTTACACTAAAATAAATTTTAAATTATTTATCCGAAGTTCAAAAAGATATATTTCTATTTCAATCTGGGACCTGTCTAAAAGATGTCAGAATGACTGTATGGAAGAAACTATTTTGTGGTCAAAATCGATATTTTTTCCCCGTGTAGAAATGTAATAAAACTTGGTTTTAAATTTCATGTAGGATCGTGTGCAAATCCTTGAGATGTACACTCAAATTTTTGAGGGAGGGGGCATTTTTGTTTTCCTAATAGGCAACCGAAGTTTAATCTCTCATTTATCCAGTGGTAAGCGGTAGCAACCAGTCGACTAAGAAGTGAACTAGACAAGTGAATAAAATAATTTACAATTACAAAAGAAAATGTATTGTTCTGTTTTAATATTTACATTTTATTTAACTTAAATAATTTTCAGAATTCTTTTAGTTCAGATATTAACTCGTTTAAAAATGTTTTAACAGTAAGTATCATTTTATTTAAACTTAGAGACTTCGTCTTTCGGTCTTATTATTTTAGTAATTTCAGATATTCAATCTTAATTTACTTTAAAAATGTTTATTTTTTCAGAGGTTTTTTATTTAAAAGAAATTAAAAATATTTTTGATTTTAAAATTTATTTATTTTCAAAATTTTAATTTATTTTCGTTTCAAACTTCTAAATAATATTTTCTTCCCAAAAGTTTTCATTTAGTTTAAAAAATTTTTATTTTACTAATTTTTGTGGAAAAGCTGTTCACTTTTACAGATATTAATTTATTTACGTTTCAAAGGTTTTTATTTATTTATTTATTTTTTAATTATTTTATTTTATTTTGGTGAAAAATATTCGTTTTTACGTGCCAAACTTTTAAAGAATATTTTCCTCCATCACAAAAATTTTTGTTAAAAAAAATATTTAAGAAACCCTTGCCTTTCAAAAATTATTAATTTTTATTTTATTTCCATTTCTTTTTACTACGCCTGCCTACAAAACATATATATTTATTTATTTATTTTGAAACTATTGTTATTTAAATATATATTTATTTTGTTTGAATTTGCGGTTCATCACAACCGTTCTATTTTGTTCCTACTTTCTTGGGTTGGCCGACCCTGCCGCCCCTGGCGAGCCGCCACTGGTCAGTAATCAGGGGAAATTCTTTTCTGACGGCTTCTAGAAAAATAGTAAATTTGCAATTCCAGCTATGTATATACCTCAATATATACTTAGTAAAAAGTTCACTAACCATATACTTTAGACCAACAAAGTTTGGAAATACAATATTTTTGGGTATCGTTGTTATGCTTAAGCAATCAAAGCTTAATAAAGAAAAACACTTTGCCAATGAAAAATTTAAGCAATCAACGGTGACTTTTGTTCTTTTTACAGCAAAATGTATATACCTATATATTAATATTGAAAGTATCTAAGTACTTCCTTTTTACAATCGCCATGGTACTAAAGTCGCTAATTTTTAAATTATCTTTCTGCCCCGTCCAAGAGAACAGCATTCCTAAGTCATTAAAAAATAATACTGCCATTATGCGTTTTACATTATGTTTGAAATCCGAGCCTCAAATAGATGATAATTTTCGTAACTAAAATTAAGGAAAAAATAACTATTATTAGTAAGAAATTTTATAGGACACAGTAAATGTTAACTTAACAGTTCAAGACTTCTTAAGAAGTTTCCAAATTAAATCTTACTTTTCAAACAATTTCTTGATCTTTCCCATGTCTAGTTTACTGATAAAATTAATTATTTGAATTAAAAAAATTTTCCATTGACTCAAATAAAT
Source organism: Polydrusus tereticollis (assembly GCA_963920685.1). Classification (NCBI taxonomy): domain Eukaryota; kingdom Metazoa; phylum Arthropoda; class Insecta; order Coleoptera; family Curculionidae; genus Polydrusus; species Polydrusus tereticollis. The sequence goes on from OY987330.1 coordinate 92,880,009, forward strand.
ATTTGTTTCCTATTAGCCAAACAAATATGTATTTGAAAAATACCACGGGATTATTTGCCTCAATTAGTATTATCTGATTTGATAGAGGAAAGTAGGGGAAATATGTACAAAATGACATAGTGTTTTCAATTTAATTTTTTTTTAAACTTTCTTGTCAGAATATAAAAAAACTCATATAAACCAATCAACCATTGATATATTACCAGTTGAAAAACAAAAAAGTCAACACTGAGAGGATACAAAAAAAAGAGTTTTCAAACTTTTTTAAAAAATATGTCCTACACCATTTTACCCATATATTATGTACAAAATGACACAGTGAAAAAATAACGTGAAACAAAAAGAAGGTAAGCAGTAGTAATTAAGAACACAGTTCACAAATAAATTTCTTTGTAGATTTTGGGACATCGGCGCATAAGGCATGTGCCCATTTTTGGCAATTCATGCACTGGAGCCATGTTTCATTTGATCTTGAACGCGAAAATATATCATTGCAATAAATGCAAGGACAGTCTTCATCATCCATATCAGCAAAAGGATCGGCAAGAGGTTCGTCCTCAGATTCCGAACTCAGATCTGAAGGTTTAGATACTTGGCGTTTGGATCTAGGCCTCACTTGTATTTTTTCTCCGGATGTAGATGCTACTGGTTGGCGAGGAGCATCAATACCAAAATGTACAACCTTAGTAACTTTTTTCTTTCCTGCGAGTGTGGGCTTTGCAGACTTAGAAGCTTCCTTAGCTTTAACTTCTTCCATATTTGGAGTGGAAGTCAGTTCATGAACGTTCTGTCTCGTACGGGATTTCCTTTTGCCTTGTCCAGTTATATAGGCTCCTTGTGGTATGGGAGATATTAGGTCAATAGAAAACTGTAAAACTTTTTTTGGTGAAGTGCTTACGATTTCTGTTTGAGAGTCAGATGCAATAGATTCAGGCTCAGGTTCAGGTGTTGCAACTGTTTGACTGATGTCTTTAAGTGTAGTGATATTATTGGGTTCTTGAGGAATATTAGTTGTTTCCGATGGTTCGAATACATAGTCTGGAAAAATATGTGGATTTGGAGGCCATATACCAGTTTTTTTAAAACCACTGCAGGCATTTTGTACAGTTGCTGCTTTCTCATATGCCTTGCCAAAAAGATAACCAATCTGCAAGTGTGTTACCACTCTGCCAGGATGTTCTTTAAGCCACAACGTAATTTCTTGATTGAAATATGTCTTTAGTGGTCCGAAAAAGGACACATCCAAAGGTTGAATTCTGTGAGTGCAGTGAGCTGTTAGACAGAAGAGAATAATTCCGTTTTCTTTAGCAAAATTCAAAGTGTCAATTCCCTTATAACTAATGTGTCCATCTAAAATAAGCAGAACGTTATCTTCCGGAGTCGCCTTTACGTGTGACTGAAAATGGACAAGCCATTTATAAAACAGGTTAGAAGTCATCCAGCCTGACTCTTGCGCTAAACCTCAGTCAACTCATTCTTCATGTTTTTTCGGAGAAATATAAGAAAAGGGGGTACAAAATTACCTGTTGCGCTCATGCAACAAACAGAAGTGACGTTGGTTCCCTTTTCCGCACTTGTGATTACCCCAACTTGCTTGCGACCAGCAGTTGCAAATATCTTTTGAGGTCTCTGAACTGTAGATAAACCCGATTCATCTACGTTGTAAATGCGAAACGGAGAAACCTTATACTTATCTAAAACGTCTTGCAATGCTTTAAAAAAACGCTCTATTTGGGCCTTGTTAAAGGCCTGTGCCCTAGCTGCAGACGTGGGTTCCGGCTTTCTCAAACTAATCTCTTTATTTCTTCGTCGAAATCCAGATAACCACTCCTGACCTGCTCTTTTTCTTTCCTTGTTGAAGCGATTTTCAAAACCATTTTTTTCTGCTAGTTGGTATGCTAATTCTTGTACCTCCTTGCAGGTGAAACCAAAAAATCTCGTTTCCATTAACTTCAGATGGTCTGCAAGCTGTTTCTCCACTTCCAAAGGGAATGTAGTCTTATATCGTCCCAATCCTTTATTTTTGGGTTTTAGAATTTTGTTTTGGTTAAGCGCATGTCTCCTTAAAGTTGTTTGAGGAACTCCGAATGTTTTAGCTGCCCGCAGCCATCCCATTTTATTTTTGTTCACAGCTTCAATTGCCTTTGTCATCGATAACTCACTCCAGCTTTGGCGTTTAGAAGATCTTTTGTAATTGCGCGGCATTGTTTTCAACCTGCAAAAAAAATAACGTACCTATGGGTAAAATGGCATACTATGTCATTTTGGACGTTGTTGGTATATGTCGTTTTGTACATAACTGATATATTAAACTCTAAAATGAATTAAAACAAAACGGCAATAAATATTTTCGAATTACTAATAGGCATGGCAAATCAAACAGGTTAACAATACAGAACGATTATCAAAACTTATTTTAAAATAAAAATACGTACCTTATAAACGAAATAGAAAAACCCGCGAAAAAACCTAAGCGCAACAAAATGACGTGTGTGACCAACCTACTCGCATCGATGCATGAAGCGTACTAAATTTTCGGCAGCATGTCCTAGGGTAACTAACACGCCTTTAACGGTGAGTATAAGTACTATAGACGTATTAGTCGTGAAAATTTAAATGCTATGTCGTTTTACCCGTATATGTCATTTTGTACATATTTCCCCTACCCAAAGTCGAACCCCCATTTTGTTTTTAACATTTGTAAAATACAATATTAAGAAAAAAAACATCGCAGTACCTTGTAATGAATACTTTATATAGTTACTAAATCAGTTTATTTAACTTGAATATTAAAATAAAAAACTTTTGGTAGAAAAAAATACTTTTAACAAATATTGCGTTTCGTCGCATTTCGAAAAAGGCTTCGTAAAGTGGGCCCAAGGTAACAAAGAAATAAAAATGTTTAACAAAAGTTAAAAATCGATATAACATAAACGAAAATTGTATCATTTGTAACCCACATTATCTATTGTCCCCAAAACTCTAAAAACGAAGAAACTCAATATACAACTTGAAAAAATAACAGCTTGTTGATGATTTTCGTGTACTTAATTATTTACAAAAATCACAAATGTAGGCATCATTTTTCGCTCCTGCACAATCGACATGGGCCAACAATGAACACATTAAACACATAACCCACAACTCTCCTCTAGTGTTTTGTGAAAACTTTAGCAGAACATACACTTAGCATCGTCATTATCCAAGGACGATATTCCCGGAGAAACTTCGAGTTCGGATGAACCTGAGGATACTTCACTGTCTGTGTCTTTATTAGAGGTAGAGTCTTCGCTTGTAATCTTAAGACGTTTCTTAACTGCCTCCTTCTTTGATTTTGGTTGTGTATGCCCCGGAAGAGACTTAGATCCACGGCCACGACCACGTGCTGACTGTTTAGGTTGAGGATTAGCCCCACCTGCTATAGCCTGCTCTAAATCAGTTTTGTATGGTGAAGAAGTTATGATTTCAGAACTGCATGCCTTTCATCCCCTCGTGAAAGTTCTTTTCTTCACTTGTGGAATTGGGGAGATTTCGAATGGGCTTGTTTGAAATGATGTTAAGGGCCTGTTTTGTATGGGTGTCAGGGTAACTGTAGCAACCGCATTGTGGTGTTATCCATCAAAAGATGTTGAGGGCACAGCAAGTTGAGAGGTTTTAGACGAAGATGGTTTATTTAGGTCTGCTTCTAGATCTACTACTTGTTCCCTAACATTCGCCTCGCCATCGTTCTCTTTATTTATTTCATTTTCAAGTCCCTTTCCTGCTCCTTGTTAACAATCATAAAACGAAGGCTGCTGCATCTTGTTAGCCTCTTCAATGTATTCTACATCTGTAAATTTGTTTTTGTCCATAGGATAGATACATGTCACTCAAAACCCGTTTATTGAAATTTGAGCAGTCTGGCATTTGATGTAGGCTTTGCCAAATAACTCCATCATATCAAAGGCACTAATAGAGCGATCATTATGCCGCAACCACTGCCTAATTTCCTCGCTATAATAAGTTTTCAGAGGGCCCATGAAGGTTCTGTCCAGAGGTTGCATTTTATGGGATGAATGTGAAGGAAGTGAAACAATGGCAACGTGATTTGCTCTAGCCAAGTCAATCAGATCAATATTTTGGGTATGGCTGTAATGACCATCTAAGATTAGTAGCACAGGTTTATCGTCTGTAGGCTTAGCAAATTGTATATAATGTTCAAACCACTTGGTAAAAATATCTGGTCTGGATCCATCCTGAAGGGTGGGCCGCAAAAATTGTTCCCGGTGGAGCCCCTCTCTGTAGTTGGAAGTTCGTATTTTTTCTTGGAAATACTACCAAGGGGGGGGGGGGGGACAAATGAACCTGCAGCATTCATACATACAACAATTGTAATCAGTGCTCCACGTTCGGCAGATGTCAATGCAACTATCTGCCTTTTACCACGTTTGCCACTTTTGACTGAACAATCGTGATTCCACCCTCATCTACATTATAGATTCTGTCCGGAGTGTATTTTCCTTTATCATAAAGGTCTTCAAGAAGCTTGAAGAATTTTTTAGTATTTTCTTTGCTAAACCCCAGGTTCCAAATTCTAGAATATGATGTCCCTGTAGGCTTCGTTTAAGACAGTTTTGTTTGTGACGTTTGAGAAAAAGCTTCACCCATTTTTTTTCAGCCATTTCATTGCTAAAAGGATGTTTGACATTATTTCTTTCTGCTAGATGTAGGGCCATTCTTCGCAAGTCTGAACGGCTCAACCCAAAAATAGACGCTTCCATAACTAAGCACAAATTAACTAATTCCTCCTCTAACTGCTTGCACAAAACTGTAGGCCTACCAGTTTTAGTTTGTGCTGCTTCCTGGGGGTTCCATACTTTTCTTTTGCCAACCTTTATAGGGTCGTCCTAGGCACCATGTACATTTTACTTGCTTTTTTCAAGTCTAACTTTTTTTTCGTATAGAATCAATCGCCTTTTCCATGTCAGCCGAGGACCAGGCCCTTAACCGTCTTGAAATCTGCAACAGAGATTCAAGAAAATGAAATTTATATAAGATAAACCTGCTGAGGCTTTTCACTTGACAAAATAGGGGGCCCGCTTTAAGAATCCTAAGGGGGTCCGGGTTAAGCGCGAACGTGCTTATTTTTCTAGAGCTTACAATTTTTGAATTGGTTGTGCAAACTAAATCGCAATATCATAAATAGAAGGCTTTTGGGATGCCATTTAAGAATATATGAGGCGTCTATAAGCCATGGGGTATAAGTGCATTTTACTTAGTTTTGAGAAAATCGTGTTTGAAGTTTAACATCTTTTCCAAATTAGACTGGTTGTTATTTTGAGTATTTGGTTATTTCGTGATCTTTTTAAGTTGGACAACTTGTCATTTTAAAAGAACTACCGTTTTAAAAATTATTTTAGGTTTTAAAATGGTACTTGTACCCCTTGCCTTACAAATTAATAATTCAAATTTACTTGAACCTCTAATCTTGTAAGAAAATTATAATAACAATTACCAATATAAACGATTTTTATTGAAAAAATACAAAATCAAACTAGTGGGACTACAAAAAACAAAGAGTAGACATTAAATACAAAGTCAAACTAATCATAATCGCTATCAAAAACGGTATCTGGTTCATCGAGATTTTCCTCAACGTCATTAGGAGTGTCTTGAACTGTGTTTTGTTGTCCATTTCGATCTTGGTGGGGCAAATTTCGATAGAAATCATGATAAATGGGTGGAACAAATTGAAGTAGTTCCATAAGGTTTGCATACTTTGCATGTTTTAATAATGGCTTTTTAGTTTCACAAGGTAGATTGTTTAAAACTGGAGGCTTCCCCCGACGATTGGATTTCATGCTATAAGTTTCAAACGCAGTGTCATGTCCTACGTTCTTTTTAAAAAACAATGTGTGGGGATGATCTTTTTCAAATCGCAGCCACTGCATAGCACGTATTCCTGTGACAGTATCTTTATAGAATGGCTGAAGTGTATCCAAGTTTACAAAATCCTGGTCCGTCATACTAATAACTATAAAGTTTGAACTGTTCTTAGCAATCATTTCTTCCCAATGTTGTGGTGCAAAAAAATCTCTATCAGTTTTTTTTCTCTTTATCTCAATAAGACCAAAATTTTTGTCACATTCATTAAATGAATGTCCAGTTATCAAAAATCTGTGGTCTACAGTCTTAATTTGTGTTTTTGCAATGATGTACAGCCAGAACTTTACGATAATCTTGCTCTTATTCTGTCCGCCACAGTTGTCGCTGAAAGCCGTAATATGTGTAACATGTTCTTGTAGGTTTTGGATGAACTTCAAAAGACAAGAGGCGATTTCTTGACACCCCCGGGATGCTTGTCCTTCGTGCCAGGTAAACATGTACCCAAGTCCTGTTTTTATATTATGAACGCAGAAATTATACGTCCATAATTGACGCAAATAGTATGCTTTAGAGGTATGAAGAGCAGGTGTTGGCAACATCTTTTGTAAGTCAAAACAAATTGCAACATGTGTTTCATCTTCGAGATCTCTAAAACTGTTTTTAGCTATTTTAACGGCTTCTGCTCTGCGTAAGTGAAGTTCTTTTTCGGTAGCTGCGTTTCTTCTTGCTTCATCTTCACCATAATCTATAATATTTTGCAATTTATCGCAAACACCGCATGTGTCAGTTAAGGGTCTATGAAATCTTAGATTAAATTGAGTGTTAAAAATGTGCCTATAGTAACTTTCCTTTTCTGGCTGGATCCCTTTCTCCTCACAAAATTCTTGATAGAGGGTATACATTTTTTTGATAGTTAGACCAGGATCAAGGTATTTACACTCTTACACAGGATTTTTTTGCCGAGAGTAATGGCTGACGTACTTCGGAAATTGATTAATATGCTGCTTTATGTTATTAATTCTTTCTTGGCTGATTTTGTTTCCTGGTGGCCGCTTTCCTCTAGTGTCTCGTGGGGATACACCACTTGAACTCAATTTTTTTTTATTGATCAAGTTTTGAAGTCGTTTATTTGAAAGATCTAGTGTTTTCAAGACAAATTATTTACATACTCTTTCGTTTAATACCGTGTATTCACATGACACATGTTTGCTGTAGAACACACCCTCTTTTCTTCTCTTTACTGGAAGCAACTTAATTACACCATTAAGATAGGAAGTTTGCAGTTCCCAGCTGCCCAACGCCCAGAAATCCGTAAAAACTTCACGTCTTTTCTCTTCGTTAAACTTGTCATTGCATTTAAATCTGCAGTTATGCATAAAGGGTTTTACAGATTTTTGCGAATGCAATTTATTCTTGCGATCAATGTATTCGTTGCCTGTATTTCTGGCAGTTTTCATTTTTGCACGTTTCCATTCAGTTGGACGCCTTAATCTCTTTTTTCCTCCCAATGTCGATGGTTGAAGATTTTCTGTAGCATCTTGATCTAAAAAGATTAAAATTTCTTTAAACAAATGTTTATCTACATGCAGACAGGTAATTACCAGAATTACTTGACGTAGACCCATCATCGGCATCGCTTGGACGAGGAAAATCGGGATCTGCATCCGAATCTAAAAACACGTAAAAATATTTAAAAAAAAATTTTTTGGTAAAAATTTTTTTTAAGTTAATCGGTTTTATTTACTGTACTAAAAACTAGAAAATAATTTTCTCTATTAATAAATCATCAGCTGTACTAAAAACTAGGAAATAATTTTCTCTATTAAACCTAAGTAGAACATTTTGAAATTTTGACGACGTGTAAGATAGGTATCGTGCAAGATTAATATTTTTATACTTTTAGCAGACTAAAATAATAAAATGAATTTTCATATTGATCGATATTTACCTACCTAGATATTTATTTGTTTTAACATAAAACTAATTAACAATAATAATTAAGCATTTTCGTATGACGTCAGGACGTTTGTCTGGAGGACAAACATTTTAGTGTTCTAGCAAACCTAACCAAACAACAAACAAAACCTACCTGATAGTTATTGGTGTTTAACATTAGGTTTGTGTCATTGCCCAATAAATTTGACCTAAAACTAACCCTTAATTTTAAATGTTTGTCCTCCATGCAAAGTGAGAGTCACGTGTTTGAAAATAACCAATGTTATTACTTAACTTACCGTCGGAATAATTGGGGTTATAATTTAAACTTGAAGAATCAGACATTTTTCGTGAGTTCAATCAATTGAAGTATTATGGTTTTACACAGCGCACATTAAAATAAATAAACACATTGAAGAAAGTTCCTAAATACAGTCAACAGGCACTACAAATTACAAAACCGGTACATCCAACACATTGTATCACTGATCCAACTAGTGAAAAAAAGTTCGCGGCCAAACGATCTAAGTGCTACGTGTTTCAAAGACAAGGGGTACAAGTGCACTAATATCCAATGGCTACCAACTATCAAACAAAATATTTTAAGGGTTTAAGTGAAATACCCACAGATGTCGCCACTGGTTGCAAATGATACTTATACCCCTTGGCCACTATATGAAATGCCTATTTACAGTCTATTACTTTACTTATCTCGAAATGTTCCAAAAGTGCACTTGTACCCCTTGGCTTATAGACGCCTCATATATAGTTTGAGGGACTTACCAATGAAACAGCGTCAGTAATTAATTATAACCACGTACACAAAATAACTTTGACATTTAAAGATATGATTAACACGTGGCAGACCGGCAACAACTGAAGGTAACGAGAACGAGTGTAGGCCGTTCGACTTATGCGGGCATATTGAAAAGTATCAGTTTTAAGTGTTTCCGATAGATGGCGACTCTATGCGGAGTCAGCAGCTTTAAGAGAAGGGCCCGGGTTTGGGTACTTTCCTCTATAAATTACTTTTTATTTGGAATTAATCACTAAATACAAAGTTCAAGCAAATATTTATTTGAAGAAATAGTCCATACTTTCAGTGGAGTCAATGTAATGTAAATGAAACAATGCAGTCTTCCTCCACAGTTTAATGTTTAAATTAAATTTTAAGCTCCCGAGATGTTTCGAATGCTTAAGCATTCATCATCAGGGGATACTAACATCGAGTTTAACAGAAATGTTGGTTGTCTCAAATTAATGAGCACAACTTATAGGATATGATACATGTAAAGGTTGAAGACTTGGTACGAACTGGTTATTATTATTGAAATAAATATATTATTGAAGTTTGGATTAAATTTTAAAATTTTAATTGATGAAGAAAGATTTTTGATAAAATAATAAACTGATTGAAAACACATGAAGGAAATAAAATAAATAATAAAATAAAAAATAATAAAATATAAAATAAAACCTTCTCACACAACAAACATGTTTTATCAGTGTTAAAAAAAAAAAGAGAAACCTGTCATATACAAATATAACTTACCACAGCCAAAGAAAAATGTTCGTCCTCTTTAATTCTTTTTTCAAAATCTAACAAATTGTTCATATTCTGTAAAGGCAAACGGTCATGGCCATAATTATAGAGTGTGTCTTCAGCCTCATTTTTAGTAGTTGTCTGTTCCCGTTTCTTCATAAGAATTTTTAACATGGCCCTGTATTCTAGGGCTATATCCAAAATTAATTGCAGTTTGTATTCTGTTGTGACAATGATTGTCTTATTAGGATCTGTAACAATTAAATACACTTTAGTAGTATCTTTATCTACACTGAAAAGAAGGAACCTTTGCCCCAAGGAAATCTGCCATTCCCCTAAAGGAATGGGGACTTTTGATAGGTCTAAATGAATGAAGGGTTTGAAGCAAATTAGTCCTTTCTTTAAAATCATTTCATTGTTTGTCTTGGTTACAAAAAAACATGAATTTAGAAGAAGATCTTCATTATATGTCCTCAAATGCCGTGCTTTTACCAATAACTTAGTAATGACTTGGATCACAGGCTTAAGTAATTTGAAATTAATTTGGCATGGTCACGTTGCGGCCATTGCTAAGGCAGCCTCGCAGAAGCTTGGAGTACTTTTCCGAACAAAGAACCTCTATACACCCCAACACCTTTTAATGCTCTATAAAGCCCAAATTCGACCATCGCTGGAGTACTGTTCGCATATTTGGGGCTCTGCTCCTAAACATACCCTGAGATTGCTGAATTCCATTCAAAGAAGAGCCATTCGCTTGATCGGTGACCATAGTCTGACAAACAACCTGAAAAGCCTTGAACATCGAAGGCAGGTTGGCGACTTGAGTCTATTTTACAAATATTTTCATGGCAAGTGTTCAACTGAGGTTGCCCGCTTGATACCACCCAGAGCGGTGCATGATAGAAATACACGACGAGCCACTGCAGCTCACCAGTACGTGGTTCAGCTTAGTGTCCCTCGAACGACACTGTTTCAAAATTCTTTCATCTGAAGAACGTCATCACTCTGGAACGACCTCCCTGAGATCGTGTTCCCCAACGAGTATAATCTTCAGAGATTCAAGACCAACGTGAATAGTTTCCTGCGCACACGCACCGCTCCCAGAGCGCCATAAAAGATTTATCCTGCAGTGCTGTGCCTTATCATAAAAAAAAAGGACTTAAAGCAAAATCTTAGGTTCTTGTCTCAACAACTTAGGAATTTAACCCAAAGAGTATGTTCTTTTATTCTATATCAATTGGAATTTGTATGAAAGAATTTAAATGTTTGGAACAAAACCTGGATTTCTTATTTTAAATCTATTGACATTTAATGATTTTTATTTTTTGAAACAAAACCCGGGTTTCTTATTTTAAATCCATTAGTATTTGGTTAAAAGAATTTTGTTATTTATATCAAAACTCGGATTTCTTGTTCTTAATCTGGGCATTTGAGTCAAAACCCGAATTTCTTCAGCTGAAATTCTTCGATTTTGGAAAAATTACCCACGTAAATTAAAAAAAAAACTACAATTGTTACTAAAAAACATATATTTTAATTGATAAAAAAAAACAAAAAACTGAATACTCATATACTGAACAGTATAAATAAAGCTTAGAAGTCACACTTTCTTATTTAAGTTTATTTGGTAAACTGAGAAGTGATAATATGACATTTAATAATCTTTATTCCTTATCTTTATCCTGTATCAAGTGTACTTTCTGCTGTGATTATTGGTCTATTCAATATTGTTCAACAATTTTAATTTTTTGGAAGACGGGGAATAATGCTGAAAATTAAACCCAACAAAATTAATTAACATAGGTACGGAACCGAAAAAAAAAAATAAAAACAAAAATAAAAATTAAAATATACGCTTTAATCATTTTACGTCACGTCAAAGTGTCAAATGTGTATTATGTTACATCAGTATCTACTTTTTTTATATACACTGATAAAAAGGATTCCTTGGCTTAAAGAAATTTGACGCTGTCTCAAGGGCGCAAAGCATTTGACATGGGCGAAATGCATGGATATCTTCTCTCAATACTTCAAAAACTTTGAGAAAACCGCTTAACTATTGTTAGTTTAAAGTTCTATAAATTTAAGACAAGAAACTTTAACTTTGTTGTAATATACAATGATTTTGGCTTAAAATCGTTGCTTTTTAAGCTTTTAAAAAACGTTGAGGTAAGTGCAATGTTTTCTTCAACCCAAAGTCATATGAACTTAAAGCAAGAAACCTTAACTTTGTCACAATAGACAATGGTTTTGGTTGAAAGTCATTCATACATTGTGTTAAAACTACGCGATTTAAAATAAAAGCGATATTATTGCTCTAAATTATTGGGCCTTTGTTATAAAAGCAGCAAATTTTTAACCCAAAAGCATATGATTATGATGAATTCCTATTTTAAAACCTTGCGTTCTTAAGTCAAAGAATTATTATTTTTTAAAAAGATCCTAAGCGGTCTTGGGACAAGATCTATATGGTCTTGGTGCAAATCCCCCTAGGACCTTTTCAATAGAAAATAACCCTTGTGAAAATTCTGAGCTTAAATTTTAAATTAATTTTAATTCAAATTTTAGGCACTATCATATTTTTTTGTCTAGTGTAAATCGTAACCTAACATAAATCCTAAGTTAATGTTAAATAGAATACTGATGTTTTAAGGCAAAAAACTTTGAATTGGATAACATCTAACTGAAAATTGGCTGGTGCGCGGGAATAGTAGTATAAGTCAAAATTCGATGTTTTGAGTTATTAGCTAATAAAGTTGAAATACTGTTCTGAAATTGACGAAATAACTTATGAAATTATTTTTTTTGCCAATTTTATAAAATATTATAGCTCGTTAGGTAAAATAGAAAATATATTTGTTTTTATTATCTAAACAGAAAAAAAGCGACATATACTACTTTCCCCAAGAAAAATGCTAAACGTGGCATACTTATACTATCCGGCACTAACTAAAGATAGTAAACAAAAACTTACTTTTATTAAAAAAAAACTGTTGGTAACATTATTTGAACTAAACAAAACAATACAGAAATAATATCTTATTCGGTATTTAAATCTTCGTAATCTTCCTCAGCCTCTATAATCGGATCTTGAAGGTTACTCTTTGACACTAAACTTCTATAAAAATGGTGGAACGTTTCATCGATATAAGGTAACAATTCAAGTAAGTTTTGTTTCTTTTCAGTACTAATTGGATTTGGAAATTTCAATAACTGAGGCATTGGTATGTTTGTGTTTTGCCGAATTCCTCTCCTCTTAAAATGGATACTTTTAAACTCGATCTCTGGGTCAAGTGTTTCTTTGTACAAAATTACTCCTACTTCTTTGGTATATCGAAGCCATTTTGTGTTGCGCCAAACAACTTTTTCACCGTGATCATTCGTTTTCTTTTTTTGAAAAATATTCTTTGATAGAGAAGCGAAATCATAAAAATAATCTCAGTGACTCTAAATGGTTTTGATTTGCCTGTGTAATGATTAATAAAAAAATAAAAAATTATAAAGAAGATTCTTATTTTATATTATTCAACTTATTTTTCTTGATCTCAAAATGTTGTTCTTGTTAATATTTTTATTAATTAATTACTTGGGTCACCACGGCCACTCAGTTTTTAATTCGCTTGAGAGCTAAGGTCGTAGATTTAATTCAGATAAGATTTTTGGGCGCCATCAACCAAAGGGGTTGAAAAAGATTATAAAGAAAAGAGTAAATAGAATATTTAGTTCCCTAGCCCTGAAAGAGAAAGCAGTATGAATAAAACAATTATTTTAATCAATTCCTATTTTATTAATAAAAGAATAATATTTTCCAACAAACACCCATTTTATTCATATAGGAAGAAATAAACATAACATGGAAAAAGGATTTGAATAAAAGGCTAAGCAACTAAATCAGAGAAAGAAGATATAAAAAAATAACATAGAAAAAGTTATGACATGAGCTAGTCAGCTCCACTAAAAGATATGTTAGATCGTAGGAAATTAAACAGATTAAGAAGTGAGGATTCTTTCTAAACACCCAATATAAAAGGAGTCAAATACTAACTAAAAGCTTTGAACATAATTAAAGTGTAATTACTTTAAGGGTAGTGACCAAAATAAAACAGAATTTAAATTTAAGTTAAGCTAAATCAAATTATAGCATCCATTATGCCAAAATTGAAAATAAAATATTATTTATAGTAAAGTCAATGCAAGGTCAATTGAAGCACTTACGATGCCCAAAATTTGGTTAAAATCCCTTGAGAAATTTATGATAACTTCAAGGTTATATAATTAAAGGCATTCACCCTTTTGCCAAAATCCAAAGTAAAACAGCATTTAGGGTAAAGTTAATATAAAGTCCATTATAGCATTCACTACGCCAGAATTTAAAATGAGATAGAATTTAGAATCAAATTTATAAATTGTAATATCACTACCAGGTTATAAAGATTATCTAGTTAAGTCCAGCTAATAGATATAGCCAAAACCTAGAATGGCAAAAATACATGCTGATGGTAGCTAAAATTTCTGGGTCAGTAAGGAATGTATTCAAGGCTGGGATTATCAGTCCCTTATTAACCCGATAATATCCCAATAACTTTACAGGAGATAATAACTCCAATATAGCTTAGGAAAGATTTAAAATTCATTACCCAAAATTAATTAGAACGAAAATGCATACTTCCTGAGGAAGTTCTAGATTTATACTTAAAAAATCATTCTCCAACTAGATGAGTATTAAACCTTTAACTGCTACTTCTGTTATTAAGTAAGACTTACGTTTATTGTTTAATGTTAATCTCAATTTAAGATAATTAAAATAACCATCTTATACTGATTGACGAGTAAAATTTAGTTTCATAAATCAAAACTAGCATGTTCCAGCTAGACAATCATAAAACCTGCTTGGGATTAATATACAAATGAATTTACAATAAATAGACCGTCCCCTCAAGCATTCCTTGACGAGGGAGGTTTCGGTTTTTAAATTGAAAACTAATTTTTCGTATGATACTAGATAAGCAGTTTAGGTAATATATACATTACTGGAGTGACCCATCCACTTTAAGCGAAATCTACTGGAATTTACAACAGTCTTAAGCGAAGCTAGGGTAATTATACAACTATACATAAAAATATACAGAGGGAAGAATATACAGATATAATACAGTCTACCAAATCACCACATAAAAAGTTTATAACGTAGGAAATTAAGTTAAGGGGTAACAAATTGACTTTTAGTGGCTATCAGTGATCAAATTAAAAATGTTAAGTCCGGTAAGCGTGGCATTGTGCCAGTGAAAACGTTACAAGTGATTAAAAATGAGGTATTTTAGCAATATTACCTAAAAAGGTGGCTCTAGGCCCATTAGTAGTACATTACGAGTGATTCAACTGAAGTATGGATGTGAAATTATCCTGAATTATTAGACACATGAAATTTACTTATTCAAATTCAAAAGAAGGGTTTTTGGTACTATATTTTAATAAAAAAATTAGTCGGAGCTGGTATTAGTACAGTAACCAAGGAGAAAAAAGTGCTACTTAGCTCATGTAAGGCAGGAACTCTAGCAGACAGGCACGGCGGATTATGCGTCAACTCCAGCATCAGATCAATGTGGACGGTTGACCATACAGCACGTCGGGGTGACCGGCACATGCACCGAAACAGGAACTTCTTCCAAACTGACACCCCCACTCGCCTTGGCCTCTCAAAAACATACATCCTCCATTCCAGACAAGGGTTCCATAGCAGGGTAAAGAATTAAGAGGAAGACTCCAGGTTACGAGTACTAACTAAAGCACTTCCAACACATGGATAAATCCATGTAGAAAATATGAGGGAAGGTAGTCAAGAACGTAAAAAAATAAAAAAGTAGAAGTTGATAAAAGTAGAAGTTGATAAAAGTAAAAGTTGATAAAGGTAAAAGATGATAAAGGTAGATGATAAAGGTAAAAGATAATAAAGGTAGAAGGTAATCAAGGTAGAAGATAAAAGAGCCTAAAATAAAACGTGAACATTAGGACGCCATTTTGTGAAACCGAAAAATATTACTCACCAGATGGTCGGGCTTTCATCGGTCTAGGTGACGAACAATCCCATTTAAGGTTCAAAAGGACAGCTTCTATGTTAAATTCCGATCCGGCCTTGCCGACACATTTAAAATGCAAATTATTAACACAGAACCGCCATTTTATATCTTCATCACCTGCTGTTCAAGTCTTCTGGACCGGTATATAGAAAGAACAGACCGAAGCACATCGCCGTAAAGTCCTTAAATAGACTCTCTATCAAAAAAAAACAACTTCCTACTCGTGACTCGTACTGCTTCGAAAACCCATGTGACTTCCGGCAATTGACAGGCAAAACTGCAGGGCACTTTGAACTTTGAAAACGGGAATTTACTCATTTTAACCAAGAGAAGCCAGGAAAATAGATGCAAGTTTGACCCGAAACTAATTGCATCAAAATACTAGGTTAGGTAACGTCGAAAAAAACGGCTGTTATCCCAGAAATGTAAAAGATCTCATAACACCATCTGGGTGTGCAAGTGATATTCCGACAGCTGGTCATACATATCGTCATTTTATGGGTTGCCTATACGTAGGTTATTGTATTAAGAAAACCTGCCTGGACCCAGAACCTTTTAGACGGGGGCGTATTCAAAAATTTTTAAAAAAATTTAATTATCTAAATTGGTCAAAATTTGATAAAAACTCGGGCTATCTACTAACGTTGTAACAAGCACAAAAAGATTGTTACACCTGAAAGACGTACTACCTGGTACCAATCACGAGGATGATGTATAGGCGACTCATATTTAGATTTTTTTTTTCAATAATAGAATGATCCCAATCTGACTCCATATGGGTATGTCCTGCCACTAGAAACTTGTGATCAATGATATTAAGACTGTTTAGATTTTGCACCAATAAAGTAAACATTATAGCCAAGTACCAGTTTTTATTTTGTCCGGCGCAGGTATCTCAGTAGAGAGTAATATGATTAATTTCAGGAGAAAGAGACTCAGTAAGATGTTTATACAAACAAGAAGCTATATTATTAGCACCACGGCCTGATATACCCTCATGCCACATCATATTAAATGATATATTATCATCACATCTATGAATTGTTAAATTAAATGTCCACAACTGACGCTTATAAAAAGCAACAGAAGTAACGAGAGCAGGTGTTGGCAAGCACTGTTGCAAATCAAATGTAAACGTCAGCCTAGTGCCATCTGTTTTTGATTTTTCCTTATCTAGCCTCTTGTACGTGTACGCCATTTCAGCTTCCTTCTGATGGTTTCTTAGGTCTTCCTGTGCTTTTTCAATTTCTAATTGATTTTTAGTGATTTTTATTATCATGTTCAGTTTGTCACAATTTTGACAAGTGTCTTTGTGTGGACTTTTTATCTTAATATTCATTGTTTTAACCACATTTTCGTAAATTCTTCTACTTACAATTCGGTTTCCATCGTTCCATTTAGTGTACTCTTCATACATTCTTGATAATGTAAAGTGAGGGGGAAGATAACGTTTAGTAGACTGTTGTCGGCAATAATGACTTTCATATGCTGGTACAGAAATGATATGTTTTCTCACTAATTCCATGTCCACGTCAGATACTTTATTTTTTGGAGCCTTGACCCCCCTGGTCATCTTCTATAACACCTGATATTGAATTAAGTTTTTTAGCTAAAACTGTTGTAATAAAACCATCTGATATATTGAAAGTAGCTTTGAAGCAATTTTTGCAAATAGGTACCATTTGACCGTCAATTCGAATATGATATATAAAAGTAAACTGCCTGTTCTTTTGTTTATTTTCTTCGCTTACTTTGGGTTTACTAGTTTTTTTCTCAACTTTATTGATTAGATCAGCAATAAACGCTACCTTCTTATTGTTTGTATCGATGGACCAGTAATCTTGAAATACAGTATGTCTTTTTTTTTTCATCTATGCCATTTTTACAGTTTTGTCTACATTTTTTTAAATCTTTACATACTCTAGCTTGAATTTTCTTTCCTTTTTTAGTTACGTATTCCTTACCCATGTTTCGCATTAGCTTTCTTTTAGCCCTTACTTTTCTAGTTTCCCCTTTCCTCACCCTTGCATTATTGTCTTTGTGACCTAGTGGAACCCGATTACAATTTGTTAAACGTTTTTGTTTCTTACTTAACAATTCTTCATCTAAACTTACGTCGCTGGCTACTGGCTCAAAGTTGGGATCATTGTAACTGTCGTCGGAATCTAAAGGGGCTATTTTGTCACTGGAGTTAACAATAAATTGACTTTGTTCTATTTCAAGCTCATTAACAGTGATATTAAGACTGTTTAGATTTTGCACCAATAAAGTAAACATTATAGCCAAGTACCAGTTTTTATTTTGTCCGGCGCAGGTATCTGAGTAGAGAGTAATATGATTAATTTCAGGAGAAAGAGACTCAGTAAGATGTTTATACAAACAAGAAGCTATATTATTAGCACCACGGCCTGATATACCCTCATGCCACATCATATTAAATGATATATTATCATCACATCTATGAATTGTTAAATTAAATGTCCACAACTGACGCTTATAAAAAGCAACAGAAGTAACGAGAGCAGGTGTTGGCAAGCACTGTTGCAAATCAAATGTAAACGTCAGCCTAGTGCCATCTGTTTTTGATTTTTCCTTATCTAGCCTCTTGTACGTGTACGCCATTTCAGCTTCCTTCTGATGGTTTCTTAGGTCTTCCTGTGCTTTTTCAATTTCTAATTGATTTTTAGTGATTTTTATTATCATGTTCAGTTTGTCACAATTTTGACAAGTGTCTTTGTGTGGACTTTTTATCTTAATATTCATTGTTTTAACCACATTTTCGTAAATTCTTCTACTTACAATTCGGTTTCCATGGTTCCATTTAGTGTACTCTTCATACATTCTTGATAATGTAAAGTGAGGGGGAAGATAACGTTTAGTAGACTGTTGTCGGCAATAATGACTTTCATATGCTGGTACAGAAATGATATGTTTTCTCACTAATTCCATGTCCACGTCAGATACTTTATTTTTTGGAGCCTTGACCCCCCTGGTCATCTTCTATAACACCTGATATTGAATTAAGTTTTTTAGCTAAAACTGTTGTAATAAAACCATCTGATAAATTGAAAGTAGCTTTGAAGCAATTTTTGCAAATAGTTACCATTTGACCGTCAATTCGAATATGATATATAAAAGTAAACTGCCTGTTCTTTTGTTTATTTTCTTTGCTTACTTTGGGTTTACTAGTTTTCTTCTCAACTTTATTGATTAGATCAGCAATAAACGCTACCTTCTTATTGTGTGTATCGATGGACCAGTAATCTTGAAATACAGCATGTCTTTTTTTTTTCATCTATGTCATTTTTACAGTTTTGTCTACATTTTTTAAAATCTTTACATACTCTAGCTTGAATTTTCTTTCCTTTTTTAGTTACGTATTCCTTACCCATGTTTCGCATTAGCTTTCTTTTAGCCCTTACTTTTCTAGTTTCCCCTTTCCTCACCCTTGCATTATTTTCTTTGTGACCTAGTGGAACCCGATTACAATTTGTTAAACGTTTTTGTTTCTTACTTAACAATTCTTCATCTAAACTTACGTCGCTGGCTACTGGCTCAAAGTTGGGATCATTGTAACTGTCGTCGGAATCTAAAGGGGCTATTTTGTCACTGGAGTTAACAATAAATTGACTTTGTTCTATTTCAAGCTCATTAACAGATTCTATGTCATCCATTACGGTATCGTTAATATAATTTATTGGCTTATTAATTTCAGTTTCAGGTATTACCTTAAAACCTTCATCAGTATTGCTTTCGATATGGGAAGTGCTTAAAAAACCTTCATTTAACGAATCTTTATGTACTAACAAGGGCGATGACCAGGAAATATCTTCTAAAACTAGTTTGTATGGAGATGGAACTGACCTTGCTGGGCTTGAGCCTAAAACAAAATGATTAATTATTGATAACATTTAAATTTTTGTATTAAATGAGAGCAGTATACATACCGTGGCTAGATTCTAAAGGCTCTTTGCACAAACTAACAATGTGTTTTGTTCGGTTTGACGCCATTTTCTGCTATTTTTTAAGCACATCAACCTCTCATGCACGCGTCTGGAGGTAAACTAAAACGGACCGATAATAAAATCATTGAGGGCGACCGCACAAACCTGTGTAAACTAGTATAAGTCGGAGCATAATTTCTACCGGGTGACTGAAAATTAATATAAGTCGAACTTATACTATTTATCACAAACTATTTTTTGTGTTAAGTAGCATAAGTGTATTTATTCTTCTTTTCCCTACCGACTCTTACACCTTTTTTGACATAAGCCAATGGAACATAAGCCAATGGAACATTTTTTTTTCGACCAATTAAAACTAGGATGGACATATACTAGTATTCCCACTTGAAGCAGAGTACCGTTTTAATTCCAATTCTCAACGTATCCCATTTTTCACAAAAATCGACTTATGCTACTATTCCCGCGCACCAGCCAATTAATTGTTTCAACTTCCTATATATTCGGGGGCGAAGACTTACCTTAAGATAACAAATATATCAATACAAAGTTATTTATTACAGAGTATACACGACTTTTAACATTAGATAACAAATAGAAGAAACAAAAACTTATATTTAACTTTTAAAAAATAGTATTAATTCGAACAAGGAGAGAGATACCTACACCCAACTAAGCTTTTCTGAAGCCAGTAGCTATTACAAAATATAGCTTCTAGATTTTGTTACAAAAATATATAATTAGCGAAAGTTTTCATAATGTCCAACAAGAGCTTTGGTTCTTAAAATTTAATCCAGAATGTTCTATTTTGTTGTACAAATAACCATTATTCCCCCGGGAGTATAATAAATGTTATAAGAATATTTATGTTTTAGAGAGTTAAAAGCCCACACTTCTAAAACTGCTTTACTTCGGTGTCGGTGAGCTACCTTATGACACTGTAAATGGCAAGAAAAGCCAACTGTATTTATATCTAACATCACAAAAAAATAGCTATTTTTACCCAAAACTTGCTGTATATAATGCCAAATCGGGGTAACATACCTTGTGTAAAAAGTTGCAAGGCAAAACCAACTTTATAGTAAATATTTTCAATACTTATCCATTGTACCTCTTTTGCGTTTTCTGTAAATGTATAGAAAATACCATGAAGTAAGGTTTAATTCAAAGAACGACGTAAGCCATGGTTTGAAGGTAAAATCAGACCCTTTTTGCTTAGAATTCGTCCTGAAAACCCTAACTGCTGTTTAATTGACAACGTTACTAATACATTTTCCCTGCAGGTAACTAAATTTGCTGTATTTTTTAATAGTTTATGAAAAGATTCGTATCTCATTGACCAGAAATATCTAGGTGGCCCAAGCAAATTTATAATTAATGGATATTAATTCGTGATGTTCCTCTATTAAGCTTTGTAAATAGGTAATTGATGTTTCTGTAAAAGATCTCGCTAACAGATTTTCTAATAGTTGTGCTGTAAGGGAATAAAATTTGCAAACACTATCGTCTTCAGGTACAAGATCCCCTACAAGTATACCAAAGTAAACAGTAAGAGACATCATTTCAGATGCACTTATGACAATAACATTTTTTTTTAAATGCTCCTGTTTAATTTGCGGCATAGCACTTCCTGCGTCGGTTTTCGAAAATTTAAAATATTTTATTATTTCGTTAAGTTAATTTATAGTAAAATATTTGGCTTTAATTAAATAATTGATAATAAAAGCCATATCATAACGAAACACTCCTAAAAGCATACCATGCATAAGGTCACAAAAAAAATTTTTAGTTACATTGAAACTTCTTAATTCGTTCCATACACAAGATTCTTTAACGCCACGTATAAGATGTTGACAATCTATATCATCATTTTCTTGGGAGCGAATGTCAAAATTCAACACTTTCCAGCCAGTTTGCATATTTACTTTAGGTGCAATACAAATTCGAGCAAAAAAATCCGAATTGAGACTTTCGGTGAATCCCAAAACTGAATTTAACCCCAAATTGTCCCCCAAATTGTCCCCCAAAATCGCTAACAAGCAAAAGTAAATTTTAGTTTTACCACCGGAAGTGTCAATACCCTTTTGTTCTGAGCTTTTTAAATCATCTATTAATTTTTGAAGTATTTTTTTTATTTCCATGAACGGTTCTGTCGGTAGAATAAAAAAGTTGACCTAAAAAAATATTTTCCAGAAGAGACGAATATTCTGGTGGGAGGCAAGCTAATGAAATGTAAACTGCCCCTATCTTATAAACCCCAGCCCTAGATCCTAAAACATTTAAAGGCTCAAAATCGTCAAAAAATAAAAAAATCGGTAAAAGTGTTTTATTAACAAATTTGTTTTTTATTTTTTTTCAAAGATCTCCCTGCACGCAGCTGGTTAACGTATCTGGTGAAGCGGTTTCTTCCCTTAGCATAAAATTACTAATAGTTTCAAAAACTTCGGGCAACTCTAAAAATTGCTTTAAAGTTCTTTTGATGCAAACTTTTTGACAACATACATTTTTATTTCCTTTCTTGCCAACACAATCAAATAAATGAAAAAGCAATGTCACAATAACTTAAAGATATGTAAAATTTGCAAAGAAAACATCACAGCAATTTAGGTAAACTCACATAAATACATACAATCAATATAATATCAAACGCATTAATGAAAAAAAACATACAGGGTGTCAATTTAAAAACTTTCAATGCAAATATCTCGAATACTACAAAAGTTAGAACAACGCGATTTGGTATAAATGTTATTTGGGTAGGGGGAACTAGAACCACCATACTTTAGTCAAGGGGTCAGTCACCCCCTAGACGCCCCACACCACCACTTTAAAATTTCAAATGGCACCACCCCTTTTGTTGTACCTCAAACGAAAGGTCTCACTGATGAGTAGTATTTAGCTGCACAAGAAAAATCGATAAAAAGAAAATTTGCAATTTAAATAAAATTAAAAATGAAAAAAATGAAATATTATTATATTTAATTAAATGCTCAAAATGCATTCCATTTCTATTGCCTCTACAAAAGCCATAACGTTCATTTCGTCCCTTTCGCGATTCTCTTTATTATTTATGATTTAGGTAAGTCTTGGCTTTTTATTTTTATTTATTTATTTATTTAGTACATACAGAAATCAAATCCAACTTGTACCTACTAGTTCTGATATATACAATTCGATAAATTTTAATATAAATATTTAACAATACAACAATACAATAAAATTAGTCTTAGTACCATGGTATAATCTATGTTATAATAAAAAGAAGTACATTAATCAGGAAATTAAAACAATTTACAAATACATCGGAATCACAAATATAATTATATTTACTTGCATGTTTGTTATTAGTTGTTGAAGACATATTACATTAATGAAATCAGTCGTTTTTTAAATGTCGCCGGAGTGCAGTTAAAATCAAAGTTTGTTGGTATATGTATGTTAAAAAGATGCATGATACGATTTATGACATCATTTCTACCGATGTCCGTTCGGCTTCTATTAGTTAAAAACATGTCATTTAAACGCGTATCGTGCGTTGGTACACGAATGTTTATAAAAGCCAGGAGTTCAGAGCACTTTATGTTATTAGTGATTATTTTGAACCCGAATACAAGTGTAAGAAAGATTCTACGTCTTTCTAAGCTATCGACATTTATTAGACGTAGGCGATCTTGATGCGAAAATTGTCTTTTGTCTATTCTAAGTTTGTGTAGTAAAAAATTTACGAATTTAATTTGAACTCGTTCGATACGCTTAACATGAGTTTGGTAAAGTGGCGACCAGATTACGCAGCAATACTCAAGGTGACTTCGCACTAGTGAGAAGTACAAAGACTTCAGTACCTCAATGTTGGAAAATTCCCAACACCGGCGCATTATAAAACCTGCCATTTTGAAAGCCTTTGCCAAAATATAACTTATGTGTTCGTTAAATCGCAATTCATAGTCAAAAATTACCCCCAAGTCATTGATTAAATTTGTTCTGGGTAGAGGAGAGCTAGAAATGTGGTAGGAATGTAAGATTGGTGATTTTTTTCCTAGAAAAAGATATTATCTTGCATTTAGAAATGTTCAATTCCATTCTATTTGTTAAGCACCATTCAGATATTTTATTGACTTCAAGCTGCAATAGAGAACATTCATGAGCGTTGGTGACTTTTCTAAAGATTTTCAGGTCATCCGCGTAGAAAAGAAATTGACAATTGGTAAATATATTAGCAAGATCATTAATGAATAAAAGGAATAAAATCGGCCCCAAGTGTGAACCTTGGGGTACGCCAGATGTCACTGTTATTTCCTTGGATATGGTTCCATTAATTTTAACGATTTGTGTTCGGTTTTGAAGGTAACTTGAAACCCACGAAAGAAGAGGATCCATAACGCCAAATGATTCCAGTTTATTAATCAGAATGTTATGATCTACTCTGTCGAAAGCCTTTTTAAAATCAATTTTAAAAGTTGGCAAAGCTTCCCCTGGTGTATTGGTATTAAGAAGGACCATTTCATGCCCTACAGTAAAGGATTCGGGTTTAACCAGCAATTTATGATTTTCTAAATGTTTAAATCTCATATATTCAGTTCGAATTTGTCCAAAATCATCTGTTATCTTTTCAAATGTTTGATTGAAAAAAGCTTGCAGTTGTGAAGTATCTTTAATTTCTTTTGATGAAGCCATCAAAAATGAAAAAATACTTTCAGTTAGTTCCTGAGTTTAGTTAACAACTTCTTGCACAATTCCTCTATTATTAGCTGGGTTATTGTAAAGTTGGGAGATACATTTAGTTAATAATGAAAGAAAGTCACATTCGACTGCTTTGTTAGTAGAATTACTATTTAATTCTAATACATCTGGGGAATCAAATTCACTTTGTTGTATGGGCAGATCAAGTTTAAATGCACTTTCTGTTTTATTTGTATTTTGATTAGCATTATCAGTTTCACTAATACCTTCGACATGTTTGCTGACCAAATGCTTTCGAAGACCGTTGATATCTCTGAAAGAACGAAAGCAATTAACTTGTTTACATTTATATTGTGACAAATAGGGATAGTTTACCTTTAAATGTTCAAGTAATGTTTTGAATGATAAAAATTTGTGATTGCACCTAAAGCATAAGAACCCAGGACATCGTTCCATGTTAAGCAAAAGAGGTAACTGACTTTTTGATTAGTTTTTGATTTTATCTATTTGTGAATTATATCTCCGACAAATGGAATTTTAGGGTCTTTTTTACTTTGGTACTTATAAATGTTCCATTGTAGTAAGTACCAAATATGCCTAGATGGAAAACGATATTCGGCATCCAATATTTGATAAATTTTGTAGCAGAAATCTAGAGCTTGTAACACACTTAGGCACTTGTAATTGTAGTTATTAATTACTACGAAAACCGAAGTCACATTACTTAATTTTGCACCTACAAGAAGTAAATAAATAAATAACATCTTTATTGCCGACCAAATCATTATACATGACAAAGCAACGTCAATGACAAAGCAACGTCAAGTAGGTAGGGCTGAACCGTAAGTCCTTTACTATACATACAGTCCACTTTTTTTCTTTTTTTCCTCTTCGATGTCCCCTGCACTGGATACGTGGAGTATAATACTATCCCTGCACTCGGCAACAGATGGCTTCCAGTGGGTTTTGGCTACATACGTTCTTCCTTTAGGAGAAACAAGAGCCGGAAGTAAGTATAACTTGATTGCAGTCTTCGAATCTAAAACAATAGAAATATTTTAAAATTATTAAGACATCAGACTATATATTTTAATTATGCATAAAGTTCACTTTAAAATTTTCTGACTCAATTTTTGTTGGCTAAAGCTTCTTTTTGATTTGAAAAAGTGACAATGAAATTCGTTTTTGACAGTTAATGTATAGGCATAGGTTTTATCTAATTGATTGATCAGAAAGTTATACCCAAATAAAACAATAAAAAAAAATATTTTGATTATCTAGACAAAATTAACTTTTAAACTAACCTCTGGTTATTTCTGTGTCCAATAATTCTAATATATTGTTGTCTACAGCTGATTTATCCTTTTTTCTAAAGTTTTTTTCAAATAAATTGTCAAATTCGGTCTCCAATTCGAAAGCTTCGGAAATTCTATATCGTTTTTCAAAATCTATCTGAATCTGAAAACCGTAAATTTAATTAGTGCTTTCACTTAAACATTTTTCGCCGAAGGTCAAAAATGTTTGAAAAATCAGAAGGCATGGCCACAATTAAACCAAATCTTATCTTAAAATTAAAAAAAAAAAAAAAAAAAACTGCGAAGGCTTTGTTGCAGATTAAAATGTTTTGAAATTGGGGTGAAAATAATAAATACCTTAAAACCATCGGAGAATATTTAGAAAAACGATATTCAACTAAAACTAGTTTAAAACTGTAGGCGAAAACCATATTAAGTTTCTGGGTTCTGAGAGAGGGGGTGGCTCCAAAAGTCCAACCCTGTACGCTTACTGTAGCAGTTGTGAATAATATGTTAGCAAAAAAACCTCCATAAAAACAGGAAAATATAAATTTGGACTGGCAAGATAATAAATCTTAATAAGTGTAATATATTTTTAATAACTTACCAGTTCTGGAGCTAGTGGAGTTTTCAATATCGGCTAGGCCTCTAGGAATTCCTCGATCGTCGTGTAGCTTGAAATTGTCCTTACAGGCAAAGACTTTTTCCAGTGCTCCAACACATTATTCAGTGGCTCCTGATTCCCTTTTAGACAAATATGGCTGTCCTTTGCGTCTTGTGTTACATCTAAAAAAATTTATACAAAAATTAACTACAGTGGTTTATTCACAAACGTCCCTTAAAATTCAAGCATTTTGCCAGCCGTCCCAAATCCAGAAAAGCTTTTTCGAAAAATGCTTTACCGCATTGTAGGTACTTTTGATGGAAATCCTGGAGAAGATTAAACAGTGATTTTTAAAATACTCTAGTAAAGCAAAAATGATCAAAAATTGTACCTTAAAATGAAAATAAATTGTAAAGCACAAATTCTGAATCAAAACATTGTTTTGTGAATAATAGAAAAACAAAACGCAAAACCAAAAATTACAAAATTTTTGGACTTTTATGTATTATTGACTGTTTATGTTTTTTTTTAATTTCTTGTGACGGAAAGTAGGTTTTTTAAATATAGGGCGAGATGGTATAATTGAGACTGTTTTTAAAAGCTAATACAGTTGGTCTGCTTTCATTAAAGTTGTCTAAAAAAAAAGCAGAACAAAAATTATTTAAAAATAAAACATATTAAAAGACAGGGTAAAACATATTAAAAGACAGGGTAAAACTAACCTTCATTCATTGGAATGGGTCCAGATGAATCGTCATCATCCCTACTTTCTCCATATTTGTTTAATGTTTTTAATAAATACAGCAAATTTCTTTGTTTATCAATTAGCTTTCCTTTTGCTTTCTCAGATATATTTTGGTTGGATCGGCCTTTTGTAATGGCCGGCACAAAGTAGGTATAATGGAATTCCCTTGGAAATACTTTTTCTATCTTTCTTGACAGAATTTCCAATTCTGTAAAATCAAGTTTTCCATATTCGTTGAGTAGATTTCGAATTATTATGTCGGTTAACCTGTCTCGATCCAACACAGAAGGGCCGGTTCTCAGGCCTTTTGCCAAATGTGCTTCCCCACGAATGTCTTTTTTTTTTAATTCTTCCAAATTAAAATCGCTAATTTGCAATTTGGAACATCTGTTTTGTAAGGCATGCGTTGTACTACTGCTTGAAATAGTCACTGTACTGCTTGTGTCATCAACTACTGGAGTATTGGTGGTGTCGTCGACAATTTTAACTTTTTCCACAAAGTTTTTCTCGATAATATCAACAGGAGGTTGTTCAGCAAATATAATTATTGGCGTATCATCTAGCGTATTATAGTCCATAAAGACTTTTTGTTTTTTAGAAGGTGACTAAAAAGAAATATACGTAGGTAAGGCTAACGTTTTTGTTTTCATTATTCAAAATACTAATAACCTGCACCTGCATATCAATAACACATATTTATAGATACTTTTATAACTAGAAAGTGGCCCATGTCATTAAATTCTAACATCTACTGAGTACTTTCTTAGCTGAAAAATACTATAATATAGGGACACTACATTTCTAGAAATAAAAAAGCGTTTTCACGAATTAAAGATGGTCCACTATATAGGTAAGCCCTTAAGGGTAAAAGTTTTGTTAAACTGCGAAAAAGGTTGAGAGTTGAACTGTTTACGCTACAGGTTAATTTTGAAGAAAATATATCTAATATTACAGTACATAATATAGGACTAAGTAGTGTTGATGTAGTCATAATTTTCTAAAAATCAGCCAAAACACCCAATTTTTTTAAATCGAAGGTACAATGGTATGCCATAGGACGTTATCTCATAATTCTGATTATAACCCCTGGGCATGGGTCAGAAATTTTTGTAACACTGTAAGGCAAGATGGGGTAAGTGGGCCCTAGTTTTACAAGTTTTTTTGTTTAGCGTTTAATAAAAAATTGGGTTTTGGGAATTAAGTGCTGAAAACTGAATAAGATAAGCCCTATACTGTTGCGAGAAGGTTCTGTGAAAGCCTTATTGAATATTCTTTTTTATTTTTACCAATCCCTTTTTTTTTTAATTGTGCACGAGGACCCAGTTACCCCATAAATCTGAGGAAACTGGGTCCCCCATTTTATTTTAGCTTAGCTTTCATATTGAATTAATACGGAGTAACTGGGACCCTATTTGCAGTGTGTATTATTTTATGTAAAAAATGTATCTTGCTATCTTTAACCGTTTATAAGATACGTACACTCCCCGACAATAAATCCCGGACAAGAAAAATTAAAGTCATTTTGATAGTCCTGTAACTTTTTGATTTCTTTTCTGATTTTATTGAAATTTTGAGCAAAGTGTAGCCCTATGTTTTCACAAGTTAGCCTAAATTTTAGATTTTAAAAAATACCGATGGCTCGACCAATATATAGGGAAAAACCAAAGTTACTTTTTTACCTCTGTTTTCTTAAGGCCCTGTGGAAAAATTGAGCGGTGAAATGTAGATTTGTTACATTTTGTTTTAAAGTGTGGCCCTTTTTTGACAGAATGTTTTTGGTTCACTCTAATATCTGCTTTTTGAGAAAAGATACAGATGTTTAAAAAAAGTGGTGCAATTTTTTAAATTTTATTTACATTTTATAACGTTACATTATCTTATAAGACTAGCTTAAAGAAAATCCTAAAATTTAATAGCGCGTGTTGCCACCTCGTGCCGTTATAACTGCTCTCATGCGACGTGGCATGCTTGCAACGCAGTTTTGAATGGCTTCTTGAGGAATGTTTTGCCATTCTTCAAGAGGAGCTTCTCGCAGATCTGGTAATGTTTCTAAATTTCGATTTCGAACACGTCTACCTAGCATATCCCACACATGCTCAATTGCGTTTAAATCAGGGCTATGCGGGGGCCATTGGAATCGTTGAATGTTAACCTGATCTAAATATTCTGTTACAACCCGTGCAACGTGGGGCCTCGCATTGTCTTGCATTAATATAAAATTCGGCCCAACGAGCTCGGCGTAGGGTACCACGTGTTCTGCCAAGCATTGGTTGATGTATCTATCAGCAGTTATAGAACCATTTTCAACCAACGCTAGCTCTGTACGAGCATGTTGTGATACCCCAGCCCACACCATGACACTACCGCCTCCAAACGGTATTCTTGGAGTTATGCAACATTGGGCGTATCGTTCACCTGGTCTCCTCCAAACCCGTTCACGTCCGTCAGGTGAGCGCTCACAAAACCGCGATTCATCTGTAAACAGGACCTGCGACCACTCTTCTAGTCCCCAGTGTTCATGTTCTTGTGCAAAATGTAACCGTTGTGTAGGTGAGCTGGGAGTAATTTGGGACATGCAACGGGTCTTCTGGACGTCAATCCCGATTCATTTAACCTGCGTTGGATTGTTCTTGCAGAGACTGTGGTACCACGTACATCTAAAAGTCTACGACTAATTACAGTAGATGGTACATTACGATCACGTAAGGCAGTTAAGTTTAGAAATTGGTTATCACGTTGATTAGTAATGCGTGGTCTCCCTGAGCCTCTACGTCGGGTGTACTCGCCAGTTTGGCGAAACCAGCTAATCGCGTCTTGTATAGTACTTTTAGGTTTGCCTAAGAATTCCGCAATATACCGTATATTGCGGCCATCATCATTCAGTGCAACAGCACGTGCCACATCTTCGGGTCTCATTTTTTTTACAACAAAAAACTTTAAATATTGTCTTCTGTAATGGCAGTATACTGACAATACTTATAACGTTACTACGCAACCAAAAGCGAGGCGACTAGATAAGTAACGTTCTAAAATTAAAAAAATTTAAAAAATTGCACCATTTTTTTTAAACATCTGTATCTTTTCTCAAAAAGCAGATATTAGAGTGAACCAAAAAACATTCTGTCAAAAAAGGGCCACACTTTAAAACAAAATGTAACAAATCTACATTTCACCGCTCAATTTTTTCACAGGGCCTTAAGAAAACAGAGGTAAAAAAGTAACTTTTGTTTTTCCCTATATATTGGTCGAGCCATCAGTATTTTTTAAAATCTAAAATTTAGGCTAACTTGTCAAAACATAGGGCTACACTTTGCTCAAAATTTCAATAAAATCGGAAAAGAAATAAAAAAGTTACAGGACTATCAAAATGACTTTAATTTTTCTTGTCCGGAATTTATTGTCGGGTCATTGAGTGTAGTTTGTAAAATCAAATGCCAAGAACAGACTACTAACTAATAAAAAAATAACGGTAAAAAATAATATTACTTTATTAAACATTGAACTTACAGAGTAAAATTAAATTGTAAACAAGTAGAGTTAGTAAGTAAGTACTCATTTATTTAAGAAATTTGTCCATTTCAGGTACGCTGTACATATTTCTTTTATTTCTTTCTGTGGGAGGAGTAATTATTTTCAAAATATCGGCGAGGTCATAGTCAACAAAATCATTTTTATCGGGCCAACGCCATGCATTTATTTTTGAACATTTTGTCATATGTTTAATTCTAACGATGTTTTCTAAATCAATGGCTGTCACTTGACCTGGATAAAACATTTCATTAAAATTAACTATAACATAATCTCCAGTTACAACTTCGACCAACGTTTCATACTCTTCTTCAGATTCCACGATTTCATCAGAATTATACGACTCCTCGCTGCTCAAAGATGATATCGGTGAAACTGCACGTCTACTTTTACGTTGTTTTAACACGCTAGTAGGCTGAACTGGTGCAGCCGGTATTTTCTTTCCTGGTTTAATTTTTTTTATCTTCTCCTCTTTCTCTTTTTCTAGACGCTCGATATATTCTTTGGTTGTAATTATTTCGGTTTCAGTACAGATTCTACGCCGCTTTTGTGGTTTTTCATGACCTTTCTTATTATTTTGAACTGACTCCAACAAAATTTGTTCGAAAGATTTTCCTTGTGGGATACTTTCTTGGTCTGGCGTTTTTTTATTCATAATTTCATGGTATTGTGAGCTTGTTGAAGATCTAGGACCATAGTCGATAGCTCGATTTTCCACGATATCAGATATTTCCATATATTCTGGGTCTTCTACATTTTCAGTTGGATCTCCTCCTGTATCTTCGTCTTGCGCATCAGTTGCGTTTTTAACTAGACTTCTGTTACGGACAGACAGATCCGGACGATCATGTAGATTATTCGCAACTTCTTCAGTTGTTAATGCATCATGGTCAGCAGTTACATGTGATTCAATCATTTGTTCTAAGTTAGTTGGTGAAGTCTTGTCATTTTGTCTTTTTTTGAACTGATACCTCCTTAAATCGTCTGGTCTAAAAATTGTTTGCCTAATGGCCTCTGAATTTACAGGATGCAGTCCAATCTCAGCACGTGACTCATCGTATATGCCAGTAGTTTTAAAGCCTTTTTTTATGTTGTCGATTGAAATGTCTTCATAAACGGTGTATAATAACTCAACGAATTCGCTCTTAGGGATCCTCTTTTTCGGGTTCTGATGTTGCCATTTAACAAGCTTTTTATCTCAGTCTGTTTTAAAGGGACCAAATATCGTCACGTCCAATGGTTGTAATACGTGTGTCGTGTGTGGCGGTAATTTAACAATTGTAACTTCATTCTCCAACGCAATTTTGCATAGTTCTGAACTGCCGTGAGTGCTGTGTCCATCATATATCAACAAGATGGGACGTTCTTGAGGAATGTTGACGAGGAAACATTTTTTGAACCAGTTAAGGAAGATATCGCTTTGCATCCAGCCACGCTTGGATGCTGCATAAGCTGTCTCGTGGCGCACATTTTGACTAATCCATGACTTAACTATATTCTTCCCTTTAAATACAACTAAAGGTGGTAACTTTTGTCCTACCGCAGATGTGCAAATTAACACTGACGTATTTTCTCTTCCAGCGGAGCTTATCATACGGGTACTACGAACTCCCACGGCGCCCACTACTTTAGTTTTTTTGGGATCGTGACAAAAAGATGTCTCGTCCAAGTTAAAGATTTGCTTTGGGGTTTGTCTTAACTCTCGGTCATCAACGGTTTTCGTAAGCAGATCAAAAAAGCCATAGATTACATAAGGATTGACTTGAGACATGCGTAGGTATTCAACACCCTGCGGTTTATTGATTGAAAGCCTATATCTCTTGGCAAAAGATATAAATCAACCTTCACCAGGCCGCCCATCTTTGAATTTTGTTTTCAGGTGGTTGCTT
The DNA here is from genome assembly GCA_963920685.1 of Polydrusus tereticollis. Taxonomy (NCBI): domain Eukaryota; kingdom Metazoa; phylum Arthropoda; class Insecta; order Coleoptera; family Curculionidae; genus Polydrusus; species Polydrusus tereticollis. Next base: position 92,912,132 of record OY987330.1, read on the forward strand.
TGCGTGTACGCTTGCACTACATCAAGCACCTCTTGCCGAGACAGTCCAAATCCCCATTTCTCCATTGTTTTAATGCATTCCACTAACCGTTTCTCGTGTTCTTCAGACAAACAAAATTTTCCACCACCCCCTTTTCCAGCAGACGAAACGACACCTCCTCCTCGAGTTCCTCTGAGGTAATGCTTAAGTGTAGTTCGTGGAATATTGTAACTTTTTGCAGCTCACCACATCTTTTTCTTTCCCTCTTTTCCGTCTTCTACAGCCGCCTTTAACTCAGCTCTGCTGTAACGGCCACCATCTGCCCCTTTCGTGGTCGTTCTTTCATAAGCTCACACCATCTATAACAAAAGTTCATGTAAGTATAGTTGTTTAGTATCACAAGTATAACTGGGTCCTCCAGGGCCCAGATACCCGTGGTAGTAGGACCCTGTTGCCCCAAAATCAACTTTTCTTCGGGAAACTGGGTCCCCTTCATTAAAACCAAAAAATGAATTACAACAAACAAATGTTTGTCCCTTATCCTTTTCATCAGACCCAATCTTTGGACGCGTTTCGCTGTATAACAGCTCATCAGCAGAGCTATAGGGTCTGACGGAAAGGAAGGGACTGTCTGTGACTTTCATCACGATATATAGAAACCAATATTGGAATGAAGCACAACGGCGACATCCTATAGTAATCGGTGGTACGCTCGATTACTATAGGATGTCGCCGTTGTGCTTCATTCCAATATTGGTTTCAAAAAATGAATGTTTCAGTAAAAAACAATACAAATGCATATAAATTTAACCAAACTACTTACCGCTTAAGAAAACATATGGATTTAATCACCAAAACTAAGATTTTTATCGATTTTTGAAAATTTCTTGACACCTGTTGTAAATGCGTGTTTACACCGTTCACACTATGCGGCCATTTAAAATTCGATAAGATGGCCGATGACAGTGGTTTCTGTTGTAAGAGGTAGATGGCGCCTGAGACAATATAATCACGTCCAAAATTTTCACTAATATTGTTTACCTGAATTTTCAAGACGGCCGGGCCCAGTTACCTCAAGGGCCCAGTTATACGACCTTGCCTTACCTTCGAATTCAAAGAAAAAATCTTAACATTAAAAAAATATCTTAATTAGTTAGCCTCAGAGGTAAAAATGTTTAATGAAGTATATGAAAAAAAAAATTCCCACTAACGTTCCTATTAGTACCTACCTATTTATGCAACTATATACCTAGGTAGTGAAAAGAAAATAAATATATTTCCCGACTACAAAACATTTTATTGTCTTACTTACTTCATTTTCGGTCGGGTAGGTTCGGCGAGAGCCTGGGTGGTTAAGTGGATGGGGGAAGACACAGGGGTAGGCAAAAGGATCGCATTTGGTCTACTTGCCAGGTTCGTGTGCCTCCCCTCACCTACTACTACTACTACTACTACTACTTCATTTTCTGAGTCAGATTCCCTACTCTTCAAGGATTTTATGAGCCTTTGCAATTTAATTTTGTCTTCGATATTTTTGCTTAGATCGTTTATTTGTTCATTTGAAAGGTATTCTAATATGTCTGATCCATCTATATTTTGTTCTAAAAAAATAGAATGTGGGTCAGTTTGGTCTGGTCTTGTTCAGTTCGTCTGTGGTCATGTGTTCAGCCTAGGTCCTCAGCTGATCGCTGGCAATGTTGTAAAAAATCTGAGTTCAAAATGCAATCATTGTTAACGCGGCATTAGGTACAAACGACAACCTTAACCTTTTAAATTTTTTGTTTCTTTTTTATAACTGCGCCATTATATTAAGTATAAAAAAAATAAAGCAAGAAACCATTTTAGTTTAAAAACAACTGACTTGGAAACAAAAGAAAGTTATTAATTTTTAAAGTGTTAATGCCTTTCAGCTTAATAAATATATTTTTACCTTAAAACCCTGACGACTTTGAGACAATAGAAAGGGGTTTGTCATGCGGATGTAGGAGCTTCATGATGGAAGAGAAGGCACGCCATTAATCAGCACAAAAAACGCCAAAATGCCTATCACGTTATTCGTTATTATATTGCCAAATATTAGTAGGTGCTAATAATAAACAAATTTTTAAGTCGATATTAATAATTAGATATTATACTGCTTGCTTATTCAGACTTTCAAAAGGTTTCGAAGTGTCTGAAACTCAGAAAACATGTGCCGGCGTTCGGTGCCAGTCTTGTGCATTTCAGTGGTCTCACCTAATCTTACATTGTAAAAAGGCTACAGGAAATAAAGTAGGTGCTTACCTTGAAATATTTCTAACATATGGCTCAAACGCCACGTTTTAAGTAACGTTACGAAATCATCACTCATTATTAATAAATTGTAATACAACACAAACACAAAAATAATGGCGAACCTGCAGTCTGGATGCTGGATGTGAATAATAAAATTGCAATCGCATACGCCGACTCTAAACCAACAATCGACATTCGACAGGCGGTAAATCACAGAACAATCTGTAAACCAAACTGTAAACGACGATGTTATGACGACATGCAGTGTTGCCGAACGTCGAAAGACCAAATCGGTAGATTACGCTGCAAAATCAGGATAATAGTATAAAATATATTCTATTAACGACCGGTACTAAAACTTTTGTTTAAATAATCATGTTATCATGTTAGAAAAACATGTTGCTTTGTTGCCCCTTTTTTTAGGAAAAAGAACTAAATATTGTTACATTTCAATAGGTATATTTTCACTGAATTTTGAAGTTTAAACTTTTGAAATCGTTGTAAATATCAACAAAATTCGGACATTGGCGTAACTACGTGTTTCTCGTGGGGGGGGCCAGGCCCCAAAGTCATATTATAGTGTCCGCCGGAGGCTAACCGCCGGAGGCGAAAATTTTTTGGGTGCCACGCCCCTTTTTTGGGCCTTTTAACGATAATTTTTTAAACCGATGCCATTATATTTTGTTGGGTAATGTAGGTCAGCAGATCCGTGCTTAAATTTGGCCGATTTTATATAGCCGATATTAGATAGAAAAAGAAACAACTTTTATATAGTTTTTTTATATTTTAAATCAAAAAACAATTAAAACAATAGTTTTTAATATTATAGACTATAGACTAAAGATTGACTAATTGGTATAGTGACAATAAATGTTTATATTATTTATCAAAAGCTCAACCGCACAACGACAACGAGTAAAGGGTTTAAAAGCCAAATTTATTCAAAGAAAATAAAATAAATGAGAAATATGAAAAAAACATGCAAACAATTTTCATTATATTATTTTAATTTTTCGATCTTTTGACGTAAATAAATCCAAAACATGATTTGCGGTAATTTTTTCCTTGACAATTTGATTTTCAATTGTAAGCAAAGCGAGGTGGGAAAATCGCTCTTGAGTCATTGTAGCTCTTAACCACGTTTTTACTCGCCTCATAGCAGAAAAGCTTCTTTCACAATTTGCCGAACTTATGGGTAGACCAATGGCAATTTGTAATAACTTATATAAAGTTGGTGTAAATTCTTCCTTAACATCTTTTTTCAGATTTTCTAAATTAATCTGTAATGCTTTGGCTTTGAAAAAGTTTTTTGTAACTAGCACTTCAGCCTTTAAAACTGCCTTATTGATATCGAAAACATCTTTATAGTTTTCTATAAAGGCACTACCACCATCCAAATCAAGTTTTAAAAAAGCATCTACAGATTCAGCTAATGGTAAATTATCAAATCTCCGCTTGAAATGTGTTATTAAATTATCCATGACTTGATTATATATAAATATTTTCCAGTATTCAGAATTGGAACTAACTGATGGTAATTCATCCAAACGACGACCAAGAGTTGATTCTATAACATACTCTTTTAGTTTTTCTGGTGGTTGTCGCCTTTTTTTTGAAGCTCTTGGTGGCTCTAAAGAGACATCATGTGTTTCTGCAAATTCTTCAATTTCTTTCCAAAGATCATGAAATGAATTTCGTTTTTCCTCTAAACTGGCAATAGTTCCAATAATTAACTTACTAGCTTGACCTAGAGTAGCATTTTTACTCTGAAAATATTTACTTAAAATATTCGTTATAGACAAAACGTTAGTGAAAATAAACAAATTGACAAGAAATTCCGGTTTTTTAATACTAGATAATAAGCCTAAAGCTTCAACACAGTTCTTGTCTTTGGACTCGCTAATTTCTTCATCAAGAACTTCGTTTATTAATTGATAATTTTTGAGTACCGCATTACAATTTTCATAGCGGCAGCTCCATCTAGTTGTACTTAAGCTTCTAATTTCGAAACCAGATGATATGCCTAAAGAGTCGCTTACTTTTACGAGACGAGAATGATTGCCTGGCTTGGAAAAATGAACATATAGAGCTTCAAGAATATTAAAAAATGAAGTTGCTAAAGGCACATTTGAGCAAGAATCTACCACTACTAAGTTCATTCTGTGAGCTAAGCAATGTATATATACAGCTTGAGGATGAAATTCTTTTATTTTTGCCTGAACTCCTTGATGCTTTCCTGACATAACGCTAGCTCCATCGTACGATTGCGCTATTATCGGAATATCAGATAAATTAGAATTTCTTAAAAACTCAAACATAATGTCCGCTAGACTTTGAGCATCACGAGAGTCAGAGCAATTAATAAAGCACAAAAATCGTTCTTCTACCTCTAGATTTTGAACATATCGTATATTTATACTAAGCTGTTCTTCCTTGAAACATCTAGCTTCATCTACCATAATTGAAAAAAATCCACATTTTCGAACTTCTCTAATTATTTCCTCTAAAGTAAGCTTTGCAATTATATTAATAATTTCATTTTGGATTTTAGGGCTGCAGTAACTTATATTTTTGTTAAAATGACTTGAAAAATTACTATCATATTTTGAAAAAACTCCGCAAATTTCCAAAAAATTACCTCTGTTTACAGCATCTGAATCCTCACGGTGTCCTCTGAGAGGCAAGCCTTGACGTACTAAATACAAAATAAGATCAATTAATTTTATAAAGTAATCTCTATTTTGTGCTATCTCCTCATCATTTTGCAAGAAAACCTTTTCAATCACACTTCCAGATTTTAAAGTCTGTTTGTAGGATATGTACTTTTCTGTACACTGAATATGTAGTTCAGATTCTTCATGTTTTTGAAGATATTCGCTCAATTTTTTCCATTTGCAAAATCCAGTACTCACAAACTTTTCATTTTGCTGACGTATAACTCCAGTGAGAAATTGTCTACAAAAAAAACAAAACACTTTATCTTCACTTACACTATACTCCAACCAATTATATTTCCGATAATAATTTGCGGAAAATGATCGAAATCGGTTTCCAAATTGAGTTTTTGGAAAAACGACGTTTGGCTGCGATGGACCCTTCTCAATTGTACCCAGATCTAGAACGGCATTTGATGCTGATGGTTGCGACGGCCGCGAAGGTGGAGAGGGAATCTTGTCAAGGATAAGCATACGTGAGTTCATAGAAGGATTTGACGTTGGTTGTCTAGATGTAGCCGCATCCGCTATGATCGACGAAGTAAAAAAGGAAGGAATAGTAAGATCTTCATCTTGCCCAGAAAGTTTTTCTACAGAAGCAGACGAAGTAGATGCTGTAGATGATGGACTCTTATGAATTTGTGAAGTACTTTTATATACTGTCGAAGTTGACGGAGAAGAACTTAACGAACTTTTTGTGCTGTCAGTATGGTGGGAATTATTGCTCTTTTTAAAAAACGACTTGATATCTTTTTGGATTTTCTTCATGACTGAATCTGTAAATAAGTAAAATAAGGTTTGGGTCTCATTTTGATAACGCTCTAGAATACTTGATTTATCTAATAGATTCGTTGACACCCGATATGTGATTTTCGTCCAAAGCCAACTTGAAAAACTTTATCGCTAAATGAATAATTCGTACCTAATAATTATTTAAAGCAACTCAAATTTTGGTTGGATATTCCCATTTATTAAGAAATAAATTTAAAAAATATCATATTTTAAACTTAACACCCTATATCTTTTTAACTATCAACTTTTAAACTACGTGGCTAAATCACAATATTTCTACCTTGGAAATTAATTTTGGCCCATTCCCATTACCTCGGGACCACCCTGTATGTATGTATCTTACACCGTCAACATGGACCCTACTCACCTTTATTTTATTTTAAACTATATTGCCCAGCAGCCCAGTACAAAGACACTATATACTATAATACACAGTACACACGACGTCACTATATACCCCTTAGGTATATTAAAATATAATATACTCTTATAACACTTTGTTTGTCTATTCTATGGCGTCGTCGCACTTACTCGTTGGCGTCAGCCTCAGCTCCTAGCTTCGTCTTTGTCACATAAATGAGAGGGTAAGAGAAAGTGCGATTTGCATTATTTGAAGAAAAGCGATGCTGCGATGCGATGCAGGTCGGATCGGTTGACGGTATTCGCCCTGAAGTCAAGAAAGCGTGTTGTCTAGTTAGGTATTGCAAATTAGCATCAAACGGATTCCGAGCTTGATGAGATGATGAGTAATAAATTAAATTAATTTTTGTAAAATATACATTTCTTTTTTTAGAAAAATAGGTGATGGAAAGAAAAATGAAGTAATTATGGTTTTGGCTAGAGGGGGCCTGTGACCAAGCTGGGGGGGGCCGGGCCCCCCCTGGCCCCCCCCTAGTTACGCCAATGAATTCGGATTAAGTAAACTGGGTCGTATGCATGTTTCATGTTTCAGTGCAAAATCGGTAAAGTCGGGGATTCTTGCCCTACACCGGCAAAAATTTCGTAGCTTCGGCAACATTGTATAAAGACTTCAGTAAACTTCGAGTGGTCTCGAGCTGTTGCATGGCTGTGGTCGCGTAGGGCGTGTAGGTCAAACTCGACCCAACGCCTTAAGACCTTGTGTTAAAAACTTATGATTTTGAGAAAGAGTCAACCAAGCAGGACTGTAGACAAAAGTCGATGATATTCTCTTAAAACCGTGTAAAGCCAAAAGAATAGAAAATTTATTACAAAGCATCAATGATTTTCAGTTAAGAGCAAAGTATTTGAAAGAAAGACAGTTTCTTTGACAGAATAGAAATAAATCCAAAAGCATTTTTCTTTTGTCCCTAATCGGGTATTTTTATCAGTGTATACTCAAAAAAGATCTAAAAAATTTGATTAAAAAAAATTGATAAAACGACGAAATATTGAGGGGGCTAAGACTCTTAAGACGCTCTGTATAATAAGCCAATTGTATTAAATTCATCTAAAAAAAATTAGTTACGGCTAAATTTTGACACCTAATTGTATATCTATTATATCTATCTATAAAAATTAATTTACTGCTAAAAGATAAAAAATTAGTACCTTTCTGTGTGCAAATAAAAAATTGGCATTTTATTATAAAAATAGATAAAAAATAATTATTGTCGATATAATAACATATTATGTTAAATACATATGCGAGATGTTACACGTGGCGACATCTCGTGGCAATCGAACTAGAAAAGGGACAAACATCTTTCTTTATATTATGTTAAGATATTAGGTAGGTAGGTATAGGTACTTACATTATTATTTTCTAAGTTATGGTTTTCTTCAAGTGTTTTAATTCCCCTCACAAGTCTTAACTTGACCCCAACATTATCAGCTAGAAAGTCAATATGTTCGGGAGTTAACAGTTTAAGTATTTCGGGAGCATCAATTCTTTGTTCTGTTAACAAAATCAAATAATAAAGATTTTACTAGGAATTAGGAATTTTAAAAATCGTGTATTCCTATTAGTTTTTAGGTTAAACCCAACTGCACCGTGGTGCTGATATAGGTAGCGGTAAAGTGAGACTAAGAAAAAGGTAGAGACACAGCGGGGTTCAAACTTTGCACCTCCAACCGATAACCCACCCGAAGCTATACACGCTAGGCCAACAAATCACATACCCAAAATTCAAATCAGCGAAATGACATCAAAACAAAATGTACGCGGTCTCACTTTAACGCTTCCTGCTGATATCTGTCAAGAAATAAGGAGGATTGTGCGGATATGACTTGTTGACATGTAGGTTTCGGCTCAAATGCACGGGGATTTATTCAACATTATGATGCTTTTGTGTTAAAGTCTTAAGACATGTTGACAAATACCGCATTATTTCCTAAAAAAATTGTAATCTTTGGGAGAAGGTATAGGTAGGCATTTTTATTTTCCTGTCCTAAAAAAGCGATTTACAGGAGGATCATATTTGCATGAAATAATTATATTTAGGTCGATTTTAGTTTATTAATTATTTATTAAAGTCTTTATAAGATTCCTATTTATATATTTATTTTTTATATACAATTTTAAAAACTCTGAACAGCCTTTTACGATTAAAAAACACAAACTTAAAATAAGTTCGTGTATAGAGTTGTCCCTTATCCTTTCCGTCAGACCCAATCCTTGGACGCGTTTCGCCGTTTACGGCTCCTCAGCAAGGCTCCGGGTCTGACGGTTAGGTAAGGGACCTCAAAGTGATTTAACACAGAAATGCAAATTTACGAATGAGAATTGCAGCACGTGGCTACATCTCGTGGCAACCACACGTATCAACCCAACCAGGACAGCGAGAATCCATATAGGTTCAAACGCTGGCAAGGCGGCCCATTGCGGGCAAACTATGTTGGGTGTCGCTGGAAGCCAGTGTATCGGTTCAGCCTACCGAAAGCAATGTAAATTAAAAAAACACAAACTTAAAATAAGTTCGTGTATAGAGTTGTCCCTTATCCTTTCCGTCAGACCCAATCCTTGGACGCGTTTCGCCGTTTACGGCTCCTCAGCAAGGCTCCGGGTCTGACGGTTAGGTAAGGGACCTCAAAGTGATTTAACACAGAAATGCAAATTTACGAATGAGAATTGCAGCACGTGGCTACATCTCGTGGCAACCACACGTATCAACCCAACCAGGACAGCGAGAATCCATATAGGTTCAAACGCTGGCAAGGCGGCCCATTGCGGGCAAACTATGTTGGGTGTCGCTGGAAGCCAGTGTATCGGTTCAGCCTACCGAAAGCAATGTAAATTAAAAAACACAAACTTAAAATAAGTTCGTGTATAGAGTTGTCCCTTATCCTTTCCGTCAGACCCAATCCTTGGACGCGTTTCGCCGTTTACGGCTCCTCAGCAAGGCTCCGGGTCTGACGGTTAGGTAAGGGACCTCAAAGTGATTTAACACAGAAATGCAAATTTACGAATGAGAATTGCAGCACGTGGCTACATCTCGTGGCAACCACACGTATCAACCCAACCAGGACAGCGAGAATCCATATAGGTTCAAACGCTGGCAAGGCGGCCCATTGCGGGCAAACTATGTTGGGTGTCGCTGGAAGCCAGTGTATCGGTTCAGCCTACCGAAAGCAATGTAAATTAAAAAACACAAACTTAAAATAAGTTCGTGTATAGAGTTGTCCCTTATCCTTTCCGTCAGACCCAATCCTTGGACGCGTTTCGCCGTTTACGGCTCCTCAGCAAGGCTCCGGGTCTGACGGTAGGTCCAAGGATTGGGTCTGACGGAAAGGATAAGGGACAACACTATACACGAACTTATTTTAAGTTTGTGTTTTTTAATTTACATTGCTTTCGGTAGGCTGAACCGATACACTGGCTTCCAGCGACACCCAACATAGTTTGCCCGCAATGGGCCGCCTTGCCAGCGTTTGAACCTATATGGATTCTCGCTGTCCTGGTTGGGTTGATACGTGTGGTTGCCACGAGATGTAGCCACGTGCTGCAATTCTCATTCGTAAGCCTTTTACGAGCCGAGAAAATGTGACGATATGAACGGCCGTCCGTATTGGTATACTTAATGTTGGAGAAGCGTATAACAAAAAACACTTACTTACCTTTAAATTTTGCACTTAGATGGTTAATGCACTGAGAAAAGGGATATCTTAATGCAAAACGAATTTAAAACAAGGCCGCCATGACTTTCGATATGTCCAAATGAATATTTTCTTGGTGAAAGTCAGTCATGTACTTGCGAACAAGTTCCATAATTATCTTGGCGCAAAAATGTATTTACATGAACTAAGATATTAGATTATAAAAATACCAAACGCAGCCTTGGGGTAAGTTGATACATTATCTTAAAGTAAGGCCAATTCTTTTTGTTACTTTGATTTAAGGCTTCAGTACTTAGCTAACAGGACCTATCTTTACCGCAATATTGTTAATTTACTGGCCTCAAAGATAGCATCCATAAACAGAAGGCTTTAATTTTAAATGAATTGTATTTAAGTATTTATCTACTTAAGTCAAGTATGTATGACTTTTGCTCAAAAACACATGTCTTTGACTTTCCTCGAATTAAGACGAATAGATTTTGAATTATTTTTAATGAAAGTTTTCATAAACTTGTTTTAAAGTTTAAATGACTTGTTGCAAGGATATATTTCTTTGCGGCAAACCTACAATTATTTGTCATGAAAGAATATTCTAAAATTATAATTTTAAAGTTTTTGTTTGATTTGGTTGGAACTATTTTTTTTAGTTTAGTTTATTTAGTTAACAATATAAGTACATTTTATATGTTATATTAAAAAAAATAAATTAAGCAACTGACCTTTCGAGGTCAGAGATATTTTATTAAAATAATTGAATGAGTGATTGGAAAAAGGATAAAATTCCAGTGAACCTTTCTTCTGGGAAATAAAAAAAAACTTTTTTGCGGCGAAACCGCTAATTTGACAATTATCATTACTATTGGTCAATTGTACACCATTACAAAGTACGTTTGATACCAATGTTTGAACGATTTATACCTATTTGGTAACTAGCGATTGGTATTTGAAAGTTCAAAAATTTTATCCTTTTTCCACTCAATGAGCAAAAAAAAGTTTAAAGCAATACAAAAGTGAAAAGTGCATTTCCAAACAACAAATATTTATTGAGGAAAACAACATTGTAAAAACTAATGATTACATGGTTTTCAGTCTTCTGGTTCACTGTTTTCTCTATTTGTTGTAGGATTTGTCAGTATTTCATCATAGAAGATCCTGTAGTCATCGGGTATGTAATGCACTATTTTGGAAACATCTTCTGGCTTTTTCGCATTGATAGGAACTTTGCCGTAGTATGCTTTTGAATTGGGAAGGTCTACATTGTCTTGCTTTTTCATATTGAATAGGCCATAGGTGAAACCATCAATGAATTCAGATGCTCTGATATAGCCCTTAAGTTCGTGGGTATATGTGAAATATATGAAAAATCTGTATTTGCTAATGGTAAAAGACTGTTTTTTTTCAATATCTTTGCCAGTCTTTTTGAAGTATTGGGGCCACCAGTTTTTGAAATCAAGTATATCGTTAGTAGTTTGCCATTTCACTTGAAATTTGGGGTTTCGTTTCTTGGAAGACGTAATGATTTCGTTGTATTGATCAGGAGAGTAAATTCTGTCGTATTTTTTCAAAGAGCGGTTTATAACTGAAAAGTTTCTGTCACAATGCAAGAAACTATGTCCTCGGATAGGAAAATATTGATGGATGACCGTAAATCTGTCATTCATGGTCAGCGCAGTAAACAACCTGGTTAAAGTGTGGTTGCGGTTTTGTCCAGCGCACGCATCACTAAAAGCATGCAGGGTTCTTACTTCTTCAGGGATATGTTGGGTGATGAAGTCCAAAACCGACGTACTGACTTCATTAGGGCCTCGTTGAGCATCTCCCTCTATGTGCGTGTAGAACACCAATATATCGTCGCCAAGGCTGTGAACATTGAAAACGTAGTGCCAAAGTTTGCGCAGATAGAACATTTCCTGAACTGGCATCAAGGGAAGGGGCAGGTTTTGCATATAATCAAAAACTATTGCCCCAACGGCATTTCTCTCCTTGCAGGTCTCCTTAATTTCTTGAAGTTTTTCGTAAAATTTAGATGCTCGTCTTTTATGAATCAGCAGTTCTGCAACTGCGCATCTTTTCGCTGTTTCATTCAGAGTTGTTGACTTAATTTTTGCATTTAAATCTTCGCAGGTCGAGCAAACATCTACTTGAGGCCTACCAAACCGGTACCCGTAGTTTTCTCGGAAATGTCTCAAATAATATTCGTACTTGACGATAGTTCTCAAATCGGGATTTGCAGTAATAAACAGCTCATGCATCTTAGTGACGTTCAAACTGGCATCTAAGTAGGTAATTAGCTTAGAAGAATAATGGGACTCTTTTTTCGGAAATGGTTTTATATGGTTATCAATCTTGGCAACAATCGCGCCATCCAGTTTATTGGCACGATTTGCATGTCTTCCTCGCATATCAACTGGTGTAGTCTTAGTTTCAAGAACCTTAGTTAAGCGTTGTACGACTTTATTGGAGAGAGCATGCAAACTCAGAAACGCACTGCGGCAAACTTCAACCCTGCATGTACCTTTCATCAAAATACTTGAAACAAGCAGAGTACTGTCCTGACTCTGCTGTGGCAGGACGATGTCTGGCAACATCGTGTCTTTCTATTAACCCCATTAGGTATGTACCTTTTTCATTTTTTGGTCGTCCATTATAAATGAGTTCGATAATTGAATGTTTTTCTTCAATCGTGAAATCCGTCATACATTTTTTACGACACGTGCAATCCGGAGCAGTTGTTTTGGCATTAACTAGTTTACCTTAATGTGTAACAAACTCTGCCCCTTTTTGTCTCGCTGTTTTTTCCCTTTCTTTCATATGGCCTTTCTTGTTCAGCTTTCGCCTCTTCCGCTCATTTTCTTCCTCTGAATCCGACGAATCTGACATTTCTATAAAGAGATTCAACTATATTATTTTTATTTGAGAAGAACTAAATACAAAGTACCTGTGGCTAGGATTAAACTTCTACTTTATATTCACATATTCACGAACTGTTAAAGCACATTGTTTACTTAACAAAACTTCCAAACACACTGACAAACATCAGCTGACTCCGCCACCAACGTTGCACAGCACGCGAATTTCTATTGCGTGGAAGAACGATGAAATTCCGGAGGAATATTATCCTTTTTCCACTCACCAGTATAATTTGGACGTGAAGCGGGCCGGCGATTTTATCGTTTTTGCGCTCAGCGGAAAGATATGAGTTATTACAACAAAATGGCTATCTCACTTTAATTCGCCATATTTTTGGAATTTTATCCTTTTTCCAATCACCCATTCAATTATACTTTTGCCTAAATCTTAGCATCATACTTAGTTTAAAATATTACTGTCTATGTGTATAATAATATACTAATAAACAAAAACATATTTTTTGAAACGTTTTTAATTGAAACATTTGAAATGGTTAGTAAACCCCTTTCGGCTATAATGTAACTATTTCTAACAATGTTTTAAACCGTTAACAAGTGCCTTTTGGCTAAAATATAGGAACTATATTTTTCCTAATGTTTTAAATGGTTAACAAATGCCTTTTGGCTGTAACATAGGAACTAATTCTACGAAAGCTCTAACTAAACAAAATATTAATCGAACAAAGGGCAGAGTAACAGCTTGCCCCGGTAAAGCAAAAAATCATTATTTATTATCTTTGGATATATCATAAACATTTATTAATAACAACAAACAAAAAAAACATTATTTATTAACAGATATAAAACTGTTTCCGTCTCCCGTAAAATGGATATTGAAAACCTGCTTGCAACCTATATCCTCCAATGACTGAATAAAAAAGTTATGTGAATTTCGTCAATCAAAATATACCTCAAAAGCTTGTACATGTTCACAAAATCCAATTGTTACAAGCGGTTGCAAAATAAAATGTACAGACATTTCATCTCTAACAATATTCTTAATTATGGCAATTTCAGTCTCACTGAGCTGCAGCGCAAAGTCTTTCTTATACAAAATATTATTTGCTATTATCCAAGACACACTTACAGTTTGCGTCGATAGTCTTAATTGTATAACCAAGTTTTCGTGTATTAAGCCACATGGACCAAATCTTGTTTCAGTATGAAAACCTGTTTGACTTGAGATTCTATTTGACAATCTCAATTGCTGCTTAATGTGTGATAATGTCACTAATAAATTTTTTCGGCAAGTAACCGAATTAGCGGTATATTTAAGTAACCTATGAAATGCTTCATATCTCATACACCAATAGAACCTTGGTGGCCCAATATTTTTTATTACATGTGGGTAATTCAATAAAAGATGATATTTCGGTTTTAAATTGGTATAAAATAAATTTTTAAAGGTACTGTGATGTTCTCTCAATAATATTTGAAGATAATCAATTAGCTGATCCGAAAATTGCTTCTGAAGTAAAATATCTACAATTTGAAGAATTAGAATATAAAAACCCCAAACCGGCTCTGTTACGGGCACTAAATCTTCCACAAGTAAACCCAAATAAACTGTTAGAGCTAACATTTCTGAAGCACTCATAATCAACTGTTTTTTTCTTAGATGTTCCGATTTAATTTGCGGCATTGCATTACCGGCATCCGCTTTTGAAAACTTAAAAATTTTTTATTCTATTGTTTAGAAGATCAAGGCTAAAATATTTATTGTTTATAAGCGCAGCTATAATGAATGCCATGTCATACCGTAATAAACCTTCAAAACAGTCGTGCATTAAATCGCAAGAGAAATTCGAGGTTACATGAAAGTTTGATAGGATGTTCCAAATACAGTTTTCTTTTACTCCACGTCAGATTTATAGAATCTTCAGTATAATTTTCCGGCCCACGAAGTACAAAATTGGAATCGTCTATTTCTGTTTGTGTAATGTTTTTAGGTGTCAAACATATTCTACAGAAGTATTCTGCATTCAAACTTTCTGTGAAACCCAACACGGCATTTAGACCTAAATTATCACCTAAAATTAAAAATAACACAAAAAAAATCCTCTCTGTTTGATCATCTATATCAACCAGGAGTCCTTCAGTTTCTAGATAACTTAAATCGTCTAAAAGATTTTGAAAAATGTTTTTATTTCCGTAAACGCTTCTATCAGAAGCGTAAAATAGTTTAACTAAAAATATATTTTCAAGTAAGGAAGAGTACTTCGGGGGCACGCTGGCTAACGACATATAAACGGCTCCTACTTTATAATTTCCCGCCTGCGACCCTAAAGGATTTAGTGGTTCAAAATCATAAAAAATATTAATATGGGAAAAAGTGTTTTTTAGGTAAATTTTTTTTTTATAGAATTCCCTAAATGCCCTTGAAATACACTAGTATCCACCCCGGGATACATATTTTCCTCGGACTCGATATATTGCTTCATATCTTTATAAACATTTGGTAATGTTAAAAGAAACTAAAAAGGTATTTTTTATTGAAATTGTTTGTCCTTTTATTGTCTTGATAGAAATGTCAGGATAATTGGGTGTATTAGTTTAAGTTAGAGAATTGGCTATTCCCACTGTGAAACTATCGGGCCTAATACATATTTTTTTTTGTTCTAAATACTTCAGCCTTTGATATTCAGTGCCAAGATTTCCAAACTTATTACTAATTTTAGTAAAAATGTGATCTAATCGGGTTGACATGTCCATGTCATTGCCTACTTTGTTTTTAATATATGAAAACGCTGTCAATAAGTTCATGACTGTAAGTCATAAACATCTGAACAATACCTCTATTAAGTGAACTATTTCCATAAAGTTTAGTTATAGATCTTTATCGTCACAAGAATTAGGAATTTCATCCCTAAGGGAGAGTGGGGCACGTTCGGCCCCATAATGGTTTTAGCATTATAATAATTAGGATATTATGTCTTTATAAAATAATTTCTCATAGATTATATTGTAAAATTATCTTACGAAAATGTTTTATAATCAATAAAAAAAATTGCATAATGTCCGAAATTGCCCCAAGTGGGGATACGTTCGGCCATAGAATGGGGTAGGTTCAGCATATTAAATTATTGAGGAAAATTCTTTAGCAAAACAATAAAGGGAACTTTATATTTAATTATTTTAAACTGGTTTATTATTTTAACATCGCAGATTAAAAATAGCAACAAAAATAAAAATAATCTGAAAGTTTGAAAGTATGGAATACACCAAAACTATTTGTTTAAAGTTAAAAAAGTAGTCCATACTTACAGTTGAGTCAATGTAATGTGAATGAAACAATGCCGTCTTCCTCCACAGTTTAATGTTAAAATAAATTTTAAGTTCCCAACATGTTTCGAATGCTTAAGCATAGTCAATCTAGTATTAGAGCAAAACTTTTTTCTCTTCAATGATAAATTCTTCAAACAAAACTCAGGCTTAGCTATGGGATCTGCCCTCTCTCCCCTTTTGGCTAACCTTTTCATGTCCAACCTAGAAACTACAATCAAACTGAACCCCCTTTTTCCCATATCGTGGTCATCAAAAGATATGTAGACGACATATTTGCTGTTTTCAATGGTACTCAATAAGACCTCACCAATTTCACTAATTTTCTCAATTTCTTACACCCTTCTATTATATTCACCACTGAACTTGAGCTAAACCATTCACTCCCCTTCTTGGATTTAAAACTTACCAGATCTAATAATCAAATTGAATTCAGCATATATCGTAAACCTACCAATACTGATTCTATAATCCCGTACAAATCAAACCACCCCCATACTCAAAAGTTTGCAGCCCTCCACTCTTTATTTTCACGCCTCTTCTCAATACCACTTAATCAAACTGATTTCAAATCTGAATTAAACATAATAAACCAAATTGGTATTAACAATGGCTTCCCCAAAAAATTAGTAAACAAAATTTATTATAAACACTTAAATAAAAACATAAACATTCGAAAATGCTTAAGCATTCATCATCATGGGATACTAAAAGGATAGTACAGGATTGAGAATGAACAGTGAATATAAAATAAAGTTTTAGGACTTACCTAACATCCAGTTTAAAAGCGATGTAGGTTGTCTCAAATTAATGAGTTCAACTTATAATGTGATATAAATAATATGTGAAAGTTGAAGACTTGGTATGAACTAGTTAGTTGTGTTAAAATTAATGTTTAGTTAAAATTTTTGAGTGAAATGTGAAATTTGAATAGATGAAGAAGCATTTTAATGAGATAATAAATTAATTTATAGCATATAAAGGAAAAAGGTTTTATTTTAAATTATATTGATATTAAACTTGTTAAACTTAGGTGTTTAACCAAATTTAAAAATTAAAATTTAGAAAATTAAAAAAAGAAATTTTAGATCATATTGGTATGTCTTAGCTGACATGATGGTATGGGGATATACCCCATATTTTAAAATGCTTCTTCATCTATTCAAATTTCACATTTCACTCAAAAATTTTAACTAAACATTAATTTTAACACAACTAACTATTTCATACCAAGTCTTCAGCTTTCACATATTATTTATATCACATTATAAGTTGTACTCATTAATTTGAGACAACCTACATCGCTTTTAAACTGGATGTTAGGTAAGTCCTAAAACTTTATTTTATATTCACTGTTCATTCTCAATCCTGTACTATCCTTTTGATATCCCATGATGATGAATGCTTAAGCATTTTCGGATGTTTATGTTTTTATTTAAGTGTTTATAATAAATTTTGTTTACTAATCTTTTGGGGAAGCCATTGTTAATACCAATTTGGTTTATTATGTTTAATTCAGATTTGAAATCAGTTTGATTAAGTGGTATTGAGAAGAGGCGTGAAAATAAAGAGTGGAGGGCTGCAAACTTTTGAGTATGGGGGTGTTTGATTTGTACGGGATTATAGAATCAGTATTGGTAGGTTTACGATATATGCTGAATTCAATTTGATTATTAGATCTGGTAAGTTTTAAATCCAAAAAGGGGAGTGAATGGTTTAGCTCAAGTTCAGTGGTGAATATAATAGAAGGGTGTAAGGAATTGAGAAAATTAGTGAAATTGGTGAGGTCGTATTGAGTACCATTGAAAACAGCAAATATGTCGTCTACATATCTTTTGATGACCACGATATGGGAAAAAGGGGGTTCAGTTTGATTGTAGTTTCTAGGTTGGACATGAAAAGATCAGCCAAAAGGGGAGAGAGGGCAGATCCCATAGCAAAGCCTGAGTTTTGTTTAAAGAATTTATCATTGAAGAGAAAAAAGTTTTGCTCTAATACTAGATTGACTATGCTTAAGCATTCGAAACATGTTGGGAACTTAAAATTTATTTTAACATTAAACTGTGGAGGAAGACTACATTGTTTCATTTACATATTTATACATATGCGAGATGTTACACGTGGCGACATCTCGTAGCGGTCGAACTATCCACCCAACAAGACCAGCGAGGTCTTAGAGAAGACCAAACGCTGGAATGGAACCCGCATAAGCAGGTATCTAATGTCAGGTGGCGCTGAAATCCAATCGTCGGTTTCTGTGAACCGAAAACATGATATAAAAGAAAGATGTTTGTCCTTTTTCCTTCCGTCAGATCCAATCCTTTGACGCATTTCGCCGTATTACGGCTCCTCGGCAAGGCTATAGAGTCTGACGAAAAGGAAAGGGACCTTACAGTGTTTTCAACACATAATGTATAAATACACATGCGAGATGTTACACGTGACGACATCTCGTAGCAGTCGAGCTATATATGAAAAGTTTAAAGGAAGGTTTTTTAAAATTAAGAATCATGAGCTTGTATGATTAAGTTTAGATGAGTAAAACATAAATTAAGTTCAAATAAAGAAAGATTGTGACATCTGGAGGAGAGAAGTTTTCTTTTAACTTGTTTTTTTTTTTATTTATTTACATATTTGTTTAAACATTCTAATAGCAAAATACATATCGAGGGTTTCCTGCCAAAAGGGCGTATCGACAAAAACATGATTTTTCAGAAACTAAACTGCTGGACAATTCAAGCGGACCGAGCTAATTGTTAGGTGAACTTTGGAGTAAAATATTTTACGAACGAATAAAGCTATCGATGCGCAGTTTGCAAAATTTAAAAGAGAATTTAATTCTTAATATGCACATTTTTCCGATTTCTTTTTACTTCTAACCTTTAACTGTCTACAGGGTTCAAAGAGAAGTATGTTTTTTTTACCAAAGTTTCTAAGTACCGGATTTCCACAAAAATAATTTTAAATTATTTTGGATGGCATTTTCTTGGTCTCCTATTTATAGAGAACAAAATAAATTCTCAAATTTTTGATATCCCTCTTTGTTCATGAAATTTCGACTTTTTTCTCAACCCCTGTAAATTTCAGGTATTTTTGTCATTAGGCCTTACAATGTTTTGTAAGAACGGGTTTTGGTAAGTGATTATAATTTCTTAGGACCACCTCTTTTGCAACGAGTACATTTTAATTTCTTGCGTTTCGTCGTGACCAGTGGCGTACCCATAATCGATTTTAATTAGCTTGAATTGTTCAGCAGTTTAATAAAACCCTTCATAAATCAACAATAAAAGGTACTACTTTGTTTACTTTCATATATAATTGTTTAATAGTATATTATTTAACGAGCGTATAATGTAGGCCATAATTAAACGAGGATGAAGTTTACGGCACGAGCCAAAGGCGAGTGTTGTAAATCATCCGAGTGTATTATGGTTCATTAGACGCGAGTCAAATACTATACTTTATCTACAACCATCCATTTATCAGTGCCTGAAAAAGAGTTGAGTTCATATGGGAAACTTTTTTCGCTTTTTTATTTTTTGAAAAGTCTTATCACGAAATATCAAGAATACAACTTTTTGAGGAAATAAAGTAAACATGTTTGTCTTATAAATTCAGTTTTTTAGCTAGTGTTTGTTTAAGAAAAGGAATGTAAAGTATTAATAAAACAAATTTCTTAGAAATTCAAAATTTAATTAACATTTAACGTAACTGTTCGTAGGTCTATTGTAATTTTATGATTTACTTATTTATAAAATTAATTGTAAGATTAGGGCAGTTATTAAAATTTATTGTAGAGGGTGTAGTAACAATACTAATGTCAGTGGTGGCATTAGTAATGGAAAAATTATCATGGGAAGAATTGTCGGCATCAGCAGTGGCAGACACAGATGGACGTAGATGTGATGGAGTATAAGTAAGAGTATTAATGTTAGAATTGGGAATGATTTGGGTTAAAATTTTGTTAGCAGTGTCAGTTTTGTTCTTCTGTGAATCTGCAATATAACCTTCCGCTACGGAAGTTAATTTCCAGCCTCCGTGGCGTTTTAGAGCTGTCATACTTGCCCCTGCATCAACGTACAATGTGGCTGATGAACGACGAAGGCAGTGACCAGTATATTTTTCTGGATTAGCGATTTTTAAAAAACTTGCAATTTCTCTACCCATTTTTGCAAACTTGTTTACACCAATAACTTGTTTTGTACATTTTCCATTTTGAAAATTCATAAAAAAAGAATTCGATACATCTGGCAGTCTTAGATCTGCATATTTCTTAACGATATTGTGAAAATTATCAGTAATAGTGAAATTCCTAGGAATCTTAGTCTTGGTAACTGGAACTAAAACTCTAGTGCAGCCTTCATAAAATGTTACATGTTCTATTTTCATTGCGTGTAGTTCATTTGAACGGCAAGCACCCATCACTCCCATAATTAATGCAACCTAAAAAAATAACACAAGCTTAGTTAAATAAATAATCCTTAACTGCGCATAAAAAAATAAGAAAAACCGAAAAAAGGATACCATGTAATTATTAATATAAGTTTTTATGGAAATTAATAAAGTTTTCTCTTATTTTACTTTTTAGTATGAATTTCCATGTAGTATCGGTTAGCTCAGTTCTTTCAGTATGTGATAGATCGTGGGTTTTACATTAACAACTTTTGAAGAACACGTCGAGCTTTTAAAATTCGTAAAGGATAAGTTGAAAGAAGCCATGTACGAGTAAATAAAAACATGCAGAGTATTCCATTAAAAAAACAATAGATAGGTTTGCGTAATATCTCAAAAACTATTTTTTTTATGAAAAAATATGAATTCACCACTGAGCTCTACGCAAATCATTCTATCACAACTATATTTTATCCTTTCGATAAATTAACTCATAACGAAAATATAAAGGGCTTATAAAAGGTGGGTGTCCTTTAGATTAAAGAGGAAGAGGGTCAATTTACACCGAAATCTTTCGATTCATTAAAAAATAGGATACTAGAGTGAAGAGGTGAAGACCCACTTAATCTTTAACAATAATAATTCTAATAACCCGTAAAAGTGTTGAAATGAGACACACTTTACACATTGTACCTAGAATGTATTACATATGAGGCGTCTATAAGCCAAGGGGTATAAGTGCATTTTACTTAGTTTTGAGAAAATCGTGTTTGAAGTTTAACATCTTTTCCAAATTAGACTGGTTGTTATTTTGAGTATTTGGTTATTTCGTGATCTTTTTAAGTTGGACAACTTGTCATTTTAAAAGAACTACCGTTTTAAAAATTATTTTAGGTTTTAAAATGGTACTTGTACCCCTTGCCTTACAAATAAATAATTCAAATTTACTTGAACCTCTAATCTTGTAAGAAAATTATAATAACAATTACCAATATAAACGATTTTTATTGAAAAAATACAAAATCAAACTAGTGGGACTACAAAAAACAAAGAGTAGACATTAAATACAAAGTCAAACTAATCATAATCGCTATCAAAAACGGTATCTGGTTCATCGAGATTTTCCTCAACGTCATTAGGAGTGTCTTGAACTGTGTTTTGTTGTCCATTTCGATCTTGGTGGGGCAAATTTCGATAGAAATCATGATAAATGGGTGGAACAAATTGAAGTAGTTCCATAAGGTTTGCATACTTTGCATGTTTTAATAATGGCTTTTTAGTTTCACAAGGTAGATTGTTTAAAACTGGAGGCTTCCCCCGACGATTGGATTTCATGCTATAAGTTTCAAACGCAGTGTCATGTCCTACGTTCTTTTTAAAAAACAATGTGTGGGGATGATCTTTTTCAAATCGCAGCCACTGCATAGCACGTATTCCTGTGACAGTATCTTTATAGAATGGCTGAAGTGTATCCAAGTTTACAAAATCCTGGTCCATCATACTAATAACTATAAAGTTTGAACTGATCTTAGCAATCATTTCTTCCCAATGTTGTGGTGCAAAAAAATCTCTATCAGTTTTTTTTCTCTTTATCTCAATGAGACCAAAATTTTTGTCACATTCATTAAATGAATGTCCAGTTATCAAAAATCTGTGGTCTACAGTCTTAATTTGTGTTTTTGCAATGATGTACAGCCAGAACTTTACGATAATCTTGCTCTTATTCTGTCCGCCACAGTTGTCGCTGAAAGCCGTAATATGTGTAACATGTTCTTGTAGGTTCTGGATGAACTTTAAAAGACAAGAGGCGATTTCTTGACACCCCCGGGATGCTTGTCCTTCGTGCCAGGTAAACATGTACCCAAGTCCTGTTTTTATATTATGAATGCAGAAATTATACGTCCATAATTGACGCAAATAGTATGCTTTAGAGGTATGAAGAGCAGGTGTTGGCAACATCTTTTGTAAGTCAAAACAAATTGCAACATGTGTTTCATCTTCGAGATCTCTAAAACTGTTTTTAGCTATTTTAACGGCTTCTGCTCTGCGTAAGTGAAGTTCTTTTTCGGTAGCTGCGTTTCTTCTTGCTTCATCTTCACCATAATCTATAATATTTTGCAATTTATCGCAAACACCGCATGTGTCAGTTAAGGGTCTATGAAATCTTAGATTAAATTGAGTGTTAAAAATGTGCCTATAGTAACTTTCCTTTTCTGGCTGGATCCCTTTCTCCTCACAAAATTCTTGATAGAGGGTATACATTTTTTTGATAGTTAGACCAGGATCAAGGTATTTACACTCAGGATTTTTTTGCCGAGAGTAATGGCTGACGTACTTCGGAAATTGATTAATATGCTGCTTTATGTTATTAATTCTTTCTTGGCTGATTTTGTTTCCTGGTGGCCGCTTTCCTCTAGTGTCTCGTGGGGATACACCACTTGAACTCAATTTTTTTTTATTGATCAAGTTTTGAAGTCGTTTATTTGAAAGATCTAGTGTTTTCAAGACAAATTCTTTACATACTCTTTCGTTTAATACCGTGTATTCACATGACACATGTTTGCTGTAGAACACACCCTCTTTTCTTCTCTTTACTGGAAGCAACTTAATTACACCATTAAGATAGGAAGTTTGCAGTTCCCAGCTGCCCAACGCCCAGAAATCCGTAAAAACTTCACGTCTTTTCTCTTCGTTAAACTTGTCATTGCATTTAAATCTGCAGTTATGCATAAAGGGTTTTACAGATTTTTGCGAATGCAATTTATTCTTGCGATCAATGTATTCGTTGCCTGTATTTCTGGCAGTTTTCATTTTTGCACGTTTCCATTCAGTTGGACGCCTTAATCTCTTTTTTCCTCCCGATGTCGATGGTTGAAGATTTTCTGTAGCATCTTGATCTAAAAAGATTAAAATTTCTTTAAACAAATGTTTATCTACATGCAGACAGGTAATTACCAGAATTACTTGACGTAGACCCATCATCGGCATCGCTTGGACGAGGAAAATCGGGATCTGCATCCGAATCTAAAAACACGTAAAAATATTAAAAAAAAAATTTTTTGGTAAAAATTTTTTTTAAGTTAATCGGTTTTATTTACTGTACTAAAAACTAGAAAATAATTTTCTCTATTAATAAATCATCAGCTGTACTAAAAACTAGGAAATAATTTTCTCTATTAAACCTAAGTAGAACATTTTGAAATTTTGACGACGTGTAAGATAGGTATCGTGCAAGATTAATATTTTTATACTTTTAGCAGACTAAAATAATAAAATGAATTTTCATATTGATCGATATTTACCTACCTAGATATTTATTTGTTTTAACATAAAACTAATTAACAATAATAATTAAGCATTTTCGTATGACGTCAGGACGTTTGTCTGGAGGACAAACATTTTAGTGTTCTAGCAAACCTAACCAAACAACAAACAAAACCTACCTGATAGTTATTGGTGTTTAACATTAGGTTTGTGTCATTGCCCAATAAATTTGACCTAAAACTAACCCTTAATTTTAAATGTTTGTCCTCCATGCAAAGTGAGAGTCACGTGTTTGAAAATAACCAATGTTATTACTTAACTTACCGTCGGAATAATTGGGGTTATAATTTAAACTTGAAGAATCAGACATTTTTCGTGAGTTCAATCAATTGAAGTATTATGGTTTTACACAGCGCACATTAAAATAAATAAACACATTGAAGAAAGTTCCTAAATACAGTCAACAGGCACTACAAATTACAAAACCGATACATCCAACACATTGTATCACTGATCCAACTAGTGAAAAAAAGTTCGCGGCCAAACGATCTAAGTGCTACGTGTTTCAAAGACAAGGGGTACAAGTGCACTAATATCCAATGGCTACCAACTATCAAACAAAATATTTTAAGGGTTTAAGTGAAATACCCACAGATGTCGCCACTGGTTGCAAATGATACTTATACCCCTTGGCCACTATATGAAATGCCTATTTACAGTCTATTACTTTACTTATCTCGAAATGTTCCAAAAGTGCACTTGTACCCCTTGGCTTATAGACGCCTCATATTTAATATATTCTTTCTTTACCTTTATAGCTAGAAATTTAACATCTGGTGCTTCATTGATAAATTTATTTATTTCTTCTCCAGTGAAAGCTTTCGATTTTTTCGGCTGATAGCCCTCCGATTCTCTTTTCAATAAAGCATGTAGTTTTGCGTAGGATTCTATTTTGATATTATGTTTAATATAAAGGGTGCTTTTCAGCATAGAATAGTAAGTCCACCAAGAGGACGACTTATACTTTTTGGCCAATCCTTTAAAATATACCAACAGAGTATCTTCGGAAAACGAGGTAGTTTTATTCGTTAAACGCCTATCCATAAATTGTTTATATGCTATTTCGTAATTATTCCTAGACTTTTTTGGAAGCAAATCCAATGCAGCTGCTTGTGCTGCCGCGCGTATTTCTGGTGGGGTGTTCGGTAGTTCATTTTCACCTCGATTTTCAAAATCCATTATTACCAATTATTACTAAAGTTAAAACACGCACAAAATACAAGTGAAACTTTAACATTTACGTCAACACATACTTATGTTGACACTTCTGGTTTCCATAGTAACGGGACAAAAGAGCAATGCGATGCGTCTCCGTCGCGTCCGACGCCTACTCCGGCAAGTGAAATTATAGCACAAGCACGGGGGTCTTCGAGAGATTTTGGTCAGATATTTCGCCGTACCGATTTTTAGCTATAATGAGATTAATTTTATGTTATAATGAAGCCGAAACACTAGCGGTGAGTTGGAATACGGCTGATGTCTGATACGTCTTCGTATGTATTATATAAACCACAACACGCTATGGCGATTTTGGTTTTTAAAATTTACTCTTGTGGCTTCATAATTGCACTTGTTGTTTTATGATAATTACACTTACTGTATTATGGATAGCATAATGCTCTTATTATCAGAAGTATTATGCACCTATTATTAAATGGTTGTAGATAAAAGTATATTTATGGTATATTGTCGCCTATGCAGTAAGTTAAGTAAAAATAACACATACAAACCTGAATTTGTTTATATGCCCTTATGGCCCGATAATATGTTGCTGCATATGAAATAAAATTATGGGCGTATGGTTAGAATTCATAATAATAATAACTTTATTTTAGAAAATACAAACGAATTGTTGCTATATTATGAAAGAAACAAAAATATATATAATAATAATGTTATAATATTCCCGGCCTGTTCTTTATTTTCGCCTCTTCGACAAAATCTTCTCTCTCATCGCTTGCAAACTCATTGCGTCGTTATCTGAACTTTCTTCATCATTGGTATTTTGAGAGACCAAAAGGTTTTTATAAAACGCATTATACTCTTGTGAAATAGTATTGTTCTTGCATAGAGCCATTAGATCTTCATATTTTTTTTTATTAATTTAAATTTTGCTTTTGTAAAGATTTTGTGGTTTGAAATTATTTCTGATGAAAAATGGTCGACCTCTTCTCAAATTTGTTTCAATTTCCTGAAACTCATTCCAATATTCGCATTTGGCAATCATAGAATTGGGAAAATCTTTCCTAAAGACTAAACATTTAACATCTTTCCAGTTTATATGAGATGAACTGGTCGTCTTGTGAACATTAGACATTATCTCACTTTTAAAAGTTTTATAGTCTAAGAAGTCCTCGTATGTTAATCGATTGACTTTATAAGGCAGGCCTTTCTTCTTAGCCATTCTTACTACATTTTCCCAGTCATTGGGTACATACATTTTTGCATACTCACTGGCCTTTTCTATAGCAGAGTGCATTGAATCGCACTCCATGTGCGTATGACCTGGCTCTAGAAAATTCATTTGAATTATTTCCAAACTTTCATGCCTCGAAGGCGAATTCTGCAACATACATGCAATTGTGGCGTTTTTATTTTGCCCAGGACATGGGTCAGAATACAATCGTAATTGTTTTGCTGCTTTCGGAACACTGGAAATAAATTTTGAGACACAAGTCGCTATCTCATTACTTCCGCGTTGGCCATTCATTTCATCCCATAAAAAAGCGTGTCCTTGTTTTGAAGCTACCTCGTAAACCGTAAAATTAAACATAGCTAGCTTTCGCTTATAAAAAACAGGTTTGGCAAAAAATATGGGGCAATTTTAAACAGCTTCCAAGTCAAAGTTGGCACAAACGATCGATTTATCTTCTTACGCAGCTTTCTTGTCGGCTTTTTTCTGTTCATCTGCAGCATTTTTTCTTCGAATGTGAAGTTCATATACTTCTAAAGTTTTTCCTGTCTTATCACCTCCATCTGGATCATCTTTCTTATAGCTGTAACACCAGCATTGGTCCTTTCTTGGACGGAAAAATACAATATTTTTCTTTATAATGGCTTCTTTGTATATTGTTTTTGAGATGGGCTTAACTTGCTTTTCCTCGCAATGTTCTAAGTATAATTTATACATTATCTCCTTATTTAGGTCTGATTCCAAATATTCCTTGCTAGTGTCTTTCCGACACCAGTGAGAAGGCATTCTAGAAAATGAATCAATGTGATTATTCATATCCACAATTGCATGTTCTGGAAGCCTATTTGCAGGAATATGCTTGCCTCGTCGATCTGGGCTTAGTGTTCTGATAGCTGATCTATTGCTCTTTGCCCATGCAACCCTTATTTTTTTATCAGAAATATTTAGTGTGTTCAAATACATTATCTTGCAGACGGACTTAACTACTCCTTCGCATGGAAGTGTGTATTTTAAAGAAAATTTTCGTCTGGAGTGCTCTTTTCTAGATAAAGCGGCTGCTGTTTTACTGACAGTCCTGATGATAAACTCATGTTGCCTCTCTAGGCTTCCTAATTTCCAGAAGTTTGAGCAGATAATACTTCTCTCTGCATCGCTAAATCTTTCATTGCATTTCAAATTACAATGACAGCTGATCTTAGGAACTTTCTAAGGTTGAACTCGACCACGTGTGTTAGTGTACTCTTCACCAAGTGTGAGCGTTTAGTTTTCCGAATATTTTTTTCCATTTGTCAGGTAATATTCTTTTTCCATTTGTCAGGTAATTTTCTTTTTCTTCTTGACCGTTTTTCAGTATGCCCATCTTCCTCGTTTCCTTGCCCACCCTCGTCGTAGTCTCCATTCTGTGTGTCTTCCGGTATAAAATCTGGATCATCCAAAGAGTCATCTGAATTATCTTCGTATCCAAGAAAATCAACATCTTCATTAGAATGAGCTTGTTCAGAGTGGGCTCCTGCTTGTATTATTTTAAAAGGCACAGTTTCTACGACAATGTCACCATCTGTACCTAAAATAATAAAAAATTAATTTCTTTAATAAATTTAAAAAATCATTGCAAATATAAAAAAACTGACTTAATTTTTTAAGTAAGTACATACATTTATATTTTAAAATTGTTTAAATTATTGTTACTAATTTTTTTTTAAATTAATGCATTTTTGCTAAAATAAATGTATTCTTTTTACTACTGCTACTCTACTCTCGTCATTACCTGATATGCGAGGCATCTCTATTATTTTATTTGCAGTCTGTTCAGAAATATCCCCTAAATAAGTCTTCACGTCTATAAAAAAATTAAATAATTAATGTCCAATGATTATATTATTAAATTCAATTTAAAAACTAAATTTAAATAAAACTCGTTAGTACCTGATCTGGGAGCCATTTCAATTGTATTACCCATAGTTTCCATTTTTTCTTCAAAAACATTCTTTGACTTTAAGTCACGGTTCTCAACTGCAAGAAATTATGTATTTTATTTATATTTTATCTGACAAAAATAATATCGGGCCAGTAGGTCGTATAAACTGAATTTAGGTTAGGCTTCCGCATAACACATAAATGCGTAAAAATAAATGCTGTGTTTGTAACAAAGTTACCAATTTTCCCCGACTGTTATACACATTTAAAACTGGGCTCCGAATGAATTTAAATATTTTAGTTTAAATCCGTTATTTAACTATAGAAAATTTTAATTTTTGGGACAACCGGTATAGCGATAATTTCCTGATAAGATAAAACAACCATACTAATTAAACCAATCCGCAAAAGTGATCAAGCGATCACCCGAAACAACGATAATTAGCACCGCATCACCGTCCAGTCAAGTACCTAAATGGATCGCCAAGACAGCGAGACGTTCCGGGGGTCAATCGAGGCTTGCTGGAGCTCGATGCGACGAACGGTCAACGGACTTGACTTCTTATTCCGCCTGGGCCTCAATTCTTGATTTGATAGAATCTATTCCATGAAGAAAATATTCCAGTTATAAGATCCCCATGATATTCCCCATTGTTAAAGCAATTCTTATTCTCGAATTTAAATGGAATGGAACTTCGTTGTTGGGAAAATATTCCATTATTACGTTACGTCGCAGATTGCGACACAGCTTTTTAATGGTTTTCGAGGTTGCTGCCACTTCCATTTTAAAAACAAGAAGAATGTCGGATATGACTCTACCCTAACCTTATTGGTCGCAATTTGTTTAAAAGTTTTTGTGTTCTTATGGGATAATGTCTGAAGAGGTCATTAATAAAACCACAAAACGGCGTGGTAATATGTCAGAAAAGCAAAAAAAGACATTGGTAGAATTTATGCAACAACATGAAGAACTTAGAAAAGGCAAGTTTAGCCCAACGTTTACAAACCAAGTAGCCAAAAAAATGTGGTATGAAATAGGTAATGACCTAAATGCAATTCCGGGGGCCAAGAAAAGTGCTGACCAATGGAAACAAGTAAGTACCTACTTATTTAAAATTAGGGTATACAGTAAAATGTGATTTAAAAGTTAAGTTCTTGTAAGTATGTATTATTTCCAGCACTTGGCCACGCCACATATTATAACCTAGTAAATAATTGATTATTATTTGGGTTATTTGCTTTCAGACTTGGTTTGATTTAAAAAAGAATGCCAAAAAGAAAAACACAGATTTAAAAAAGTATTCCAATGCCACTGGAGGTGGAGGTCCGAGCACAATCATTCTTTCTGATATCGATGAAACTGTTTTGGGAATGATAAACAAAACATCCCTAGAAGGAGATAATAAAGTTGAAGAGTCTAGATGTATTTTTGGCACACTGAATGACGTAAGTTCTATTCTACAAGTCTATACCCTTCTATGTATTTTTCACTTACAAATTTAATTTCAGAACATTATTCAAATATAAGCTCAACTAGTGTCTAACTGGCTGCAGTAGGTACATCAAATTTTATTTATTTTAGGTACCTGAAGAGGAAAACCGAGGGGAAAATATTGATATGGAAATCGATGGAAATCTACTTTTGGTGAACCCAAATGATAGCAAAAGTGATGAGGAAGGCAAACAAGACACAAAAATCGAAGTAAAGGTACTGAAACCTAAAAAAAACGAGAAGAACCAAGCCCTAGAAAACCATAAAGCATTATTAAGTTTGACTAAAAAAGATGTGCAGTTAAAAAAAGAGTATTGGCAAGAAAAAATTAAATATTTGCAGGAAGACCTAGCCTTAAAAAGGGAAGATCTTGAAATAAAAAAGAAGTGTCTAAATATTCTCGAAGACATTCGTGAGATATTATTGCTAACTCCATCTCAAGATACACAATAGTTATAATGTTAAATTACAATATTAAAACCTAATTTTGAAATAAATACCCACTGTTAACAAAAGATTACATGTTTTTATTGGCATTTTACATTTTTTTAAACATTGATTTTTTATAGTTTCTAACTTTAAATTAAACCTTTTAATGATCGTTTTGTACAAAATAGTTTGTAATAATTTCATTCTGCAACCTTCTACCTTCTTCTAGTTCAATATTTCTATCTATTCCTTGCCCTGCATTATTATCAATAATTCGATCAAATATTTCAAAATCTAAGTTTTCTTCAGGAACCTCAGGGTCTGGGATATTATTAACAATACACATATTGTGCAGAATAACACAAGCATTTGTTATCTGGGAGCATTTTGTAGGTTTGTAATGTAAAACTCTGTGTTTTAAAAGGCATCGAAACCTTATTTTTAGTAGACCAATGGCTCTTTCGATCATGCTTCTACATGCTTTAAATGCTTGATTATACTGGTGTTCAGGTGTGCCTGGATCAGGGATTTGAATCCATTTTCTTAATAGGTAACCTGAATCACCTAAGAATAATTATTCAAATATTAACAATTTGACTTTTCAATATAAAAAGTATTGTATCCTACCAATTACGTAATATCCAGGATGAGTGATACTTAAGTTCCTAAGTGTGTTTTCCAAAGCTGAGTGACTCCATATATACAGGTCATTACAACCACCCGGGAATCTGGAGTTTACATTTACAAACCTCATTCTAGAATCACAGACCTAAAACAATAGCTTTACTCTCTTTTTTTCTGACATGCAGCCATAAAGTGGGGCCTGTCATATGACATTTTTCTAAAAAAAGTAGTAGGTAGGTACCTACTGAAAATAAATTTAAACCTATGCATTATTATTAATGTGGAAGGGCTCTTTTACTGAAGTATTATTTACTACTATAAAAAAACAAGTACTAAACTATAACTTACAAACTGAACATTTATTGAATGGTAATTTTTCCTGTTAACATAAATCTCTTCAGGGTTGTTATTATCATTGGCTGCTGGTGGAAAAATGGCAACATGTCCACAATCGATTATTCCGACAATACCAGGTATTCCATAATTTTCAAAAAATCTAGTTCACAATTGGGTACATTACCACAAAAAACTGCATTAGAAATTTTTATATAAATATTACACTTACAATCTTCTTTCTCTATTTAGTTCTTCGATAGTTTCATAAAATTTAACCCAATGGTTAAATATTACAGGATTATTCAAAGCACCTGATACTTCAGTTACACACCTACTAACGGAGGGTTGGCTACTGCCACAAAAAACGTTGAATCCAATGTCTGTTTGGTATGATCCTGTAGCATAAAAGTGTACTGCAATCAGAACCTGAAAGAAGAAATTCCGTTCTGTTCTGTATATTCCATAATATAGATATAGGTACCTATGATTCTTCATTTCCTCGCATCAAACATAATAATATGTCCTTATCATAATAGTAAATATTTGTTAATAAAAGTCTCTACGCGAAAACAGTTTGTAAAAACATGTATTATTTTTCTCTTACCTTGGTCTGCTTATCAAGTGCGGAAGCTCTTGTTGGGGCTGCTAAATAGGGGTCTAATAAGTTAATTAACTCTCGCATAAGTAGCTTTGGTAATCTAAGTTTTACAAACATTCTATCAGCCATTTCAAAAGCATCGAGTCTCTTAAAGTGGATTCTTGGAACATTTTCATTTTGAGGAAAGTATTCCTCTTCTAATGCATTGAGAAACATGATATTAAGCTGCAAATGATCCATATCTACTGTATTTTAATGCACTGAAATCAACTTTATTTCGCACGTGAAATACCTAACTTTTATTTCTGTGAATCACATAATACATTTCGAAATTTGACATTAGGTTCAAATTGGAAACCGCCTTTTCCATTGAAAATAGCACTGGAAAAAATTCCATTGGGTTCATAGGAACGTTTTCCCACGAAATCTATTCAAGAATACAAATTTGCATTTTTATGGAAAAAATGGCGTATTTCCCATGGGGATTTCTATTCCCCTAATTCAAGAATTGAGGCCCTGCAAGGAATCCGGTCTGCTCCGATTAAGTGAAAACCAGCCTACCGTAAAATTCCAGTTTTTGTGTGCAGTAAGGTAAATAGTTTTTTTTCTTTGCTTTATCACAGTGTTTATTTTAACAAAATTCCTATTTGCTGATAAGGGGCCGTTCAATAGCAAATAACAACCGAAAAATCCTTTTAAAGACCACCGTATTTTAAATTTCTTTTAGTCGAAACCAGAGTAATTTATTTTAAGGAGAAAATTAAATTTATATTTTCTAAGTAGTAGTTATCAACCGACAGTTTAAATAAAATTATTAAGGGTCTGAATTTATTTGTTCAAGGGACATTACCGTATTATCCTCTCATATTAAAACCAATTTAATCGACACTCCGATAACTCTTTTTGGGACCCAATCCTCAAGCCACGTGTGCGCTATCACTTGCTGGCGGTGTACAGTTCCGTAGGTGATAGTTTTCTACGTGCTTCACGCGCGGTGGATAAACCCGTGTGAATCAGGTGGTTTAGCATTCAAACGGGAAAATATTTAAATTAAATTCACGAAGTACTGAGGGAAAGAAAAACATAAAATAATACCGGATAGAAATAGCTCAATTTGTCGTGATTGTGGGAATCGGCTGAATTGGTGTTTAATTAGCGAAATTGAACGGCACCGTAATTAGCGTCATTCAAATCATTGCATTGTGTGACCTTACCATTACCGCACGCATTTCTACCTGGCTAGTTTTCTCCGATAACCGCACCGTCTCATACCGCTTGCATGAGTTTATGGCAGACTTTATCACCGCTTTTACTAATGCTTTAAACTGACCGCTTTTGCACGAATCATATTGTTTAACATTTATCAAAATCAATTTTCCAGACTCCGGCTTAGATTTACGGAAGTAGATAAAGCTATGAGAGTTCTGGCACCAAAACTCATAAGAAATAGCATGGGACCTAAAACTCGTAATTTTATCGCCATTTTAGGGCGTGGCACTTTTCCTGGAAGTCGCCACCCTCTCTTAACCCGAGCGGAACCCAGCTACTATAGCCATCTAGTGTCTGACGTCATAACTACTCGCAGTAGATACAGGATCCGTATTAACCTAAGTGGCCCCCCTGGTATTACCAGGGGGCCCCATTATTTGAAGATTCTAACCTAACACTATTCCCCATGGAACCCAAGTACCCGCGGAGCCCCCCCAAATCCCCTTTAGTACGTGACTGTGAATGATTAATTGTAGAGGTGCCACCTAGCGGAGGAGAGATGACGTAGCACGTTCTCAATAGTACCCAAACCCAAGTACCTAACCTGAACATCTATTTAAATAATCAATATTGAACAACATAATGAATAAATAATAACAGAAAAAAAGTTTTTGTCCTCGGCGGGAATTGAACCATAAACCTCTGGGGCCGAACCTCAAAGCCTTGCAAAATACGCTACGAGAGCATATAGATTAAAATTGCTAAACAATGTTTGACAACGTGAAACCATGGGGGCACATCTGATTAGATTGCTGGAACAAAAGGTCCTTAAGTGGGGTTATGGAGGTGTTTTCTACATGTACAAAATTAGGGTAAACCATACACATATACTTAGTAAAACAAACTAATTGATATCTGAGTACTACCTGAAGTTAGGCAACCAGTGTTTCACATAAAAATAAATATTATAAGCGTAGGAAAATATTAACAATCTTGTGCATTCACATATCTGCTATACAACACAAGCATCAGCTTTCAATATTATTTTACAATCATTTACCCCGAAAGGGCTGCAACGTCTCTTATAGATGGATAGTATAAACTAAAAATCAGTAATTAGTCGAAGCGTCAAGTCTTTTAGCCGATTATTAAAAACAAAGACATCAGATTTAACAAAAAAAAGTATTGTAATATAAACTGTTCCGTGTGGAATCAGATTAAACGTATTATGAACCCTGTCCAACAGACCCTGTTCCCCCGGAACAGACCTGTTCCCCCTGGAACAGACCCGATGAACAGACCCTGTTCCCCCAGGAACAGACCCTGTTCCCCCAGGAACAGACCCTGTTCCCCCAGGAACAGACCCTGTTCCCCCAGGAACAGACCCTGTTCCCCCAGGAACAGACCCTGTTGGCCTCTCTATCACAGAAAACAGCCCCGATAAAGAAACAAAACAGTTAAGTACATCAAACAAATTTATTACCAAAAATATATAGGTATTCACCAAACAATACATACAATACATGTCATTAATGAACATTGTTAGAGGCCGCGTGGCATGTAATTAGACAACCGGGGATCTAGTATGTCCTTTTGGCAAACAGTATTTTCAGACGCAGTCTATAATTACGTTCGCGCACACTCCCGCTATCTGGGTACTACCTGAACTTATGCAACCAGAAGCCCCTATCAGCAAATATTGCCTTCACCAATTTATTAACAAACCTAAGTGTGGTGATGACAACAAAATGGCGGTAAACCTAGCTTTTATAATGCACTCACCATTTTATCGACAAACCAGTACTAATGGCGTTGCCAAACCAATATTTCCCCTTATTCAACATAAAAATTGTCGAAACGGCAACACAGCCGTTCCAATACTGAAAATTTAAGAAAATACGCTTAGGCCATCTTGCAATAGCCGTCCGCAACAGTAACTAGGTAAAACAAAGAACCCTAAGTGTGGTTATAGGGATATATTATTATCGATCTCAATTTATTAACAAATCTTAAACCTTCCAACAGCTTCAGGATTGCATAATTAAATGAAAATCAATCAATTTTAAAACTTTTTTATTTATAACATAAAAATATCACTTACTACCGCCCTGGTATATTACATTAAAGGAATAAAAAATCGGCGTAAATAAAAAGACATATCTGTAATCATTTAACAACGTTTTATTTCAGAAATATATGCAGTTTTCAAGTCAAATACACTATTACAGCACTAGTTAGCAAAAATATTTAAATAAGACAAGTATCTTGCATCAAAAATAATACCTGAACAAAATAAAAATTTGGCACAAGACACTTATCGCCAATCTTGTATATAGGTACAATATATTATAAGTTCAAAATTTAGCGAAAAATATTTACAGTTAAAACTAAGGTTTAGAAACATTTACAGTGCAAGAATAGGCATATCTACATACAATTAAAAAACTAGGACTAGAAACATTCATATTAGGACCATTTACCGTGCAAGAATAGGCATATCTACATACAATTAAAAAACTAGGACTAGCAACATTTATATTAGGAACATTACCGCACAAGAAGGCATATCTATATACAAACTTAAAAACTAACAAAAAAAAATGAATGGAAAAAGGCATTGGCGGGTATGGGCATTTGAACAGAGTAGGAGTAATGTGCAATATTCGCTTATAGATAGAATATTATCCTTAACTTATACATACAACTTGAAACGAGGGCAAGAGCAAAATTACCTGAAAAATACTACACTTACCAGAGGGCACTCGGTTTAAACAGGGACACGACGTGAACGTGGCCCATATTGTCCCCATTCGATTTTTATGGAAAAACGAATTTTCAAAGCAAAACCAAATTATACCACAAATGGTTCTATATATAACATAATATACGGCTCTTTTTAAGTTATACAGGGGGAATTTTTTGCCTTCTTTTACTGTATAACCAACATGGGCTCTTTTAAAGTTATACAGGGGGAATTTTGGCATCTTTTTTCTGTCATCTGATTTGATGGCTCTTTTTAAAATCAGACAACAGTTAATTGCTATACGAATATTATGGCTCTTTTTTAGATTGTATAGCGTTTATATGACTCTTTTTTATGCTCTATGATCTATTATGGTTCTTTTAAAAATCATAAGAGCAGACCGCAATTGACTCTTTTAACTTACTCTTAATTACGATGTGTAACGGCTCTTTTAAACGTTATAAGTATCGCTTGCTACATTTTTGGTTCTTTTTAGGCCGACAATCAATAAATATCCATAGATGAACAATGTCCCCATGGTAATGTGACAGGTGAAGTTTGAGATATTTGGCGTTTATCATCATGAGGGCTGAGACCGATTTTATTTTGTTTTATAGTGTGTAACTCGTGCTTTCGGGACTGAATTAGATTTTGAGTAACAGGCTTTGTTATAAATGATTCCAAGCATGCAACATAGTCATCAAAAGTAATTTTATTTTTAATAACAGACTTTTTAACACCCTTTATCTTTTTGGTGACACCTACATTTAATAAGGTTCTCTCAATATCGGCTTTCTCTTTATTTTCGAGTTCCATTTTTAGCCGCATTTGTTCAAACTCTTCTGGTGAATATTGTACTTTAGTGGCATACATCTTTGAACGAAGGCCAATAAAATGAGTCAATATTCGCCCACTGTTCTCATCTTTCATAAGCCCAAGAACTTTCTTATTTACTTTCGGAATTCCATATATGTTATCCTCTGGGTAATCAAAAGTATCAAAATACTGACGACAGTCGTTTTTTATTACCTCGTACATATCGGGGTGAGTTATTTCATAAATAAGAGAATCCGTATCTGTGTATAAGATCTTACACTCAGAAAATCTGGTAATCATATAGTTATAGTGGAAATCATATATAGTTGTTTTAGCAAGATCTAGAATGCACATACCCACATAAATAGGCTTGTTAAAATATAAATTGGTTTTGGCAAGCTCTATAATCAACAGATTTTCATTAATCATAACAGCGCTTCGAAATTCTGGACGAGCGATTAACGATTCGGCGCCATATCGTCCATCCCACTTAGTTATTAATTTAACGGTAGAATGCTTTCTAATATTCTGCATGGTTTTACCGAAAACACCATTAATCATTAATTTAAAAAAGTTCTTTTCAAAATCGTTTTTAGCATTTTGACGTAATTCGATATTTAGATCTATATACTGTTTAAGCCAAGGGGCCTGTTTAAATGCAAGCACCCGGTGTATTCTCGTTAATTTCACACCTAAACTTAAGGCTTGTTTTAAGTTGCGGTAATGAATGACATATTCTTGTTTATTATACAAAGTCGTCAAAAGCTTTGAACATTTTGATCCAACGGGGATTTTATGCTCAGGACAAGGTGGAAGATCAGAAAATTTATCGTGTAACTCATATGGAATCTCGAGGTCAACCTCCAAGATACAGCCTTCATGAGCATCATCTAAAATATCTAGAACATTTAACTGAGTAATTTCATCTTGAGAATACCATCTAAAACCTCCATATGGTAGATATTGCGACATCGCCCACCCATATTGATTATTAATATCTAGATATGAAAGATATTTCGATTCCTTGGAAGGATCATAATCAGGCATGTATTTATTATTTGCTTCAGCATATCGTTTAGAACACTGACTTACGCCTCCCCGTATGCCCTTTTCAATAAATAAAACCATCTCATAATCTGTTAGAAGTTCAAGTTCATACGTATTTTTATATAGCATTACTTGCCATGCATATCCGGGCAATGTATACGCATGGGTAGGACAAAGACCATATGTTTTATGACTAATAAATCTAAATTCCTCAAAAACATCAGCCAATAGTAAAACATCGGTTTTTAAATATAAGTCTGAATAATCACCAATATTTTTACACTTAAATGCAGCCCACACCTGCTGCGCATGCTCATAATCGCTGCTAGTTATATGTCTATCCTCAAGACTGCTATAAAAAGTATATTTAGGTGGAAAACATTCATCCTTTAATTTCTCCCAACCGTCCATATATTCATAAGGGAAAACACCTTTTCTAGTTAACAAATTAAAGTGTTCCTCTGACAAGTCCTGAAATTCTGATTTAAGTATAGGATAATTCTCTAAATAAGAAGCCAATTTATCAAGTCCAGCAGCCAAAAATCGAAAGCTGTCAAGGAATCTGAATTCTATTAGACTGTTGGGTATTTTTTTTGTAAATGAAATATATTTTTCCTTGTTCACTGGTAATACATCTATATTTCCAGGTATTTTGGCTAACGCTGTTATCAGCAGATGTCCATCGTAGCAGCTAAGATTATGGAATATAACAGGTATAACGCGTGCATC
Source organism: Polydrusus tereticollis (assembly GCA_963920685.1). NCBI lineage: Eukaryota > Metazoa > Arthropoda > Insecta > Coleoptera > Curculionidae > Polydrusus > Polydrusus tereticollis. Next base: position 92,950,225 of record OY987330.1, read on the forward strand.
TTGGTAATTCAAATTACAAGTTTCATGGGCAGCTCCGCGCCATTTTCCAGTCAAGTGACAATGGTCTCTAACACGCTTATCGTCTTCGGTGAACGGCTGCTCACAAATATGACAATGTGTAGCGTGATTAAATTCATTCCACTCTTTTGACGATAAATGTGCCATAGGCAAAGGGCACAGGAACACAGTTTCGACATCTTCGGCAAACTGTTGAAGCTCACGCATAAACCACTCTATGCAATCCGCACCGGTATATGACTTATAAAACGAGAGGCTGTCATCATAGCTACATTTGACATAATACCCAATGCTAAAGGGCACATGTTTCTGATACTTTTGGGTGTTTTTATTAGTGTCGCCCTCGATAGGTATTAAGAGACACTCGGTGTCGGCATAGATAACAAATGGTGCTTTTTCTTTAAACGAGTAATTTTTAAATTTAATAAGTGCACACTCTGGACTAGGTATTTCAGGTACTACACAATTATTAATTTTAATACACTCTTTAGTGTGACGTGCCAACTTATCTGCAGAATAAAAATAATGTAAACATCTGTCACAGATAAACTTTTGTCCGTTCCATTTGCTCAGTTGACGTGATAAGAGTCGTGAGAGACTTTTTATCCAAACATAATGAAACCTAACAGGTGCTAAATTATTATCTAACTCGTCATCCACTATGTAACTATCCTGTAAAAGAAGCAAGTTTATATGTATGGTTTGTTTATTTTGAGTTAAATATGTTGGTAAAATTTGAAAACCCTTGCTCATTTTCTGTAATCTATAAACATTTATTGAGATATTATTCTGATTCTCAAATCGCTGAATTAAACCGGGTGTAATGGGAAAATGTATCCCTTTTAAATTTAAAACATCCTGCGGGTTTGGATAAGATGATGTTCGCTCAGAATGTTTGAAAGTTGGATATAAAGCTGAAACAATGGCCCAAACAAAACACATGTCATCAGTATTCTGAACATTAGTACATGCCTTTTTCACTGCAATTTCTTTTGGTAGAGGTATGTAACTTCCGGCTTTAAGGGGGTTATATTGGTTGATATTCACCGTTAGACTTACTACTTTCCTTAACGCCCACCCGGAATCTCTTTCTTGGAACTCCCCCAAATCGGTAAGAATTATATCTAGTATTTTATCTTTAAACCATGCATCTAAATCGGTGTTCTGATAAATTGGAGCATTAGCAGTATTTAAATATTTAGTCTCCTCCAAAATCACATCAGCTTTTGAAATTTGAAATTCCCCACAGAGAACTGCGTTGACCTTGAGAGCTTCACTCTTTTTTAAGGCATTTTTAATTCTACGCTTAAACAAAGCAGCACAGTCCTCGAGAAATGGTAGCACATCGGTATGGCGTATATTGGTTATAACGCCGGTTCTAACTCTCGATTGAAATGCTGAGCCCAAGTCGTCCCATTTAACCCTATGAGTCGCTCTCTCAGCCTGGCGTACACCGCTTCCTCCACCAACCTTTTTATCCTTTAAATATCGCTGAAAACCTTTAATCTGCCCCAAACAGGCTAAGATGTGTGTCTTTTTGGACACAGACTTGGCACGTTTTAGGACTTTATTCAAGTTCCAAAGAGCACGAGTACACTCCCTTAAAACATTGCTACACATCTCAACAGTTAAATTAGGATTCTGCACCTGAATCCTAAGCGCTTGAACTATATCGCAGGCAAAAGGCATGATTGCTCTGTAACAAAATAAATATGGCTCAAAATACGTCTCCTCTCTCTAACGTACAAAGACAGAAGGGGCTCTGAAGCTCCTGCGTCCTGCTTATAATGCGCCCCTATTTATAACCTCGGTTGGGGTGCGTTCAGAAAAGTAACATGCCTTCGAAAAAAATAAGGCGCGTTCAGAATTAATATTCAAGGTTTAGTATGCAGTAGATGTACATACAACAAGCGGTTTTACGCGTTAATATTTTTAAAATATATTACTTGCCGAAAACATTAATATTTTACTGACTGAAAGTGAAACCTGTGATAAGTTTATTCGCCGTAAAAATGTATAACAAAAACAGTCTCTTTTTCAAAAGCTTCAGATAAACTTAAAGGAAAATTATTCATAGAAGTGTATCTAGATGTATTTAACAAAGATTATGCATATTTACAATCGTATTAATATTATTACATACGTATCATTTTTACCAAAAAGAAACAGTGTTTTACTAGAAAATATATTAGGGCTTCTCAGAACTACACCCTGTTTATGGGTATACAGCGTCATCATTATGATTGACGTATCAGTGTTATATTAGTGTTTTTGTTTGTGTTCAGATGATCTGAAACAATATTATGGGTATATAAGACCTGTTTTGTTTTTTCTGTGTTGACGTTGTGATTGATATATAAGTGTTATATGTTTGTTTTGTTTCCGTTAAGACACTGTTTTGTTTCAGTTAAGATATTGTTATGTTAGTGTTGTGTTTTAGGTAGTGTTTTAAACAGCCGTGCCGTTGATGAGTACGTCATTCGAATGTCAGAGTTCTGCGAGATAAGATGGCGAACCGAAAAATTAAATTGGCGCTTTTGTCTTTACCGAACGGTCTAGATTTTGGTTTTAAAATGATTGAAAATGACTGCTTTATTGGGAATAAGCCCGTAGAATTTGAAAATAACACCCTAGTGATTGATAATGAGAAATATACTTTAACTGTAGGACTTCTGAATTTATTGACAAAAGAACGCCCTATGGGCTATTCCAATACAGAGCTGGATAAATATAAAGAAATCCTTCTTTTATCAAGCGCACACCGAAGGGGGTTTAATAGTAAAAATCATATAAATTCTAGCAGAAGCTGGAAGTATACAAACATTATTTCTAAGCTTTTTCCACCAAAAAGGACTTATTTAAAGAAAAGCAGAGGGAGCATGATAAAGAAAAACCTTAAATTGAACAGTACTATTCCTCCTACTTTGAATGATTTAGAACTTGATTACGATAATGATGTTAACAAGCTAGTGGAAATGTTTAAACAGTTAGAGAGCGACAATTTTAATCATAAAAACGACGATAAAATATGGTCTATATTACTAGAACTGGAAAAACTTGGTATAATCGAATTTTAAAAATAAATACACTACACCTCATTTATGATCTCAGTATATATCTACCCCTCGAGCAGAATGGGTGTGTTAATTTACCTCATTTTATTTCTCACTGTTACTTCTACAGCTGTACAGGCAACAGACGAAACAGTTGCCCGCCAATATTTAACAGACTATGGTTACTTGGAAGAAAATGCTACAGATAATGCCTTAGTGTCGATATCAGATGGGTTACGGGCATTTCAAGAAACTTATGGTCTCCCTGAAGATGGAACCTTAAATAACGAAACTATTGCTCTAATGCAAAGACCACGCTGTGGTGTCAAAGATATTGCAGATTGGAGAAGAGGTTCTAACTACTTATGGAAAGATTTAAAGCTATCCTGGTCTATCTACCCCCCAAATTATTCGGTATATCCATATAGAGCAGTTGCTGAAAGGGCTTTTCAAGCATGGGAGGATGTTTCTAATTTCCGCTTTAAATATGATAGAAACAACCATAATATTACAATTTCGTTTGCCGACCAACGGCATAAAATGAAAAATGACCTCACGTGGTGTCCCTACAAATTAGATAAACCTACTTTAGCGCACGCATTTTTTCCGGATGGAAGTTTCAATGTAGAGATTCACATGCATTCAAAAGAGCCATGGAGTCTTTCCTCCAAAAATGGTGGGACAAATTTACTAAGCGTTTTAATACATGAGATTGGACATACTCTAGGTTTAGCCCACACAGCTGACGAGAGCGCGATCATGTACCCGTATTACAAAGCGGAAAATGTGAAAATAACTCAGGACGATATTTATGGTATCGAGTACCTTTATGGCAAAAAATCTTTGGCCACAACAAAAATACTCACGTCACCGAATACAACCCCACAGACAAAAACCACAACAATACCTACAAAAGTTACAACCACTCCACAGATAAAAATCACAACTATGCCAATAAAAGTTACAACCACCCCACAGACAAGAACCACAACTATACAGACAAAAGCTGCAACAACAATCCCCAGCGTACACCCGACCCCTGACGCGCCCTCGGTACCCGATGCGGCACAGTTTCCGACTCTATGTGACTTGGACTCGAAAACAAATAAAGCTTATTTAATCGTTAAAAACAAATTATTTATTTTTTATGAGAGATTTGTTTGGATGTTGAATTTAGAGACAAAACAAATTTCTAATACCCCGTTTCTATTAACAGATTATTTTAAATTTTTGCCAAAAAATTTTAGGAAAATAACTGCTATATATGAACGTCCTAATGGTGACATTGTATTGTTTGCCGATGATCTGATTTACTTCGTAGAATATGGTACGTTCACGTTAATAAAAACGGAATCAATAGATAGTCTCGCTGCCACAAATGTAAAAACCAGAGTTCAAGCTGTCGTGAACACAAACAAGGGAAAAACCTATTTATTTTTCAATGATATTCTAGTATGGGGCATAAATGAGTGCATGTTTAGACCAGACAATTATCATATAACGTCAGAATTATTTAACGGGATTCCCACAAAGATAGACAGTGTATTTCGTTACACCGACGGCCGCCTTTATTTTATTCAAAACGACATGTTTTTTGAATATAATGAATTTACCATGAGTTTAATTCGCATCGGTAAAATGGATCTTTCATTTTTTGGTATATCTTGCCCTAATGTAGGCGTTTTGGCACAGCTTAAAGATTTATTACATAAGATTATATCTCGTAATATAAAATTTTAGTTATGTAAAAATAAATAGAATGTATATTATTATAAACCCAATAAAAATATATTATTATTAGAGCTCTCGTTTTCTTTAAACAACCTATGCCAAACCCGTTTTCTTTAATCGACCTATGTTCCAAGTCCTATACAAGATGTAAAATAAATTACTTTCCCTATATCTTTTTCGATGCATACGGAGTGTTATGGTCATTGTAATTTACTAGCTTGCTATCACTTGTTAAATTAACTTTTACGACACACTGGCGTAGAGCAGCTGTTTTAAAATTAATCATATTTGCAGGATTATTTGGTCTATGACCCTATTAAATAATGCCTTATTTAAGTGCTAGTTTGATTGCACAGATATTGTGACGTACATACTCAAGCTACAAGAATTGAGTTATAATATTTAAAAAAGATATAAAAAACAATATAATATTAAATGTGTCTGATATTATACTGATAAAAACCCACATGTAGATAAAATGTTAAAACAAACGATTATACAGGTATGAAAAAAACTAAAAACAATTTTCATTTCTTTATGGCTGTTTTGAAAAACTAATACCCAAACTACTTGGTGCAAATGCCTATATAAAGTAGTTGTATTCTACATAATAACGAAGAAGGGTTCGTGAATTCGTAATAAAAACAATGGCTTATGTGGGTGCGTGTCCATATGAGACACATTTTAAAAAATTACCTAGGTATACTGATATCGTTTTAGGGAAATATTATAAAAAATTTTATTCAAAATAAAAAAGATTACCTTAACTTTCGAGCGTTTTAATACATATTTTACATATATGCGCACAATTTTGAGCATCACGCTTTAAACGTATGCACTTTTCAAAGCAGATGTTTAAATTTCTTATAAACGAAATATTTAAGAAAAAGTTGTCTGTAGAAAACCCTTGCGATAATTTGTTTAGACCCTCTGGTATAGAATCATTATAAATAAATGAAATTTCAAAAAGTTCTATATAATTTTCAAAATCAATCTCGGGTACTGATAATAATGTCTCATTTTTAAGGTTATATGTAAAAATTTTTTCGCATAAATGACAATTAAACATTTTAAAATTGTTCATATAAATTCAATTTTCATAAAACTATAAAAGGACCTATTGTTGTCTTGTTAATACGCTCTATCATAGGGATACAAACACTTTGAATAAAAATACCAAGTCGGTTTAAAAACCCCCCCGAAACCATAATAAAATTCAAAAACTTACCTGTTGCAAACTTATAACAGAAACAATTAAGTGCTCTCACCATTTCTGCACTATTTATAAGCCCCTTCTAGAGTGACGCTAAATCCTTGAGCGTTTTGTTGGAGTGGGGCTACTTGAATTTTTACTTCTCGATCGTTCTAGAATATTATCTGTTATGGTGAGGTATAGCTATAAATATCTGAAACCACTGCAGGAAAGCTAGTTCACCGATTTCTTCTTTTCTCGAATTAAGGACCTGAAAAACTAAAAATGGCTGCTAAAATTGCTGTTGTAAACGGTCTAGACCTGGAAGAGGGTAAACTTTACCGTATTCTTGACATCGAGAACAAGGACGGACCCTTTGGCATTTCCACAATTGTCTATCTAGAAGACGATAAAATGGTATATCTCCCTAAAAGGATGACCAAAACCGAGGCAGAAGTGGCTACCATACGTTGCGGTCAATTAGGCCTTGTCCGTACTGGCAAACATTTTGTAGAGAAATACGGATGCACTACCCCTATTTTAGAGATTTTGAAGTTCTGGTAAGTTTTTTTATATTATATCAATTCACTATTCATTAGCCCATTCTTTTTTCAGATGCAAACTGCCTTTTATTATAATCGCTATTTTATCGACCCAATATCTTTAGTTTTTATTATAAATTGATATAACGTTTTAAATTGTAAACTTATTTTTGTTAATATACCTTGGGATTTCAAAATGTTTTTTTAATTTTCCCACAGCCCCGTTTGAAATGAAACACAAAAATTAATTTTGATCATTTAATAATGTAAATAAATATAAATAATTTTTGCACTGGGTCGACCCATTAATAATAGAAATAAATATAAATAATTTTTTGCACTGGGTCGGCCCAGACTATTACCCCCCTCCCATGGAGGGGGCCATGCCACAGTTCTAGGTATCCCTCCGGGGTGGCGAACTCCGGGTGAAAATTGTGGAAAATATATATCATCTGAAAATGTCGTAATTAGGCATATACACTTAATTATATTTTTTAAAAACATACCGCCTCGCCGGGAAACATCTCTCCCACTAAATATTCGATAAAGTTAACGATTTGTTGTGCTGCTATAAAAGAAAACCCCGAATTAAAAAATTAAAAAATTTATAATAAAAAGAACTTACCAGACATATTTTCACGTTTGCAAGTAAACGGGTGTTCAATCTATATTTATATAAGTTTTTCCTACTATTAAAGAAATAATTTTTATGATGCATAAATATATGTCGATTTGAGTACGTACTAATTTTTCCTACTAGTAAAGAATTAATTTTTATGATGCAAAAATATATGTCGATTGGAGTACGTACTAATTAATTCAAACACTAATATAATATCATCATATACGGGGCATTTTGAAAATGTAGATAATGGGCTTGTTTATTCTTTACACTGATTTTAAATACATATACGAGGCTGGTAATAACTACTCTGTTGGGATATTTTAAACGGGGTTAATGGCTGATTAGACGGCTTAACGGGAGATTGATCCGCCTAGCCGGGGCTTGAGGGAAACGAAAAATAATTATTATATGTTCTCTTTCAAGATTAATTTTAAATATATCACCCAAATACGTACAATCAGTTAAAATGTAGTTGGTCTTCAGCTACGTCATTGTACTAAAATATACCATTTAGGTCGAATGTTATGGCAGTTTATAGATATAATTTATAATTTAAAGGCGTAATTTAACGATCAAAAGTGTTTCATACCCCCTGTATACAGATTCCATTAGTAGTAATATATGCTTGCTTTTATTCGCTCACATTATACATTAATTATTCATTAAAATGATAATTACTTTCAATGCAAAATTGCATATGTAATAGACCAACAATGTTGATGAAATTTGCATATAAAACCACTTCTACCTCGCGTTGTGACTCGATTTTATATGATCATTTTATTGAAAGATAATTAATTATGTATTCTGTTTTTATTGTACGATTCGGTAAACATATCCTTAAACATAATAAAATTCGAAAAAGATCTTATTTTCTCCAATATGACCTTTATATATATTACCATAATCGTGCATTTGACTTGAAAACTGCATATATTTCTGAAATAAAACATTGCTAAATGATTACAGATGTCTTTTTATTTACGCCGATTTTTTATTCCTTTAATGTAATATACCAGGGCGGTAGTAAGTGATATTTTTATGTTATAAATAAAAAAGTTTTAAAATTGATTGATTTTCATTTAATTATGCAATCCTGAAGCTGTTGGAAGGTTTAAGATTTGTTAATAAATTGAGATCGATAATAATATATCCCTATAACCACACTTAAGGTTCTTTGTTTTACCTAGTTACTGTTGCGGACGGCTATTGCAAGATGGCCTAAGCGTATTTTCTTAAATTTTCAGTATTGGAACGGCTGTGTTGCCGTTTCGACAATTTTTATGTTGAATAAGGGGAAATATTGGTTTGGCAACGCCATTAGTACTGGTTTGTCGATAAAATGGTGAGTGCATTATAAAAGCTAGGTTTACCGCCATTTTGTTGTCATCACCACACTTAGGTTTGTTAATAAATTGGTGAAGGCAATATTTGCTGATAGGGGCTTCTGGTTGCATAAGTTCAGGTAGTACCCAGATAGCGGGAGTGTGCGCGAACGTAATTATAGACTGCGTCTGAAAATACTGTTTGCCAAAAGGACATACTAGATCCCCGGTTGTCTAATTACATGCCACGCGGCCTCTAACAATGTTCATTAATGACATGTATTGTATGTATTGTTTGGTGAATACCTATATATTTTTGGTAATAAATTTGTTTGATGTACTTAACTGTTTTGTTTCTTTATCGGGGCTGTTTTCTGTGATAGAGAGGCCAACAGGGTCTGTTCCTGGGGGAACAGGGTCTGTTCCTGGGGGAACAGGGTCTGTTCCTGGGGGAACAGGGTCTGTTCCTGGGGGAACAGGGTCTGTTCCTGGGGGAACAGGGTCTGTTCCTGGGGGAACAGGGTCTGTTCATCGGGTCTGTTCCAGGGGGAACAGGTCTGTTCCGGGGGAACAGGGTCTGTTGGACAGGGTTCATAATACGTTTAATCTGATTCCACACGGAACAGTTTATATTACAATACTTTTTTTTGTTAAATCTGATGTCTTTGTTTTTAATAATCGGCTAAAAGACTTGACGCTTCGACTAATTACTGATTTTTAGTTTATACTATCCATCTATAAGAGACGTTGCAGCCCTTTCGGGGTAAATGATTGTAAAATAATATTGAAAGCTGATGCTTGTGTTGTATAGCAGATATGTGAATGCACAAGATTGTTAATATTTTCCTACGCTTATAATATTTATTTTTATGTGAAACACTGGTTGCCTAACTTCAGGTAGTACTCAGATATCAATTAGTTTGTTTTACTAAGTATATGTGTATGGTTTACCCTAATTTTGTACATGTAGAAAACACCTCCATAACCCCACTTAAGGACCTTTTGTTCCAGCAATCTAATCAGATGTGCCCCCATGGTTTCACGTTGTCAAACATTGTTTAGCAATTTTAATCTATATGCTCTCGTAGCGTATTTTGCAAGGCTTTGAGGTTCGGCCCCAGAGGTTTATGGTTCAATTCCCGCCGAGGACAAAAACTTTTTTTCTGTTATTATTTATTCATTATGTTGTTCAATATTGATTATTTAAATAGATGTTCAGGTTAGGTACTTGGGTTTGGGTACTATTGAGAACGTGCTACGTCATCTCTCCTCCGCTAGGTGGCACCTCTACAATTAATCATTCACAGTCACGTACTAAAGGGGATTTGGGGGGGCTCCGCGGGTACTTGGGTTCCATGGGGAATAGTGTTAGGTTAGAATCTTCAAATAATGGGGCCCCCTGGTAATACCAGGGGGGCCACTTAGGTTAATACGGATCCTGTATCTACTGCGAGTAGTTATGACGTCAGACACTAGATGGCTATAGTAGCTGGGTTCCGCTCGGGTTAAGAGAGGGTGGCGACTTCCAGGAAAAGTGCCACGCCCTAAAATGGCGATAAAATTACGAGTTTTAGGTCCCATGCTATTTCTTATGAGTTTTGGTGCCAGAACTCTCATAGCTTTATCTACTTACGGAAAATTTCAATTATTCCGATTTAATAGTTTTAAGGCCTACTATACCACTAGCGACCGTATATAGTCCGATTTAGTTCTAAGTACCGAATAGTTATTTTTTTTATTTATAACCGAAGATTAAGAATAATCTGGTTTTATCTAGGAGTTTTTTGACTCCAGATTGAGGACTATTGTTTTATTTCTTTTATAAAGTTTAGTAATTAGATTAAGCTACTATACCATTTGATAATAATCATTTTATTTTAATGTATATTTTACTTAAGTAACACGACCTGTTGAATTTAAATTAACTATTGAAACGTGTTTTCTTTTTCAATCAATACCCCTGGCTATAGAACCGCTTCCGATACCAGGCTGCGCTTACCGGCAGAAGTAGTAAGCGTCGGCACTCCATCGAACACGACTGGACCCTGTTTATTCTCCACTGTCTAAAGGGTATCTTGAGGTATAGTGGGTCCCTTTTTCCCACTAAAAACATTAAAAAGGGTGGCGCTCGAGAAATTTTAATTAGACCGAAAACAAAAATAAATAAGTAACCACCGTCACCGAGTGCCACACTGTAAGAAACATTAAACCGAAACAACCCCTTATTACAAAACATTCTTACAAATTTTTGCAAATACTTCTTACATGTTCTAATTATTATTTGTGGATTTTCAAGAATACAATACAATAAGACCTCCTAAGACAAATCTAATCAATGTACTTTTGCAGAACGTCAAAATAATAAATTACGATTTAAAACTTACCTGAATTACCGAAATTATTGGCCGTTACCACCGGAATTGGAATATTTATTAAATTAAACATCATTTTGGTTCTGGACCCCATTGTTTGTAATTTTTTGACAAAGTTTAAAATCAGTTTTAATCTGTATGCACTTGTACTAACTTGCAGAATCATAAACGGCCACTACACTGCTGAGTGCACTGCGCGATAGAGGAGAAAAGTATTGGTTTTCTCGGCTGCGCATCTAGTATTATTAGGGACTTTTCGCAAATACGGTGAAATTTTGTTACGCCAAAAGGACGCATATGATCATACGCCCCTAGAAATCACATATAATTGTTAATTTAAAAGGACGTATATACATACGACCTTCTAGCATCGTCAGGGTGTTACAGATTGTTCATACGTCCGAAAAAAAGAGGCCGTGGCACCGTTACTAACACTCTGAGGGATACGACCTTTTTCCACGACAACCCTATCACTATCAAAATACAATTTTCGTTGTAAATTTGTGAGAACGATACTAAGCCCATAAAATTATAACGACAAGTTGCATTAGGGCTAATACCAACATTTAGTAATAAAATTCGCGCGAAAATTTAAATATTTAGATTTAAATTGGTAGTGGCTGATTGTACCCCACTTTCCCATACTTAACATGCTGATTGATTCTGAAGAACAATTTAAACGTGCTTTAAAATGGTTGGAACTTTTTTATTATGTTATGTTAAATGTTTCCGTAATCCATTCAAATCTTTGTATGACCGATCACAATCAGCTTGATTACATTCATATTTTGGTAGAGAAGGATGTGAACATTTTACGTGGTTAATTAAGGACTTTGCTGCAAAGAATTTTCTTTTGCATTCAAAACAAATGAAGCCTATTTGTACATCCATTTTTAACTAGACAAAAAGTAAGTTTATCTTGGATAAAAGGAAATACTTATATTTTTACAATAAATCATTAATGTGTGGAATCTGTGGATCATGCTTAGTGAAATATTTGTAAATACGCCACTGCAGTATGTACCATAAATGTGAGCACTGAATGGAATATTTAGCGTCAAGAATTTGATAAAGCTTGAAACAAAAATCTAAGGCATCTATTACCGACAGGCACTTGTATTCATAATTATTAACTATTACTAGAGTACCCGTTATATTACTTAGACTGGGTCCAATCAAGATCAAATATGGCTGCACGATCAATCATTTTTGAAACATGTTGTCGATTTGATTTTTCTTTGCCTGTTCGATATCTCCAGGAATTTCTGTGTGGATCAAAAAAGCATCTCGGGCCTCACTTACTGATGGTTTTCAGTTACTTTTTCCTGCTTGACTTCGTGTCTTAGGGGGCACCAATGCAGGCAGCAAATAAACCTGTAATGCTTTCCTTGAATCTGAAAACAAAAACAAAAAAAAAACTGTTCTAGGTTATAAAATAATAACTTTGGTGGCCGCTCAAATTAAAAACTCTATTATTATGGGATTTCCAATAAAATTTAAAAAAATTTATTCCTTCTAAAAAGATATTGTTTAATGTTTTGACAAAAATAGTGAAAATATATTCTGTCATAAAGCAAGCGACAGGCTTAAATAGAAAGTCTTTGGTGTCCACTATCAAAAAACGTAATCCATAATAAAAAATAAATAGTAAATTTCGATAATTTTGTCCTTAACGCCTCTTAACGTAAGCTTTTCTAATTTAAAATATTTTTTTTAAGACTAAAGAAATTTCTTATACCGGGTGTTGCATCGTCGAGCGGGACATAGGAAATCCCATGTAATTTTAAATTGGCTTCCCTAATTATTTTAGAAAAAAATTCTATTTAGGTATATTAAAGAGCACTAAAACCGACATTCAAAAGAATAACTTTAGATATTTTTAATGAGCCCGTTTACGGGTTATCGCCGATTTCTTTTTAACTATTTCTCCTTTTTATGGCCCCGTATTTGCGGGCACCAGTCAAGGTAAAAGATGACTGTCAAATAAAGTTGTCATTTTGAAATGTGTGCTTTATTGTTATAAAAACTCGTACATCGAAAATATTAGCCATGAATTACACTTCTGAAGAAAAAATATTGATGATTAAATGGTATCTATTATCAAGGAAATAGTTTTCAAAATGTGTCAGACATGTTTGCTTCTCTGTATCCGAATAGACCGATACCTGCAAAATCTACAGTCGAAAGGACTGTCAAGAAATTTGAGACAAAAGGCACTGTAATAAATAACTGCAGATGTGAAGAAAGGCAGGAACAAAGAAGAGATGCAAGAAATGATAGGGACTTGCAAGTTTTATTGTGCGTGGAAGAAAATGATGGGAAGATCAGCACAAGGAAACTTGAGGATGACATAGGATTAGATCACACCACAGCGTTACGAGCTTTGAAACGACATAAATATTATTCATACAAATATAAAAAGCACCAAGAGCTAAGAGATAGGGACGAAATACGACGACAGGAGTTTTGTTTTGGTATGATGGAAAGAGCAAACATGGATAGGGAATTTTTAAAAAACATTTGTTTCACTGACGAATGCACATTTACCTTAAAAAATGAACCCAATGTTCAAAATTATCGATATTGGAGCAAAGAAAACCAACACAGGTTTGTGGAAACAAGGACGCAATATCCACAAAAAGTTAATGTATGGGCTGGGATTTTCGGAGAAAATATTATCGGGCCATTATTTCTTACACGAAATTTAAATGCAGAATATTTTTTGGAACTACTTGAAGATCATATTTTACCTACTTTACATGATGCCGCCAGGGAAAATCAGGAAGTTTGGTACCAAATGGATGGCTGCCCGGCACATAGTACCCTGGCTGTCCGGGAATATTTAAACCGTGCTTTTAATGGAAATGTTATTGGCTTAAATCATACAGTAAATTGGCCAGCCAGGTCTCCTGATTTATCGCCAAATGATTTCTTTTTCTGGGGCCATTTAAAAAACAGGATATACAAAGATAAAAAATACCCAAATCTAGACGAGTTAAAAAATGCTATTTCTGCCGAATGCAATAGAATTTCAGTTTACCAACTAGCGAATGTAAGAAGAGAATTTTATGATCGCCTCGGTTATTGTCTAGCAGTCAATGGAGGAATATTTGAACATCTTCTTAAATCCTAAAGTTCTAACAATTTAATAGTACCTACCTATTAATTAGTAAAATATTGAAACATGTAAAATGTCATAATTAACCTTGTAATTGGATACTTTATTTTAGTTTTATTCAGATTAATTTGTACTCATAAATACACCTTCAATATTTTCGATGTACGAGTTTTTATAACAATAAAGCACACATTTCAAAATGACAACTTTATTTGACAGTCATCTTTTACCTTGACTGGTGCCCGCAAATACGGGGCCATAAAAAGGAGAAATAGTTGAAAAGAAATCGGCGATAACCCCGTAAACGGGCTCATCAAAAATATCTAAAGTTATTCTTTTGAATGTGGGTTTTAGTGCTCTTTAATAAACCTAAATAGAATTTTTCTCTAAAATAATTAGGGAAGCCAATAATTGACCCCATTTAAAATTACATGGGATTTCCTATGTCCCGCTCGTCGATGCAACACCCGGTATACCGATTCTGGTGTAAAAGAATTTTTAGCAAGCGGACTTTAAAAAAATAAATTTTCTTAATAAGACTAGGATAGTCATTTAAAAAATATATAGTTACCGTTTGTTACTTCCCCATTTAAGAGCTCAACTAACGTATTATCCGTTGGCAATAAGGAATGTTTCCTAGATGCTAAAATCGATTCAAAGAAATTTTGGAAAATTGTCTCCAAGTTAAATTCCTCTTGCTGGGGGAGTATTTGCTGGCAGTCTTTGCTGACCTAAAATAGAAAATACATAATTTAGCAAACTGATTTCGCATCTTGAACAATTAATTACTTACTAATTCTGGAGCTAAAGGGCTCTTTAATATAGGTAATTTTTCGAGAAAACTCTATTGTATCGACAGATTCAACTTTTCTAACTGGGTACGAAAGTTTCCAGTGACGTAAAACTTCAGAAGAAGGCTCAATGTTTTTGTTCAGCCATATACAGCTATCCCCCGCTTCTGCTGTTATTACTGAAATTTTTGGAAAAAATCCAAGTTAGATATAATATAAAAAAGTATTATTGTGTACGAAGCGATTTTAAAAATAATTTTATTTACCAACAGTGTCATCATAATCAGGTTCAGGAGGATTTACTTTTGGTTTGGAAGCTTCGTCTTTGTTAAGGCTGCTAACGAGCCATAACATATTTCTTTGTTTGTCAGCTAGCTTGCCTGTTGACCTTTCTGATAAATTTCTTATAGATCTGCTTTTAGGCACAGGGAGGATAAAATAACTTGAAGATTTTTCATTGCGAAAAGTTTCTTCTATTTTATTGGCGATTATTTTAAGATCTTCTTTATTTAAACGCCCGTATTTATTAATTAAATGCTTTAATACAAGCTCTGACAGTCTATCCCTATCAGTATTAATAAGTGACTTACGCCGTGATTTTAGCAACAAAGCCTGCCCAATAATGTCTCCATTTAAAAATGCTCTTAGATTAAAATCAGAAACAGATGAACGTGTAGTATCTTCATCAAAATTCAATCCGGAATTAGTGAAAGTGGATCCACCATATACATAGCCTGATGTCTCAAAAGCACGTGTTGTTGCTGTCGCGGTAGCATGAGACTGACTGCTTCTCACTTCCTCTACGAGCAAATTTTCAGAGTTTTGCGGAATAGTAGAAACGACTTCATTAAGGAAAATGACTGGCAAATCATTAATACCTTACGCAGAACATGAAAGAAGCTCTGCTGATCTATACTCATCGTTGATTACCTCAATTTCACAGGTATCGTACTGATCGTTGTTAATTTTTCGTTTTTTACAAGAAGTAACCGAAGTTTCCAAACAATTACTTTGATCCTATAAGTGAAAAAAAAATATATACACTTCGTCATGACACCGAGTAATACACCTATACATACAGTGCACGAGTCACCCCCTCCTGTTAACTTGTCAAAGTCAAAGTCAATGTCAAAATATGCTTTATTATCTGAAGAACATTACATTCCTATTGAGAAAGCAAGGGGAAAAAACTTAGTATATAAATATTTAGCATTAAAATCATAGAAACACAGTCAAATTATCAAAACTAATAAAAGTTCCAAAAAATCATGAAAGATCCAAAACAAAGAGACAAAAAAAGTACAAATACATATCTACATGCTCGCAAACTTAGTTACTTAGATCAGAGAAATACTCCTCGATACTATAATAGGCCTTTCCAACCAACATTTTCTTGACGCTCAGCTTAAAAGATTTATAATTCGATAATTTCCTTACTGAAATTGGGAGATGGTTAAACAATTTTTTACTAACATAAGAAATAGAGTTGTAAGTCATCGCTGATGTAGGTATAGGTAGATTTACCTGAAATAAAGAGTGTGTATTATTATTGTTAATGGAGGCGATCACAGAGGAGTTTTTCCTGTGCATCAAACACACAGTTTTAAGAATGAAAATTGATGGCAGAGTTAAAATTTTTTCCGCAGTAAAATGAGGTCTACAAGATTCTCTAAACCCAATATTACACAGGTATCGTAATGCCTGCTTTTGCAGGGTGAAGACAGACTGAAACAGGTACCCAGAACAGCTTCCCCAAAAGCCAATACCATATCGCAGGTGGGAGTCAATTAAAGAGAAATAAGCACTTTTTTCTATTTGTTTATTTAACTGATTTTTAATGGTTCTTATTGCAAAACATCCTGATGCAAGTCTTGACGACAACTGCTCAATGTGCCTATCAAACTTCAACCTGTTATCAATCACCAGTCCCAAAAATTTATTACAGTTTGCTGTCGAAATGGGTTCCTTATTTAAGAGTGCATTGTCAAGCCTACATTTAAAATTCAATATATTTGTTTTAGACACGTTAAAAGACAAACAGTTAGCATCACACCACATTTTTATGTTACCTAGGTCATAGATCATTAACGTAGAGAAGAAAAAGAAGCGGACCAAGAACAGAGCCCTGTGGTACTTCTGCCGACACACTCATCTCATCAGAGACATTGTTACCAAAGATCACCCTCTGACTTCTGTTTGAGAGATACGACTCAAACCATTGCAATATACACCCCCTTAACCCATAGATTTCAAGCTTCCGCAGTAGTACTTCGTGTGACACACAGTCGAAGGCCTTTGCCATATCACAAAATACCACAGCAGCAGCCTCTCCATCATTAAGCTTAAGGTAGAGTATTTCCAACATATAGAAAATTGCATCATTTGCATTTTTAGAAGACTGGAAACCAATTTGAGAGCCACTTAATACATTATTAGCCTCCAAGAAAGCAATCATTCTTTTCTTTAGAACCTTCTTCACAATCTTAGTCAAAGAAAGCAGTAATGAGATTGGCCTATAATTTGAAGCAATGTCCTCACCCTGCTTGAATGTGGGAATAACAATAGCCCTCTTCAAGAAATCGGGAAAGTTGCCGTTCAAAATTGAATTATTAATACAATTGGCCAAAGATGCCAGTTCGGTTTTAGGAAGGTTTAAAAGTATCTTGACAGAAATACCGTCCCAGCCGGACGAATTTTTATTTTTTATTTCCGTTAGAACATTTACAATAATTTCTTTAGCAGTTACAGGGGTAAAGTAAAAAGTTTCATAGGCTGACATATTTTGTAAGAATTTCAAAGGATCAACTCTAGAGGATGGAATACTACTGGCCATCCGAGAGGCAATTGAGCAATAAAAATAATTTATTTCAAAAAAAAAAAAAAATATTACAATGAAAATATGTTGATTTCGAAATAGGTGAGATTCAGTCTACTAGTGGTCCCAGTATACTGATCTATCTAACCCGAAAAAAAAAGAAAGAAAGTTCACAAATATCTAGAATAACATTCATATTTAGTAATTATTAATATAATTGAATTCTATACCCAACAAAATTGTTAAACCTATAAATATAAATATATATACAATATACCTTATATAAAAATAATAATAATAATAGTAATGAAAAGAGAAACAAAGGAAATGTTTCCGCAAGAAGAAAAAAAAACAAAACAGAAGCAGAGTTATACCATCATAAAGTATCCTTTTAGATTAATATTAGTGTTTGGCGTAAGATTATTGTCCATTTTGTTCTGCCAGTGGTCTTTTAAATAATAGTGTTTTAAAACGTCTAATATTATTAACATTTCTAATATCTTCTGGTAAATTATTTAAGCAACAAACTATATTAAATGAAAAACTTCGTTTAAAAATTTCAGTTGCATGAATGGGAGGAGTAAAATTTCCTTTAAAACGAATATTAATATTATGCACGTCACTGCGATAAGTTATCTTATTAAAAAGGTATGGTGTTATTTTGTTGGTAATAATTTTTTAATATAGTACTGCCGAATGCAGAAATGGTCTATTTTTCATGTTCAACCACTCAGCAGTTTGAAGTGTGTGACTTATTCTCTCAAATTTACGAATTCCAAAAATTAATCGAAGACACGAGTTTTGAAGCTTTTGAATTCGAAATATATCAATACTGTTTAAACGCGGGCCATAGACTGCATCTCCATAGCTTAATTTAAATAACACCAAAGACTCGCAAAGCATTATTATTGTCTGCTAAGGTATTCTCGATTCTGATAAATAAATCTTAACATTAAATAGGCCTTTTGTAAGCATGTAGATATATGATTTGTAAATCTCAAGTTTTTATCCACTAACATACCCAGATTTTTTATCGAATCGCAAAATAAAATTTTCTCATTATTAATAAAAACCGAATGATTATTATTTAATAAAAACCGATCCCTATCACCTTTTCTGCCAAAAAGAATTATAGCCGACTTGCTAGCATTTAGTTGTAAACCGTGTTTAAAGGACACCTCAAAAATGTTATTTAAATCAAAATTTAATGCTGTTACAGCTTGCTTGCTTTCTTCAGGAAAAAAAGAAATATAAATTTGAGCATCATCTGCATAGTAATGCTGAGAGCATGATAATAGGAACTGTGTAAATTGAGAAATATATATACTAAAAAAAAATTGGTCCCAAAATGGATCCCTGAGGGATACCTTTTGCCACCTTTAAGAATGAAGATGTTGCACTATTATATGTGACCGCCTGTATTCGATGTTGTAAATAACATGATAAAAGTTAATGTGCATTTTCTGACATTCCAATAAATTTTAAAATAGCGTTAAAAATTTGATGATTTAGAGTATCGAAAGCTTTCGAATAGTCTAAAAGGGTTAGAAGGGTTAACTTACCCTTATCAGTGGCTGTGAATATATCATCCGTAATATGAAGTAATGCGGTGGGGCAACTATGTCCGGCTTTGTACCCTGATTGATTTACAGGAATAATTCCATTATTATATAAATGCTTTTCCAATTGCATATTTATAACTCTTTCTAATATTTTTAAGAATGTGGGTAGTATATTATTGAAACTAGTAGGATTGGCTATTTTTGGTAACGGTATAACTAATGCCTTTTCCACTGGCCAGGAAAAACAGAATATTTAAGACTATAGTTTATAATATGCGTAATATGAGGCAGAATATGAGGAACACATAACTGAATTGTTGCTATGTTAATACCGTCACAACCAGCAGCTTTAGATTTAATATTTTTTTAAATTTCCAATACTTCTATCTCAGTTATAGGTGTAAAAGAAAATGTAAGGGGAATAGAAGAACTATCTCTATGTGAATAGAATGATTTAGGTCTTGATCAGGTGGAATGTCAGGAACTGATTTTAAGAAATGATTGTTTATGTCGGTAACATTACTTAGATTTGACGGAAGATCACTATTTTTTTTTATCTATAATGCCCATAGTTCTTATACCTACCCACACATTTTTTTGGTTATTATTTATGTTAAAGAATCTGTCATACCAAACCTTTTTTTCCTTTTGAACAGCAGCAGTTACGGTGTTTCTTAAAGTTTTATATGCATTCCAATAAGCCATACTTTTGCTTTTTTTAAACCTTGATAATGCTTTATTTCTGGCATCTGTCATACTGATGATATTTTTTGTGCGCCAAGGAACGTACCTTTTGGAAATTCTATAAGTTTCAAAAGGAGCGTGTATATTTAATAAAACTGTTATATTGTCACTAAGAAATTTTACTTTGTCTTCAATGCTGTCTATGTCGAAAACGTTATTCCAAGGAATAGACAACAAACTAGACTTAAAACTATTATAATTAAAATTTTTAAAATCTCTTGAGGTTTTAAAGATGGGGCCTGGTTTTTCATGTTTTAAAATAATAGAGCAATAAACAAGGCCACAATCATTTACGTGTGGGACCGCTGTAACACCCGGGTCAGTAATTAAGTCGTAATTTGAGGTGAGAATATAGTCAGTATCTGAATACAAACAGGGTTGCGGAGAGCATAGTGGTTCGAGTGGGTTCATTTATGATTTGCTTAAGCCCTAAGCCCTCAAAAAATGTAGTTGGTGATGATGATGATGTTGATTAATACAGGGAGCAAGCCAAGGTTATTACTACCTCTACGCCGCAGCCTAAAGGGACTTATTGTGACGCTTGTTGCTCGATTTTTTATTAAAAGAGGTTAGTAACCCTTATTAGGCTAAGCAGCCCCTTATCAGATTTTTTTCAGGGGATACCCCCTGGGGCATTTGACTCCCCAGGTGGGTTGTTCTCCAGTGTGTCAGTGCGTAGCACTCTTTGATAATGTGGTAGGCTGTTTCTTCCTCCTCATTGCAAAGTCTGCATATGGGTTCGTCGTTATATATGCCCATGGTGTGCATGTGTTTCCTTAGAGTACTATGACCGGTTAAGAGGCCTGTCACGATTCTAAGCTTGTTTCGGTTTAGTTTTAGGATTTCAGAGGTCATTGCCTCTGAGGGGTTATCCAGCATTAATTTGCTGTGTTTTAGCCTCGAAATGTGGTTCCAATATCGTCGTCACCGTTACCAATGGGCGTATCTGAATTTTTGAAATTGTTGAGGAGAGCAGTTTAAAGATTTTTCAGGTACATTCAAACTTAACTGCCTGCTACTTACACCACAATTATGATTAAATTTAATATTTTTGCCTTTGTCTAGAGGTTCTAAATATAGTTTCATTAAAAAATATTACAAAATCAATTATATGGCCGCCATTTTGTCCACTTTTGTCACTTACGCCTTTTGGTGCTATATGTATTATTTTTTTTTAGTAACTTAAGCCCTTCGTTATTTTACATTTAGAAATGAAAAGTTCAATTTTTATCATAAACAAATATTTATTCTATATAAACTAACAAAAATTGCAATTAAATGCAAACAATTTATATATAAAAAAAATATTAACTACTAATTATTATTAAAGAAAACCATTTAAAATATTAATCTGAATGGGGCAGACAACGATAAAAATCGACATGTTCCGGCAACTGAACTAAAGCGGTGGTACCGGTACACAGAGACATTAAATCTTTATATTTTCCAGGCATTATGGGAGGGGGAACATTAAAGAGCTTCGGAATATTTGAGTTTAATACAGACTCTACTTGGCGTTTTAAACTAATAGATCGATATTCAGTTTCCAAGTGGCTAGTTTTAAAGAAAAGTTTTGTAGGCTCGACTTTCCTAACTGCAAATTCAACCAATTTTGTCCAATTGAATTCGAGAGAAGAGTCATCATTTTTAATATTTAAAATTCTCAAGGTTTTGGAAAATGTCTTATAATCTAAGAAATCTGAATATTTTAGATTACAGACTTCGTAAGGATGTTGCCTCCTAGCAAGTCGGAAAACGGGATTTAGTTGGCTTGGTACCATAATGTCGCCAGCTTTTTTAATAGCGCGGGAAATCACACTATGAGCAGAGTCGCCCTCGTTTTGCCCATGATTTGGTGTAAAGAACCGAAGATAAATTTCTGTCAAGTTTTTGCTTTGGTGTAAAGTATACAGTAGAGTGGAAGCCACAATTGAATTTTTATTTTGTCCACTGCAGCTGTCTGCAAAGAGATAAGCTTTTTGTTTCCCTTGCTCGTCGTAATGTTTTAAAAATTTATAAAGTGCCGTGGAGATTTCGCATGATCCTCGTTTTCCTTGACCCTCGTGCCAGGTAAAACAGACACAGTCTTTGGTAGCTATGTTGTACATAGTCAAATTGAAAACTCCCAATCTTCTTTTATAGAATACAGCATTATCGTTTGAAATTGGAACATGAATAACCTGCTGAAGGTCAAAAGAAGCACATAGAAGTGCTGGATTATTAATAGCTTCTTCTTTATACTGGTTCTTTAACACCCTAACAGCTTTTTTTTCCTTAATATGAAGATCATACTGTTCCCCTAGATCTAACTTGTGTTGGTCAGAACCGTTTAAAAAGCTATTGCACAAACTGCATTGGTCTTTTTTGGGTCGATTAAAGGATAAATTCATACCTTTAAATATTTTACTATATAATGTATAGCAAGCAGCTTCCTTATTATTTTGCAGACACTCTTCCTTGAACATTGCATACATTTTTGGCAAGGATAAATCACTATGCAGATATTCCCTACTGGAACTTTCACGACAGTAATGCGACTCTGCTTTAGGGAACTGCCTAATATGGTTTTCTATTAGTTGCTTAAGTGTTACATCTCGTATTTTTAACGATTCTTTTCGTCCTCCTCTAAAATCTCGTAAGACAATACCTGTCGAGGTTAGTTTGCCCAAAGCAGTCCTCATTGATTTTTCACTAACTCCCAATGTATTCAAAAACATTGTCTTACATACTATTTCTTTCTTACCATTAAGAAAAAGCGAGTATACTCTTGTTTTTGACCTTCTGGATTCATTTTTTGTAGTTTTTCTTTTCTTATCTATCTCGTCTATACACCTAGAAATAAATTCTCTTTTCAATTGTATATCGCCTGTCTGATGAAATTCTGTAAAAATTGTTGTTCTGTGTTCTTCGGTAAACAGGAAACACTTCCTTCCGGACTTTTTGCAAAATTCGGATTTACATTTTGGTTTTATTTCTTTAGCAGGCACAATTTTTTTCGTTGAATATGATACATATTCTTGAGCCTTATTTCTTCTTGTGGTGCCTTCCTTTTTTCTATTTATTCTTTTCTTTTTAATTTTATCTATTATTTCTTCTCCTTCTACAATAAAATCTTCAGGTTTTCTTGACTCGCTTGGTGGTACAATTTTTGCTGGACAGGCCCTCTCTGCAAAAGTCTTATGCATTTCACAGGATAAGTTATCTTTATTTTCAAAGTGCTCCCAGCACACCAAAATAAAACATTTTACACAGGAACTGAATACTTCCTTCTTACAACGAGGAACCTCGCATGTTTGAACATAATCGGGATCTTCGTGATCGGATATTTCTACATAACCAAAAGGGTCTTCTTCCGAATCGCTTAATTCTAAAGGCATCGACGAATTACCATTGTTACGGAATTTTTTGTAGGCATACTTTCGTCGTAACTCCGAAAGGGGTATTTCAAAATCACTATCAGAAGAAACTAATTCACTGGTTATTATATTCTTATTATTTTTAACTTGACATCCTTTTTTTGAATGTGCAATAATTGGCAAGTCACACTCAATTTCAGAATTAAGATCACCGTCTTCTGTCATTACAACTTCCCCATAAAACCATTTATTTTTAAACAACATTTTCACAGGTGTGCCCAATTGAATTATTTTACCTTGCTGTACAGGTTCCAGTTCGTGTATTGCAACGCAGTTATCAGTGCCGTCTGCCCACTTAACAATAACATCCATTTTAACTGCAAGTTAACACAAGTACTTTTTACAATTTAATAATATACAGGTTTAATCCAAACTTACCTATTATTTCTCCCTTGCCACTTTCAAGAATCACATGCGTAGTTCTAGAATATTATTATAGTGCGCCAATAAGTACACGTCTGTTAGTAACACACACACAAACGGCTGCTCGTCGCATAATATTATCATGGCGTCGCGTACAAGCCCTATGTCACGTGGTTAAAAATGAACTATTTAATTTGTCGAATAGGAAAAGTGGAAGGGAGTGAATTCACTTAAGCCCATCAGTAAGATTAGTTCAGTTCAAATTGTTGGCACCAAAAGGCTTATCTTAACTTAAGCCTTATGGTGACATAATTATTAAATCAAAAGACAGTTAAGCCAAAACAAAAATTGTGCTTTGCACACCAATCATTCTATATATAGTTACGTCCTTTGGTAACAATATAATATCTACTAATACAAATTTATTTATGGACTTAACTGAAATTTGCAAATTTGTCAGTTACGCCCCTTGGTAACGGGATCGACGATATGACCGATATTGTCCCTTCACCGACCCAGTCACGCATCCTCTTACCGAGGTTTTTCGAAACCCCAAAAACCGGTTCTGGCCCCATGAAGGCAGTAACTGATCCCTGCCTGGCCAGAGCGTCTGCTTTTTCATTGCCCTCTATGCCCTTGTGCCCGGCACCCAAGCAAGTGTTACGACATTGCTGCTAGCCAGGTCTTGAAGACATTGAAGACAGTTCCAGACCAACTTTGAATTGATCTGATAGCATGCTAGAGCTTTTATTGCTGCCTGACTATCCGTGAAAATTGAGATGTTTCTACCTCTGTAGCCCCTCCTTAGGTTCTCACGCAGGCATACCTCAATAGCATGTACTTCTGCTTGGAAGACTGTGGCATGTATCTCCAGTGGCACGCTAGTGTTATGCTTAGGAACAGCCCCATGAATTCCCGCGCCCGCACCTCCTTTCATCCTAGATCCGTCGGTGTACCATACTATAAATGTGGTTACTAATTGCGCCTCCAAATTATCATTATTTAATAAATTAACGTTAAAATCTCCTACACTAAAAATGTAATCAACATTGGGAATTATTTCAGTGACCATGTTTTCAAAGCTGTCTAAAAATGATTTGCAGTCATAAGTTGGAGGTTTATAAACCACTGAAAATGCAGCCCGGACCCGTCCAAGCGGTAAGCTTAACCAAACTTGTTCCGTCTCCTCAGCATACTTTAAGACAGTGTAATTAAAAGATGATCTGACGTAGACACCCACTCCTCCCCCACGCCTGCCCCTGTCACAACGAACGAAATTGAAACTATCGGTTTTCAAGTTTTCACTAGAAACATTTTCATTTAACCACGTGTCTGTGACACCAAATATATCAAAGTTATTTGTTATTAGAATTTCTTTAACATCATTAAAATGCGCAATTATAGACCGAACATTTAAGTGAGGTCGCAGATTACATATTACGAATTACCTTTAAGTTACATGTTCCCTTTATATATCTGTAACGACATTTGTTTATGTTTTCAGTTGTGACTGTGTTTTCTTTCTAACCTTAAAGGGTGTAGCGGGGTAACATTTGCAATGCCAAAACAAAATTCGAATAATAAGAAAATAAAAGCATTCAGACATTGTGGGTTTTACAGAATAAGGTGACTATATCTGCAGTAACTGATCTTTTAAAGATACTTAGAGCACATGGAAAAAGTAAACTGCCACAAGATGGCAGAACTCTTTTGAAAACACCAGCAACATTGGAAATTACTCAGATGGGAGCAGGCAAATTTTGGTACCATGGAATGGCACAGTTTAGAAAATGCTCTTCTGGGTATTTAGGATCTCCCATTAGCAATTTCCTTGGTATTTAATATCGATGGAATGTCACCATTTAATAGTTCCAATCATCAATTTTGGCCAATTTTATTGCTTATTGATGAATTGCGTCAAGTCACACCTATGGTGGCTGCAATTTATTATGGTATTTCATTGAAGAGTTAAACCGCTTAAAGGTAAAACTGACCAAGTCTAAAATATTAAGTTTCGGTAAATGCACTTTTAAATTCCCGAAATTTCTACCATGATTACCAAAAGGGTGGCTTTTTAATACAAGTTTAATTTATGCGGTGATTTGCTTCATAATTTGGTCCTTTAATATAACCCTTAAAAAATAAAAAAATCGGCCATTGTTCTTTTTTTTTTTCAAAAAAAGTGACTTGGTCATTTTTTACTGATTGTTGAAATCTTTAATTATATACTTGGTCAAACAATGAAATTACTAATTGTTGATCTTAACATAGACTAGCTGCTAAAAATTCCTTTACTGATCAAGTTGTGCGAGATTCGTAAGTTAAACAAACAATGTTGTTACAAAAAAATGTATTAATTATAAAAAATAAATGTATTTTAAAAAAACAAAAATAATTATAAAATTAACACCTTAATCCGAGTTTGATTCTGTGTCACTTTCACTTGCTGTAGGTTCCGGAATGGCATTTCTCTTTTTCTTGTCAACTGGTAGAGCTTGGTACCAAGCGTGATATTCTGGAGGAATATCGTTTTGAGTGCAAAGCTTCAACAGACTGCTTTTTTTCTTCTCCGAAATGCCCAACTGTCCTTTGTATAATTTTGGTATATCCTTTGAAATTGCACTTAGTCGTCCTCGTGCAAAAACATTGATCCTTTTAAATCCTATATCGCTGTAGTTATATTTAAAGAGAATTTGGCCCGGATTTTTCTTCTCGTAACGCATAACTTTGATTTTCATCCACGATACCTTATTTCCATTCTCGTCTTTTAATCTGTTCTTCAAGAAGTAACTTGCCAGTGATTTTAAATCTAAAAAGTCTGTAAACCTTAGCTCCTTACACTGATAAGGGTCACTTTTCTTATTTCTAAGTCGCTTAGAGTGAGCCAATCGGAACACATTGAGTAGATCATTCATGGTAAAAATAGCAACATTTTTTCTAGCAGACTTAATGGCGCTGTGCATTGAGTCTATCTCCATGTAAGAGTGTCTTTTTTCCAAAAAGTTATGTTGTATGTTTGATAAATGCGTATTTTGTACCAGGTATAGAAATAATGCAGCTATGTACTGATTGCGGTTTTGACCGCTGCAGGTATTTGAATACAAACTTATTTCTGTCACGTCTTTTGGAATTGTTTTTACCCATTTAAATAATGCGGTTCCAATTTCGGAACTCCCTCGTTGACCGTTAGTCTCCGTCCACGCATAGCCGTATGCTTTATTTGGTGTCGCTGCTTCGTACACGGTCAAGTTAAATGCACATAATTTCATACTGTAATAAAACTGGAATACATCGGAAAAAGGAATTTGTAAAACGCTCTGTAAGTCAAAAGTAACACTAATAAAATGCTTATCATTTGAGGATCGTAACTTATCCTGCATCTTGGCAGCATTTGCTTCATCGCTACGACGTATGTGTTCTTGATAATCCTCTATGGTTATGAGTTTATTTTTATATTTTTCACAAGTTGAACATTGGTCCTTTTTAGGCTTAAAAAAAAAAACAAATTATATTTACTGCAAAAAATGCGTCGATACGTCGCTTTAGACACCTTTGTTTCGTTCTTGCTGTCACATGTTTCGACGTATAAATAGTACATTTTTGTTATTGATAAGCCAGGATCTAAGTATTTTCGATTGTTAGATTTCCTGCAATAATGAGATTGAAGAGTAGGGAAACTTTCAATATGATTTTTAACTTTTTCTTCTAGCTCCCAGGGTGTTTATTGTCTGGTGCTTTACAGCCCCTTTGATCTGGTAAGTTAAATAAACCATAAGTTTATGTAGGCTTTCACGGCCGGAGTCTAATTCAGTATTGGTTTCCGGGCTTGATGGCCGTGGTCTGTTCATATTTCTTACTGACGTTTCGTCTATATCTGCGATAGACATTCTCAAAGTTTCCGATGTGGTAGTGGACGAAGTGTTCTTAACGTTGGCTTGTCGGCTACTATGCTCTGCTCTCGGGGTGGTCTCGTATTTACATCGGTGGATGTGGGCGGGGCCTTCTCTGATTGGTCTGTTTTCATTTCTTTACATTTAGTATGTTTGAGTGCTGCTGTCCACGTTTCACTAAGACTTATTCCTTCTTCTTTCTTATTAAAATTGTTTTTATGTTTTTGAATTTCTATAGCTTCTCTGAAAAGTCTCGGGTAATAGCTGGATGTTGTAGTTAGAATATCCGTCTTTTCAAATTGAATTGCGTGACCTTCTTCTTTTTGCAACGTATGTTCGGCGGTGGCTGATTTTTCGGTGTTTCCTGTTCTGCAACACCGTTTATGTTCGGTTATACGCGTCTTGATGCTTCTTTTTGTTGTTCCTATGTAAACTGAGCCGCAACTACATGGTATTCTATAAACTCCTGGCATTGATAAGGGTTCCCTCCGATCTTTGGCTGATTTGAAATGCTGTTGTAATTTAGTGGTTGGTTTGAAAACAGTTTTGATTTCATGCTTTTCTAAAATCTTTCCTATCCTGTCTATTATGCCTTTGAGATATGGTAAATACGTTGTTGAGATAGGTTCTTTTTGCTGAGCTGTTCTTGATGAATTTTGTTTTTGTGCACGGCGGATTTCTTTAGTTGAGTATCCGTTTGATTTTAATGCTCCTTCCAGATGATCTAATTCCTTGTTTAAGTGTTCTGGTTCACAAATCCTCCTGGCTCGATCAGTTAAAGTTTTAATTACTCCTCTTTTCTGTCTTGGATGATGATTGGACCGTTGGTTTAAGTACCTATCTGTGTGAGTCGGTTTGCGGTATACTGTGTGTCCTAATTTTCCATTTGGTTTTTTGTTGATCAGCACATCAAGAAATGTAATTGCGTTGTCCTTTTCTATTTCCATTGTAAACTTGATTTTAGGATGCATAGAGTTCAGGTGGTCCAAGAATACGTATAGTTCTTCCTGCTTGTGTTCCCAAACTACGAAGATGTCGTCAACATAGCGCAACCAACACTTTGGTTTTTTGGGGGCTATGTTCAAAGCTTTTTCTTCATGTAATCAATATAATTTATAAAGCGTAATAAATAACGTAACAATTGTTTCCATGGCTTGCTTGACAAGTTTTTCAACCTTCTTTTCGATTTATTTATATTTTAAGCTAAGATATGTCAAAAATGGCTCACCCAAATGTCATCAACATATATATATTTGGAATCACGGGAAAAAGATCTTTCATTTTAGCGCATAATATACAGGGTGTTCCATTTAAAAAACTTGAAGTTGCCTATATTTTTTCATTTTCCGATGCGACTTTGTTTTTCTGATAACTTCAAAAGATAATAGAAGAAAGACCCTAGAACTTTTGTATATAAGATTTTTTTCCAGCTCTAATAATAAAGGCTCTAGAGTTTACGTAAATATAATCAAAGACCCTGTACATTTATACATGCAGAGGTCGCAATCGATATTTTTAGGAATTTTCGCAGGTCTTTTTTTTTTTGTGGATTTCATAAGGTTCGCCGAATGACCTTTTCTTTTTATTTATGGTTTTTTCCACTGATCCGGACATGATTTTTTCCATCTGGCTTTTTGTTTTGTTGTCTTAAGTAAATTGTTTTCCTCATCGTCCTCTTCGTCACTAGGATTATACTCATCTGAACTACCTTCTTCAAATTCTACTACACTTGTTGGTGAGTGCGGATCCTCAAGAAGGTTTGCATTGGGATTTTTAGGACGAAGAATACGTTGTGTGCCTGATGTCGATGGTAGATTAATAGTAGCTGGAATGCTGAGAACCCCATTTGTATCGTTTGCGATTAGGTCACCTTTTATAACTGTAAGGAAAAAAAGGAGAATTTACAAACATACAAGGAAAGCTAATAAACGCATGGTAAAGAAGCAACATTTTTTAACAAAATTATTAACGAAAGAATTTACCTTTAGATGCTGCTGGGGAAGAAGCCGAAATGTTTATATTTACAGGTGCATCCTCTGATGCTATGTTGGGGTTAATAACTGTCTCTGAATGAAGCAAAACATTATCCATATTTGATATTTCTTTGATTTCGCTTATTAATTCATCATATACGGGCCCTAGAATCAAATAATAATGTTTAAAATTACATTTTTAATAATTGTTTGCTGACCTAACCTAAAAAATATAAAAACCTAGTTATACCGATTTAAACTTACCTTCGGCATCAATATGAACTACACTCGTTGATTTTTTTAATGCCAAATTGGCAATGTATCGAGATCTAACACTCATTATAATAAGCTTACTTTAAATCACAAAAAACGGTAACTTAAGCACAGAGCAAAAAATAATCACAAACTGCAAACAGTATACGAATGACTAAGTGTAACATATCATATGTGAAAATTTTCATTCCTCGTCAGCTTAAAGTGACCAAGTCTACTTGGTCATATTTGAATCCGATGTGTTATATAACTAAAAGTGACTAAGATGGTCAATTTAAGCTGACGTTAATTTCTTCTTTTGGGAACTTGGTCATTAAAAAAAGTGACTTGGTCCAAAAAACACAAAAGTGGCAATTATGGACTTGGTCAGTTTTAACTTTAAGCTCACGATATTGTAAATAATGGACTGGTTATAAATGGAAAAAAAGTTATGTAAAAATTAAGTGTTTTGTTTGTGACACACAGACAAGAAGTTTTATTAAAGGTAAGTTTATGAAAAAATAACTTTTTTTAAAACCTTTGCCAAAAATCTAAGCCTCTCCTTTTTACCTTATTTTGGTTTTAAATAGATGCAGTGTTTCAAATCTGTAGCGTTATCAAGTATTGAGCTTGAATGCTGGCAAATAACCATAGATATTTAACATAACATCATCTACCACATTCCATCTTAGCTTTTCTCCCCTTTCTAGAAACGCCTGCTTGCAATGCGAAAAATGGTAGTTGCATAAAATGTACAGTGGTAGGAGAGTGAGATGCAAAAGGGCGTCATATGAGTTACCCTAGAATTCATTGTCCCCGAACAATCAATCAAAGTTTCCATACTAAAATGATGAAGATCATCATAAAGAGCCTACTCCATAGACCCGATTGCCAATCGATATGGTAAAAGACTTTGTAGTTGCAGATTCGATACATCTTCTAGACTTGGGCAAGTAATATAAGGGAAGTCCGTGGAATTTGGACCCTTTTAAGAAAATAACTACATGGTTTTGTGTACAATTTCCCTGGAACATTCGTATGTTTTTTCCAAGTAGTCAACTAATACCTATTGAGTCATGATGTCAAAAAAGCTCTATATGTTGTAATTTAAAAGTTATTTTGAAACATATTGTCAAAAATCTTCCGTGTAAATTGGTTTTTCCCATTGCGTAAATTGGACCTGGATGAATAAATTGGTAAACTTGATGGAACTAAACAAGAACTGTTATTTTTATTAGATTACATTAAAAAAAAAACACTACATTCTTTATAAATCAAGTAAAAAATTAGAAAAATACCTATATAAAAATATACATGAAATTAACAAAATTAAAAAAAAATATTCGTTGCAATCATCGCAATAGTAGTATTCTTCATCTGAAATATCAGCACACTCCTCGTGCACCCATCTTTGGCAGGTTTGACACCTTATCATATCTTCTCCGTAGTCCTAACCACAAAAAGCACACTCTGCTCGATCATCAAAATCTTGATTCGCACTCGTGGAATGTTGGCTAGTAGAAGCATGACTTAAAGAATTTGCATTGACTTTTAATTTTTTACATTTCTTTTCTCTGGTTAAAGGTACAGTAGGACTTTCTGGGGTGGTTTCAAAAACATTTTTCACGCCACTCGTCTTCTTGACTGATTTTGGAGATTGGACAAGCTCAAGCTCGTTTTTGTAGGGAGATTATGTCAAAATCACGCATGCAGAATTGATTCTATGCCTTTTCTTTCGCGGACCGTCCAAGAAACCACTGTAACATGGAAGTGGTTTGATTTTCGCTGCCTGCATATAAGGCATTTTAGGTGATTCCGGGGTCGCGACTTGTAAAGGTCTTGCAAAGTTGCTCATTTCAGATAGTTGCGAGGGTTCAGCCCTTGTCGATAAATTTTCTGATAATAATTTCTTTACCGAAGGTGTTGTTAGCGGTGTTGATACTTCTTTAATAGATGAAGGTGTCAATGTTGCAACAACAGTAATCGGGCGCAGTAGTTTATCATTAGATTCTTGGTTGTTAAGTACAGAAGGTGTTCTCTTGCCGAAAAGAATTGGTACCATTCAAAAATCACCAAACTTTATGTACTGTATACTAGACAAAGAAAAGTGGACAATGTTAACAAAAAAATTTGGGTGAGAGATATATTTACTGAAGAGCAACGGTTGTTACAAGGATCCAGTGAAAATTTGGTGGAAGAAATGAGACTTAAAGACCAAAATAAATTTTACAACTATTTGCGAATGTCTCCAGAAACATTTGATTGTTTGTTATCTGCAGTATTATTATTACAGGGCAAAAATGCGTAAGAGAACCCATTGAGCCTAAGGTTCGTCTACAGATAACCTTACGGTACTTATCAGGAGATAGCATGACATCACTTTCCTACAGCTTTCGTGTTGGTAAACAGACTGTATCCACCATCATATCTGATACATGTAAAGCCATATGGCAAAGTTTAAAAACGAAGTATTTATTAAGCCAACTGTAGAAAACTGGAATGAAATGGCAAAAGAGTTTAATGAAAAATGGAACTTTAAAAATTGCATCGGGGCCATTGATGGCAAGCATATTGTCATGCAGGTAAAATAATTACATTTCTTATTGCACAGCTGTATTTTGAAGGTCTATACATTTTTTAGGCACTCCCTAAATCAGGATCCAACTACTATAATTACAAGGGTTCTCATTTCATAGTTCTACTTGCAATATGTGATGCAAATTATAAATTCACAATGGTAGATATAGGTGCTCCAGGCAGATTAAGTGATAGTGGAATATTTCGGGAAAGTCAGATGGGCAAAGGGTTCGAGCAGAACATCTTCAATGTGCCACCGCCATCGGAGGGGAACCTACCATATGTATTGGTAGGAGATGAAGCATTTCCACTTTCCAGTTACTTAATGCGACCATATCCACGTAGAGGAGATCTTGATTTAAGCAAAAAAGTTTTTAATTATCGCCTTAGCAGAGCCAGAAGAGTTGTTGAAAATGCTTTCGGGCTTCTAGCTGCCAAATGGAGGATCTTTAGAAAACCAATAATAGCCAGTGAAAACACTGTTATTAAAATTGTTAAAGCTTCTACCTGTTTACACAATTTTTTACTTATGCAAATCAGGGAAAGGGAAAATTACAGTAGGCAAGATGGATCAAATGAATTAAATATTAATAATGGAATTAGAGACATAACAAGGGCTGGCACTAACACTTATACCAGAAATGCTGCAACTCTTAGAGAGATATTTACAGAATATTTTAATGGGGTTGGAGCAGTTGAATGGCAATGGCAGAAAGCTTTAAATAGTGAATTTTAAAAATATTAATTTTGAAAATAAGTTGTAGTTTTTCATATACCTAGTTGTAGCTTTTCATTCTTATAGCTTATATTTTTAATATGTTAGACCTATAATAATAATATGTAATATTTTGTAAGAATATTGTACAAAAAACATGTTACTTTGTTTATGTCTATATCTTTAGTATAATAAAAAAAAACAACAAAAAACAATTTGAAAGTTTTTTATTCACAGATTTAATTAACTATTACATATGTATTCTACTTTCTGTTTCAAACACTAACTGCATAATTTGAATCTCCAATTGGCTTCTCTCTCTATAGGGAAGGTTTCGTAAACTTTCTCCTAAGCGTAATAGGAACCCATCTACTCCATCCAATCTTGGGGGAGAAGCTAACGCCTCCAAAATACCTTTTTCAATGGTAGCTTCTCTTTCATTAGTTTTCCTTCCTATATTGGGCGAAATAAAAAATAATATAAAGTATTTGTTTTTACATTTTTGGTATAAAAAGTTATGATAACCTATTTATTTATAAACCTACTTTTTGTTTGTGGGGTACGTACACCTGAGCATACATCAGAATCAGGTGATATCAAGGGGGTAGTCACAAAAAGAGGAGGGCTGGAAAATTGGCTAGAAGGCCCCGCTGTCACTGGTAGCCCAGAAGGCCCCGCTGTCACTGAGCATACAGTCCTATAATATAATAGATATTTTATTACTTGGCTTTTACCTTTAACAGTTACAATTACTTATATTTCTGAGGATGCACCATCATCAATAAACTTCATTGCCTCATAGTATCGAAAACCTGGATCAGGTAATGGTGCAGCCCCTGAACCACTTGGAATGTACTTCGTAACTTTTTTCTTCGCTCTTATATAGCAGTCTCTAAAATACTTCCATTTTTTCTGCACATCCTCTACAGATACTTGTCCACCAAACAAATTAACAATTTCTTGCCAAAGGACTTCCTTCTTAGCATTTGTTCGCGCTAACAATGGAATACGTAAAGTGTACAAAGCAGGCCTATCCTGTACATACTTAATCAATTGCTCATCAAATGAGATAAGCATTGGGTGGGGCTTGGCCCCAACTATTTGACGCGTGTCCTTTTGCACTAAAATAATAGGTAGTTTAGTAGGTTATAAAAAAAATCTAAAATAGGTTTATATAAATTTTACTTACCAATGGTTAACACTTTTTTTTTCATCTTCAACCAGCAAATGTTCCTTCTCGTCATATATATCCTTAAGGCAGGAATGCTCCAAAAGGTTTTCACACTGGCTACTAAGTAAAAAACCACAGTAACCACATTTGTACAACTGGAATAAAAATTAGGTTAGATGGGTTAGTTTTTTTTTAATTTAAAGAGACTTTTGAATTTTTTCATAGTTTGCCAATATAATGTTGACCTTTTAAGTACCTTATTTTAATAATTAATTGCTAACTTAAAATCTCTTTATTTTCGTTTACAATGAAATAATTTCTTACTTCTACCTTAAGGTAAACGTACTACTTACCACATCCAATATCTATCAAATTTCCTTTTCAAGTATATAATATCGAAACACAAATTCAACAAGAAAAAAAGCACTCCAAATACTCCAAAATCGGCAACAAAATATAGCAAAAACCATAAACAAACTAAACGTACGCCACGTATACGCTAAAATGTTGACCAAAATCCAACTTTTTCGCGTAACAACGACGTAATTTTGACAGCGCAAGGAACATGGCGTCGCGTATAGCCAATTCTAGCCAATCAGATTGCAGAACGCCAATACGCTGGCGTAAAATACGCCAAGAGTGCGCTCATGAGGACTCGCCATAAGCCGCTGATGTGTGATACATTTAATGGTAGTCCAGGGCTTTTGTACATGTTAGTTCAAGTGGAAGTAATAGCTGCAGAAAAGTACAGTTTCAAGGGTCTGAAAAATACAACATGCATTAAAAATACGATCAGGTGTCAACTTATTCTCAGCAATAACTTTTTTGTAAGTGTCAAAAAACTTCTGTACGACCACTTTATTGAACCCACCAGCGCGTGCCAGTGACGTTGCTTCTGGCGTTCTCAACTTTAGATCAGGATGCCGAGTCATGAATAGAGCGTACCATTCCTTCCCAGCCATTCTTTTTTCAGCATTGAATCGTGTACTCAAATTATTTTTTTCTGCCACCTCGTAGGCCAGTTTCATGAGATCATTACGGGTGATGCCGTAAAACATTCTTTCTAGTTGGAGAACGTGTCTTACCAGATCCTCTTCAACTTCAGCTGGTAGTTCTGGTCTTCTTCCAGGAACGTATCGAATTCCCTTATGAAGTTTATTTTTACCAGCATACTTTCGTTTTAATGTTGTGGCTGGTACAGAAAATGTCGTGGCTGCTTTGTTGAGTCTCATCCTCTTCTCCAATACGGCTGTTAACGCAGCAGTCATATCGTTCTCAATTCACTGTTCATACTTCCCTTTTGCCTTTCTGTCAGCTCTTGTGCTCATTTCTAAAAAGAAAACACTTGAATTGAAATATTCTCGTGGGTTCGTGTAATTTGGCCCGGACCAAATTTCACAACTCTCAGGGGACCAATTTACACATAAGCATTATTTAATCTAAAATTTTTTTTACAGAAAACGGCTAAATAAATACTTTGCAATCCAGCTTTTATGCATCCTTGTTAACATGCAGAATCGCGAAAACTAATTAGTTTCAGTACCTACTTACTCAGTCTTTCACAACACCTAATGTCACCAACGGATTTTTTACAAGAACAACGACTGTTTCACCGAATTAACCGCCATTTAAAATATTACAGCGCGAATCGAGCCAAAATACACGTACCGCTTCCTACCATGGGGTAAGGATAAAATACACTAGATGTCGTTAGGGTATCTCAACTTTGAATTACCGACTAGGTCCAAGTTACACGCTGGGTCCAAATTCCACGGACCCACCCTACGTAAAATAAATTTATATTTTATACTTATACGTATATTTGTGTTTTCTTTTACTGATTGTCTATTATTTACACTTTGTACCATTTAGAACACATTGTTTCTATAATGTACTTATAATATTAGTAAATAAATAAAATAAACGACTCTGTGTCGGTTCGGTTCTGATCTGAGACACCCTGTATATGTAAGTTTTTATTTTTTAGGTATCATGCGGAGGTGTTTGTATGGATGGCAACTTTCGTACTAAATTGTCTCCTACACAAGCTGACCTACTGTCAAATATGTTACAAAAATGTAACAAGACTAAACCAATGGATATAGAACGAGCAATAAGAAGACTAAAAACCCTAAAATTTTGGAAAGGATCTGAATACAGAATATTCCTCCTTTATTTAGGAGTTGTTGTTTTAAAAGATTTTTTAGCAACTAAAGTTTATGAACATGTTTTAATGTTATGTTGTGCAGTTACCATTATTTCATGTAATACATACATGAAATATGTAAATATTGCTGAAAAACTATTAGAGGACTATATTGAAATTTATGGCATAGACTCTATAAGTAGTAATGTTCATAATTTGTGCCATGTCATAGATGACATTAAAAAGTTTGGTCCTCTGCCATTAATAAGTTCATATCCTTTTGAAAATTTTCTGGGTTATATAAAATCTATGGTTCGTCATGGAAATTTACCATTAAGTCAGATAGGTAAATAAATCGTAGAAATATCAAAACTGAATACATGTATTCGGAATGAAGAATCTTGTACGTTTGTAAAACAGGTAAAATTAAATATTCAACATGAACATCCAATGTGCAAAAATGTATATAAGCAGTTGCATTTAGCAAAAGACTTATTTGTTTTACGTGCTGATAACAAAAATCAATACTTAATGACAAAAGCTGGTCAAATTGTAATGATGCTAAACGCAACATATTTCAATGAAGAATATGTCTATATGGAATAAAATTGTAAGATTAATTGACTTACCTGTAAGGAAGATTAGTCAAAATATTTCGAGCGTCTCCGTCCTTCTATGATAGTGTTTTGGTAGGTACATTTTATTGCGAGCTGCGCACTATTTTAAAGAAATCAGCAAAAACTAGGCCAGCTTATCTCCCCGTACTCCCCGACCCGGGCGATACGTTGACTCACATCTGTTATTTAGTTCATTTGTATCACACAATCGCAAAAGGGCAGTTTTAGGGTGGTAGGGTCCTACTATAGATCCTATTATATATCCTATTATAGACTACGACGCTCGAATAATTTTGATTAATCTTCCTTACAGGTAAGTCGATTAATCTTACAATTATTCTTCGCGTCTCCCTCCTTCTATGATAGTGTTTTGGTAGATGTTTAAAGCATCAGCATGCGATTGTGGTAGCCCCAGGTTGAGAACGGAAAAACGAGCTATTGTGTAACAAATAACACCTGTAATTCCAAAATATCGGTATTAAAGAAATAAAGCTAATGGCATTTGTAGTTTATAATATATTAATATTCAATATAGCTAACAAATATAGATAATACAAATCACTGAAATATTCGTTTAGGTACCCAGACAGGTCGTTAACATTACTTAAGATTCCTAAATCTAAAATTTACTTAATCAATATTACAATATCAAGTAAATGCCTAATCTATTGTATTTAACAATATAAATCAAACGAATGCAAAGTGTCATTTATTTAATATGCATTTAGCAAATTCTGTTTTATCATCGGTAGTCGGTTTGTTATAGAAAGCGTTGAAAACTCGAGAATTTTTTGTCCACCCAGCAGTTGATAAGATTGAGTCAATGTTTACACCCGACCGAAAGGCTGTTGACGTAGCCGTATGTCTTACAGAATAGCCGCTATACACATTTGTATTGATGCCACTATTTGACAAAATTTCTTTTATCAATCGACTCAAGGTTTGCGGAGACGCTGGGTGATAAGGTTTTTGGTATGTGAATATTAGTGAGTTATTGCTACCTCTAAATATCTTTGTTGTTTTTATATAAAATAGTATTATTGATGCTATACAAAGTTTTGGGTTTTCTTTAAAAAATGGAAATACAAGAACAGGCTGTTTCCTATTTAAACCTGTGGTTTTTATTTTAGCGCTGATATTTACTTCTAGCCTATCCTCATACTGGAAAATATTTTGTAATTCAATTTTTGACAAGGTTTGCATTCTGTGCGCCGAGGTTAAAGCTAAAAGAGTTGTTAATTTTTGTGTTAATTCTTTTAAAGAGAGTGATTCTAACGGATGCAAATTTTCCAAATACCTAAGAACTGGACTGGGGTCCCATGTATTTGAGTATCTTGGAACCGATGGGTTTTTATTATAAGCGCTTTTCAAAAATCTCTTAAGGATTTTTTTATCTTCTGGATTTAAATCAAATATTAATGCAAATGCTGACCTAGAAGTATTTAATGAGGAGTATGCAAGCCCATCGTTTACCAATTTAAGCAAAAAAGTTAATATATTATCTGTTGATTTCACGTAGGGATCATAACTTCTTTTTATGCAATATTGCCACCATTTTTTATATAGGTATTGTAGTATATTGTTTAAAAGTACCTTCTGAAATCGACCCCATGAGCGTTTGTATGACTTGTTCTGGAATGTTTTTTAATTTTAATGCTTCCCACACAATTTTTCTGCCACCAGCGAAAGTGTTCTGGGAAGCGGATGAGGTTGTCTGAAAGGAGAAGAAAGCAAGGTTTTATGCGGACTGAATATAATTGGTTTTCCTACTAAAAGTTCACAAAATAATGGATACCAGGCTCGTGTAGGCCAATAGGGAATTATCACAATACCACTGGCTTTATCATTCTTAATTTTTTGTAGTACCTGGCCTATTATTGAAAAGGGCGGGAACGCATAAAAATAATATTTCTGCCAATTTTCCGTAAAAGCATCGACTGATAAACAATCGGGGTCCGGATACCATGATATATATGTTGAACATTTTTTATTAATTCTGGAAGCGAACAGATCTATAGTGGGTTCTCCAAATGTATTTATAAATTTTAATCTCTACAACATATCTGCCTTAACATTACTAGAAGTGTTTATGTAGGAAACAAACACATAGATGTTTCTTAGTTCACACCAATTCCATAGTTCTGATGTTATTTTGTTCAAATTTTTATGCTTGATATTACCCATTTTATTGATAAAAGCAATGACAGTTATATTGTCAATGCGAAGAAGAATATTACAATTTTCTAAATCCCCTGCTAATGATTTTAAACCCTGAAAGGCCGCCAATAATTCTAGATAATTAATATGTCTTTTTCTTTCTAGTAAACTTCAGAACCCCCACGTCTGTGTATCCCCGGTATGTGCTCCCCACCCTGTTTTTGAAGAGTCTGAATATATTTCTAATGAGTATGGGTTTTTAATGAGTTTTTTACCCGACTTTGAAAATTGTTCAACCACCAGGTAAAGTCATTATGTAAAGAAAAAAGGAATTTCCATTTTTCTGTTAAAATCCATTTGATTTGACTTTAATTTCTCTTGTTTAATTAACTCAAATGGTTTTATATGCAGCCAACCTATATATTGGATGCAGGAGCTATAGAAACTAAAGTGCCAACCAAAGATGCAAATTCTTTGATTTTACAGTAGTTTTTGTTTTGAATTTTAGTAAGTAACCTCGTAATTGCTACTCTTTTTCTTTCTGGGAGACTTAAAACCATATAGGAGGTATTAAACATGAACCCTAAAAATTCAATTTCTTTGACAGGTAAAACAGTACTTTTTTCACTATTTATTATGAATCCGAGGCTTTCGAGTAACCGTTTTGTCATAGTTGCAAATTTTAAGCACATGTCCCTAGTTTTTCCTATAACTAATAAATCATCTAAGTAAATAACTAACTTAACGCCTCGCTCTCGTAAACATCTGACTACCGGCCTTAATGTTTTTGTGAAAATTAGGGGCGCTATATTCAGGCCGAACGGCAAACAGTTGAATTGATATAATGTCTTATTAAACTCAAATTTCAAATATTTTCTATAGCAAGGATCAATTGGCAATAGAAAATAGGCATCTTTTAAATCTAATTTCATTAAATAGGCGTCTTGTGATATAAGCTTAACAGCGGTTTTGTGGTTTTCCATTTTGAAATGGTTTACGGGAATAAACTTATTTAGTTTTTTAAGGTATTTTTAGGTTTTCTAATTAAAAAATAAGATGACAAAAACTGATCTTTTATGTAAAAGCATTTTGATATAGCGCCCTTTTCTAAGAGCTTGCTTATTTCAATAGTATATAAGTCTAATTTAGATTTTGGTATTTTTGGTATATACTTTTCTTTTATATTCAACTGTGTAGGCTTGGATGAAAAAGGTATTTTAATACCCTGAATCCAGCGTAAAATCCCTTTCGTAAAAGGCAAATTTTTCCAGTTCAAATAAAAGTATTATAATCTACCTGCTAGTTGTGTATTTACCCCTATTGCTTGGACTTCCATTTCCGGTACTTCTGGCGATGATCTTGAGGCTCTCTCCATTTCCTCCGATCTTTCTGGCGATACTTTTAAGGTTCCGGAGGTGATGGCTCCTTTTCTTTTTGGTTTTGTAGGTCGGGCGCTTGGAGTTTAAATATTTCCCTGGACCTTTGGAAGTCAAAGGCTGAGTGAAGGTTTGTTTCTGTTTTCTGATTTTCTCCGCCGCTTTCAGAACACTTTGATAGGCCTTGAGCTGTTCTAGAAACCCCTCACTAAACAAAAATTCATCTATTGGGCATTTATAGGATGTATTTCTACTTTCTTGACTCAGAAAAGGTTGAATGTCAACCTTCCGTTTGACTGAAATCGCATGAAAGAAATTTGCAAGCAACTGCGCTGCTTCTCTGCCAAGCTTTGCAACTTTGTTTGGTCTAACAACAGTGGCACATTGGGCTCTAGAAGTTTAACGTCCAAAGTGTTGCCAATAGCAGACAAACTAGCCCCCATTTGCTCTTGTAAATGCAAAAAATAACGATCATCCTTCTGACTTTGTGTTGGTAAAATAGATCGTACTTCATCATTCAATTTTGGAGGGTTTCGGTTTATGCAGTTTGCCGGAATTGGAAGCTTCATAATAAGTTCTTTTCGGATATCTTGAGACAACCCTTCCTTTAAGTAATAGACCATCTAGACACTAATTGTTCGTGTAATTCAGGGCCCATCTGCACGGAAGACCAAGGTTCATCTCCTAAGAATTGTAGGTCGTTCGTATTAGTCTCCTGAACCGGAGTAATTTTGGGTATAGGTTGTTGTTGTGCATCGCGTTTCAAAGTTGCAGAAACAATTAAACTTGCCTGCATTGAGATTTTGATTTTCAGGTTAGTGTTTACACAAAAATTACTGCATTGGGTCTCCTTGTAGTACAAATGATTAGAAAATTAGGTGGCATCATGGGCGTAGCCAGACATTTTTCTAGGGGGGGCAAATAGTAATAAACACAAAACATCATAAACATTAACGTTTTTTTTTTATCAAATTCCAATAAGTGGCAACTTCCTGGGGGAAACATGGCCCTCCCCTGCTGAAAACTTTCAGAGCTGGCGTGGAACTATCTGTTGAACTCGACTCTGAAAAACAAGGAACAGAGTATTGCACGGCTAACTGTGCTATTCTCAAAGTTAACAAAGCCACAAATTTAACAGGCACAACCCTGAGGCTTCATTTTAGTAGTTAGCAAGGAATTTTTCTTTTATACACATTGGTCACAACAAGCACTTCATTTAAACATTTGTGAAGCCTACAAATTAACAGGTACAACCCTGAGGCTTTAATATTTTGCCTAACTACTTTTAAAGTTAACAGGTACAACCCTGAAACTTTATTTTAGTAGTTAGCAAGGAATTTATTATACACATTGGTCACAACAAAAACAGGTACAACCCTGAGACTTTACTAACCGTCTGATTTAGATTTCCTGCTTTCAGAAGACGAGGAAGAGTCCTGGGCACTTAACAATTTTTCCAGACGCCTAAATTTCTTCTTTAAATTACACAATTCCGTAATTGCTTTCCTTTTCTTGCGTCTCTTGTTCGGCATGGCGATATCGAAAACGTCGTCTCGGTTTTCCGTATCGAAATTCAAATGCACGCGCTCGCACAATAAAATGAACTAAATAACAGATGTGAGTCAACGTATCGCCCGGGTCGGGGAGATAAGCGGGCCTAGTTTTTGCTGATTTCTTTAAAATAGTGCGCAGCTCGCAATAAAATATACCTACCAAAACACTATCATAGAAGGACGGAGACGCCAAGAATAATTAAATAACTTATACGACTTTTTTATCAAGCCTTTTGCTTCTTTAAAGCTTAATATATTTTGCTACGAAAGCAAAGCAAAAACTATTGGAAGAAGAAATAAGTTTAAAAGACCTGTTCGATACTGATCGTCATCTCAAGTTATATCCTGTAAGAGAAATAAAGTGTAAATTATTTTGTGTACCGTACCACAATGAATTTGTATTTTTTCCATTACTCCATACATTAGATATTGATATCAGTAATTAATTTTTTACATTTTAATAAAAAACAAAGTTCAGGTTTTTCACATTAGGTTTATTATTCTTTATTTTTAAATAAATAGCCTAGTAATACATTATATAAGTATTTACTATTTAAAGAAGTAAATAACAAAAAAAAAAAATCGTGTTTTCTTTCAATGTGTCCCAATACCACGAGGGGTGTCTCACTAGGTAAAATTTGTACACCGACTGCCGATTTTGGCAGTCAACTGTCATTGATTGCCAATGATTGCCGATGACTGCCAGTGATTGCCGATGACTGCCAGTGATTGCCGATGACTGCCAGTGATTGCCGATGACTGCCAGTGATTTCCGATGACTGCCAGTGACTGGCGATGACTGCTTCTGATTAGTGGCGCAGCCAGGAATAGGTCCAGGGGGGGATTGTCATTATTGTAAATGTTGTTTGGAAACATTGTCACATTGCTCATGTCTTGGGGGGTTTACCCCAAAACTCCCCCGGGGCTGCGCCTCTGCTTCTGACCGATGGCACTGACTGTTAAGGATTGCAGTGAGTCGTAGCAGCACGTCAGACCCTAATACGCGTTTAAAACTAGTTTAAAAGAAAAATAATTTTTAAAATATTTACTTAGGTCAATCAGATTAAAAAACGTAAAATCCGCTCGCGGAATTTCGTTGGGTGAAC
This sequence comes from Polydrusus tereticollis, assembly GCA_963920685.1. Classification (NCBI taxonomy): domain Eukaryota; kingdom Metazoa; phylum Arthropoda; class Insecta; order Coleoptera; family Curculionidae; genus Polydrusus; species Polydrusus tereticollis. The sequence goes on from OY987330.1 coordinate 92,993,425, forward strand.
ATGCCAGCCGCCTTTATATAATATATATGTATATATAGTTTGTTTCCAAAATATAGTAAACAGAAGAACTGTATACAGGGTGTCAATTTAAAAACTTCCCACCCTTAATATCTTTCTTGCAGTTAAAAATATGAAAAATCGGAAAAATACATCAATTGTATTTGTTAGGGGACATTTTAAATGAATAGTTTTAGCCTTCTTGTTTCAACCCCCTAGGTGGGGTAGATGTCACCCTTAGAATCTTAATTGGGAATGGGGGTCAAACGGCACATCGTTTTAAAGGGCGTTCAATTCTCTTTTCAGTGGTATCCTACTTTCTTGCTTCTTGTCCAGAGGTTTCCGAATAATCGCGTTTCAAAGTTGCAGAAACAATTAAACTTGCCTGCATTGAGATTTTGATTTTCAGGTTAGCGTTTACACAAAAATTACTGCATTGGGTCTCCTTGTAGTACAAATGATTAGAAAATTAGGTGGCATCTGGGCGTAGCCAGACATTTTTCTAGGGGGGGCAAATAGTAATAAACACAAAACATCATAAACATTAACGTTTTTTTATCAAATTCCAATAAGTGGCAACTTCCTGGGGGGAATATGGCCCTCCCCTGCGTCCCCCATGCTACGCCCATGGGTGACACCGTTTCAAACTTTATTTGGGGATTGGCCTTTAGCCTCGAAAAATTTACACAAAAAGTAATCTAATAAAATTTTGATGGTACTACGAGCACCTAGTTAATTTGCGTTCATTCGATGACTTATCACTGGAATTCCACAAAAAGCCTTGCTATTCCATCAACAAATTCCAAAAATACGTTGTTTTTTAACAAAAAAAAAACATGGTCAGCAAATTTCAAAGATGTAGCCAAAACAGGAATATTATTGTTAATTCGCTTTTGCTTGTTGAGCTGTTCAGTGATAACTTTTATTAAGCACATAAAGTGTGAGAATGGTTTATTCTCTTCAAGAAAGAACTGAAATTATTTTCATTTATGGAGAGGTTGGATTGGTTTTCAATGAAAGAAATCAAAATCGTGAAGTAAGTCACAGATATGTGCTGGATTTGGTGGCAAAGTTCTCCAAAACTGGTTCGGTGAGTAATAGAAAAATAAATAACCTACGAGTGATGAATGAAGGAGCTCATATTGAGATTTTGGGATTATTTGCTACAGAGCCCACCAGTTCCTTGCGGACAGTAGCAGAACAGACAGGAATATCACACGAGACTATAAGAAAAGCACTGAAAATGCATAAACTCCATCCATATAAAATGCAGATACTTTAAGAACTCTATGACGATGATTTTGATAGAAGAATAGACTTTTGTGAATTCATGAGTCGTCAAGTCAACGCCATCCCTAATACTCTGCCGAATATCTGTTTCAGCGATGAATGTTCATTTTTTCTAAATGGAAATGTTAACAAACAAAATTGTCGATATTGGAGTGACGAAAACCCGCATATTTTTCGAGAAGGACATACACAATATCCCCAAAAAGTTAATGTTTGGGCTGGTATTCTTGGAAATGCCATTATTAGTCCTTTATTTATTGAAGGAAACTTGACAGGTGATCTGTACCTTAATATACTTGAAGAGACTATTGATCCTCTTATCACCCAGGAGCTAGAAACTCAAATTGATGCAGAGGGTAATTCAGTTTTACAGGAGGATTTGATAACATTCCAGCAGGACGGTGCTCCACCTCATTATTTTCTTCCGGTCCGACAGTGGTTAAACGAGAGATTCCCGGATAGATGGATTGGCAGAAGGGGACCAATTGAATGGCCTCCAAGATCACCGGATTTAACACCCTTAGACTTCTTTCTTTGGGGGCATCTTAAATCCATTGTTTATAAAACACAACCTGCTGATATTGATGGCCTTAAAAGGCGAATTGCAGCAGAATGCAGGCCAATTCCCGGTGAAGTTTTCCGAAATGTTAGGAAGGAGTTCGAAAACAGACTTTATTATTGTTTACAGGAAAATGGACAACAATTTGAACAACTTATAAGATAGTGCGTAAGTAGATCCCATGTGTTTTATTGTAGAAATTTCTCTTCCGCAATAAAAAGTTATTTTTGTCGAAGTAAAATAATCTATAAATAAGAAATCAATTGTTCAAACTAGATTTTCTTCCTGTTATTCAACGATTTTAACGGTGTCGCCTAATCTTCTAATCATTTGTATTACAAGGAGACCCAATGCAATAATTTTTGTGTAAACACTAACCTGAAAACCAAAATCTCAATGCAGGCAAGCTTAATTATTCCTGCAAGTTTGAAACGCGATTATTCGGAAACCTCTGAACAAAAAGCAAGAAAGTAGGATACCACTGAAAAGAGAATTGAACGCCCTTTAAAACGATGTGCCACTTGATCCCCATTCCTATTTAAGGTTCTAAGGGTGACATCTACCCCTCCTAGGGGATTGAAACAAGAAGGCTAATACTATTCATTTAAAGTGTCCCCCTTACAAATAAAATTGACGTATCTTTCCGATTTTTCATATTTTTAACTGCAAGAAAGATATTAAGGGTGGGAAGTTTTCAAATTGACACCCTGTATGGTATGGTGGCAATGGAATGGATATTGTCAAAGTCGCTGTAACTTAATAATTTTGTCAAATAATTGGGAAGTTGAATTTTACATTTAGTTCCTAAATATAAAAATATATTTTGCTCCTCCATAATCTGGGTTTAATTTTCGGGATGATCTAAAGGATCTATACTTTTTCAGTTTTTTCCTAGAAACGAAAATAATATTGTATAATTTATTGAAAATCTGTGTGTTGGTTTTAACCCATTAACGCCCAAATTATTTTTTTCTTTCAAAATTAAAAAATTTTCTTAAGAGTAACTGGTATGGCATTAGAGTTAAGGTATAAGTGGATAGATATATTTTTTTTAAACCAGTTTGGTTTTTAAGGGCCGTCCTCATATGAGGACGCTGGGCGTTGTAGGTTGTAAATTTGGTAAACTGAGGAGCCTCAAGAAAAACATTTGTTTATGATTTTAATAGTATAAAAAGTACTTTATTATGAATACTTAACAAAACATAGGTAAAAATAGGTTCTTTTCCACAATAAAGGGAAAAATTAAAGCAGTATCCACTGTCGCCACATAAAGCCCATAGTTTGTAGCCAAATCTTATTGGCTTACCCTTGATAAATTGCTTCAAGCCATGCTGGCCGTAATACCTTACCATCATCTCGTCAACAGATAAGTGTTTTTGAAATATTCCCCACTGTCGAAAGTTCTTGTTTATTTCATCAAGAAGCGGTCTAATCTTAAAAGCTCGATCATGTTTATTTTCATTTGCGTTTTTATTATCTTGCAAATGTAAAAACGACTTGATCTCTAAATATCGAGTTCGGCTCATGGCATCCTTTACTAATTGTTTACCCAGATCTACAGCGTCAGACCAATAGTCTCGTTCACTTGGTAGCGTATGATATCCGGAATAAATTAAAAATCTAATAAATATTTTTATATCTTCAATTGTAACAGTAAATGCCGGTTTATTTTTTTGTTCAGTTGCATACCGAATTGTTTCATCGACAATTTTCTGATATATAGTTCTTCTGTAAAAAAATGTTCAAAAAGTTCTAACATACTTGCGTCTGATAAGGTATGAAGAATATTAGCAAATAAGTTATCCGGCGTATCACTATTATTGTCCCATATATTATTATCTTGTGTATAAGCTTTTTCCCATTTTGGTATATCCCTTTTGGTTTTTGTAGTTTTCCTTCGTTTTTTAGCGGATTCTTCTTTCCTATTGTGTAATAAATGGGGCCACTTCTGTTGACGCGACGTGGTCGCGGCGTGCTTGATAAAACTTGATAAGGGAATGTTATCATCAGAGTCGTCATCGGACGGCAAGCTTAGTTCCATTTGTTCTGCAACAGGTACATCCGGGTTTTCATTATTGATAGCATCTTTATGTGCAACTTCCTTATCGCCCAAGGAATATGACGAGCTCTGTCGATGCGAAGTTGACGGTCCTAGCCTGGCAAAGTTTGCCAAGGGAATGTTGTCATTAGAATCATCATCGGATGGCAAGTCTAGTTCCAATTCTCCTGCCACATCTAACACAACTGGTACATCCAGATCTTCGTCATTAGTGACTTCCTCATCTGTGAGATCATCCACTTCGGGTGGTAAAGCTATTAAATCAACGTCTATTTGTTCCGAATACAGGTATTTAGCAGCTTCTTCAAGCGTTTTAAAAACTTGACTTGACTTACTCATGTTGGGCTGGTCCTGAAAAAAAATATCCCAATCAGCCCAGCGTCCTCATTTGAGGACGATATAATTTATCACTGAATATCAAAAATTTTGAAGCAAATTATAAAAGCATAATATAACACCACAAAAGATATGTGTTTTGAGATTAAGGTGAGTCGGGGCAAGTGCAAAGCCAATTTTAAGAGCTTATTTTACCTCCAAATTTGAGTAATTTAAAGAGAGAATAAAATCTGAAAAAATGTTGTTATAATCGTGGATGTATCTTTACTCATATGTCCCAGGTGCAGAAAGAAATATTCACTATTTACCGTGTTATTTAAATTTTTTTTTTATTGCACGAAATTTTACACTTGCCCCGATTTGGGGTAAGTGCAAAATCTGTAACGAAGCTGGGACCAAACGCGTTGACCGACTCTGGGGCAAGTGTAAAGTATTCTACAAAAGATTAAAAAAATTTTGATTTTTGTTTTGATTTTTTATCTTTATTATTAAACCAGTTACAAACTTTATAAAAAAATAAAACAAGAAGCCTAAAAATACACTTTTCAGGTATTCTAATAGAACTAACAAAAACACATATTTATCAGTCCTAAAAACAAAAAGGAGCAAAATAAACTACAAGTATGTTTATGAAATGTTGTAACCCGCGAAAGAGACGTTAAATTTAAGTGCCCCTCCTCTTCTGTCTAATACCGGCTCTGATAATATTTGTACAATGTCTTCTTTGGATATATCATCAACATCATCTTTGTTGGGCCAAAAAAAAAGGTATTTTTTTTTGGTTAAAAATTTTGTTGTAAGTGAATCATCGTTGATACCTGTTACTTGTCCAATAAAGAATTTAACCGTTTTTTTCATGGGATACTTCACCAATACCCAAGAGGAAATTTGTATTTTAATGTTTTCTATATTTTCATCTTCAAGTTCGGATATAGAATCATCTGACTCTCTATAAGATACTTTTTCGTCATCTGAACTGTCACTGGAAAGTTCTTCTTCAATTTTCTTCTGCTTTCCTTTAATGACATTTTTTGGTGGTATAGTTTCTGTTCGTGATGTAATTACTTCTGCCCCTGGGGCTAGTCGTCTTCTGGTTGGTTTCTCATGAGCCGGTTTTTGCTTCATGGTTTTTAGTAATAAGCTTTCAAAAGAAATTGTTTCAGATGAAGTTAGCTGGTTTTGTTGAGAGGACTAAGTTGCGGTTGAGACAGTTGGCTGAATGGTAATGGATGTCGATGGATGATTGGAGGTGGATGTCGATGGATCATTGGAGGTGTAGATAGATGATTGAGTGAAAGTGACAGTAGATGGTTGAATAGTGGTGTTCAGAGATTTATATCTTTTTAAGGCCTCAATGTCGTATTTCTCTTCAGGTATCACCCGATTGTTGAAAGGGTAAATACCCCCCTTTCGAAATCCATTTTTGATAGCTTCATCAGACATTTCAGTCCAACAAGTGCCTAGTAATAGAGCAAATTCCTTTTTAGGGATTCTTTGACCTTGGTGGACTCGTTGCCAACTAGCAATTTTTTAATCCCAATTACACTTTAAGGACTTGAAAACAGCCAGATCTAATGGCTGCAATAGATGACTTGTATGCGCCGGAAGTTTCAAAATATGGACGTTTTCTCTGCGAGCCAACGCGATCAATTTGTCATCAATATGTGACTTGTGTCCATCATATATTACCATTACAGGGCGGGCTGATCCAAAGCTGCATATTAAAGTTGTTCTAAAATAGATATAGAAGATTTCCTTTGTCATCCATCCATTCGGACTTGCACTAAACACCATATTTGGAAAGGTTTCTTCTTCTTTAGTGGGTACCCAAGACGTCCATAAAGCATTGCCTTTAAATATTATTAAAGGGGGAGCTTTGCAACCTGCTGCATTAACGACCCCCAAAACCGTTACATTTTCTTTTCCCGAACCCGAAATGGTTCGCGAAGATGGTTTTCCTCGTGCTCCCACAATCTTTGATTTTGAAGGATCCATGCTTAAGCTGGTTTCATCCAAGTTCCAAATTAGATTTGGCTTGCCATTCAAATCTAGTTCTTCAAGAGTTCGATTTAATAGCCCAAAGTAGTTAGCAATTAGAAACGGGTCGGTATTTTTCTTCCTGCAATATTCAACATTTTGGGGTTTTTTTATGGTTAGGTTGTGTCGTTTTCTAAATAATGTAAACCAATCGGAACCTGGTCTATTGTTTTTGAATGGTGTTTTAATATTGTTCTGCGTAACATACTCGGCAACTTTGTCCAATACCTCAAGACGTGTTAAACCGAACCCCCACTTTTCCATCGTTTGAAGATAGTTGGCTAATTTACGTTCTACATCTAAAGAAAGGGCTGTTGGCCGCCCTTGAGTACTGCTTTGTTTACCACGAGTTCCCCTTACATGGCAGTAAAGCGTATGATAAGGAATATTGTAGGTCTGACTAGCTGGTCCTAGCGTTGTTAAGCCAGCTTGTATCGCGTTAGTAGCAGTATCTAGAAGTTCTTTTGTATATTTGGTAGCCCTTTGAGATTTTCTTTTGTATATCCTGACCATTATTTTGAATTTTGAAATAACTCCTGTAACACAAAAATAACATTTTGCAAAACATTTCAATTTGGGGCAAGTGCAAAATCATTGACATTTGCACTTACCCCAACCATAGGAAAATGGGGGCATGTGCAAATCTAGATTTATTTAAGTCATCACAGTTAAAACTAAAACTTTGAATGAAAAAAAATAGTCATTGAAGTATTTCTTACACAACAGTACCAATATTTTTATTTACTTACCCAAATTAATACTTCAAATCTAGTATTAACTTTAACGCATATGGCTAAGAACTAAAGCGTTATGATACAACAAGTTTTGATCAGCTGATAAGTCAAAGGTAGCGCAGCAAGCGTGTTCCTAAATACCATAGGGCATGCACGGGTTTATGGTGGGTTGCCTATGTTACATAATACATCACCTATTCCTTTGGTTAATTTAATTTCTGCATTTTTGCACTTACCCCATTTTTACACTTGCCCCGACTTACCTTATAAAAATAAAAAAAAAATCGCTTACCTCAAAATATAATATTAGATATGGCCACAAACATCACTCCTAGACAGAACATTAAAAATCGAAGATTTTTAAAAAATATTATCACTGACTTCTATAGCACTTACGGTGTAACTAAACCTTTTCAGGCAAAGCCAAAACGATGCACGTGCACTCAGGCTAAAAATAGATTCGATTTATAGTTTATCGGAAACACAACAAAAAATAATTTGATATGTCCTCAAACGAGGACGCTGGGCGTTAATGGGTTAAAAGCACCTAAAACTACAATGTACAACAACCTGGAAGGAATTTAAAAGTGCGAGTCAAAAAGAAACGAGGTTTTCCAGCCCTTAGAGTTAAACATATTTTTTTATACAACCCGCACACTCCGCACAGTCTGTTGTTTAACTCATGTTGTCGTTTTGTGCGTAAAACTACCTAAAAACGCGTTATAATGCTTTAAAACGCTGAATTACGCTTTAAACATTTTTTTATAACTGATTAGTTTATTATTACAAAATTTTGTAACTTTGAACGTTTCTTGAAGATTGACCCATTAGGACATTTTTTTCAAAAAACATTACAGAGGCCTCAATATATTTTTTTCCTATAAAGCTGAGCAAAAAGAATCCTTTTAGTTATTGGTTTCAGAAAATAGTGTCAAATTAAGCCTTTATGCCGGTTTCTCTGTCAACGATTAAAGTCTGAAATGTGGTTCTTTATTTCACTCTCCAACCATATGACTGAAACATGTTATTTTTAAGTATTTTGACAGTCATATGGTTGCGTAATTAGGTTCGTACTACCAAAGGACTAAACTGAACTGTATGTATGTAAGTATTTACATTAGTAAAATTATAATGTAATAAATAGATAGGTACATAAATTATTAAACCACCTAACCTAAACGGTGTGTCATTTTGCCTCCGGATGCGCTCAAATCGCAGCCATATCCATACGCCGAAAAATATGCGTTCTTATTGGTCACATCAATTCCGATTAATGACGATGATTGCCGATGACTGCCACTAGACTGCCACTGATTGCCAATGACTGCCTGTGATTGCCGATAACTGCCAGTGATTGCCGATGACTGCCACTGATTGCCGATGACTGCCAGTGATTGCCGATGACTGCCAGTGATTGCCGATGACTGCCTAGACATTTGTACACCGACTGCCGTAGTGAGACACCCCTCGCAATACCATAACAAAGTCCAATATAAGTCTAGTAAAATAATGAAGGGTTTATAGCTGAATCAGGAATTATTAGGATTAGATATCCTTAATTTCGATATTTTTCTAGATAAAACCCCAGGAGATGGTTTTTGTTAAATGTTTTCAAAAAAAAAGTTTGGTAAAATTTGTACGCTAAATAGAACCAAGCGCGGATCTGGGTCAAAATCCAGGGGGGGGTAATTGAATCTCAAATCTCATTGATTTATATATATTTTTTAATATAGTTAACTCTTACCTTATTTTTGTCTAATAATTATTGAAAAATAAACAAACCATTAACATGAAGAAAACATTACATTACTATATTAGGTAGCTACAACATAGGAACTAATTAAAAGAATAAAAGAAACATAATATTAACCATATAGGTACTTTTAGTAAAAACACATTTATAAAATTAAATCTACTAAACGACTTTTAAGGTCAGCAAACCTATTAATAACACTTTCGACATCGATGACAATATCGCGGTTAATGTGCATCAATGCCAAACCAGACAGTCTTTCTTGAGCCATATTGCTTCTGGTCCAAGATTTTAAACGCTTAAGAGCAGAAAATGACCTTTCGCAAGATGCAACACTTGCTGGAAGAGTAAATAACAGGATGAATAATCTAAGCAGAAGAGGAAAAAACTCTTTACTTTCGTCACATTTCCTAAACAAAAATTCAATGGGAGAATCTTGATTAATCTCTGCATTTGATAATCTCCACAGGTCAGTTTCTGCTCTTAAACGCTGAAACAACATCTCTGGATCCACAAATGGCGCAAGAAGAGAGCACAAATTATTGACTGAGTCGTCCTTGGGTCTTGAAGTGTGTAGATTTTCTAGAACTTTGAGGTCAAAAGTGGAAAAAAAATCCTCATCAAATCTAAACTGAGTGTCTTCTATAATATGATCTATAATCGGTATATATGTCGAAATTCTGTAATAATCTTCAGAATTGTCAGCAGGTACGTTAACCCTATGAATTTGCATATTTGCTCTTCGTGGCATAGTTAGAGTGATGGCTACCGCATTGTGCAATTCCGTAATCTTTTCAAAAACATTTGAAAAATGTTCAGCGGCGTTTAGTCGTTTCTCCTTTAGTTGGCTAATAACATTGTTTAGCATATTTTTAGCAGAAGCTCTATTAAGGCTTTTCGTTTGAAATATTTGGCTTATATTAAGGGTTAGAGATAAAACATCTGAAAGACAAAAAAGAGTTACAATAAACTGACTGTTTAAAAGTGATGTCTTTAAAATGTTTGCTTTTGTAGATGCCTCTCTATCCTGCCAGTTGGATATGGTTTCTAAAGCTCCAATAATGGAAGGCAATGCCGAACAAAATCTAAATATTGATTTGTGCCGCTCTACCCAACGTGTTTCACACATTTTGATTAATTTTGAAGGGCACAACTTCTTTAATACAATCAACCTCTTAGAGGACTGTCCGAAATAAGAAATTGCCTCTTTCATTGTTCCAAGAGCGTTTCGAACTGCTGGCACTTTGCTGGTTTTAGAAATTGACAAATTTAATGCGTGGTTAAAACACTCTGATTTTGTTGCATTTTTTAAAGTTTGTTTCAATTTAAATACGGCGCCTTTTCTTTCACTCAACATAACCGCACAACCATCTGTTGAAATGCCCACGCAAAAATCTTTGTCTAAAGAAAACTCAATTAATTTATTAAGGACTATTTCCGCCAGCTTTTCTCCTGATAAAATGGGTTCAACTTCTTTTTCCTCTTTTAAATGTTTTTCGTGGCAGTCTATAAACCCCAAAAAATCTTCGTGTATTTCCGAATTATAAACATATCTTATAACTAAAGAGAGTTGGCTAAGACCAACTATATCCGTAGTTTCATCAAATATAATGCTGTAAAATTTATTTTGTTTCACCCTGTCTAGAATTTGGTTCAAAATTTCTAACTCTATGCATCGTATTATTTCATTTTGGGTCGTCTTGCTTATATATGTTGCCTTGCTCGAAGTGGTTTTTAATTGTGAATTTAGATTTTCATCTCCCAATGCCCGGTAAGATAAAATTGCTTTAAAATTTCCGAGATTTGCAGAGGATTCTTTAAAGCTTTCCTCAAAAAACCCATCATCTCTATGTCCTCGAAAGGGGATATTTTGACTGCCAAGGAGGAGTACAGTTTCGACAATAGGTTTAAGTCTATTTCGGTTTTCCAAAACTTGTTCTTTTCTTTTTTTATCTATTTGATTAAGAATAGAAGACTCGGGCCGTTTTAGTGTATCTAAGAAAATTGCAGATTTTTGTACTGCTTCTTGGTGGTATTTAGTTTTTTCATGGTGCTCTAGATCTCCGTCCTTTCCGGTTAATTTCGAATACTTATTAAGAGAAATTTTTACTAATTTACCCAAAGTACTTTGGTGATTTATGCTGCCACCTTGACCTGCAAACAACACGCAGTGTTTGCAAATAAGTCCTTTTAAAGTTTCTGAGTAAACGAGCCAATTAAATTTTCCAAAATGCTTATTTGACAAAAAACATTTAATTGATTTATCTTTCTTTACGTGAATACTGTAAGGATAAACAAAATTTTCTGACAATTCCCATTTATTTTTAATGACCGAAGCACGCTGGGAATCCGATAAAGTTTCAATTTTATTTAAGTATTTCCCCAGATCCAAGTTTTGGGATACTATACATTTCTGAATATTAGCATTAGCACTTGTCGCTGCTTTCTCTACGTCTACGTTATTTTCTTTATGTATTTTAACCTGTTCTTTTTGAATTTGGTCACAATCAACTTCCTGAATATCTAAAATTTCGCATTGGTCCCCGCACGCCGATGTCACCAAATCTAAAATTTTAACAGGAAAATTTATAATAGTACATAATATAAGAACGTTAAGCACCCGTCAGTACCCACTAGGTAATTGTGTTTGGATGATAAGTATTATAATTTAAAGTTTATAAAGTTCATTATTATTATATTGGTGTATAAAAATACATGCCAGGGATACATGCACGCTGCACGCATCAAAACAGAAACATGATCATCACCTAAAGTTAAACTCTTGAGTAGTTTAGTACCTACACCTACATAATGTAAAATGTAGGTACCTTATGTTCATATAGGACTATAAGCTGTGTTTAAGTGTTTTATATCTTATATCAACTTTTTTAAATCAAAAAGTAATTTGACACACCACAACTTTCTCCGGACCACCACCACCCGCATACCTAGTAGATATAGTAGTAATAATAGGTAGATATAACTTAAAAAGTTTTTATTAAAAACTTAGAACTTACCCAGCTCCGAATTTCCTAAAACTTTCTTCTCTATATTTGTCTGAATGGTCAGATCACTACTTGATGGTTGCTCCCGTTGACTTTGGCCATTTGTTTTATGTTTTTTCCCTCTCAGGAAATCCAAAATACTTCCTTGTCTCTTACTCATACTCACGTGACCAAGATCTAAATACACACATACAAACATTAAACATACATTGTGTATGATACATAAGTTAATAAGTTTAAGTACCTATATAATATTATAATAAAAATATAAATAAAGTAGGGTCGTGTATAACTAAAAAATAAAAGTTAAAAGTAGTAAAAGTACCTACATACCTACCTATACCTGAGTAAAAAACTGTGGACACCTATACCTTCTAGGTATGGTATCTACACATTGCAACTGGACTTTGGTATAACTGGAAAAAAACTTTTCTAGTTATACCAAACCTAACATTTATTTTTTTTTCTTATGTAAACTTATTACTTATTTTCCAGTTCCTAAATACATGATAACTTACCTTAAAACTTAAGCAAAACGAGAAACACAACTTTTGAATATTACGCAACCAAAGACCAAAGACAAAAGATTTCAAAAGGCTGACGGTTGAAAATGAAATGAAATGCAAGCCGCAACGCGAAGCCGCAAATGAGAAATGAGCGATGCGCTGGAGCGCTGGCAGTATCTGGCACGGTGGCTCCGGTGGCAACGCGCCTCCTCCCTCCACGGGCCGCGCGCCGCTTTAAATCTGTCTGCTGTCTGACACGCACCAGTGGCGCAGATAGTTCTTTTCATTATAATAATACCTATGTAGAATGAGATGGAGTAACTTGGCTTAAGATTTTATTATAAAATATATAAGTAAAATAGGGCACTCAAGTTTGGATTGGATAGGTTTAGGAATTTAGGAATTTTAGGATCCAGGGGGGGGTAATTACCCCCCCTACCCCCCCCCCGAAATCCGCGCTTGAATAGAACCGTAGTTATGAAAATGTCGATATTTAGAAAAGATGGCCAGAAATAGGAGACATCAGTGGGGTAAAAAGGGATCCAACTTTTTTTTATAATATCAGATCAGAAATATTTTTTTGCATCTTTTAGGAAAAAACTAACTTTTAATCAGACCCGATTTAATGCACCGTTTTTGACATCAAATAATTTAAAAATTACCTTGCACCAAAAAAATACAACAGCATACGCTACGCGGTAATGGGTTCTTGATATTAAAAAAAATATATATTTTATTAAATTGTTTGGTCTATCGAAAAAATTCATTTCATACATAAATGTTACTGTGCTTATAAAAGAAAAACACAATTAAAAATTTTTTTTTTATTTGTTGATGACAAAATTAAAATAGTATATTTTCGGATGAAAGGTAATTTTTGAATTAGTTTATCTTGAAAACAGCTCATTAAATCGGGTCCGACTAAGAATATCTTTATTTCATAAAAGATGTAAAATATTTCTAATTTGGCATTAAAAAGTTTAAAAGTCAATCTAAAAAAAAATTAGATCTCATTTTACCCCACTGTCCCCTATTTCTGGTCACAGTTTCTAAAATATCGACACTTTTAAAACCACAGTTCTATTCACAGTACCTACAAAGTTTACCAAAATATCTAAATTTCAAATTTTTATTTCCGCAGAGTGATTCGCAAAAGGAATAACAGCTTCTATCCTTGCAGACCACCTTGTGTCTGATTGAGAATGGAGTGAGGAGGGAACATGTATTTTTAAAATTTCCCAACGTTGTGGACTACCACCAAAAATATTATAACATTTTTGTATGACGCCGAAAAAAGTAATGGTTTCAGTACAAAACTCCGCAGAATCAACTCAGCACAAATTCAAACTGTGGGCTGCACAGGGTGAATAAACTGCCTGATGATTCTCACTGAGTATATAACTTTGAACTCCTTTGTATCAGCCACTCATATTTCGGCCGTTATCGTAAACCTGGCCTCGGCACTCAATCAAAGGAATGTCATAATTTTCTAAAGTCGCACGGATCATGTTAGCGATCGCTTGCCCCGTGTTTTGACTGCAATCAACAAAAGTCAAAAAACGTTCTTTCACGACGTACCTTTTATCTTCGAGATCGAAGTGAAGATAACGCAAAATAAAGGTCGTCTGTTCAACATGAGATGAATCGGGGGTGGCATCAGCGATTATGGAATAGTATATCGCGTTTTTTCTCTCTTTCAAAATTTCGCGTTGAACGTGCTGCGCACAGATTTGAATAAATTCATTCTGAATGTCAGGTGAGAGAAAATAAACTTGAAGGCGTTTTTGATTTCCTTAAGAAATTTTAATTTTTCCAAATGTTTGTGCATCACCAAATCATATTTGCTTATGAGTTCTAAAATTCCCAAAAAATTCCCACTGTTACGATTACCAATAAGGTGACTATCTCCTCTCAAAGCCAGCCCTCGTTCTCCCAAGAACAATATAACGTCTAAAATTCTAGTCGAAATTTCGCGCCATTTTGAGATTTCAACTGTAAGTCCCTCGTTTAAAAGACGATCGACAGAGGAATCATTTCGAAAACGTGTTTCCGATTCACGCTACTGAACATAACAATGAAGATGATCGGACATATTTTCGCGCGATTTCGGTCGATCGTACAATTTTCTCCACTTTTTATTTTTGGAGAACCCTCCTGGACAACAAAGAAGCGAACGGTTCACGTTATTGACACTTAACAAGCGACATGGCAAACAATAAAACGCAGATTGTTCATGGCTCCAAACCAACCAATCGCGCTCCACTGTTTCGCCATTTGGTAGAACTCGTTTGAGCAAGTTTAAAGAAAAATATCTATCATCTTTGTCTCGAGGAAATCCATTTGGCATTTTTTGGTGACCACGGGAAATAACTTGAGCAACAGTTGACGGATCTAAGAACTCCCTTGTTATAGTGCCAATATCAAGATCGCAAAGATATTTATTATCTCGAGATTCATTATTGCAAGGTTTAACAGTAAAATCAAGGACTATTTTTTCATGTGCATTCGACATTTCTGGAAGTGAAGACCGAGAACAGGAAGATGACGCTATTTCATGCTGTTTTTGATATCGATTGGGCGAATAATTTATAACATCATCGCGGGCGCCATCAGAACTATCAGAGGAACTGTCAGATTCCGAGTGGTCAAAATTACTTTTAGAAGTTTGAGTTTTCGAAATTTCAGAAATTTGGTGTGAAGTTTCAGGCCTGAACTGTTGCGATGAACAGCTGGGCTCAGCTGAATTAGATAGGGATTTCGTTGCCTCCGGGTTGTAGCTCTCCTTTTCGGTTGCATTTGAATCCACATCGATCGAGGGTCAAGAGACGTTTATTTTGAAAAAATTCCTGATGGTGGGCTGCTTTCTCATGGCAATCGCTTTTTTTTCTTCGCGTTCAGCATGCCCTTTGCGCTTCACGTAACCAGATTTATGCTGGTACGACATTTTAGATTATGCGATAGAAGCCAATGTGATGATCTACAAAAATATTTTAAAAGTCAACCATTGCAAAAAGATCATCGTGTGAAAATACAAGAAAGTGAACAAAAATGTGAATTTATACTTGTAGCACATTTTTTATGTAGAATTAATGAGAAAAAAATTATCAAAACACTGAAAGTTGTTCGCAATGAATGATTTTTTTTTTCGATTTTCATTTGCGATTTTGAGAATAAAAAGATAACAAATATTTCGAAAAGCACTGTAAGTAATTATAAAATATGTGTTTTATTAAATGCACTATAGGTTCCGGTGTTTTCTTATACCTATTATCATGTTTTCCCCTTTTGTCATGTGGCGACTTACCTTGACTCAATAGGCTATTTTGTAGTCTCCGTACTCTCGCCCTAGTAACACCAAAAATGCCTAAAAACGCCTTGAAACATACTGGATGTTCTTTGCCTTCCGATCGGATCTTGTATGAATATACTGCACTGTTACTAAATTTTTTCATTCCATCATCAATCCCTTCGTCCACATTTTCTTCAGTATCATCATCCTCACTAATTTTCCTAGATCTACGACGTTGCGGAGCACTAATAGAGATTAAGCCAGCTAAGTAAGCATCTTGTTCATCTTTTGATGACATGTTATTAAAAAGAGTTATCAAAGTCTGTCGAGTATTCTCGTTAATATTTTGAAAGCACTTGAAACGGGAACAACTAAAACAAAAGATTTAATCAATAAGAACATTAACATCTAAAAATATGTTCAGTTTCTGACATACCCACAGTCAGCGCCAGTTACTCTAGCCAGAATTTCTCTTCCCACATGATTAATATGAGCCACACCACGTACTTTCTTTTCCTTTATAACTGTTTCTTTTTTCACACATTTTTCCTTCTTTTTGGGCCAATTTGTTACATTGTTTTCAATTTCGCTTGCACTCGCCATATTTACTTTATAACAAACAAGTGACAACTAACGATAGTTTGACCGTATAGCGTGGCGTGCATATTAAGCCCCACCTAGAATTCCGACAAAAAATGCCATTGCCCGCGACTATGGATGTTTTTGCAGGAATCCAAACGGACTATGGCTGTTTTTGTAGAACTAGTTAAACTTTGGAGAGCTATAAATCCGGACTACGGTGGTTTTTGTAGAAATCATTTTTCGAATTAATTTGATTCGGATTCAATGTATAAATGTCAATTGAAACCGCGAAATTCAAATTTTAGGACTATGGTCGTTTTTGTAAAGAACGCCTCAATTCATCATAAGTCATTTATAGTAGGAAAGTATTGATTGAATATCAAATATTATTTTTGAGCAAAATATATTGGCATACTTCATCAATATTAGAGTATAAAACATATCAACCTAATAGTTATTTGTAAATAACTACAGAAAAGTTGCTTTAGTTCTAGTCATTATGGAAGGTGTTGGGTCTTTAAAAATAAAAAAAAATCTGAATTTAATATAGAAAATGAGTTTTAAATGAATTCTGATAAGAAATCAGATTATTATTAAATAGAAAAAAGTTTGATAAATCATTTTCTCATAGAAAATTGAAAGTTTTCTAAAGAAAAATTTTTTTATGAGAATTTTATGAGGTGATTATCTGTAGTAATATATTAAGGGATAGGGGAATTATCGAAAATCATTCCGAAGATTTTTTGCCGTGGAAATCGCTCGAGGGCTTGCCCGAGAGCGATTTCCTAATGGCAAAAAATCTGAGAATGATTTTCTGATTATTTCCCAATCCCGAAATGTATTTTGAAGATTATTTACCAAATAAAAAACTAACGATTTCTGACGGGTGAGATTTTCACTTTTGACAAGGGTGATTTTCACCGGAGAGCGGGAGATTATCGCTGGATTTCTGACGGGTGAGATTTTCACTTTTGACAAGGGTGATTTTCACCGGAGAGCGGGAGATTATTGCTGAATAATCAGGTGAAAATCAACCCGCTTTTATAATGGATGAGGTAATAATCATGATTATTATATAATTTCCCTATCCCTTAATATATTACTACAGAGAATTCAATTTCTTATAAAAAATTTAAGATTCTTATGAAAAATAAGATCACTAGTGAAGATCAGTGCAGAATGTTCAACAGTTTAACAGAAATATAATTGAACTTCAAAACTTCTCACAAATTATCACGCAAAAGTAGCATTCTCATAAAAAACTTGCGAAATTTTCAAAAATAATTTTAAATGAAAAAATTAATGTAAAAAATTATTTGTGTCATTAATTTACAAACATTCATTAATTCCATAATTATATGAATTAATTTCTGATAATTTGTAAAAGCTCTAAAATCTTCTGTAGGTTATGTTTTTATTTTGCATACATAATGTATAGTTGCGTGAAATTTTAAATACATTCTCAACTTCATAATAATAAACGGTGTTGTTAAAGTATTCGAAGTCAAAAAATTGCAAGTCAGTATGGAAAATAGGCATTCAATATTGAGGAACTGTCATTCAAATAATAACAGAAAATAGATTTCATGTCCGTTGAGTTAATTTGCATAATAATACTTACCGGAAATTTTTGTCTCTCAACTTTCAGTCATCCAAATGATCAAAGTGACGAAAATTGCGTCACTTCACTTTGCGATCGTAAAACTATTTTCGGAAAATTTTATAAAAACCATGTTTATTTATAACGTATGATTTGGGGTGCGTTCAGTTTTTCATAAATCACTTGAAGGCGTGATTTCATGGCAGTGTTTTTAACGCTTTGTACTGCGGTTTCATCAGTAAGCCTGTTCCCACCGAGAGTCTACCTTCTCATCTCTCCAATTTTGAAGCTTCTGATTGGTTAATTTGCGAGCGCATCAAAAAAGAACCAATCAGAAGCGCCAGATTTGGTGAGGTGAGGTCGGTCGAGTCCCGGTGTGAACAGGCCTAGTGTCAAGTGTCGAACGTCGAGAGTTTCATGCTTCGAAGTTGGTAGCATAACATAATAATTGAATATATTGATCGATATATCATTCGATTCTCTTCTCGCTTCTCGAAACTCGATCAAATTTAAATGTTGTTGCAAAGATATGGCCCTCGACTTGGCACTGATACTTTTTCCTTTTCAGTAGTTAAGTTATATATAATATCTATATTCGATTTATACATAATTTATTTATAATAATATATATAAAATGTTATTTATTGCATATTTATGTTCAAAAAACTATACTACTTTGCCCGCGCGGGATATTTTTTTCATTTACTCAAAAATTACATTACAGTCCCGAAAAATCCGGGCCCCCCAAAACCCCGGGCCCGAGAGCAATTGTCCCGTCACCCCCCCCCCCCTCTCGTCAGACCTGCTTGACCCCCTTCATCACTAACAACTGTCTGGTGTTCAGGTGTAGTCGCAACCATTTTATTTGGCTCTTTTTCTTCCCTCTTCTTATCTTCTACTTTCTTTTTTTTTATAATTATGCTTTTTCATTTTGCATGGCGTGTTTTAATGTGCTGTATTTAAAAAACTTTTAATTTTTTGTACCATTCCAATGGTTGTCTGCTGCGTGTATGAGGTCAAAAAAGAGTTTAATAATATTTTCACATAATTGAAAATACTCTTTTTTTGCCATTCCTGCGGTTCTTGATATCCCAGTCCATGAAAATAATGTTAGTACGTGTTCAGTGAACAGAATTGTTCCAAGCTTTTTGGCAACAATCCTGCCCTCCTCGGTTCCGTCATTCCCACCAATTGGATTGTAACACTTTGTAACGGTTTATTTTTAGTACTGAAAAGGAAGGCCTATTCTTGTTAACGTGTGCGAAATAATGATTAAATTAATAACATTTTCTCTCAGAAAACTGTTAGTGTATTGGATGAAATGAAACAAACCAAAATCTTTTTAAATAAAATAATGGTGTAAAGAATATTATGTTGCCTTCACCTTTTTGAAGAATTTTTTTTTATGAAAATTTATCTATCTATAGGTGATGCAATTGGTCAAAGTACAAAACTAGTTATCAAACATCTGTTTGAGTAAGACTTCATCTATAAATATCACTTTTAATGTTGCACTGTTACATAACTTTCATTCATTGTACCTAGGAGTAGTTTTCCACTCTTGTAACACTTTTGGTAATCCTGGCTCTCTACGATCTTTTTGGAATAATTGTTTACCTCAATTAGCAGACATGGCTTGTGTTTTACCTAAAATAAGAGTACCAGTTTAAATCCTGTGACCTGAGACGGATATTTTGTGGAATATTGCTTTCTGGCGTACGAAAGCTTATTTATGTATTTATTGGTTATTGAACTGTCTCTAGCTGGTAGATAGCAGGTTACTAAAGTGGACTACTTACATTATCTGTCATTGTGATTCCATATCTCCCTTGGTTAGGGGTTGAAACCCGATTTTTCTCCCTTGTTGAGCATTCCATGTCGTGGGCGTTTAACCTACAGACAAGACAGCTGTAAACTGTGTAATTGGAATGAAATCTGTAGCTTACCGCTATGGATGTGTTCCATACGTTTCCCGGGGAAATGGTGGATTTTCCGTAGTGGTTCCCTCTGTTTTCTTAGATTGAATTGTCATTCGGACTGCTAGGTTGACGTTTCATCTTGTTCGCCATCTGGCTTAATATTTCTGTCGATTAACTGTCTTAGCAGTGGGCGTTAATATCGATTTTGGTCCCTTGAATCGAACAATCTTATTGATATTTTATCGATCGCTGACGGGCGATTTTTACCAGCCGAAAAGCATTGTATTGTAATTTTCATATAGTTATTTAGTTTGGAGCTATTCGTGTATTTATTTAGGGCTGGTTTATTGGTTTAAAATCATGTTGTGTTTAGATTGACATCCATCAACGTTCGCTAGATCGATTAATTTCCCTAGCACTTCGATGTGGGAGGAGCCTGCCATATCTGGTGACGTCATCTAGTTTAATTTATCGTATGAAGAATTCAGAAAAACCGGAATATCTCCACCCCTAAATATTAAAACAATTCTATCTAATTTAAACAATCAAAACATTAAAATTATTATTCAGTTTTTAAACGTAAATAAAATTAATTTATAAATTTCCTTATTTCAGGAAGCAAATCCATTTTCCTAGTCCTATATTCTGTTCCAGTTTCCTAAGTCAAATCTTCCACCATTTGGGAGTATGACTTAATTTTTTCCCATTGTTGTGCATGTAGTAACTATCCCCAATTTTATTTTTTACCCAAGCTTTTATCAAATTATTGATATAATAGGTTCTCCACACTCCACAGCACTCAAAATAGATCCACGATCCCACGATCAGCTGTTCCATTCCCATAACCTATCATATCCCATAACCTGAAACCATCAGAAGAAGAAATCAGTGGTCGTGACGGGGTCTAGAGCCCGACAAGGTCACGGTCACTACTAATGTGCTGGCAGAATTGCCCCTCAGGGCAGAGCCAATAACAAAAAGAAAGAAAGAAGAATAAGTATTTTTGGTTATACCGGGTGTTGCATCGTCGAGCGGGACATAGGAAATCCCATGTAATTTTAAATGGGGTCAATTATTGGCTTCCCTAATTATTTTAGAGAAAAATTCTATTTAGGTTTATTAAAGAGCACTAAAACCCACATTCAAAAGAATAACTTTAGATATTTTTGATGAGCCCGTTTACGGGTTATCGCCGATTTCTTTTTAACTATTTCTCCTTTTTATGGCCCCGTATTTGCGGGCACCAGTCAAGGTAAAAGATGACTGTCAAATAAAGTTGTAATTTTGAAATGTGTGCTTTATTGTTATAAAAACTCGTACATCATCAAACATTAAAGTTTGGCGTGTTTCATTACATGGAGGAGGCCCCGTTGTGCTATTTTCAACCTCTCCAGACTAGCGATCCAGGAAAATAGACAACACTTATATTAGTTATTTAAATAATTTTCCGGCTTTTCTCGCCGTACAGAGAGGCACAAGGTTATCCAGTTATCAAATGACATAATTAAATGCAGAAATAAATGCCCTTTTAAAAGAGGTATCACTCGACCCCTTGTTATATCTGAAATAGTAAGGGTTGGTCCCACCCTCCCTAGATAGTTCAAGCCGCAGTGTTAAAAACGGTAACAAAAAACTTCCCCCTTGACAAATCGAATTATGTGTACGAGCGATTTTTTTAAAAATTAACGTGGAATCAGATATTTAGCCTGTTTCGTTTTAAATGGGGAACCCTGTATATACAAACATCAGTCTTTCAACAAGTGGCATCCTGCACTAATATTTATAAGTTAATATGTGATTCAGCTAAGTAAAAAAACTATACTAATTCTTTTCCAACCATTACTTAAAATTGGAATAGATATTAGTTGTACACCTCCAATGTTATGTACCACTGTGGGAAAGATATACTGGAGTTGGTTTAAAGGCAACAGCCAGAACATATTTCCTTTTGTCACTTTAAAAGCTTGGCAATGTTTACTAACTTCATTTATTTTAAATATTTCACATAGCAAAAAACATTGTTTTATATCAGACTGGCTTACTAAAATGTGAGCTATTCTACAAATTCTAGGAGAATTGGTATTCTCCACATCATAGAATATAACATTATCCGTTCTGTATCTTATTCCGTTTTTTTGAAACCACTGGATCTCAAAACAGTCATTAATATTTACGGGAAAGTCATCATCAGTCAAAAACGTATATTGTCTGTAGTCTGGATGAGTAAGAAGAGTTTTACCAATTTCTATATCCTCTGTTAATTCAATGTATCTAAAGTTTCTAACAAGACATAACATTTCTGAAGAGGAAATGATAATCATTTTGTCTTTTAGCTGTTTCTGTGTAAGCGGAGGTAGAATATTTTTTTCGCTGAATTCATAATTTAGGTGTTTTATCCTTGAATTTAGAGTGTCCAGTGAAAAATATTTTTGTTTTAACAAGAAGTCTACTATAAGAAGCATGTCGTACCTATGAATTCCCTCATATAAGTCATGCATTATATCGACATAATGGTTTTTATAAATGTTAAAGCTTTCGAAATCGTTCCAAATACATTTTTCTTTTACCCCAAAACTTTTATCTTTAACATGACTATCATATAGATTTTCATGCCGCTGATCTATATCGTTGAGCTGTGTTTGAGTCTGACTTATAAATTTAGTTGTTGTACAGAACCTACAGAAATAGGTTGCTGTAAAACTTTCTACGAGACCAAAAATTGAATGAAGACCTAGATTGTCACCAATTATATATGTTACATTGAATAATATAGTTATATTTTCACTGTCAGTTTCAAGAGTTATACCTTCTTTTTCTAAAGATTTTAGATTTTGCATTAAGCAACTAAAAGTTGCTTCATTTGTAAATTTAATTCTTTCCGAACTATAAAATATTAAGGTTAAAAAGATTTTCTCTAATTTACTTGAGTACTCCGGTGGTAATGAAGCAATTGAAAAGTAAAGCACTCCAAGTTTGTAAACTCCCGCGTTGCTTCCTAAGGGATTCGCCGTTTCAAAGTCGTCGAAATAAAGAAGTAACGGAAGAACTATATTTTTCTTATTTCTACAAATAAGTTCTTTCCACAAACTTCCATCCAACATGTTTTTTAAAATAGATTCAGGGAATTTGCTGTTGGTAAAAAATGACTGCTTGGTATAAGTTTGGTTACGACAATTTAAAAAATTTTTAAATACCTGTGGTATTTGAAGAAATAATTTTAAAGTTTCTGAAGGAGAAATAAAGATAGCCGATCTGTTTCTTAAAACAAGAGTGCTACAATGACTTTGCCTTGAGTTATCTAAGCATGTGCCAATAATATGTGTGGAAGGGGTGTTATATAGGATTTTGATGCTTCCAAAAATTGAATCCTTTTGTAATCAGTATCAAGTATGTTAAAACAATTCTGTATTTGATCTAGTAAACCGTTTATGGCAGGGGACAATTTAAATCGTTATTGGGAGGAACAAACAAGAAATCTTTTAGCATCGTGAGAAACCCAGCATTTAGAAAATTCTTTATGTAATGAATAATTGTTTGAACTAGTTTTCTATTAAGAGATACACCCATGTGCAGTTTAGAAACAAGCTCTATTGTTGACTTATGCATTAAAGTAATGAATTCATTAACCTTTCTTTAACATCAAAATAGGGTTGATTGTTATTGCTATTTGCATTTTGAGACTCTTCAGTAGAGTGACATGGATTAGGGCGTAGCTGACAAGCAGAAACAACATTATCATTTATATTGGTATTTTGACAATTAGCATTTTCACCACTATGTTTTAAATTTAAATGCTTTTTAAAATTGTCTTTTCTGTGAAAAGACCTTAAGCAGTAGTCAAACGGGCATAAGAAGTTATTCTGATTTATATCGTTATAAGCATACTCCAAATGAAAAATAAACTTATTCAAATCACTAATATCTTTCCCAAAATAACAACACTTTATGGCTAGAGTATATAAGGACTATAAATAATAAAATAGTAATAAATTAAAAATAAATCGATGGCCTAACTGCAATATCCCGTATCTGAAAAAAGGACATTTTACAGGAGAAGCAAAAAACTATTTTAAATTAAAAATTGGACGTTTGAATAACATTTTTTTAATCTAGCTAAGAATAATTATACTTTATATTAAATATAATATTAAAAAATCAATATAATAATAATATTGCATAATATTTGACCATTTATTGTGCAGATACGGGATATTGAAACAAATTGTTTAGCATATATTTTATGATACGGGGTTTTATTAATTCAAATTAGGTAGGTACCTAGTGGATTAAAATACACAAAATATTACAAAAGGAATTTATTAGAACTCTTAAAAAGAATAAGAAAGTCTTAGGCAAATTACTGAACAAACGAATAAACAAAGTATCAGTGTTTTTTAAAAATAAACTAATGGTTTAACAAACAAAATTACAAAAATATGTAATATAACTTTTTATAATACCTACTTAAATCTTATTATTTATTAATTACTATCTATGGGTAAATTATTGTAGAAAGCATGGCAGTCAACAGGTAAAAGTACTTTTAGATCTTGCAAATGAGTGTATTTATCACTTTTTATACCTAATCTTTGTTTGTGCAATTTAGGGTAGGATGCTATTTCAAGACCATTGGGATTAACTGCACGTACAGGTAATGGCATAAGTATATTATTGAAATTTGTTTTAAACAAAATTTGTTTTTTCTTTGGATCATACATTAGTACCCTAATATCTGTGACGGTTGGGTCGTTTTTCATTTTGCCGGGTCGGATACTTTTGTACGCTGCTTCGCAAGATGTATAGTTTTTAAAAAAATCATGAGTAAGCAACCGAGCTTTAAAAGGAGCCGGTTTTGTACGCGCCTCTTCAGTAGCTCTTATATAATCGTGTGGAAGAAAAATCTTTCTATTTTTAAGTTTCTTTTCTATCAGATGATGGACACTATCACACTCCATCTGGGTGTGACCCTTTTCAAGGTATTTTTGGAAAATAACTTGCCCGAGTTTTATAGAAAGATTTAGAAGTGCATTGGATAGTGTGGAGTTCCTATTCTGATAGCAACATCCGTCAGACCACAAAATAACAGGCAAATTTCTATCAACACAATTTTCTTCAATGTGGTGTACAATTAAGGAAGCAAAAGTGGAAGCACTTAAATTGCCTTCTGTTTCATCCCACCAATAATTTGACGCTTCGTGATTTTCCAAATTGTACATGGTGAAATTGTGAACTGTTAATTTCTTTTTATAATATATTGCACTTGCGTTTAGAACGGGGGAGGTTTTCACAGCTTGAAGATCCATAGTGAAGGTATAATTCTTAAAGTTGATAGCATCTTCTTTATCTTTGCCTTTCTCTTCCCTTGCCAAATTTTTTCTCTCTATGTGAGATGCGTAAACATCTTCGTCGAGATTCTTAACTTCAAAAGCACTGCATGTATCACAACAGTCTTTCTTCGGCTGGTATAAACCTAACTTTAAGTCACAGAAGATCTGGTCAAAAATTGCATAAGATAATTTTTCGTGTCCGGTATTCTCACTACTCTCAATACTCTTTGTATAATTGGGCTTTGGACTGAAAAACTGTTTCAAAGTATTGTTTGTTTGTATCCCTACGACAATAGTGTGAGGGCATTTTGGGTAGGCTGTTAAACCATTCAATCAGAAAATTTCTCCTTATTTTGTTTTGTTTTATTAATCTTGTTTGATCTGAATTTTGATTGGTGTTTTCTTCCGTGGTTGTATTAAGTCCATGCTCTGTCTTTTTGAACCAATCATGTACCATGTCCTCTTTTACATCAAAAGTATTTAAGAACATTCTCTTACAGACCCTCTTTTTTTCATTATTTTTATTTCTTAAATAATACCAGTATGTTCCACTTCTTCTGGAAGGTTCTTCACCTTTTAGTTTTCGTGTATTCCATGTTACCTGTTATATAAGTTTTTTTTGCTTCCCAATTCATTGATTTCCAAAAAGTTTGAAACATAAGATTCCTTTCTTCCTCCGAAAAAAAACCACAAAAATGCTTTGTTGATTTGGCACACGCTAAAGATGTACATCTATCTCCTATCTTTCTACTGGGTCGCTTAATGCCATAACATATTTCCTTGCCCTTGTTTCTCTGAAAACCAGCGTAATCCACGCCGTGCATTCTTCTAGACTTCGTTTTTAACCTATTCCAACTTTCTTTATCTGGTTTCCTCTTTCTGTGTCTTCTTTTGACTGTATCTTCATCTGAGCTACTAATACTTTGTGATTCATCTGCTTGTTCAGGGTCATATCCTGGGTCGTCATATTTTTTTTTAGGAGATAAGGTTTTATCTTTTTTCTTGAGACACTCAGAAGTGCTGCTTAAACTGGAGGTATTTATGTGTAAATCACTTGTTTTGAATAAACAAGTTTGTTGTAAATGAGACAGTTTTAAATCAGCAGCTTTAACAACTGTATCTGATTCTGTTTTGAAGATACTAAATGGATTGTCGTAATTTTTTTTCAAATTTGAGTTTTTAATCTGGGGTTTAGATTGTAAGGTATCTTGCTGAATAACACTGTCACTTGAAAGGCAGTTAAAATTTATTACAGTATCAACAAGTTGCTCATGGACTTGTGACAGAATTCCACTGGCATTCATTTCTTGGACTAAATTATTATTTTGAAAACAATTCTGTTCGGCATCATCCAGGAATTCCTGCCGTTGAACGTTGTTATGCGAAGAATAGTTAATTTCAGCAACATCATAATCGGTAGTGTCTTTACAATCCCCTTCTACTAGCTTTAGAGTTCCATCTGTGGTGTCCACTTCGTAAACTCTATTATATTCATTAAATAATGTAGTTTTAGGTACTTGGTCAGAACTGCTAGGAGCCCTATGTAAAGCCATAGACACAATTCTGGCTGCTCGAGTTGGCTCCATCTAAAAAATAAATAAAAAAAACTTTGACATTCCTGACCATAACAAAGTTTTTCTTTCAAAGAAAGCTGCACAATTTTAAGATAATAGTAATAGTATCACATTTTGTTTCCAAAATATTATATTGTAATATCCCGTATCTAAATTTAATAACCATAAAAATCTGTTAACCTTAAAATCACAATAACCCGTATCGTAAAGGGCTGACTTTTGCACATTCACTCACTATATTGTTCATTTTAACGTACTAGAATTCATAACCGGTCAAACATAAATATATTTCTAATTAAATAACATCAATTAACTTACCTTTGAATAATATTTAAACCATTAATTAACAAAACCAGTCGCACGTGTGGTGACAGTCAAAGCGACCATATGAAACTGACAGATACGGGATATTTTTATGGATATCTTACCAGCCGATCAATACGGGGTATTGAAAAAACGGAATTTTCGATGGTTTCCTTACATTTTTACGTTACGGGGTTTTGATACAACGTGTAAGGCAACCCAACATACATAAATCGATAAAAAACCTAAATTCGCTAAATTGTCAGATATATTATGTATTGCAGTTAGGCCATCGAAATATTATTGTTATCGGAATAACAAAAACTGAAATTGTACTTGTAAGCCTGCTGCCAAAAAATAAACGAATATGCTCTTTAGAGCTATCTATACCTACAAAAACTCTGAATAGATATACAAAAATCTATGCAGTTATGACTAATCGTTATGAAAACAAAATAACCCTGTGAATGTTTAATACATATACACAAGACATATAATGCAGTTTGTGTACACTGTACCTATATTATTATGTAAGTCACGAATACCTAAATTTCCTCTAACATTTTGAGCAAATCCTTTATATAAGGAAGAAGTTTATCGGTCTTACAAAATATTTGAAATATTCCTTTTGAACAATTGTATAAATATGTTCAGCTGGAGGAGGATACTTAAGGTCCAAAGCAATAAATGTTTTGAAAAGTATGTCAAAAGCTTTTAATACTGAAATGAAGTGAAACCAAATTTTGTCAATCACCACGTATGTGCTGTTAATATTTGATAGGGTTGGCCCTACAACAATAAGGTATGGTTGAACTTCGGCGTAGGCTATTTTCCTTTTTAAAGCTTTTTCCTTTTGCTCCCTAATAATGTCTTCCACGTCACCGGGATTCTAAAAAGGATTATAATTAAAGATTAAACGACTTACCTGTAAGGAAGTTCAATCGTAATTATACGACTGGTCCGTTCCGTATAGAACACCCTGTAGTTGCTCCGAAGTGATGACCGTTCCACTAAGTTTGAAGAGAGAAACTATTGCGTCACCTCTGTTAGGCACACAGTGTGGCCATTCATTACGCTTCGTAAAGAATTTGCAAAGAATTTTGTAAATAATTTTGTAAATCGCGAAATTAAAGGGTGGGAAAAAAAACTCTTAGGGTTGGGTTTGTTCTATACGGAACGGACCAGTCGTATAATTACGATTGAACTTCCTTACAGGTAAGTCGTTTAATCTTTAATTATACTTCCTGGTCCGTTCCTACTAGAACACCCTGTAGTTGTTGAAAGAAACTTAGCGGTTTACGATATAGGTACTAAAAATAATGGAATATTGTTTGTAAAAACATTGAATATATTTTGGGTTTTACCGGGTGTAAATAATGGCATAAACGAATTGTAATCGCTGGGACTCCAAACAGTTGTTTCTCTCGAGTTTTTCGAGTTTTTGAAAGGTTTAAGTCGAGTAAAAACGGCCAGTTTTTGCATGGTTTGGTGTTGTCGCGTGATGCAGTGAATGTGTAAATTTCATCCAGAATACTTAGTTTATGCAGTGATTATTAATTTAACAAATTGTTTTGAAAACGAGCATTCGTATTATAAAAACCTGCATTCCGATATTACTGATAAGAGATTCTATAGTGCATTGTGAGTACTGAAATCATTGCTTTTAACTGAATTTTTTGATAATATACTCCATTCCTTGTGTTACAAGCAGTGATATTTAGGGCAGCTTTTGAAATGGTAAAACCAAGGGTTTTCAAGTGCGGGAAATGTGCTGCAAATGTTACAAAGTCTCAGGCATCCGTACAATGTGATAAGTGTAAAAATTGGTTACATGCGGATTGCGTTGGTCTTACAGATGTTGATGTTCAAGTGTTGAGGGATTTAAATAATAAATTCCTTTGTGATGACTGTAAAGACCGTGTTGAGAATCGTGTAAGGAGATCAATGGTACTATCTGATACTGAGCAACATAAACCAAATAACAACAGTAATCAAGATATAATGGATAGTATTAAAGGTCTCAGAGAAGAAATTCGTGATCTTAGAATCGACTTGAAATTTTACTCGGAACAATATGAAGTTCAGAAAGAAAAGAATACCCTGTTTAGTAAGGAAATATTGTGTCTAAAGAAAGAAAATGATGAAATCCGGAATGAATTAAGAAAACTAAGGGGACACTGTGAAATAAAAGATATCGAAAATAGATCAAAAAATGTTGTTATAATGGGAGTCAATAGTACATTGGATGAATTAAAGAATAAACCTAATGATATAATTCAGAAAGCTGAAAAAGTACTTAAATATATTGACTCAGATATACAACTTAATCATATACAAATTAAACTGCTTAATGGCTCAAAAGAAAATACCCCAATTGCAGTTACCTTCAAAACGGTTGAGGATAGACGTCAGTTGCTGGAAAAAAGAAAGCTTAAGGGTAAATTAGAGAGTAAGAAATGTAACCTCCCTGGAACAAACCTTATTTTTATTAATGAAGACTTGTCTAAGGATACAAGAGATCTGTTCATCTCTGCGCGCACCCTGCGTAATAGTGGATTTAAGTATGTGTGGGTCAAGGATGACAAAATTTTTGCTAGAAAAGCAGATAACAACCCTTTGATAAGAATACGATCTCTAGAAGATGTAGATAAAATCAAGCAAGATTGCTTATAAACTTATTTCTCAATTAAATACGGTATAATTTTAATTAAGTTTTTTTCCTTTTCTGAGCTAAACTCTCTGTTGGATGACCATGAGGACCACTATGGTCATGTCATGGTATGCGATAATCTTGAAAATGTTGAGTTTTTCAAACATACCAATGATCGGTTAAATTTATTACATGTCAACATTAGGAGCTTAAATAAAAATTTTGATAGCCTTGTTTTATACTTAGAGTCTCTGTGTAGTGATTTTGATGTGATTGTATTGTCTGAAACGAATATCTTGAATCACAAGTATAATTTTAACATTGAGGGATATGAGGTATATTATAATGAAAGTAAAAACAATAAATGTGATGGTTCCTTAATCTATTGTAAGAGTTCCATAGTTAGGATAAGTAAAATAATACAGATAGATAACCTTAAGTTTCTAAGAATTACTCTGGTTAAAAATGGTACTACAGTGGGTGTTGTTTCGCATTATAGGTCTCCTTCAATTAGTCCCAACAATTATACTTTAGCATTATCTGATTTATTCACTAACAATCATTTCACTTGTTGCGACATTGAACTTTTTGTTGGTGATATTAATATAAATTTACTTGATACCCAATCATTAATTGTTAACGATTATTTAAATTGTTTAAATAGCCATGGTTACCTATCTAAAGTTAATAAACCCACTAGAACAACCAGTTATAGTAAGACCTGCATTGACCATATTTTTATGAAAAGTAGAAAACGCTATATTAACAATTTGATAATATTGAATAGTTCTATTACTGATCATCATGCATTGTTGTTTAATATTGATTTTGGATTTAATTTGGAGCATGTCTCAAATACTAGCAAAGTGGAAAGAACTGTTAGGAGAATAGACTACAATAGATTGAATAATGGTCTTGTGAGAGAGAAATGGGAAACTGTTTTAGTAAGTATAGATCCTAATATAGCTTCAGAATGTTTTCTAAATACGTTATATAAGCATACAACTGCTGCAACGACAGTTAGATTAATTCCTAATAAAAAAGTTCGTCTAAAACCATGGATTACTCCTGGGCTGCTTGTTTCAATCAGAACTAGAGATCGCTTACATAGGTTGCATATCCTTAGCCCCAATAATGTTGTCGCAAGGCAAAATTATAGGGATTATCGTGATCGATTAAGTAGAATGATTAAAATAACAAAATCAACTTATTTTAAACAAAAGTTAAATGCAATAAATAGTGACCAAAGAAAAACTTGGGAATTAATTAAGCAGGTGACCAATGTTGATCTGTCTAAGACAAGTATTTCTGTCTTAAAAAATGCAGATAATCATGATTTAACTGATCAAGGAGATATTGCTAATGAGCTTTGTGAATTTTTTAGCTCTGTCGGTGCCAAATTAGCGAGCAAAATAAGTAGACCTAGGATATTACCACATTTTTTGTCAAATGAAAAACGGTTTCCCGGCACGATGTTCCTTCATCCCATAACAGATGAAGAAATTATTAATTCTATAAACTCACTAAAAAGTTCCTCTTCTTTGGAGGATTTTTCTATTAGTGGTTCGATTATTAAGTCAAACTATAAATCCTTAATCAGGCCTCTTGTGCATATTGTGAATCTGGTTTTTGATACTGGTGTATTTTCTGATATTTTTAAGAAAGCTGTTATAGTACCCTTGCACAAGGGTGGAGATAATACTGATATTAATAACTACAGACCAATTGCTCTTACTAATCCTATTTGTAAAGTAATTGAAAAATGTATAAAAAAAAGGTTGTGTAGTTTTTTATATTCTAACAAACTATTATCGGATTCACAGTATGGATTCAGGGAGGGGATGGGAACAGACGTGGCTCTGCATGAAACCACTGATTTCATTGTAAATTGCTTTAATAATAATGAAAAGCCGCTGGCGATTTTCCTGGACCTCTCAAAGGCATTTGACACTGTGGATCACCATATTTTGCTGAGTAAACTTGAATATGTCGGGATTAGGGGTAAAGTCCTTGAGTTATTTCAGTCGTATCTGTGTAATAGATTTCAAAAAGTTAGATTAAATACAACATATAGCTCATTCAGTAGGGTGAATTATGGTGTTCCACAGGGTACAGTGCTTGGCCCTATTCTATTCTCAATATATATTAACAGTTTGACGACCATAATACCTAATGTTAAAACTGTTTGTTTTGCTGATGATACAGTTCTTCTGTGCAAGGGTAGGTCATGGGATGAAGTCTTTGAGGGAGCTGAAAGGGCAATGGCTTATGTTAAGACATGGCTGGATTTAAATTATCTAACACTTAACGCAAATAAAACTAATTTTATGTGCTTTGCAATGAATAAGAAAGGTTTGCCTAAAAAAAATATAATTAAGATTCACTCCAATGGATGTGATTTTTCTGAGAGATGTGCGTGTTCAGGTATTGTTAGATCGGTAGAAAGCACGAAATACTTGGGTGTATATTTTGATCAGTTTTTAAAATGGACTACTCATACCGAATATGTAAAAAATAAATTTAAAAAACTAATCTATAAATTTTATGAACTACGCAACATACTCAGCAGAAATTTAATTATCACAATTTATAAGTCACTGACAGAATCCTGCCTTAATTACGGAATAATATGTTGGGGCTCAGCCCATAAAAATGCCCTAAAGAATGCTGTCCTCGCACAAAAATATATTTTAAAAATAATTCTTTTTAAGTCTAGACGTTTTTGTTCTCTGTTGCTATTTCAGCAATCTGGATTGTTCACTATTGCTCAATTGTACGTTAATGGTGTAATTAGATTTGCTCTTTCTAGAAATATGTTTCAAAATTTCATAAGTCATAATATTTTAACAAGAGCTAACCTTAATCATAATTTAACTTTACCTAACACACACTTCAGTGCCACACAGAGATGTGTTTCCTATGTGGCTCCCAAAATTTTAAATTTATTGCCAATGAAATTCAGAACCAGTAGATTTCGAACAATTAAAAGGGATCTTAATGAATGGATTAAAAATAACACTCTAAGAATTAGGAATGCCGTTGCCTTTTTAGCATGATATCTTACCATAAATGTTCTAGTTTAAGTAGGATTTTATATCTGTTATATACAGGGTGTTATGGAAATGACTTATTATTTTTTAACCCGTAAATATATAGGTCGAGACGAATTGGGGAAAAATTGCTATAAATGGCGCTCGAAGCTAGAAATTCGAGAAAAATGCCTTCAAAAATTTAGGTCCAAAACACCTACGCGCCAATGACCCAAACAGCTGATTTGGGTAATTGTTTACTTTAGTGCAAATGTTGAATTTTTCGCTAAAATTTCGTATATAGGCTAATTAAGGGTAGCTGATCACAATTTTCCTTTTGCGTTTAGGCGGCAAATGCACTGGTTTTGAGAAAAAAATGTTAAAGTTTTTCTAACTCACCGGTATGTTATTTTGCATGTAATCCTAAAATGTTGCTATTTCCAATAAAATATTACTTGTCAGAGTCATAGTATACACTTCCGAGTTGAAATAAACGAAATATGCCACAAGTAAACTCTGAAAAACGGGATAACTTGTAAGCGAACAGAAAACTCTACGTTATCTGGAAAAAGACGGGAGACAGCTCACTGACAGCTGGCCAAAAAAGCAGAAGCAAACTGCACGGTACAAGGAGCCTGTTTGCAGGTTCACTGCACCCATGTTGTCAGATTGTTAGTGTATTATAAATTGCCTATACTTTTCAATTCATTTTTATTAATTGAATGAATCCTATTGGCTCGAGCTAGCATATCATTCTCCTGGATGGAAGCCATTAATAATTACAAGAAAAAGAAGAACAATCTGGCAACGTGAGTGCAATGAATCTGAAAAGGGACGCTTCTACTTTGTCGGCGTATTAACAACGAATTTAATTAAATTTGTGCCTTTTCCATTGTTTTTTTGCTAAAATGTTGTTCTTATTTTATGAACAGATAGTTTGGTGAAAGTTTTATCACATATTTTGAAGGGAAAACCATAAAATCTAGGAAATTGAAAGGAAAGTGAAACGCGACACCCAAAGATATCGAAATAAACAAAAATACCCTAACCTGTAAGTGAAAAACTTTAACATTTTTTTTTCTCAAAACCAGTGCATTTGCCGTAAAAACGCAAAAGGAAAATTGTGATCAGCTACCCTCAATTAGTCTATATACGAAATTTTAGCACAAAATTCAACATTAATTGCACTAAACTAAACAATTACCATTCCAGCAGTTTGTCTTGTCAAAAACACATGTGTTCAGGGGCATTGAACTATCATGGAAGGCGCACATAGTCCGGTTTTAAGGTATTTTACAAAATTCAAAATACTTCCGATTTTAGAAAAAAAACTATCAAGTGTAACTCTAGACCACCTCAGGAGTGGCCCCTTAAAATATAATAAGTCATTTCCATAACACCCTGTAGATTGATAGGCATTAACAAACATGCTACTACTACTAGGTTAATTATTTATAATGATTATGCATATATTTTTTTTTGTCTTGGTTTTTTTTTTTTTCTCTTTCTTATTGTTAATCAAGAGAAAAATCGTCTCCTTGTGCACACACAGACACACAGTCCATATTGCACATATATTTTTTGTTATATCACCAATACCTATTGCACATTGTAATAATAAATAAATAAAATAAAAAAAAATAAATAAAATAATGATATAAGCTAAAGTACAGGAGTATGAGAATTAAGAATTATTAAGCATTATTAATAAAACATAATAAAATCTTATGATATAAAATATAACCTACCTATTACTATAGTATAATAATTAGGCATAATACGCTAAATCTACTTATTTCTGATTTTCCAAACCTAATACGTTTTTGGCAAACTCGCACGGATTTATAACATTTCGATTGTAATATTTAAAAAATACCTCAGACTCTTTCGACCAGCCTGTCGTTGCTCTAATGGTATCTATACTAGTCCCTGCCTTAAAAGCCGCCGTTGTAGATGCGTGTCGGGTGCTGTATGCCGTAAACACTTTTGTATCTACGCCACTGGCTCTTAAGGTTGATTTTATCCACCTCGAGATTGTCTGAACAGACGCTGCTTTGTACGGTTTTTTATGTGTTATAAATAAACTTAACGTATCACCCCTAATTTTTTCAGTCTTTTCTATATAAAATAGAAGAGTAGATGCTACGCAAAGTTCAGGATGTTCACGAAAATATGGCAATACTAGTATTGGTTGTTCCTTTGAAGGCGAGGAACATTTTAGCATTTCATACATTAAAATTTCAATTTTATGATGTAATGTTACAATATTTTTAATATTAATTTTTGATAATGTCTGGAGTCTATGTCCCGTACAAAGTGCCGTTAACGTTGATAATTTAAATGTAAGTTTTTGTAATGATAAGGTTTCTAAGGGTGTAAATTTTGAGACATGCTCAAGTACGACATGGGGATCCCATGTTGCCTTATATTTGGGAAAAACAGGTCTGAGTCTAAAAACTCCCTTTAAAAATCTGTTAATTAATCTTTGTTCTACTTTATCTAAAATAATAAAATTAATAGCCGATCTTATTGTATTTAGGGTCGAATAGCTTGCACCATTGTGATATTGTTCATTTAAAAATTGTACAATAGAACTTGTGGAGGGTAGATATATGTCCACTGAATTATTTTTACAAAATAACCACCACTTTTTAAGTACTGTATTATATTGTAACATTGTATTTTTACTTAATGATGAAATTATTATGCTACAAGCGTCTTCTGAGATTTTCCGCCGTAAAAATGATTCCCTGACAATCGTGCTGTAACCAGGGTAATATTTTTCCATAGCGGGTGGCTGCACCTGGAAGGAGATGTTAATAAGTTTGGATCAGGCTGAAAATACAATGCATCTGAAATTTGTAGTCTCTTAAAAATTGGAAACCAGGGTTGTGTCTTCCAGAGTGGTACTATAACTAGGCCTTCTGCTCGATCTGCTATTATTTTATTTAAAACTTTTGCTACAAGACAGAAAGGGGGAAACGCGTAAAAGTACATGTTGGCCCAGCTGATGGTAAAAGCATCTATTGCAATGGAGCCTGGGTCTCTTTTTCAGGAAACATAGTTTTGTACTTTTGCGTTAACGGTGGATGCAAACAGATCAATTTCTGGAGTGCCAAAGATTGATACAATATTTTCAAAACAACTATCATTAAGACTATATTCTGTTTCTATATTTTTGACTCTAGATTCATTATCTGCTTCTACATTTTGTCTTGTTGCAATATAAGAAGCAAAGATCCATAGATCTCTGGCCTCACACCACTGCCAAATTTCTCTCGTTAAACTAGATAATTTTTGATGCCTTACTCCACCCATTCGATTTATATACGAAACAGCTGTAGTATTGTCTATTCTTAATAAGATGGAACATTTAGAATCATTTTTTGCAAAATACTTCAAGCCATAAAACACAGCCAATAATTCTAAGTAGTTTATGTGATGACACATATCCCTGGCACTCCAAAAACCATGTGCTCTTTCCCCGTTGCAATATATGCCCCAACCGGTACCAGAAGAATCTGTAAATATTTCATACTTATATTTTTAAATTTTTAACACTTCTTTACTAATAGGAATTTTGCGCACCCACCAATTTAATTCGTCAGTTATAACGTTATTAATGTTAATTATTCCCTCGAAATTACCACTATAATTTTTTAACGCTAAATATTTTTGAGTTTCTAATAATTTTGTGTGTAACCACCCATACTTTACGGCAGGCAACTGTCCTATTAATCTAGCAAATGTCCTAATTTTGCAAGTTTTTAATTTTAAAAATGAGTTAATAGCCTCTAAGCCCTTGTCCCTTTTTTCTAAGGGTAATTCAATGGTCATTTTCTGACTATCATATAAAAATCCCAAATATTTATATCTTCTTTCAGGGTATAAGCAGCTTTTGTCATAGTTAACTATAAATCCTAATGACTCTAGCATTGAAATAGTAATGTTCACGTTATTTAAACATTCCTCTCTTGAAGGTCCTAATAGTAAAAAATCATCTAAGTAATTTATTAACATCAGACCTTTTGCTCTTAAAAACTGTATAAGTGGCTTCATAATTTTAGTGAATAAGAAAGGGGCCGTAGCTAACCCAAAGGGAACGCATGTAAACTCGTAAAGATTGTCTTCAAAAATAAATCTTAAATATTTTCGATGACTGTGATTTATTGGAATGACAAAGTAGGCATCTTTTAAGTCGACCAAAGCCATATACCGGGTGTTGCATCGTCGAGCGGGACATCCCATGTAATTTTAAATGGGGTCAATTATTGGCTTCCCTAATTATTTTAGAGAAAAATTCTATTTAGGTTTATTAAAGAGCACTAAAACCCACATTCAAAAGAATAACTTTAGATAATTTTGATGAGCCCGTTTACGGGTTATCGCCGATTTCTTTTTAACTATTTCTCCTTTTTATGGCCCCGTATTTGCGGGCACCAGTCAAGGTAAAAGATGACTGTCAAATAAAGTTGTCATTTTGAAATGTGTGCTTTATTGTTATAAAAACTCGTACATCGAAAATATTAAAGGTGTATTTATGAGTACAAATTAATCTGAATAAAACTAAAATAAAGTATCCAATTACAAGGTTAATTATGACATTTTACATGTTTCAATATTTTACTAATTAATAGGTAGGTACTATTAAATTGTTAGAACTTTAGGATTTAAGAAGATGTTCAAATATTCCTCAAAATGACAACTTTATTTGACAGTCATCTTTCACCTTGACTGGTGCCCGCAAATACGGGGCCATAAAAAGGAGAAATAGTTAAAAAGAAATCGGCGATAACCCGTAAACGGGCTCATCAAAAATATCTAAAGTTATTCTTTTGAATGTGGGTTTTAGTGCTCTTTAATAAACCTAAATAGAATTTTTCTCTAAAATAATTAGGGAAGCCAATAATTGACCCCATTTAAAATTACATGGGATTTCCTATGTCCCGCTCGACGATGCAACACCCGCTATAAATTGGGTGTGACAATATTTTTAACAGATCTGTAGTCTTCTAGCTTAAAATGAGGCGGTGTTATAAATTTATTTAGGGATTTTAAATTAAGAATAAATCTAGTTTTGTTATTAGCCTTTGGTACAAGAAAATAGGGCGAAACAAATTGGCCATTTATTGGTTTGCATTTTTGTATAGCATTTATTGATATTAGGGCTTCGATGCAATTCTTGATTTCTTTAATTTCAGTATTTTTAAACTTTTTTGGCTTAGGAGGTTTGCCTTGAATGGGGATGCAATCGAATGGTATACGGTAGCCTGAAACACATTGCAAAATATAGGAATTATTTGTAATCGTTCCCCATTTCACGGAAAATTTCCTAAGGCGCCCTGCATATTTTTGTTCTACCTTTAATGATTGTTGGTGTATTGATGACCTTGGCTCCACTTCTTCTGTCTGTGGTGCCACTGTTGTTGCTCCTGGCCCCTCCTTTTCTGATTTTTTGCGTAAGACTGTGTTTGATTTGTTTTGAACCGGGACTTGGTAAATGGGCGTTTCCAGTTTAAATCATTTTTAGGATTTTTGGGTTGCACTTGGCTGGAATATTTAAATGATGATTTCATCTCCATACTTGACCTCTTTATGTTTTTTGCTGATTTGCATTTTTCGGCGAAATCACTGCTAAATAAGAAGGTGTCAGGCTGGCATTCTTTTGCGATTTTTTGCATAGACGCACTTAGCTTGGGATATATCTGATGTCTGCGATGCTGGGTCATCAGGAAATGTGCCTGAGATACATATTTTGCACAATCTACTAGTCCGGGTAAAATGTCAGATTTTATATTACTTAAATCGTTATCAAGTATTTTATTTAACGCTGAGCCTAATGCAGATAATCCTAAGCCCATCTCAGTTTGTACGTGGGAAAATATTGAATCCCTAGTACTTTCTGGGCCAGTGATCAATAACACAATTTCTGGATTTACTTTTGGTGCATGTAAAATTGAGAAATTATCAGGTATAACCCACTTATTCTTTAGCTCTTCTTTCATCTCTTTGCTTAAGCCTTGCGTTAGATAGCTCGACCATCGCGACATGAGCTCTGTATTAATGGGTATTTCTTTTGGATCGATTGTGTTCAACACATCAACAAGGTCTGGGTGAATGCTAGAAATTTGCTGTGTATTTACTACCTCGGGTTCCGAGTCAGACGAGGATATGATGCGTCGTCGTTTTTTTATAAATGGCAATGAATCTGGCGTTTCTGAGGCTTCAGACTCACCTGCAAGGAGATAAGTACCGGAGTTATTCACAGAACTATCAACTGTATAATCGAATACAAAATTCATTGTACAACGCTCACCCTATATACTATCTAAGAATATTGGTACGCAGCGTAGCGATACGTAGACACTTGAGATTATCGTGCCTTGCTCTTTTTAAAAAACGAAATATGATATGTTTGGGCTGGTGTTAAAATTATAAAGAAATGGTAATACGGTGGAATAAGGTTTTTCCCATTTTTAAGATAGATCAAGAAGGTGATTTAACCCCCTTTTTGCATAGAATATATGATATTAACTATTACGCCGAGAAAGTGATTTAACCTCTCTATTGTCATCTTATCCAAAAAATGTCGAGAAGGTGATTTAACCTCCCTATTAGCTGTAGTATAAAGCAAAAATATGGTGATTTAACCATATTATTATGCTATTTTGGTTCAAAAATCCGTTGAGAAGGTGATTTAACCTCTCTATAGATAATATAAAACAAAATATGGTGATTTAACCATATTATATGCTATTCTGGACCAAAAATAAAAGAGAATTAAGGGAGAGAAAGTGATTTAACCTCTCTATTGGGTATAATAATAATATAAAAATATAATATGGTGTCTAAATAAATTCAGTATTATTTAATTTACTTACTTGATGAACTGGAGGAAATGGTTTCTAAAATTTTTTCCAATTTTCGTTTCATTTTATTCTTCTTTGCGTTGGATCTTCGAGTCACTTTAACACGTCGCATTGCACTTAACTTTTTACACACGATACCGTCAACACTAAGAAGCGTAATGAATGGCCACACTGTGTGCCTAACAGAGGTGACGCAATAGTTTCTCTCTTCAAACTTAGTGGAACCGTCATCACTTCGGAGCAACTACAGGGTGTTCTAGTAGGAACGGACCAGGAAGTATAATTTACAATTTAGAACACATTTACTTTAGTTTTGACTCTGGCGACATGTTTTATTTGAAATTATAATTATTAAAAGCCTCGAAACTCGAAACATGAAGTAGCATTAATGAATAAACTTTTTTATGGTCACTAACTTCGTTAACATCAAAAAATTGTTGAAATAATTATACAGCGTGTGTATGAATATTGGCAACATATCGAAAACTTTTTAGCTTTGATTTTAGGAGAAAAACTTATTGTTCATAAAAAGTTTTGCTTACCTTAAAAAGTAAAGTAACAGTAATTTACATGATACAAAAAAATCTATTGAAAATAAGTTATTGAGTTACCTACTAATCATTTTTTTTGAACTGTCACCCAGAAACAAGAAAGTGACCACATAGATGTCAATGTAATTGTTAAAAATTGTTAATATTTCTTAAAAATGCGATTTAGTAACCAGAAAAAAGTAGAAATTGTTCTTATTGGGGCAACAACTAACGTTCATTAAGAGATGATGTAGACGAATTTTAAAAAAATTATCTTAGTAGGTGGCTGCGATTTTATATTCTGACAACATTTAATTCTTAATAACTTATTTTCAATAAATTTTAATGTATCTTATAAATTACTGTTACTATACTCCTAGTATAATAGCATATTTTCGTATTTTTTAACCACCCTGTACATTATATGTCTGATTTTTTAACGAAATATGAGTTTCTAAGGTAAGCAAAACATTTTATGAAGAATAAGTTTTTCTTCTAAAATCAACGATAAAAAAGTTTTCCATATGTTGCCAATATTTATACACACGCTGGTTTAGTTTTATTACTTACAATAATAGAAACACTTACCGAACAATGTATAATGATGGATTCTACTGATTCAGAAACTGAGAATTTCCAGTTATTTTTACCGTGTGTGATGCTTCCTTTTGGAGGAATCAATCTCCCTAATGCAGATAACTGTAATGCAATTCTGCCGTCTAAAATAAGTATAGAAATTCAGTATTTCATGATATAACTTAAGCTCCATTATTGTGTCTATTTACTTTTTTTAATTAATAAATACATTTTTAATTAGTTCATTAGTTTTTATATTGGCTAGTACCTATAGATATTACTTTTATAAATGTCCCTCAGATGATAATTAATCCTTTTTGCAA
Source organism: Polydrusus tereticollis (assembly GCA_963920685.1). NCBI lineage: Eukaryota > Metazoa > Arthropoda > Insecta > Coleoptera > Curculionidae > Polydrusus > Polydrusus tereticollis. The sequence goes on from OY987330.1 coordinate 93,034,272, forward strand.
CAATAAAAAACCAAACATAAATAAAACGCATAAAAGTTAATACATAAAAAAAACATATGTAACTGCTGCGCTGGCAAAATTTAATTAGGGATTGAATGTTGAGCATTGCCAAATAAAAAAAAAATTGAAATATTTAAAAAACTTATATAGCAAATACATATTACAGCAATTTGCAGTGGCGTAGCCACAGGGGGGCGACCGCCCCCCCCCCCCCCCCGATCTACTACTACTTACTATATTACTTACTTGTACCTTTCAATAATTTGTTCTCTGATTCCTCTGCAACTTTATTGAGAATCTCTTCTAAAACTGGGTCTTTGTTCTTCAGTTCTGGTGTTTTTAGGGATACCAACTTTTTAAAAAAGCTTTCCCATTTTGTAACTAGCATCAGTTCCTTTCCAGGATTTACTGTTTTAAAATCAGCCTCAATCTATAAAAATAACATGTTATTTTATTTACTACTGGATTTACAAAATTACTTCTGTGCTTGATCAGACCCCTAACTCACCAATGAATCTGCCCTTGGGTCTTCAATGGAAGGCCAAGAAGCTATAAATTGCGAAAGAGTTTTAGATTTTGCAGCTAAACGAAATTTACGTGTCAATTTCCACAATCTTATAACTTTAGCCCATGGCTCCCTATTATATTGTAACCATGTCATAGCTGTACTTTCTTCTCAAAAACGAATTAAATGAGTTGATATAATAAATTGTATTTATTATCTAGATTTTTACCTTCTGTACTAGCTGTTGTCGCATCATTATTTTCATTTACTGACTTTCTTTTTCTAACGTATACCTTGTCGGGACTATTATAGAGCAAATTTCTTACTTCATCCACAAGTTTTCCTCTGGCTTGGACAGCCAGGTTGTTAACTTTTTGTCTCGGCTTGTAATACTTGTTAGCACATTCCTTGGGAAATAATGTTATTATTTTGGAACATATTATATTGTACTGTTCATGGGTGAGGCGGCTAAAATAAAATGCTTGCTTTCGTTCGAGCTTTATAATCCTTACTTATAAAAAATATATGTGCAAAACAATTTTTTTTAAATATATACAAAAATCAGAAAAATGTATTCGTTAGGAAACCTTAAAAGTAAAAAGTAAAATAATGAAATAAGCACTGAGAACATATACTTTAATCCTCCTCTTAAATTTTTTACAGTACTTATAATTCATTTGAATTTTTAGTAAGAAAATCACACAGAATCAATACTTACTGCTTCATAATAAATACGTAAATGTGCTTAACAATTATGTCCATAAGTTTATTTCTCATATATTCGTTTAAAATGCCATGGGAATTGTAGTAACGTAGTATTGCATCGCCGTAGGGCGAAACACTAAGCAGTGTTTTCAAATCGAATTCAAAATAGTCACAACCCGTGCTTTGTCTTATGTTTTCCTCACTGCAGAATGATACCATGCGATTTACAACTGGTACGACATATAGTGCCGTACTACCACTTATGTCTTCATTATAATCATCTGTTTCAGGATATATATCAATAGGGGCTGTCAATAAATTATTCGAATCACAAATAGAGACTGTACTGCCAGAAGCTTCACTTTCTTCGTTTTGAATCTTGCAAATTAAAATGAACTTTTACAATGCTCAAGAAGTAGTCCATTTTCTGTGGCGAGATTATTAAAGAAAACAAGGTCTGTCTATATCACCAAACTAAAATTTATTTGTCCCTTTAAGGTGAAAAAAGGATTAAAGAGTGTACATAATTTAATGTCATTTTAGGTTGTACTAGTTTCGACTTTAGTCAAAGTCATCCTCAGCAATCATACAATTAAGAATTATGTCTTTAGGATGTACCTAAATAAACGAACTAAAACAAATTAAAAGGGGGAACGAAGTGGTTCAACAATACATGGCCATAACGTGCACCTTATGCAGCCAATGGACTCAACAGAAGACAATCACCTACACGATGCTACTTTCAGCAATGAAGGAAATTAGATGCGAAAATTGTAATAGAGGACAAAATTCCAAATGGAATCTATACAGCTATACATCATATCATGACTATAAATGATTCCATTTGAAATTTTGTCCTCTATTACAATTTTCGCATCTAATTTCCTTCATTGCTGAAAGTAGCATCGTGTAGGTGATTGTCTTCTGTTGAGTCCATTGGCTGCATAAGGTGCACGTTATGGCCATGTATTGTTGAACCACTTCGTTCCCCCCTTTTAATTTGTTTTAGTTCGTTTATTTAGGTACATCCTAAAGACATAATTCTTAATTGTATGATTGCTGAGGATGACTTTGACTAAAGTCGAAACTAGTACAACCTAAAGTGACATTAAATTATGTACACTCTTTAATCCTTTTTTCACCTTAAAGGGACAAATAAATTTTAGTTTGGTGGTATAGACAGACCTTGTTTTCTTTTACAATGCTGTTTTTTTTTTTAACTTTTATTCAAATTTTATTACAAATGTATATAGGTATTTTAATTAATTAACGTAATAAAGGTTCGGAAGTAATAGTTATACCTACCGATAACTTCATTTCTTTTTCTTGTACTTTATTCATGAATAATATTCTTGGACCGATGTTGGGGATCAGTTCTTTGCTATGTTCTTTTGACAGCTTATTAAATTATTCTTTTTTAATGCCATGTTCTAAAATTTAAGAAATCCACTATACTGGGTCTCCCAAAAGTCCCGCATAAAATTAATATCAATTAAAAGAAAACGATCTAGGAAAAATGCTCGAACCCGTAAATTATTATTTTTAATTGTGCATTTTTTGACATAAAAAAATATTATACAGGGTATCTTGGAAACAGCTGAAAATCGGGATAGCAAGTCCTACATAAAAAGTATTTAGAATTTTTCGTAGAATTTGAAAATAAAAAATTAGGCATTTCATTTAAACAAATTGTCAAAGACGTGGCAACTGTTCTATGAGACACCCTGTATAATATTTTTTTATGCCAGAAAATGCACAATTATTAATAATAGTTTACGGGTCCGAGCATTTTTCCTAGATCTTTTTCCTTTAATTGATAATAATTTTATGCGGGACTTTTGGGAGACCCAGTATATAAAAGGTCACACCAATATAGAAGACACTGTTGACATTCTGATCTAATTTTGAAATCTGATGCACAAAGTAAACTTCCGCATCAGAGATAAATATCAGGAAACAGGCATTACTTATTATATTTCCAAAAATTTAAAATGTCCTTATCTTTATTTCAATGTCCTTTATCGTGAAAATCAAACGGTTCCTGAAACTTCAGAGTTTTTAATTTTATTTTTAAAACATCTAGATACTATCTTGTTTTTTTTTTGTTGAGTTCTGAGCAATTTTAATTCACACTTAAATTTGTCCATAGTCGTGCATGAAAACCGAATAAGGAGATTTTCTCGGAAAGGTTTTATCCGATCAAAAATTATCAAGAGACACTTTTTATGTACTTGTTGCCTAACTTTCTAGATAATGCTTTAAAATTTTAAAAAAGTCAGCGGCGTACGATTTTCTGCTTGAAAATCCTAAGACCCATGCATCTACGCTCGTGGTTAATTCAAAAATAATTTAATATACTTGCAAAATGTAGTCTCTAAAATATGTAAAAATTGTGTGTACAAAGTTTCAATGAAGTAGCTGATACCATTCAACAAATACAACGTGTCCAAGAAAGTTCTACACATGCATATAGGTATATCATATATGGGTAACTTTTTATTATGCGTTTTACGAAAAAAAGTGTCTCTTCCTAAAAAGCTCTGCATGGCAAGAAACTAAAATTTTCGAAGAAAAAAATGTATTATATTATACAGGGTTCTGAAAAAGTACAATTATGTAAAGAAGGTCCAACTACCCCTATCTTTAAGCAAAACGACAAATAAAGAAGTTGTTTTAATTATTGTTGAGAGTGCAAATTCAAAATTTGAAATAAATATTCTTATTTTTTAAAAAATCTTTACGACTTGACCAATTATAAATTTTTAGCCCCCCTTAGGCATGTCAAATCGGTTGAGGTCGATATACTTTTGTTTAGGTATTAGGCGGCTCGTCCATTTACGCAACCGGTTGCATGCGACCAGTTGCATGAAACTGGTTTCATGAAACTAGTCGCGTCATTTTACGTCCATTTGTGCAACCTATTTGCAGTTTAGTTTGAAATATGTCGTCGTCTGATGAAGATTTTGTTGTGGGTGCCATGTTTTTAAGAAGAAGAAAAGCCCGAAAGCGTTTTTGGATTCATCCTGATTTTAAGAAAAATCACCCGAGAAGATTCTCTGTAATAGCAGAAGAAATGCAAGACCCGGTCGAATTTCAAAAAATCTATAGAATGAGTGCAGAAAGTTTCAATGAATTGGTGAGGTTAGTTGGTCCACGAATTGAAAAGAAAAATACTAGGTTTCGGAAGGCAATTGGAGTGACAGAGCGACTTCTGATTACACTTAGGTACGTAAATAAACGTAATAAATAAGGTAGCAGTTTTTTAAAATTAAGTATAGTATTTATTAAAAAAAAAATACCGTTACAAAATTTTCGACCTAGCTATGGAATAAAAGCATTTCATTGTCGCAATACTGAACGTTCGATGATCCAGACAGTTTCTGGCCTTCTTACTTACCGGTATCATTTACGGCTGTAGCTATTTTCTCCCAGGCAGCGTCAGTTACATCTCTTCTCGAATAGTCTTTAATTTTATAATTATATAAACAAGGATTTTTCTCTATTTCCTGCACTAGGGCAATATTTGAAGTTTGTTCGTCGGTCGACAAGCCTCTAGGCATTTTTTTGACTACTTTTCAATCGCAATATACCACAAAAATGCATCTACGAACCGCTTCCCTACAGTGATTGCACGCAACTGGTCAATTCGCGATCTGCAGGTTTGGTTTCATGCGATCGGTTTCGTATAGGTTGCGTCAAAAATAGGTTGCAGTCGCATAAGTGGACGGACATACGTTATCTCAATAGGTAAAGTTGCATTCGCAACTGGTTTCATGGTTGTACGCAACTGGTTTCATTGGTTTCGTTGCGTAAATGGACGAGCCGCCTTAGAGTAATGTAAATTACCTTAAAGTGAAGATGTTTTTAAAAATAAAAATATTTAATTAAAATTTTGTATCTGCACTTCCAACAAGATTTAAAACAACTTGTTTATTTGTCGTTTTGCTTAAAAAATAAAAATAGAGGTATACCTAGTTCTCCCTTGGACCTTTTTTACATCCTTGTACTTTTTTAGAACCTTGTATAATATAATACATTTTTTTCTTCGTAAATCTTAGTTTCTTAAGCAGAGCTTTTTAGGAAGATACACTTTTTTTCATAAAACGCATCAGGCGCGTACGCAGGGGGGGGGGGGCAAAGGGGGCAACTGCCCCCCCTCCCCAGGCTCGTTGCGGTTTTATCGAAATGCCAATTAGTATTGCCATTTACAGTATTTTGCCTATAATGAACTTTATAGTCTTCAGGGTTGATAAAAATCGTGATTTTTTTGATTTTTTAAAAAAAATTTCCAGCTTTTACAAATATTATTATTTTTAAATACTTCTAACTGCTTATATTTTGTTTTGTTAAGTAAACAAATATTTTTAGGCAGGAATAGTACAGATACGAAGCAAAACTGGAGAAGTTTTAACATGCAAATTTCGTTCGCGTAGTTTTTGCAAGTTTGCGCCTTTGTCGAAACTTGTATTAACGTGAAAATTTCGTCCGCGCAGTATTGCAAGTTTGCCGCTTTGTCGAAACTTGTAATAACTGGCAGAAGACGCCCGGCTATATAAACGATACGCACTTATTTTAGTTATCAGTTTTTTGCTTTAGGGGTTAATCTATCAAAACATTTGAACTCATGACAAGCCGGGGCAGAAAGGAATTTAGGGTTTGGCAGCATTTTATAAAAAAGAAAGTGGTGGGCAAACTAGGTTGTAGAGCAGTATGTAAAAAGTGTGGTAAAGAATTGCAAGGTCTAGTGGACAGACTAAAAAGTCATTGGGACACCTGCAAAAGTAAAACTAGTAATATCAGCAGTGGTTTTGAAACTCTGCATGGTGATTGTCAGTCACAGCCTGGAACTAGCCAGAGTGAAATTATCCAGTTGGCAAAGAAACAGAAAAGCGATAACTGTGAAAAGGGAAGTGTAGGTGGACGTGAAAATAGTGGAAGTAGCGGTCATTTGGATTCTTTTGTTGTGCAAACTGGACAAGATAAGAAAAAAGAATTGGACAGACAAATAGCCAAAGCCGTTTACCCAACAAATTGCAGTTTTAGAGCTATACAAAATAAAGAGGTTCGAAAGGCCATAGAAATGCTAAGACCTGGTAACCTTTCACCATCTAGATTTCAGTTATTATCAACGCTCTTGAATTAAATATTTGAAGACCAAAAAATGGAGTTAGCAGTTTTACAAATTCTCGGAGTAAAAAAAAAGAAGATGGCAGTATTTTTTTTGTTTCATTTACTTGAATTTACATTAAGAAAAAGTAAAACTTAAATTATGAATGGAAGTAAAGTTAGAAATATTAATCAAGAAAAAAAACTTTTGTGTTAATCTAGTACAATATTCATATGGTAAATTATCGTAGAATCCGTGATAGTCAGATGGTAAAGTTGACTTAAGAACTTGAAGATCGGAAAACTTTTTAGCTGAGATTGGAATTTTATTTTGATGAAGACGGTCTAGCTCATTCCATGTTTTCGTACTGACTTGTTGTTGTCGCTGAGGAAGAATTTGCTATTCATCTGGAAGTCGAAGTTTGTAAAATAGTTCACCTTCTGGTGAGTACTTTAAAGCACGAATGTCGGTTACCTTAAATTACAAAAAAAAATGTGATACTAAACAAAGCCAAACAAAAAAGGGTAGAATTAAATTAAAAAAATAATATAATGATATTAACCTTAGAATCTCCAGCCTTTCTTCCAGGTCTGATACTTTTTACTGCTTCAATAGTCTTAAACGATTTAAAGAAGGTATGGTCCAAATATTTAACATTGTATGGATTAGGATGAATTCTTGCTTCTTTGCAATGAAAGGCATATTCCGCTGGAACATTAATTCTTCTCGACTTTACACGACGTTCTATAGTGGAATGCAACGAGTCCACAGGCATCTGCGTATGTCCCACTTCAAGATATTTATGTTCAATAGTTATTTTGTATTGTTTGGCCAAATTGCTAGCCGCATTGGCTAGTATAGTGTTTCGATTCTGACAATTGCATCCGTCACTCCAGATAACTATTTTTCTATTATGTTCATCAATATGTGGAGCAACGTTATTTTCAATAAAAAAAGTGAAAGCAAGATGAAAACTCTTCGGCATTTAGCCCCCCTTCACCCTCGTGCCACAAGTAACAAAATCCGTCTTTATTACTTAACTTGAAATAACACAAATTACACCTTAACTATGTCATGGCTGTCTGCTTCTTGTGTGACTGTCACCGCTTTCATTTCATGTATATTTAACAGTTGCATTTTTGTTGCCTCGATTGTCTTATGTATATTTGTATTTCGTAAATATGTGGCTTCTTCCATTTCACACGACATATTTGTAGTCTCCTTTTCAGTCTGTATTTCTGTTTCAGTCTGTATTTCTTTTTCAGTCTGTATTTCTTTTTCAATTCTTTTGCATATATATATATGGTTTCCAGCATTGCTGGTTCCATAAAGTCACACTCAATAAATAAAGGAAAATGGTTGTTTTCAGAAATGGGGGATTTGTAATCAATAATTTTAATATGAACATTTTCAACAACGTGATAATTATTTACGGCCATGTCACTGTTACTATTACTATCAGAGTCGTGATTATTACTTGTAGCTTGTTTTGTTGCTAGTCTTAGGATTTCCCTTGTTCGTCTCGACATTTCTGTAAAATTAAAAAGTTATTTAGACTACTTACCTACCATACCTACTATACAAATTTTTAATAATTGTAATTTAAAAAACATTACATTTCCTATCAATTCTTTTTTTTTGCATCAAATTCTTTAGGTTCAAAAAATTTACAAAAATTGAAACCTTTAGGTTTCATAAAATTTTGGACCGAATAAGATTTCTTTCCGAATTTTTTTTATAAAAATAATAGCTTTTTTGTTTGTTTATTTAGAACAATATTAAATCATAGTATGAAAAACCTGCTATATCCTCAAATTTGCTTAGATTTATGCTACACGAAAAGCTGCTAACTCCAAAAAAACTTTATTTCGTTTTTTTTCTCTAAAATTCGGCGATTTTGTACAAATATCTTATAAAAAATTAAATGTAATATTACCATTCTCAATAAAAGACACAGATAAATCAATACATCAACTCTAAACAGGAAACAAGAAAAAAATTAAAAAACTTTAGGAGCCTAACAAACACGTGCATCTGTTGCCTGTCATTTGCTGGAGATAGCAGTATTTATTTACCTAACCTACAAAGTTTAGTTAGCAGGTATACTTGTCCCACAAAATAAACCATTTATGCACAGAATAGGAAATAGCAGGTTTACAGACGTATGCCAGAAGTTATCTAGTTGCCTAATCACCAAAAATGTTAAAATCGTAGAAAATTGAGTTAGCAGGTTAACACATTTAGCCGACGATATACTCGATATAGTTATTGTAAAGGTATATTTAAGCCGCATTTATACTATGCAACTTGTTTTATCAACAAAAGTTTGTGAAACACAGATAACCTTTGATCTTTACCGACTTGGGCCGGGAAGGCTACAACTTGTTGCATTCAACGTGTTTTTACTGCGTTCGTAAATTTGTTATTTGCTGCAAAACTTGGTTTTACAACAAATTTATTAAACAGTTGCATAGTATAATTGCGGCTTTATACACAATCCTCTAATAACATTAAAAGTGTCTGGAAAGAGGTACTATTTACAAAAACAAAACTGGTGGCGCTCATCGTAGGTAGGTACATAGAATATAGAATAGATTCCATGATTTTTACAAGGGCATCTATATAGGCACCACAGGAGAAAATATAAAAATTTCCGTTTAACAACTATCTTTTTACCCTCTTGAAAATTTAACGGCCCAGCATATGAGCCCATGACGCAAAATTCGGTATTTAATAACGCATACACAGAATTTAATACTACGATAAAAAACGGGAATTAATTCTTCCAATTTCCACTCTTGCAGGATTTCTTCCATAACTAACTTACGCACTAAACACAAAATCACAACAAAGGCTGCCGATGCCTGTCGACCGAAGCGTCGAGGTCAAAAGTCAAGTGGCCAATGGCCGCTCAAGCAACAAGCGGAAATCTCAGTGGCTAAGGAGTAGGTGACGGACCATAATATACTAAATTTGATGAGTTATTACCTTAATGTAAAATAAGTACTATTTCGACTAAGGATTGCTATTCTTGTTAGAAATATAGCCAAAATTAATACAACCTTATGTATTATTTGTTTCGAACTGAAAAAATCAATTCAAAATTAATATACTTTTAAGTTAGTGTATAATAACTATTTGTTTAAATATACATATGTATCATCTCCATAAAGAAAGCCTTGTTTTTATTAAAAATTTGACAACATTTATGCCAATTCATATGAACTAGTTGTTTTAAGTTAAACAATCCTTGAAATATTATAAAGTAACAATTAATCTAACCTTATTCCTATTATTCATTTTAAACTAATCTCTCTTATTGACTTAAAAGTAGCAGTAATTAAGCCAAAATTATTGTTGTCTTAAACTGTCAAAAATAGAACAACAAAATTATAAAATCAAGTTTATTCTTTTCTTGGACTAACAATTTTATTTTAACTCAAGTATAGTAGCGCTTAATTTTAGGATAATTTTTCAAGAATAGATTAATTTCCAAATCAGACTGGGATTTTTTTCCGTGTAATCTAAAAAAAAAATATCATGTCGTCACACTTTTTTGCGACACTGCATAATGCAAAATAATTTCCTGAAATGGGCCCCAGGAAACAGGTAAAGTTTTCAAAATCTCAAAATTCTTACTTAATAACTGAGGTATAGAAGACGGGAGATGAGATGCAGGACCCTGTATATTGCCTGGGTTGGTATTAAAAAAATTATACTGCAGTATTAAACTTGAATTATACAATTAATAAAATCCTAAATGCGAATTTACCATCATTAGTATTTAAATTAGGGGTTTCTGGAAGCTCGACAAAGGGAATATTTTCTATGGATATACACGGTGTCCCATATAAGAATGCACACTACCGGGATCTCGTAAACCACAGGAGATACAGAGATGGTTAAATTAGAGAAAAGTTGCGCTTTGCTAAACCCTTCAAAGTCACGATTCGAAATCTAAAAAAATCCGATTACTTCCGAAAATATTTGGAAAAAACCGAATTTTCCCGATTTCGTTTTTATTTTTTCTGACTCTATTTAAAAAGATATGACAAAATAAATTTCACATTCACATTGCCACTTTTTCTGCTCCACAAGCCGGCGTTCTTAGATTTTTAATACGACGTTTCGTTTTTTCGCAACCATCATTAACTTCATTTTTTAAATAGTCGAAAAATTTTGTGTTCCCCCTAAAAAAATTTAACTTTAATTCTAAATCCCACGACATATCGTTTCTTACATTTATCCGACGTTTTGGACGATAAAATAATCATTAATATTATTTGATGATTATTACGAAGGAACGAAACGTCGGATCAAAAATTTAATTAGGTTATTAAATTATCATGTAGAGGAGAAATAATTACATAGGAATGTGGTTTTTAATTTGACCTGTCTTCTTTTGTGAAATCAGAAAAAAATTAATTGCCAAAATTTATGTTTAAAATTTCAAGAATGCGTAGATTTTTTTCTGATTCTACTGTAAGAGATAGATTAAAATAAATTTTACATTTTTATTGTATTTTTCCCCTCTACAGCATGACGCAATTCAATTCTTGATTCTACGTTTTGGCTTTTCTCGACCATTATCAACTTTTTTTAAAATGATCCCAAAATTTTAAGCTTTAACTATTATTAGGGCAAGTAAGCAAAATGTTATTATCAAAAAACAAAATATTTTATTTTTACGCTACAAAATGTTAATTGAATCAATCTTCTTTAATCATATCTTCAAAAAGTCCTCCCTCATTCTCTAAACAAACGTAGCAACGGTAAACAATTTCATCCATTAAGTTTTCTAGCATCATTGGAGTTATCCTTGCAATAGCGGCTTGAACCTCGGCTCTAAGTTGTTCTACATTTTCGTACGTTTTCCAGTAGACTTCATCGTTGAGAAAGCCCCACCAGAAAAAATCCAACGGAGTGATGTCGGGAGATCGTGCAGGCCATCTTATGAGGCCATTAGTGGCAATTACTTTGTTCTGGTAACGTTCTGTTAGATATTCAATGTTGTTTCGAAAATTATGGGGAGGTGCCCCATCTTGCTGAAACCAAATACTGTTGTTTTCTGCCAGAGAAATGTTATCAAGAAAATCTTCAATATCGTTAGTCAAGAACTGGAAATATCTTTCTGCATGTAAAGTACCTTCATAAATTATTGGTCCGATAATCCTTGTTCCTAAAATACCACACCACACATTAAAGCCAAAACGTTGCTGGTGCCTCAATGGTCGTACACGATGTCCATTATGCTTTGCCCAATAATATCGATTAAAAATTCCATTGTTACAAAAATAACTTTCGTCTGACCAAAGAATAGTTCTTGGAAATTCACGATTTTCATCACACATTCTAGTCAGCCACTCGCAGAAAATCATTCTGCGCTATTGATCACCAACTAACCTAAACTAACCTAAACTATGACAAGTCCGGAATTTAAATGGACGAAAACCTTCCTTGTAAAGTATCCTTTGAGCATTGGACTTAGGAACATTGTGCTCTTTTTCGATTGATCTTAATCCCACAGTATCTTCTTCTTGTACAGCCAACAAAACGGTTAATGTTTCTTCTAGATCATTCGTCTTTACTCTATGCGACACTGGTTTTTTGAAATGCGCCATATTCCCTTAGGTTTGTGAGAAGTCTTTTAAAAATTGATATATTAGTTTGGCGTCGCTCTGGATATTTGAGCAAATATTGCCTTTGAGCGTAGAAACAATTTTTATGGCTTTCAATAAAACAACATAACATGTCCGATTTTTCTTCATTTGAAAAATGTGCTATCATTAAAAAACACTCACACTATCACAAGACAAGAAAAAGTTTAAATTCAATCGGTTTTTTCGAACTAAATCTACTTCTTTTCGTAAAAATTTCGATTTATCGGCAGTACTGACAGATCGCCATGATTTATTTAAACAAATGCGTTTCAAAGCCTACTATTTCAAGACGCTGTAACTGGAATAACTCGCAATTAATTATTTGATAATAACATTTTGCTTACTTGCCCTAATAATAGCTAAAGCTTAAAATTTTGGGATTATTTTAAAAAAAGTTGATAATGGCCGAGAAAAGCCAAAACGTAGAATAAAGAATTGAATGACGTCATGCTGTAGAGGAGAAAGAGACAATAAAAATGTAAAATTTATTTTAATCTATCTCTTACAGTAGAATCAGAAAAAAATCTACGCATTATGTAAATTTTAAACATAAATTTTGGAAAATAATTTTTTTCTGATTTCACAAAAGAAGACAGGTCAAAATAAAAACCACATTCCTATGTAATTTTTTCTCCTCTAAATGATAACGTAATTAAATTTTTGATCCGACGTTTCGTTCCTTCGTAATAATCATTAAATAATATTGATGATGAATTTTTCGTCAAAAATGTCGGAGAAATGTAAGAAACGATATGTCGTGGTATTTAGAATTAAAGTTGGAATTTTTTAAGGAGAACACAAAATTTTTCTACTATTTAAAAAAATCAAGTTAATGATGGTTGCAAAGAAAACGTCGTATTGAAAATCTAAGAACGCCGGCTTGTAGAGCAGAAAAGGTGGCAATGAGAATGTGAAATTTATTTTGTCATATCTTCTTAAATAGAGGCAGAGAAAAATAAAACGAAATCGGGAAAATTCGGTTTTTCCCAAATATCTTCGGAAGTAATCGGATTTTTTTGGATTTCGAATCGTGACTTTGAAGGGTTTGGCGAAGCTCAACTTTTCTCTAATTTAACCATCTCTGTATCTCCTGTGGTTTACGAAATCCCTGTAGTGTGCATTCTTATATGGGACACCGTGTATGCTTCGCTTCAACCTTAGTTTCCACAGACGGTTTAGTATAGAAAACGCCATTCTTCAAATCAAAATATTGTTCTTTTAGTTCTGAACTTCTTTCAATCTTCTTCGAGTTATTAATTGAATCAAATATTGCATCTATGGACTCATCAGGCACAAATTCATGAATTTGAGCCGTTGAATACGTTTTATTTTGATATAAGGTCAACTTGAGGAAGTGCATACCCCCAATTACAAAGTTCATTTTAAAATCAAAATAAAAATGTGAGATTATCCCATTAAGTAGTTTTTTAAGCACAGTAATATCAGTACAACCTTAAGTAATCATAATCCGAAAGCTTTTTTTTATCTGAAACTTCACATGAAGTAGTTAAAAGAAAAAAAATGACCAGTGTCATAGAAATGCACTTACCCCACCCTATGGGGCAAGTGCATTGTAATCCTCTATCTTTCTATTTAGGTGTTTGTGATGCTAACCCGAGGCAAGTGCACAAAATATATAAAATTCTGAATCAATCAGTTTTTACGGAACTTAAATATAATATGTAAAACTGGGGAAGAAATTGACAAATATATTTTTTTTGTATTAAAGCTTTAAGATTTTATTTGAAAAATACAAAAAATAAAACAAGAACTTCTAAATAATACTTAGAATAAAAAATAACTTTGTAATACAAACATTGGTACCGTAGAGTTACGTAACATTGACCGATTTTGAACTTTGAAGTTGAATATCTTCGTTTTGGCATAAGATTTTTGAATAATTTAAAGACGTACATGGGGGCTTAGAATATGGCTTATGATTTTGCCGTTTGATTTTTTAATCCAAAATTTTATAACGACAATTTAAAAAAAAAAAATAGGGTGGTCAAAGTTACAGACGGTGGACATAACATTGACCGGCTATTTAAAAGCTACGATAAATTAAAGTTAGGGCTCTTATCTTATAACTTTGACCATCCGAATCGTTTTAAAAAATTTTGGTGAGCATTTTGCTATTTTTAAAATAAAAAAATACAAAAATTTGGTTGAAAAACAAATGCTTATTGCATTAATCATAAAAAAAATACCTACACACTGAATAGTACTAAATTGCTTAAGAACTAAACGAATTAACTAAACAAATATTTAAGAAATATAATGTTAATACCCACTTATTCAATTTTTAGTTCTAAGTGCTCCAATTCAGGGAATAATAAACCACGTTTAGTATCATGGAATGTATTTAATTTTAAGACAATTGAGTCTTTGGTTACCATCGAAATATCTTCCACAACGGGCCATATAAATTTGGAATATTTATTTCTCATAAACTTTACCTCGTATTCTTGTGCAACAGAATTTATTTCAGCAACATAGTATTTCTTTTAGTTATTTGCAGTATTTAGAGATACCACTACATAATCACCCGCAGCAAATACCTTTGCTTTTTCTGGACCAACAGGAGCATTTTTTTCTTTTCAATTTTTCCCCATAATCTGCCAAATTCAAATTTTCATCTGTTGAATCCTCGTCACTAAGTTCATCAAAGGAGGGCTTTTTAATTATATTAGCTTGCCAGGTTTCAAAACAGCTGTCTTCTGAGGTTTCAGAATGAAGGGAAATATTTTCATCCCTTATTTCTGAAGTTTCGCTAAGTCTTCTTTTTTTCTGTGACTTTTTATTTTTAGCCACCTTTTCTTGTTTGGATGATAAACCTGCTTCTGGATTAATGTCATTTTTGGATTGAAGATCTTCCAAGCCTATTCCTTGACCAGGCTGGACGTTAATCTTAGATTTCCTTTCTTTCTTAGGAACATTTTGATTGCCGTATCTCATGCATTTTAACATATCCACAATGACTTGAGAAACTAAATTCTGCGAACCCTGTTGAGGGTCATTTTGTTGAGGTAGCCTGCTTATCACCGCATCAGGATTAAAAGGCATAACCTTGCACTTTTTAAATCCAGATATCAAATTGGCAAACAGAATCGCAAAAATTTTTCAAAGGTCGAGGAAAATGGTATTTTTGGATAACCTGGGATTTCATTTTTTGGTTACTTTTCCAGGTATCAAGTATATTACGCCACTTCCTCTTCAACGGTGCCTAATACGCAACGTCCAGAGGCTGACACAAGTGGGTTGAATTTTTGGGAAAGCACGCAAAAACAATGTCGTTTTCTTGAGCGCATTCGAGCACTTGTGAAGAGAAGTGGCTGGCAAGATTGTCACCAAGCACGACAATTTTTCCATCCTTGTGCTGTCTTCTAACGTTTGGGATAAATAAGTGGCAAAACCAATCTGTAAAGATGACAGTATCGAACCAGCCACTTTTGCTTCTATTATAGCGTTTATTTGGAGGCCCTCCCCCTGTCCATGTTGACCAAATATGTTCCGCCTTATACACAACGTAACATCATCCCGCTGGCGGATCCGCAGAACATGAGTGACACACTGGCCTTTGTAGAATCACGCACACGAACAGGATATTTGGTTTCCCTTTTAAAAATGAACTTCTTTCTGCCTGGATCATCCGCCAGGTTAGTTTCATCATAGTTATAAATCCTACTGGGACCAATAAAATCATCTTCATTGACGAGCAGAGTTTGTTTCAGTGAGTTGAAATACCTATTCAATTCTTCTGGAGTTAATTCAGCTTTCGAAATTTTAAGATTTTGACTTAATCTGTGGCTCAGCTCTCCATGTCGCTTAATAAACTTAGTGACCCATCTAAGAGTTGGCATGTTCTCTTTAAATTGAGGCGCCGTCTCTCCCTTTCTGTTTGGTAGATCGCAAACCAAATGTTGTAAATCGATGCGGCTAAAAGGGAACCCCCATTCGCTGACTTTGAACGCGTGACCTACTATAGCTTTTTCTTCATCTGGCGTCAATATGAATGGACGGCCAACTTTACCAGTATGTAGCTGCTTAGACTTATTTATTATGGTACCTTTGGGTATTTTGAAAATTTTAGCTGTTTCATTCTTTGATATCTTCCCTGTTCTTATCATATTTAACGCCTGTTGTAGTTTGGCTTTATTTTCGCCTCTATCGTAGCTACAATACCTTCTTTTTGGCATTCTGAAACAAAATAAGTACTACCTAGGTACATATTTAACTATTTAAACAAACCCCAACTTTGACCGCTACAGTAACTTTGACCATCGGTCAAAGTTATCGCCATAAATAGTAAATTTGAGGTTATACCAACATTTGAAAAAAAAATCTAAAATACTGGAAGATAGCGGTTTTCGTTTATGACAATCATTTCACAAGACTATAGGGCACTTACCTGTACAATTTCAATAAAAACTGTGCACTGAATATTAAACTGTGAAGTAAAGTTTCCAGGGTAAAGAATTTCCACCTGTAGCAGCCACAACGGTCAAAGTTTTTTTGAGAGACCTGCTTCAATTCACGTGCGAAAACGCTTTCGCGCGCCATCTATGAAGCAGTGACCGACTTGTCGGCATAGTTAAAAACAAGATCGCGTCCGATCGTATTGCACTCAACTTTTTTTGAGTTTTCGGTCAATGTTATTGTTATGTCAATTGGGACGGTGTCTTGATCAGTCTTATGGAATTGAAAAGTCGTATTCTTTTTATCTAGAAATCGTAAATATGTAACAAAGCACTCGTCTGAATCGTATATTCCTTTAATTGCACCTAAATAAATTTTAACATTCTTTTTAGCAGACTCATTCTTGACCAAAACGAAATCACCTGGTTTTCTAGACAAAACCGGAACTTCTGCAGAATCTTGTTGAGCTTCTTGACCTTGTTTAACAGTTTCAAATGAACCAATACCAGTTTCTGTAACTTCCAAAGTTATTGATTCGTTTGGTTTCAAGAATGAAAACAGATCGTTTTCTGGATCCTCGATTATTTCCAAGTCGTTCTCAAGATCTATTGGTAGGTCATCTATATCAAATTCAGTCGGTACGTCTTTTCCCCTATCTTCATCTGATTCATCATTAAATTGAATTTCTTTCATATCAGAAGATGATGACACATCAGCCTTTGACTTCTTATTTGGCTTCACTTTTGTCTTCCTTGGTTTCTTGTTCTTGTCTTTGCCTTTTTCTTCCTTTTTTGTTTTTGTTTGGTTTTCTTTTTCTTCTTTTATGTTTTTTTTTTTGTTTTTCGGCGTCTTCTTTTTCTTCCAAAATTTTCATGCACTCTTGAGATGTGATGACTTTTGACCCTAAACACACTTTGGTTTTCTTAGCTAGTTGATCTCTCTGATTATGGGACGAAATGGTTGATAGTATTAATTTTTCAAAAGTATTCAACGAGTTTTGCACCTGGTCTTGGTTATCGATTTCGACGGCTGCAACCTGGTTATTTTTATCCTCTTTGGAAACTGCAGTTTTAGATACTAAGGACTGATAAGTTTTAGCTGCAGCAACTTAAGCCATCTGTGGTGATGCATTTGGGTGTATTTTGGGCGCTACAACTTGAACAACTTCCAGTTTCGATGATTTTTCCCCTCGTTCTAAAGATAGTTGATCAAACTGTTCTCTAGGAATGACATCCTTATTAAACGGAAAGATGCCAGCTTTCCTGAATCCAGTTTTAACAATATCAGTATCTAACTTCTTCCATAGTTCTCCTATATTAATCGTCATTAGCCGTTTCGAAATTTTCTGGCAGCCTTGTTGTCTTAACCTTTTTCAGAGATATTCATACCACGATGATTTAATTGACTTTAAAACTGCCAGATCCAGCGGCTGCAGTAAATGACTTGAATGGGGAGGAAGTTAGAGAATTTTCACGTGGTTTTTCACAGCCAATTTCGCTAATTTTAAACTAATGTGAGTCGCATTGCCGTCGTAAATGAGAAGAACGGGGTTATCAGCAGACGGCTTTGCTGCTTTTACAAAAGAGTTTTCAAAGTAATTGAGGAATACTGAAGTCTCCATCCAGCCGTTTTGAGTAGCAGCAAAAGTGGAACAAGGAAATCCTTCATTTTCATTAGGAACCCATTGGTTCCAAACGTTCTTCCCTTTGAAAATAAACAATGGAGGACACTTGTCTCCTGCTGCACTGCAAGCCAGTAGAACAGTCGTGTTCTCTCTTCCAGGACCACTAACAGTTCGTGTAGCAGGCGGTCCTTTTCCTCCTACTATTTTTGTTTTGGATGGATCGTGGCTGAAAGCCGATTCATTAAGGTTTCATATATTTTCTGGTTCAATGCTAAATTCTTCCAGCGTTAATTTTATCTTGTCCAAATAATTAAGGAATACAAAAGGATCTTGAGCCTTTTTTCTGGCTACTTCCACATTTTGCGGCTTTTTAATGCTTAACCGTTGCCTTTTCTTGAAGCCCGACCACCACTCTTCTCCAGGAAAGTTATTTTTGAACTGGTTTGGTATCTTATCTTCAATGATCTAATCGCTCACTAACTGCAAAACATTTTTCTTCGACAAGCCGTAGCCGTATTTTTCCATTAATTTAATGAGTCCACCCAGTTGATCTTCGGCTTCTAAAGACAAAGCCGTCGGCCGTCCAAATGTTTTTGATTTCACACCCCTCCTGTTTTTAACGTGATCAGCTATGGTAGGTTTTGGAATAGAAAATCTCAATGAAGCCTCTTACAATGTCAGTCTTTTAGATTTTACGGTATCAACTGTATCTCGGAGGTCTTGACGGGTATAACTTTGGCCTCTATTGGTCTTTCTTCTGTAATTACGCACCATTATGCCTTTAAAAATACATGCTTAAGTAAGTACTTAAGTACTTTTCAAAAACATACCTATTTAAAAGCATAAAATTAGATAACGGGGTAAGTGCATACACGTCTGCACTTTCCCCATAGCGTAAAAACGCACTTGCCCCGGTAACCTATTTTGGAGGAGTATGAGCATATTTGTTACTTTTATGTGCAAATTCATTAAAACTTGTAAAAATAATATAAGACATTACAAACTGGATGTAAAATAAAGCTACTTATCGTATTTTTAAGAACAAAAAGCCACTTTAGCGCAGAAAAAACTACTAAAAGCCGACTACCACATGGACCAAATGAGACCAGAATTGACACTGTTTTGATAGATGCATACAACTGTATCATATGGAATGCAGTGTTGCCACACTTATTATCACGCGAAAGAAAAGTTTTCAAGGAATACATTATAATGCCAACTGTAGCATAAACCTAATTGTTAGGCCGTGCCTCCGCTGCCGGCAACGGTACACGACTTAATTGAATTATTTCTTAGGTATTGCCGCTAATCTACTTTTCTAAAAATTTCAAGGTGTCATGAACATGCAACATTCTGAGCTAATTTATACTATAATACTAATAATACAACATACTAATAAATTCAAATTCATTCTAATAACACAATTTAAAGTGTTTTAGGAACAAGAGTAAGTATAATAAAATACATCATAAAACAAAAAAAAAATCACATTAATTATTATAATTCAACATGCAGAATACGTACAACGGTACCTAACGATATAAATACTAGTAAATAGGTAGTCAGTAGGTATATAAAATAGATGTAAAATAGATGTTTGCGCTTATGTTTTCTTTCATTTTTTTCTTTTAAGGCCAATTACTGTGTTACCATATCCCTTTGGACGCCCACGTTTTTAATTCTTGGCCGACATTTTGATGTTCTGAAGAATATTATCATCACTTGTTGCAGAACCTTCTTGAGTGGATGTATCAATTTTTCCAATCTGTTGAGCTACAAAAAAAAAATTTTAAATTAAAATAAATAATCCGTGTATATTAGTAAATCATTGTTAATACCAATAATTACCAATATCGCTGGGCTGAAATTCCTCTTCGTAATGAACATTTCTTACTTCATTTACTTCTTCATCTTCGTCGTGAACACTTCTTATTTCATTTACTTCATCATTCGTAAATCCAGTTAAAAATATGTCTGCAAGGCAACTGTGTAGATTTTCTGAAAATACATTGACAGTCCAGGGGGGTTACTTGTATTAAACCTTCAGATGTTACTGCCAAAAAAACATCGTTATCAATGCTATTAAATTCTTAATCTACGACAGTGCCATTATGACGTATTTAGCATTATCATTTGGATGTCATTATGACCTTCATAATAGCACTTAGTGCCATTATGAATTCATAATAACATCCAAATGTTAAGATACAAAAACAAAAAGAAAGTCGGTGCAAACTATTTATTTGTTATTATTACTTAGAAAAACGGATTGCATTTATTTATTGTAAACAATAATTACAAAATCTGAACAAGTAGTTAAATTAATTCCAGCCGATGACAGGTGGGCTGAAACAATCAAAAATGCGATTACCATGATAACGACTATTATGAACACCTGAAAATTTTAAAAATTACGAAAGCGTTATCTGATATCAATGATATTTAGACGAATAAAATCTATTTGCACTGTCGTAGATTAAATTTTGAATGATACACGTTCGATATGAACTTTGTTAATGAAACTTGTGCAATTAAACCACTCGGCTAACGCCTCGTGGTTTAACGTTGCACACGTTTCATTATAGTGTTCATATCGAACTAGTATCATTAATAACTATTGTAATTAGATCGTTTGACAACGTTCAGTTGGGTCTGCACTTTTTCAAAGGCGAACGTTGTTAAATGTTCCCGATATAAATATTCTGCAGAGTTTTTTTCATATGGTTTTACTAACTTTGTATTTAGCATCTGAGAGTTCTTCACATCCTTTCCAACTCGAACACTGTTGATGTAAGCAAATAATTGTTTTATGAAGTCTTCCAATGGTCTGTACCTGTTTAGTACACTTTTTAACTTATTATTTATAGATTCCAAACGATTATTTGTTTTATTTGCAAAAAATTTTGCAAAGTTAAATAGGGAACCCATGGATCGGTAATGCAGCCTCAATTAGAATCGTAATATTCTTTTACAATTGTGGGAACATTTGTATCCATTTCATCGTAAATATTATCGTAAGCGGATTCCAGTAAGGCACTAGCCAGTTTTTGTAAATATTCTTTGCTGACCTTCAGTTCATCTGCAGTTATGCCCATTTTTTAACTGAAACCTCTCTGTTGAATATTTGGAACACATGAAAAAGGCAAATCATTAATTTTGCATCCGGAAAATGCTTTTTAAAAATTTTTCGTTCTGTTTTATCCTCGTCGGACATGACAACTTGTACTTTTTTCCAAGCAGGATTTCGATCTTTAAAGGTTTCTATAAAAAAATTAATGGACGGTTCATCTTCATCAACTAGTAAGCATACTGCTACTATCTCACTAAAACCACAGCCATCTTCTACCATTATTATACAGGGTGTCCCACGATGATTTTCCCAGCATATTGCTCGGAAACGGAACCAGATAGAAAAAAAGTTCAGGATCAAAAATTGAGGGCTTGTAAGGGAGCATCTAGGAAGGGTAATTTTAGATATAGAGGGTGTTTTAAAAATAGTAATATTGCTGCCAAGTCAATTTTTTTAAATGGAACACCCTGTATATTGTTAGTTTTTCGAAAAGCTTGTTTCAAGAGAAATTCAACCATACCATACTTAGGGAAAGGGGAAAAAATTTTTTAAATTCATACCATACTTGTTACGTTTCTAAATTAAAATGACTGAAATATGAGCGATTAAATGATTAATAACGTAAGCATGAACAGATATGCAATAATAACAATAACCACCAGCGAAATATTGAAGAGTATGACGGGGGCTGTCATGTCACGAGTCAGAAGTAGTTTCATTGTTAATTATTTTAAGTAGTGAGAAATGCCTTCGCTTTTTACATATGACGAGTATGTCGACATGCTCCTGATATACGGAGAATGTCACAAGAATGCTCAAAATCTATATAGTCAACGATACCCGAATCGTGAAATACCGAGCTATAGAACGTTTCGTAATGTTGAACAAAAATTAAGAAGTGGTTCCTTTCCCAGTGGTAGGGCGCAAACACCAAGAAGAAAACGAGTCCGAACAGAAGACAACAATATTAACATCTTGGCTTATGTTCAAGTGTATCCACATGTCTCAACTCGACTCCTCGGGGAAGAATTAGGTATTGGAAAAAGTACAGTTGAAAGGACACTAAAAGATTATAAATACCACCCCTACAAAATCATCTGGTGCAGGGCTTAACACCTGAAGATCCTGAACGCCGCCTAAATTTCATTGCTGAGATGTCAATGAAATTTGAACAAGACCGTCTTTTTTTCAACAAAATTTTATAGAGCGATGAAAGTAGGTTCCACAACAACGGCATAGTAAATCGCCACAATTGCCACTACTGGTCATCTGTAAATCCTCACTGGATGAAGGAGACTAATTTTCAGGTAGTTTGAGGGGTTAACGTTTGGTGCGGTTTATTTAATTGCTATCTTATAGGTCCTTACTTTTACCAAGGGACACTAAATAAAGAACGATTTTTAAATTTTCTTCAAAACGAACTTCCTTTATTATTTGAAAATATCCCAATCAATGAAAGAGCCTCTATGTGGTGGCAGCAAGATGGAGCTCCCCCTCACTTTGCCAGGCAAGTTACAAATTATTTAGATACCACGTTTCCTGCGCGCTGGATTGGCCGAAATGGTGTGATCCGGTGGCCACCAGGGTCACCGGATTTGCCCCTTTAGAATTTTTTTCTTTTGGGATATCTTAAAGAAATTGTGTATGTAAACCAACCTAGAGATGTCGAAGATTTGCAAAACAAAATCATAGCAGCTGTCGAACTGTTACTCCAGCTATGATTACAGCAGCGTGTACCAGAAATCTTATAAACAGATTTGAATATTGTATTAGTGAGAGTGGTAACCAATTTGAACATATTTTGAGAAGAAGTCGTAATTAATTTTGTTTAGTTATCTTCTTATTTTCGATTGGTTGTTACATAATTTAATAAGGTGTTATAAATCGCTCATATTTCAGTCATTTTAAATTAGAAACGTAACAAGTATGGTATGGTTGAATTTCTCTTGAAACAAGCTTTTTGAAAAACTAACAATATACAGGGTGTTCCGTTTAAAAAAATTGACTTGGCAGCAATATTACTATTTTTAAAACACCCTGTATGTCTAAAATTACCCTTGCTAGATGCTCCCTTACAAGCCCTCAATTTTTGTTCCTGAACTTTTTTTTCTATCTGGTTCCGTTTCCGAGCAATATGCTGGGAAAATCGTCGTGGGACACCCTGTATATGTGGCTGTTTTAAGGTCAACTAAGCAGTATGTGCCATCAATAAACAACACTTCCGGAAATGCCTCTAAGTATTTTTTCATTCTTTCATCTTGAAAATACAGTCCTTTAAAAACTTTATCTTCATTCGCTAACAATTAAATATCCCTACAGTCATATGTGTTCTTGAGCATATTAATACATTCTTCAAAGTTTTTTCTCTCTGAACTTCTCATGCTGATGTTAGTAATATCTTTAAGTGTAACCTTACGGCCGGTCTCTGCTCTTATTTTATCCAGCACAATATTTTTATTTGCTCCGGCTCTCAACGATTCTCTTGCACAATATCTGACACTTTCTGGAAGTTTGAGTCTTTGTTGGGAAAGGGTTGTAAAGTATATTTTAGAAGATGTATGGTTGTGGGTATCTTTTAATTCTAGTACAGTCAGATATTGCCTGCAGGCACTAACACGCACAAAAATTGTTGCCTCACAATCTTCTTTATAAGTGGTACATTTCCTTTGGGAATTTTAATTTTTTGATTTAAAAGCTCTGCCACCTTTAACGCATGCTAATCGCATATAATAATACTTGAGAGATTCATTAATGTTGCCAACGCTTTCAAGTGCTCGTTTTCGTTGATTTTCAATTGTTCTAGCATCTCTAATCCAAAATTCATTATTAACACTTTTTTTATATATTGTTAACACAATATTAAACTCTTCATATTAAGAAAACTGGTCTCCGACTTTCATTTTTATAACCTCGCGAATCTTTTTAAAAGTTACCTATAAATTTTAAGGTTATGTAGTCGATTACCAGCACCGCCTACTACAATACGAAAATCGTCAGCATGAGATCTATTTTCAGGACGCCATTGCCGGCAGCCGAGCGAACATTTAACGGGCAACCGGCGCCGGCAGCCATTCCTTTCTTTTCTGGGTGCCGTTGCCGTCAGCGGAGGCACGGCCTAATTGTTAATATTACCAGAGCCCGAACATGCACTTCCCCCGAATATGCACTTTCCCGAGTTGACCTTACTACAAATTTATTACATTTTTATAACATTGAATTTCAACTTCCAAAATTTGCAAAAATGCCTAGAAACCGATGTGTTGACACTTGATAGTCCTTGTTTTATTCTTATTTTATTTGCTGTATATAAATATCTCCGTTATTTTATTTCTTATTTCTTATGTTATTTCTTATTTGTCTGTATAAATCCAGCATAAGTCACAATGTTTCTAAAAGTTTCAATTTCAACCGAGATGAATTCGTAGAATGAATATTCATGAATTGTTATAGAACACAGCAAAACACTTACGCATCTTCAGCATCGATTCCATTTTCAATAAATTGCTGCTCCCATAGTTTTGTGCTTTAATTATTAAGTAATAATTATTAACAGTTAAAGCTGCATTTCTAATCAATTCGTGGGTAAAGTGGCACTTCGACATTCGTGATAAGCCAATGGATACCAATGAGGCCGTTTCAAACTAAATTCAGACCCAGCAAGCGTGCCAACACGATCAAAAGTGCTTGCAAGCTGCAAGGTTTTTTAGTCCGTGCCGACTTGGAACATGCGCAGTGTAGCCAAAAACTTGTGTATTTTTGTTTTCTCTATGAGCGTGAGGTTAGATTTTTAGCTTTTGCTTATTTTTGGCTCTTAGTAGTGACTCTTTGTGGTTTTGATTTTATAACAGTAAAAGATGTGGACAGAAGATCAATCAAATCAATTGCTACATTTACAATGTCTTTTGTTACTATTACACAAAAAATTACAGTGACTGACGGAACAGAAAAATTATAGTTTGATTAAAAATGAGTAATGTAATAAGTTCATTACATTACTCAGTACGATAATAGAACACGTTTTTCCCCCAAAGGGATAAAAACGATATATTTCATGTCTTGCCTAGGCTTGACCTACGAGATTACACTTTGCTTAATCCATCGAAACCATACGGTGTTTGTCCCATAAATGTCCGTCCGTGTCGCCAAGGCGCGCTCTCCCACTCCCCGGTCGTCAATTCGACGCTCTTCACCTTGATCACCGGAGAAGCCAAGCGCGCGCCCTTTTCAGTACCTCGAGTCGTCAAGTAATTACTGGGGTCAAGCCTAGGCAAGACATGAAATACACTACGCCCATTAATTATCGAATATTCAAAAAGGCACGCTCAAATTAATAAGCTGTTATTTTGTTAATATTAAACCAATTTTGAATTTTTTTTTCTTAAATGATAGATAAAAGATTCTAGAGTTTAAGTCAGACTAGTTTACGTGCTGATACGTCTTATTGTACGGGGTAGCGCATAAAATCTAGATGCATGTAAATTTCCTAAAATTTAAAACTGACATATCTTACATAAAAATTGAATTTTATTTATTTTTTAAACTAAACCAATTAGACATCTATCTGCGTTAGAGACTGGCCAAAAAGTTTAAATTTAGAATAAAAAACATGTCAACAAATTAAGTCTATAATACAGAGTGCCACGCAAATATCTATCCATTTAATTCATTTACTTGCTGCATTTTATTTGCTTAAATATTTAATTCAGACGGTTAGATGAATAGCTATGCTAGATCTCGCCGTCATTAAAATATTTATACTGATGTTATTTGTCGTCATTTAATAAATACTTTATTTATTT
Source organism: Polydrusus tereticollis (assembly GCA_963920685.1). NCBI lineage: Eukaryota > Metazoa > Arthropoda > Insecta > Coleoptera > Curculionidae > Polydrusus > Polydrusus tereticollis. The sequence goes on from OY987330.1 coordinate 93,060,158, forward strand.
ATTTACAGAAAATTAAAAATACAAAAATAACGATAGAAATACAAATTTTTTAGTATCGGGTATTGCCTCCACGAGCATTGAGCACTTCTTGACACCGTCGTGGCATGCTTAAAATTAGATTTCTTATAAAATCTTGGTCAATATTCTGCCATATTCGATGCAGCGCTTGTTTTAATTGAGAAGAGTTTGCGGCGGGTTAACTTCCGCACGGACTTGCCTCTTCATACGGTCCCACACATGCTCAATGGGGTTTAGGTCCGGGCTTCGAGCTGGCCAATTCATTACAGAAATTCCAGTGTCAGCTAAATACTCCTGGACAATTCTGACGGTATGGGGACGCGCGTTGTCATGCATAAAAATAAAATGTTCTCCAATTGCAGGAGCAAAAGGTATTACGTGTTCCTGCAGAATTTCTGTAATGTATCGGTCGGCCGTTAAACGTTCTATAAAGGTTAAGTCCGTTTTTTCCTCTAATGATATTCCCCCCCAAAGCATTACTGAGCCCCCTCCATAACTAATAGTATTTTTAAAATTACACTGTGCAAATCTTTCACCAGGCCTTCGAAACACTTTTTGACGCCTATCATTACTATACAGACAAAACCGGGACTCATCGCTAAATAGAACATTACCCCACTCACCTTCACCCCAAGCCACATGTTCCCTAGCATATCCTAAACGTGCACGTCGATGTACTGGTTCCAATTTAGGGCCTTGCGCTGCCTCGTATGGTCTAAGCTGAACCTCTTTTAAGCGATTTCGGATCGTTTGCTTGCACACTCGCATAGGACCATACGTATTTAAAAACTGCGTCTGTAATTGAGTGCTGGTAATGAAACGTTGTCTTGTACACTGCAGACGAACAAACCTATCTTGGTTATAGGTGGTTTTTCTTGGTCGACCTTGTCCTTGCTTTCTTTGGTTGGAGCCAGTTTCTCGATATCTTCTTAAAGTTTTGGCTAAAATTCTAGCAATATCTGCTTGAGAAAGACCCTGTTCATACAACCCCCTAGCATAAGAACATTGTTCTGGTGTTAAAAATCGATTAGCGTTCATAATTACTTAGTATGGTAAACTTTAACAAATTTTAATGTCAAACATACAGATATCATTTACTTACCATATCCTAGGTTACCTAATAATGAACTGGATATTCCTGTATCTGAATTTGTATTTGTATAAATTTTCTGTAAATGAATTAAATGGATAGATATTTGCGTGGCACTCTGTATTATAGACTTAATTTGTTGACATGTTTTTTATTCTAAATTTAGCAAAAGCCAAAAGATATAAAATGACGCATTGATTGTTTACCAAACATTTTATCAGCAACATAATTTATTCGGAAGAAATGGTAATTTTTTCTTTGCCTCTAGTGGCATGGCGAAACTTTTTGGCCAGTCTCTAACGCAGATAGATGTCTAATTGGTTTAGTTTAAAAAATAAATAAAATTCAATTTTTATGTAAGATATGTCAGTTTTAAATTTTAGGAAATTTACATGCATCTAGATTTTATGCGCTACCCCGTACAATAAGACGTATCAGCACGTACACTAGTCTGCCTTAAACTCTAGAATCTTATATCTATCATTTAAGAAAAAAAAATTCAAAATTGGTTCATTATTAACAAAATACCAGCTTATTAATTTGGGCGTGCATTTTTGAATATTCGATAATTAATGGGCGTAGTGTATATCGTTTTTATTTATGTGCCGTCGGCTTGACCTACGAGACGTGTTTAGTTTCTGACGACACGGACAGCTTAGCCTGAATAAGAAAGGTTAAGTGAGGTGTTATATAAAGATCCTGATATGCAGAAAACATTATATTATACAAATAAAGGAACAAAAACCCAACAATATTCCCTAAGTATTTTAAATACAAAATAAGGCTAAATAAGTAACATTATACAGGCTTAAAACTCTGATTAAGTAACATGTCAGCAAAAGCATTGTTTGAAACCCTTTTTTCTACCAATTTAAAGTAATGCTTGATCACATTAGTATCACTAGACCAGTTTCCATTATTTAAGATAGTGTCTATGGGTACATTATTATCTCGACGGGAGGATGCTACCGCCGAGCGTATAGAACCTGGTGAGAAGTTTATGTTTAAGATAGAAAAACTAGTAGCGATCCAGCCAGCAATGACACTTCGAGAGGCCGGGCCAACCTGGCCACGAGAAGTTATAAAAAGAGAATTCAAATTTTGCACTGCAGACCTCCGATCCTTGGTTAAGGTTAATAATTTCATGGTCCACATCACTGGATCAAGCTTAACTTCTGGAATTTGATTAAGACGCCACCCCGATTACTTAAATGACTTCCTATCTGTCTTTGAACCAAAAACCGGCCAGGAAGTGACGGAATCTTTCTCCAGCCGTAAATGATCTGGATATATTCGTAACAACGTTAAATTGTGAATTCGCCGGCCTGAGGCCAATACTAGAAGAAGAGAAAGGTGGCGAGATACTTGAAAAATGCTATTTTCGTCAAAAGAGAAATCTCTCATCCGGTCAATGAACAGCGAAACATCCCAGATAACCTTTTTACCGGATGGTGGATTAGATAAATCTATTGCTTTTACCATTTGCTTCACTAAAAGGTTTCCCGAAATAGCTTCTCTATGCAAAGGATTAGCCATAGTAGCAATCACGGATTTATGTACCTTGATCGTATTAGGGGAAAGATTCTTTACCCTATGCAAATACCCAAGATAAAGAGCCACATTCTCCGCTTGCGGTGATGTAGGTTGAATACCTCTCGAATGGCAGTAACTGTCCCAAGACTTCCAAGGTGCTCGATAAGATTTAAGGGAAGACTCCCTCCATGACTTTAATAACAACGATCTGTCTTCCTCCTGCCACGTAGCCGTGAGGGTGGAGCACCCCGTATCCTCCAAGCCTCCAAAACAAGATTTGATGCGTTTGGGAGGGGACTCTGAGTCGTCGCATCGCTGAGATGTTGTAGAAGGTTGTGTAATTTGAACGGTCTGTCTAGAGCTCGACTCTTGAGATCCGCCCTCCAAAAAACTCGGTCCCATCTCGGCGCAATTATGATGAACGTACCCACTGACCAATTTAGGTGAGCTGATACTCTCGGCATTAAGGAGGAAGGCGGAAAGATCCAGGCCAGTCTGTACACCCACTTTCTGCTGAAAGCATCCGGGAATACTGCCTGCTCGTCTTTTAAATCCTGAGAAACGTAAGCTGGAACCACCTGTGACAATCCGATTTTGTCACAAATGAACTAATTTAATCTAATGTGTATGGTGTCTTATAACAAATGACCCTGTATAAAGTAAATACATACCTAAGGTCAACGGCCTCTGTTTTCGTTGTCTTTGACCGAGCAAAGTTACATTATCCTCCCATTTTAAATCACATATCTCCCTGGAATACACTGTCTGAGACTTATTCTGGTGTTTGATTGTGAGATTCAATTAATATATTTATTTTGTTTGTTTTACCATTTTTATGATCACCTGTCAAATTGACTGATGAATTTTCTAGGTTAATATTCTTCTTCTGCACATGTGTGGGCCATAACATTAATGGCCGTTTGCTCCGAGAATGGCAGGGATATCTTAGGACTTGGGTTTTCTTTAAACAATTTTTAGTGAATTGTAGGATTTTCGAATTGACTGCTTATGTAAAACTAAATTTGGGTGCATCTGTTTCATTTCTCTTGGCTTGGAGCATCTGCAATTGAATGGGCATTGCTCTAAACACTTCATTCCGTGTCGCCGCCAGTGTGTGAACTGGTCTCTCTCTTTCGGAGCGAGCAGGTAGTTCTGCCCTAACCTTTATTGTTCTGTGGTTCTGGCCGGAAATGGGTCGCTCTTTCGCTTTATCTCTCTCCACCCCTCTCTGGCGTTTTTCTTCTCTCTCATATCCTGTTAACGGCACGTTTTTTAACTTTTAACCTGCAATTCTTCAGTGACTTCACTTAACTTCCAGCGTTCAACAAGGCAGCAGGCGTTTCTAGATCCAGGGCTATTCAAGCCATCTGTGTACCAGGATTTTGGATCTTGAAGCGATACTTTCTGTGCCCCTCAGTTTGCTTAAAGGGGGTGTACGCCAAAAATACAACTTTATCTAAAAAAGTAAAGAAAAAAAATCTAAGAATAACAGTCCAAACCGCGACCTTCTATTGCAAATAGTAACGGAGATACGCCCCTGCAAATATGCCGTATTTCAGCGCGTGACGTCACGAAAGCTTGGTCGCTGCATTGAGACAATGGGATGCACGGAATTTACATAAGTTTTAGCGGTTAGTATTGGCCGGGGCGTTGACCTCTACATTCGTAATCTGTTTTTATAATTTCGGCTATAGATTTTTGTAGCAAAATGGTTAGTTGTTGTGTTGTGGGTTGCAATAACAACCGTAAAAATTCCTCCGCAACTTTACATAAGTTTCCAAAAAAGAGAAAATAGCCTCAACGTTATAAAGCCTGGAAAAACCGAATAAATAGGGCAAATTTTTTTCCCAATGAAAATCATGTAGTTTGTAGTGTGCATTTTAAAGACGATGATTTTGAAAGTGATTTAATGAGAACCTTGTTGCCTGATGAAAAAATAAATCGGAGATTAAAGAAAACAGCTGTCCCTAGCCTAATGCTATGCAATAAACATATAAAAAGTACCAGTGCTCTTAGTTTAAGAAAGTCATCATACGTTCGCAAAAAAACAGTGGCAGAACTTCATACTGACTATAATCAGGCAAGTACATCAGCGTCTGATCTTATAGACACTGAAATGGACACTTTAATTGATAGAGATGTGAATTTTGTGGCAGTTCAAAGCATGACCGTAGATGTGGGCATACAGTGTGAGTTCGGTCAGGAAGTTTTTTATAAATACTCAACTTTGTTTGAAAACGATGGAAATAAATCTGATGAATCAGTGTATTCTTCTGACTTTAGTACCAACATTAGTGATAGTGCGTCTGATGTGGTGGAAAATATTGAGAAACCGAGTAGTTCTGGAAACGCTCAAACTGAGGAAGAATTTCCGCCACTGCAAGGAAATTTTGAGTTTGTAATAGTTCAGATTACCGCTTTATTGACACTTTTTAAGTTTTGTGGTGTTTGCAGTTTGCCCATAACAGACATAAGACAGTATGCAAAGAGTGGTGTTTTACACATAAATTACAAATGTAGCCAAGGACATGAGAAAAAGTGGTGTTCCTATACAAATCCAAGCAAATACGCGATTCACTTATCTGGAGCCCTTTTACTAAGCGGAATCAATTTTATCCCTTTTCTAAATTTTGCGAAAACTCTAAAGGTTATATTTATTTCGAGTACCACTTATTACAAAATTATAAGAACCCACGTGTTACCTGTTATTCAGAATTTCTGGCTGAATTATAAAATCAATCTTTTTGAAGAAGCGAAATTAGAAAAAGAGCTTTGGATTTCTGGAGATGGTCAGTATGATTCTCCTGGATATTCCGCAAAATATGTAACTTATTCATTAATGGATGTGAAAACAAACGTATATTAGATTTTACATTACTACAAAGGGGAATGGTGGAAGGAGATCTGGAAAAAGCTGCCTGCGAGAAAGCCCTTGCCGATATAACTGAAAAGTTAAAAAATATCAACCTGTTTTTATCAGATAGGCATAGAGGAATAGCTCTTTTATTAAGAACAAAGTACCCTAATATCCATCACGAATTTGACGTTTGGCATCTTTCAAAGAGTCTTTTAAAAAAAATGGGCAAAGCGGAAAAAAAATCAAAACTGTTAAGCGAGTGGAGCCGAGCTATAATAAATCATTTATGGTGGTCGTCCGAAACCTGTGAAGGAAACCCACAAATTTTACTGGAAAAATTTACTTCTCTTCTAAAACATGTTTGTAACATACACGAATGGGAGGATTCAAACGGAATAAAACAGACATGTGAGCACAGACCATTACTAGATGAAGAAACGCGAGAAATTAAATGGATTCGTTTTGGTTCAACTGACTATCAAGTACTTCAGACCGAAATAATGAACAAAACATTTCTAAATGACTTAAAACATACATCACATTACTGTCACACAAGTAGTCTAGAAAGTTACCATAATGTCCGACTTAAATATGTGCCAAAACGAATTCATTTTTCTTACAATGGTATGTACATAAGATCTATTCTTGCAGTCCTAGATCATAATAACAATGTTGGAAGGGAAGTAGTTGGTGGGGATGTACAATTTTCAAAAGCTACAAAACAATGGCGATTTAAAAATAAATTCAAGAAAAAAAATTATGGTTGGAAAAATGACCTTTTGGAACAAATTATAAATTATAAACCAGATGTTAGGAAGTTACCTCAGGTTAAATTTAAGGTTCCTAAGAATATTTATAAAGTAAAAAAACCTAGTTTAAGCGAGGCAAAGAAAAAGCATGTATCCAGATTTGCAGCAAAGAATAAATAAACATATTATGCAATGTGTGTGAGCCACCCTGTACCTCTGTATGTACACTGCACAGTCCTGGCGAAAAAAGATTCCAGCTTAATTCTGGCAATGAATATTAACTCAATGTTTTCTTAATTATATGTAAAATCAGCATTAGGTTGACATTAACATTACATATTATTTTTTATAACGAGCATAAATTATGAAAATCATCTAGACTAGTAAAGTAAATTCGGTTGTAACCTTTACCTGCTTTTTTGGCCAAGACTGTACTTATTAAAATAAAAACTTTTTTATTTTTTTTTTGGTTGTAATCAGGGCTTTGTTACAAAAAAATGTGTTAGTATCTAATTAAATTCAATTTCTTTAAACCCCGTGTAGTCGTTGTTTTCTTCCGGATATTTTTCTCGTACTTGCCGAACAACGCATGCTGGAATTACAATTCTGTTGTGTCTTCCAATAGTAGTCCAGCTGTTAATCCAGGAAACGAAATTCTTATATGCCATATGTCGCCATAATTTGTTTGAAATAGATTTATATTTTTCTTTCTCAGCATTACTCTTACACTGCAATATTAAATTATGTCTAACTATGTTCAAAGAGTCCAAGTTTAAAATTATTTGTTCAAAACTGTCGTGAGTAGTTATACAACTATTCTCACATCTAATCACTGATATGTTCTGATTCTCCCAACAGCAAACGCACTCTTTTTCAGTAGGCATTAGTACACAGCCCGAGCATTTACACCATTCTAAAGAGTGCATTCTTTCACTTTGTGTGTTATTTACAGCTTGATTTTCTTCTTCCATTCGTCTAAGCTCATTTTTACTAAACTTAGGTTCAAAACCAAAAGCCATTACACAAATTATAATAACACTCCTTAATAAAATAATAAATAAATTCTCTACAGTAAAATGTCGCCAGGCCTGTAATAGATCGGTACGAAAACACGAGCGTATCTAATGCAACGTTCGACAAGTGTTCAGGAGCGCCCGCCGAGTCGGGGAAGCTCTCGTGACGTCACGCAGTTGACGCGTAAAACTTTAAGGACTTATTTCTCAGCAATGGTTTGTCGCAGAACGACGCGGTTTGAACCGTTATTCTCAGATTTTTTTGTTCTAAAACTTTAATTTTTGGCGTACACCCCCTTTAAGTTTCCTTGATTTATTTTGGTTTCTGGAGCCACAGAAAGTCACATCGATTTTTTGTCACCAGTTGTTCGCTGAAGGTAGGTTTTTTTTATATACCATGCCGTTTCTTTGTCAATTTTTCAACTTTTCTCCAAAAAACACCATCTGGGGCTCTCTTTTAGTTAAGTCGGGTCACTAAGACCATAAGAGGCCGACCGTCTGGAGCACTCACCAACGTTGGAACCTCCTAATTCAATTTTAAAGACCCTACAGCTCCCTTAGGTAAGCATAATTCATTTTTCTTTCATATATGTCCCTGTATATTGCTTCAAAATGGCTATAATTTAACACCACATGCTTTGTTCAGATAAATGTGCTTTCGTACTTATGACCAAGTATAATTATTAGCCTCGTTAGCAGAGTAATTAAAATTATTTATTGTTTTACGAATAAGTGGACCCCATTTTACCTATACTATAGAATTTTTTTTTGTTACTTTGACTTGACTTTGAAATTTAATTAACTCAATTTAAACTATAATTTTTTCTTTATAACGGGGTCCAACTTACTGCTTTATTTTGGAACGTTTTCTTTGTTTTATATAGCACAAGTTTGCTTGAAGTGTGACATGGTATCTTAATTCTTGCCATACAGGGTGTGCCCGAAATATAAAATATTATTAAGTGTGTCAAAATCAAATCACACATACTTTATCGTTGAGATTAGCAAGCAGACTGTAAATCTTTTAATGTCTACAGACGTAAAGTAACTTAAACAATGTTACACAGCATTCACTCCTCATCGAATAAATTATTTGATCAAATTTGAGATGTTCGAGTGTTAATCATTTCGTTTATTTTCATAATGGGGCCTTATTTGATTATAATTATTATAAATTCACCAATTTGTCAAGATGGTTCTTGAATTTTTAGTTTGTATTGCTCTTTTTAATAGCGGCATATCCTGATTATTTAATTATTTTTTTTATTATGTCCTAGCTTTAATAAATTATTGATTGGTTTGCTAATTGATAACTAATATGTTGACATTACTTGTGCTATATTTTATATAGTTGTATATTTCCCTTATGTGTGTACATAATTGATTATTTTTTATTTTATGATGTAACCTTAGTACATAGGCGTACGTGCTGGCTTAATAAATTAATTTTATTTTAAGTTCTTGGCTCTTCAAGCTTAATTAAAATATTTAATCACAATATTAGGTCCCTGAATATAATTTTATAAATTTATTTTTGTTTGCCTCAAACCAAAACTTGATTTCTGACTAATTATTTTTATTGACATTTTTCAAAATTAATTTAATTCAAATTTAATTTAATTCAAGTTTAATTTAATTCAAATTTAATTTAATTCAAATTTAATTTAATTCAAATTTAATTTAATTCGAAATAATTTAAATTTAATTCTTGCTTATAATTTAACATTTTTATAGTTGCCTTATTTTTTTATATATAGTTCCTTTTTCCTTTTGGTTATTTTCAATTAGTTGGTTTTGCCATTTTAATTTAATTACTTTATTATAAATTTATTATACGAAGGGAAAAGGAACTAGGTAATTTTTTTTATTAATAAACCATCAGCTAATGCTTTCTTTTTTTAACATGGTCTTTCTCCGTTCTTTCTCTTTCTCTTCTTTCCTCTACTTCTCTTCAGATCTTCTGATCTGATTGATCTTGACGTCCTTTTGTTTGGACATCATCCTTGGGACGTCTTCTGTATAGAACGCCTTCACAACAGGTTTATTAGGTTAAATACTAACCCCCCATATATATTTTTTTTCTTATTTCATTGAATAAAAGCCAGCATTAATTTTAATTATTTTTGTTGTTTTATTTATACAGCTCTCCCTGTGGTTTTCTTTATCTAGCTTTTTTTTACCTAAGTTGTGAAGTCCAGCTGAGAGTGAGGCCCCAGCACCATCTTGGAGGTTTCCGTTTTGGCCTGGCTGCAAAACGGCGGCGCCCTATTTAAACCCCCCCCCCCCCCCCCCCCCCTTACTCTCTGGCAATAGAGCTAGGGCATTTGCACGCGGTCCCTTAGCCTCTCACCTCAGCTTGGCTTTGTGGTTTTGGCTTCACTTTTACTTTTTTTTTTTTAATTAAAATAAATTCTCTGATTTAAAAAAAAAAAAAAATTAATTTTTTTTATAACAGCGAAAGACGCGGTGCAATTTTGGCGCCCAACGTGTGGATAAGTTTGTTGCGAACAGGTCTATTTCTGGAATTCCCCATGTCTGAAAAATCAGACTGGTAATTTCTGGTGATAGATGCCAATCGGCGAGACGTTTCTGTCTCGAAAGGCTGTCGGCCATGTCGTTGTAAACACCCGGTAAATAATGAGGACATAGCTGAATATTCTGTTTCTGGGCCAGTAACAACAACCTTCGTACCAATTTTGTCAGCTGGGTGGATTTTGTCCCCCCCCCCCTCCTTTTTTATATATGAAATCACCGTGCGGTTGTCTGACTGAATAACTACCCTTTTGTGGCATAACAGCTGAATATTCTCTTGAACGGCCCGGAGAACAGCGTAAAGCTCTTTTTGATTGATGTGCCATTCTTGTTGAAATGGTTTCCAGACCCCCTTTAATTGATGTCCGTTTACAACGGCGCCCCATCCCTGATCCGATGCGTCTGCCGATATGAACGCGGTTTCCTGGAAATTGAACAGGGGGGAGGACATCTCCAAGTTCTTTAACCACCAACGACATTCCCAAACTGCCAACCTTGGCAAAGGGAATGTTTTCTTCTTCTGATGGAATGGCAAAACATTTACGGCTCGTTGAAGATGTCGGGAGTGCAAACGTCCCAGAGGAACCACATACGCCGCGAAGTTGAGTTTGCCCAAAAGGCGTTTTCCCATCTCCCAGCTGCAAGTTTCGGACCTTAAGATGTTTCTTAGGCACTGTCGAATTGACAACACCTTCTGTGTGGGAAGAGACCTGCGATTGCTTACCGTATCCTAAACTATGCCCAGATATTCCAGAGACTGAGTTGGCATGTTGGACGACTTTTGGTAATTGACTACCCAACCAAGATGTTCCAAAAAACGGACTGCAGTAAGACAATCTGCCTGAAGATCGGCCGAATTTCGATTTGCTATTAAAAAATCGTCCAGATAAACGATTACTCTTATACCCAGTTGTCTGAGATGGCCTGCAAGCCAATTGGATATTCTGGAGAACGTCAGGGGCGCTGTTGATAGACCGAAGGGGAGGCAGGAAAACTGAAGTACTTCGGAACCATGAAGAATGGAATGAAATGGGCGATGTTGTTCTTTGATGGAGATATGAAAATAAGCCTGTGATAGGTATATTTTTGACATAAAGTCCTTCTGTTGAAGAAACTTGGGAACCTCGAAATGATTTAACAACCGGAACTTTCTTGGAAGAAGAAACCCGTTTAATGCCCGTAGGTTGACGACCGGACGAGTTCCCCCGTCGGATTTTGACACTGGGAATAGCTGAGAAAGGAATACTCCCTTTGCCGAAGATTTTTCGAGAACACCTTGTTGGAGTAATAACTGTATTTCTGAATCCATTCCAAGAGTTTCAAAATGTTGTTGCAAAATAGGAAGAACAGGTGTCAGAGGAGGCTTTTGCGCGAAGGGGATCGTATAACCCCGAATGATCTTTATAATATAAGGGGGAGCACCTATAATTTCCCATCTTCGTAAACATTCCCTCAGTCTTCCCCCTTTGAAAGTTCCTTCTTCATAAATACCGTGACTTCTTGGAAGATTGGTTTTTGTATGATCTATTACGAGATTCTGACGCATTTTGTCGTCGCAAGACACTCTGAGTTGATTGCCTGTTTTGCTCGTTTTTCTGAGCTTTATAGGGATGAGGTTTTCGTTGGCGGAAGGAGGCCTTTAGCGCTTTAAACTCGGGAGAGAAAGCATCGTAGCGACGGGTTGGCGTATTACGCCTGGGGGAACGGAAAAACTGTTGACAAGAACGCTGCTTGGTCAACTCCGCAAGTTCAAATTCAGAAAACAAATGTGTCCCGGAAGGTGGTATAGCTTTCAATGAAGCAGCAAGATACTCTTGCTTAGGCAGAGAATTATTTCGCCTCATTTCAATTACCTCCGCTCGACGCCCACAGGTGTACTGAAGAAGGTCATCCGAAAATTATTTAAAAACAGAATCTGGACCTGAAAAAGCACTCTTTAAGTCGTGTTTAAACGAGGGATATTTAGTAGAGAAATCCCTCAAAGATTGTGCTAAGGCATCCCGTTGTAAAAGAAGACCATGAACTATTGTGCCCAGCGTGATATCTGCTCGAGAAAGATGTACCTGTGAACTTTTGTTCGTGGTGAAAAATCAAAATCGTCTTCCGATTCCACAGTAAATCCCGGTGCTGACCATAAAGGAGGGGGTGATCGAGATGTAGCTGGCATTGGCGATGAGGTAGCTCCATCTTCATATTCGGATAATTCGCATTCATCCTCTTCCTCAGGAGGAGAGAACTTGTTAGTAAAAGCCAGCAACATTTCTTTCATCTCAAGATGACTTTGTTCCAGCCTATCCAGTCGGCTAACTTTTTTGGGTCTAGAAGGGGCTACGAATAACATAGACGAAGTCTCATCATCGTCCAACTCTTTAGAGAGCTCCAGTGTGGCTTCTTTCCGGCTAAGGAGCAAGGGTTTCATGTCTGAGATAGCTGCGAGGATCAACTCATTATGCACCGCTGATCCACGTATACGAGCAGCTACAGCCGGGGGGGCCAATGATTAAACCGACACAAAACGGCCAGTCTAGCATCTTTAGCTTTATGTCTCGATAAACGCGCTCTGGTAGGGAGGTGCATTCAGGCGAGAAAGCTCTAGCTAAGCTTACTGTAGGTATGGCAAAACGGATCTTGTTTAAAACTAACGGATCCGAATCTTTGCCCAAAATGTCTTCTTTAGAAGAAACTAACACTTGCCATTCCCGCCAGCCCGACGGAAGATGTACGGTAGCTAGGTTCTTGATCCTTGAAAGAATAAGGTTATCTTCTGCCTTTTCAGTCTCCCATTCTCGGAGTGACTCTAACGAGGTCAGTCCCGAAGGAATAGCCATCTATAAAGAAGATAAAATATTAGGTAGAAGTATGGATGTTCCAATAGGGCCAAATGATTCCTTAACTCGGGCCGAACGGCTCCTCCAAGCGGGCCGTACGGCTTCCCAAATCGGGCCGTACGGCTCCCCAAAACGGGCCGTACGGCTCCCCAAAACGGGCCGTACGGCTCCTCAAATCGGGCCGCACGGCTTGATCAAGAACGAAGTTAAGAACGGCAGTAAATAGTCTGCACCGAAGGCACGAGACTTAATGTTTAATTTCTGAGGTTGGAAAATGCAAGTCACAGAAAGTATAAATAAAGTTGGATCCATAACACCTAAAAACAACTGAGTACTTACCTTTATTTACAGCAGGGAACTTCACACGTTTAAACGACACACGTCGTTGGCCGTCGCACTCACGTAGACTCTCGACGGTAAAAGAAAGCGTACTGAAAAGGGCGCGCGCTTTAGGGCTGTGGTGTGATTTTACGACCTGTGATTTTGTCACAGTTCCGGACCTAGCACAGTCACGACCTGTTCCGTTTCGGCTGAAAGAACTGTGACGACGTGACCGCGCTGCGGCAACATAATTATGATAGATAGGTTCGCGAGTCGCGTTACTCGCGGTCGTGGCTCAAGACTCTAGTGCGAATCCGGTTCGGTAATATAATGTCAGATGTCACACTTTGTGGGCGACGCCGACGACAGCGACGACTAATTTTAATTTAATTTTATAATTTAGTAGTACACCTTTAAGTTTTGTGATTTAGTATAATATGAGCCCGCCGGATTCGCGTAATGCTTGCTATTTCCTATAAAGTTTTTGAGGGTTATAAATTGATTTAAATATTTATTTTAATTGTTTAAATAAAAAACAAATTTTATATTAATTAAGGAACACAACAACACAAAAACAAATAAACAATAAACAAATAATAAAATCTAGCACAAGCAGCAAACAAATATAATATTACGACATGTAAAAAAAAACTAAAATATGAAAAATATAATAAAGTATAAATAAATTTGGAATGTATTGTTTCATAAAATAAATAACACTTACACTTGGATAAGAAAGAAGTTCAAATTCAAATCAAATACATTTTTTATACTTTGAGTTTACCTGCAGACTTATTAAATATTTAAGATTTGTTGATGAAAGAGATGCTCGACGTTCATTTAAAAAGATTCCGGCATTGGAGAATAACCTCTCGCATGGCACTGATGTTCCGAGAGCACAATATCTTTCTTGAACAATAATTTTCAAGTTTGGATAATTGTATGAGTATGCGGACCACCATTCTAATGGATCTTTATTACAAGGTAACAAATCATCTTCTAAATAACGTTGAACTTCAATGATAGCTTTTGATAATGCTGTTCCTTGTGGTTTATGGGTGGCAGCCACAGAATCAAATATATCCCATACAGAAAAGTTATTTTCATTGGAGGAAGGAGAAGTACTTTTGGTCTCCTGTGTCAAATTTCCAGCATTGTCTTTGAAACCGCGTACATTTAAATCTTTCTCCTATTCACTGACAAGACCTATTATAAGTTTTTTTATTCTATCAGCGGTTTTTGGTACATAGTACATACAGCCAGGGTAGTGTTTTCCTCTATTTTACCCAGGCGAGTATCGATTTCAATTTGCAACGTGGTCAGAACCATCTTGGCACATTCTGATAAAGTTGTTCTGCCTAGTTTACTGCAAATATTTTTAAGACCACTTGTTAAAACTATAACCAGAGAGGCACTCATATATTTTTCGCCACTTACTGCCTTCGTAACATGCTCAAAAGGTCTTAAAATTGTACAAAGTTCCCTCAGGAGTGATCATTCTTCTGCAACTAGCGTTTTTAACGGTGCGTCTAATATGGCGACGGTTGCCTTAATAGCATCTTCGAGTTCCAAAAACCGTTCAATCATATAGAAAGTGGAATTCCACCTGGTTACCACGTCTTGAATTATTTTTTTGGGTTGAGTTGCACCATTGTTTTTTTGATAGACCATCAATTTTTCTTGCGCCGATGAACTTCTCTTAAAGTGTGTAACAATGGCTTTAACTTTTAAAATAACTTTTTCACTTTCTTCATTTTTTAGTCCGCTCATAACTATAAGATTTATTGTATGCGCAAAGCATCCAAAATGCCTCCAACGTAGCTGTTCACTTATAGCATTTTTTATGTTTGCAGCATTATCTGAAACTGCAATTAAAATTTTACCGTCCAAGCCCCATTCAGTGGTTACTCTTCGCAATTCTGCCGCTAAATTTACACTCGTGTGCCTCTCTGGAAATACTGAGCAATCAAGAAGAATGGAATGCTGAGTAAAATTGCTGTCAATAAAATGACCTGTCACTGCCATATAGCTTTCATTGTTTCTCGACGTCCAACAGTCAGTAGTTATACATATTTTTCTAATGTTTTGTACCAAGTGTTTTGTTTCTGCTAAACACTTTTCATACAGGGCAGGTATATATGTTTGGGATATAGTTTTTCTTGCTGGTAAAATGTAACCAGGGTTTAATTCCTTCACAAAATTTTTGAATCCCTTGTCTTCAACTATGCTGAAGGGTTGAAAGTCCAAAACAAACATGTCCATGAGCGCCTCATCCAATTTCTTTTTTGCCGACGTTGTTATTTTCATTGGGATGAAGGCCCTGATGCTTTGCTGGCTTGAACGTACACGTTGAAGGACTGTAGTTGTAGAACTTTCATTAGGCCCGTTTTTTGAGTCCTGAAATTTACAATTAGAAAAGAAATCAATAAAAAAAATTACAAATAAATTGTTTAATTTCATATTTAAATAAAAATATTATTATGCAGTATGTACAGAACAAAGATATTTTTCAACCAGAATGACATAAATTAAGAAATTAGTTACCTGCCCTGTGGATGATCCTGGTCGTTGATCGGTCTGTACTTTGTTTCCCTCTTCAATATGATGGTTTTCTTGAACATGTTTATATACTTTCTCAAGAGATAGACCTGTATGCCTACGCTGCATGTGTCTCTTTAAATTTGAAGTACTTGTTTTGTACGAAAAAGTCTGTTTCCAGAGGTCACATATACCCTTATCACCGTCTATAGGGGTAAAAAAGTCCCATAGTATACTATTTTTTCTTTTTAGTTAGTTGGACTTAGACATTTTAATAAATAATAGGAAATAAATTAAAAAGAATATAGTAATAAATCTAAATAATTCAATTCGACGCACCACTGTAGGTCTGAAGGTTTGATTTTAGTAACTAAAAACTTAAATAGAAAATGCAAAATGCAAATCCATCAATAGACAAATCATAATATTTTGCTGAAGTCGCCGCCGTCTATAGAGCTCGCGGCCCGCGTCGAGAACCGAAAAAGGGACAAACAAAAAAGTTCCTTTGTTGCCTTGCCGGAGTAATGAAGTCTTATGGCAATAAAATTTAAATAGCAATAACATATTATATAGGTATAAAGCCGCTGCCACTGTATAATATTTGCAGAATTATACATAAACATTAAATAAGTACGGTGCCGCTACGCTGCAGACCGTTGAGCTTTCTAACTTCAGTCCTACCAAATTGCGAGTCCGGACTCGGAGTGATATGTGACAAAATCACAGGTTTCAGTCACAGGTTCAGACATGGAACAATCACAGGTCGGAGCTGTGACAGGAAAATCACGCTTTTGCCCAGCCCTAGCGCGCTTGGCTTCTCCGGTGATCAAGGTGAAGAGCGTCGAATTGACGACCGGGGAGTGGGAGAGCGCGCCTTGGCGACACGGACAGACATTTATGGGACAAACACCGTATGGTTTCGATGGATTAAGCAAAGTGTAATCTCGTAGGTCAAGCCGACGGCACAGACCATGAAATATTGTATATTACATAACGCAAACAGGCTAAAATGGGTTAATGGGTTATATAATAACCCCTTTTTGTGTGGATCTTATGTAAATAAAACATAAAGCAATTTTTTACAATTTATTTATTCAAAAAAAATGCATATTTATTATAAATATTAAAAGTAAAATTAACAGCACCTGCTCTGTCTTTTGAATGTTGTGTACATTAAAAGAAGTGCTTGCAACGTCGCTTGAAGTACTTGTTAAGGAAACATTTTCAAACATTTTTTCCCCAACCCCAAGTATCTTCTTCGCCACTTTTTTTTTGTTTTTCTTGGAGGTATCTATATAACTTTCAGCTACACTGTTGCTTTTCCATCCTCCATGACGTTTGATAGTCACAAGGTCCGCTCCCGAATCAGCCAGCATGGATGTTGAGGACCGACGAAAGCAGTGACCAGTGTAAGCTTCTGAATGCGGCAAATTTAAAAAAGTAGCAATGGTTTTTGGCATACCTCCAAAAGTATGAATTCCCACGGGTTGTCTTCTGCACACACCTTGCCTGAATCCAACAAAAAAGCGACAGTGACCCGTATTTATTGGGCAAAGTGTTTTGTATCGTCGCACGATGTCAACCAGGTTCACCTTCGATACCGCCAGAAGTTACAAAAAAGTCTCTGCAGATTTTTGTCTTGGTATCGGGAATTACAATATGAAATACGCTGCCTTCATCTTTGACATTGTCACACCGCAGATCTGCCAACTCTTGTTTGCGGCAAGCACCAGCGATTCCAATGATAAGTCCCACCTGCAACAATTAAAATAAAACGTTAAAAATTGCCCACTTTATTTAAAGTTTTGTTTAATTTGTAGGATATTTTAAATCTATATTAAACATGTATGAATAGCTTACCTTAACGAACAAAAACTTCTTGTCCTCTACTTTTATTAGAAATTTACCAATTTCCTCTTTAGTAAACGTTCTACTCTTCTTGGCTTTATATCCTTCAGACTTTTTTATTAAAAGCGCTTGTAGTTTGGCAAACTTGCTTATATCCACGTTATTCTTCATGGAAATTGTGGCGCGTAACATGGAATAAAATGCCCACAGACTGGACGAGCTGTACTTCTGTGATAATGTCTCAAAATATGCGACAAATACCATTTCTTGCAAGAAGTTTTTAATGTTTTGTTCGTTACACCAGCTAATGAAACGGTCGTATTCTTTATTGTATTTGTCCTTGGACTTTTTTGACAACAGCGAGGATATAGCGGATTGGGCAATTTCTTCTATGTCTGATGGAAGATCAGTTTCACTCATTTTTAGTAGTCTTTTTTTAAATTCTGCTGCTTTGAAAATGACATGTCGCGTCGTGGAATGGCTTGTTGAAACATTTGAGAATATACTTTGTCGGCATAGTAACCAAAATTACATGCTACTTTGATTTTTTCTGTCTCGGCAGTAGTTTTTGTGTAAGGTCACTTTCATGATATGAAAATCATTTTGAATACATAAAAAAACCAAAATTCTGGGTCTTATATAAAATGTTGTATATCACACGTACGGTAAGGCTCATTACAGCATTCGTGTGGTTACTACGACTCGGTCTACGACCTCGTCGTAGCAATATTCCCCACTCGTTACTGTAATGAAGCTCATACCGTACTAGTAATATAAATAACTATTCTGACCGATATTAGTAACATTTTGTTCATTTTTAAAGTGGAATAAATGTTTCAATAGATGACAATCAAATTGACATTAGATGTCAATCGTTTGATTTTATGTCAAATTTTTCTTAATATCCCAAGGGAGTTATGACCCTTATAATTCCCGCGTAACTAAGACGTTATAAGCTAATAATATACCGGTCAGAAATAATAGTTATTTATGTATTAAGGGCATTATGAAGATGTTTATGCCTCCGAGGGCAACAATCTTACAAAGCCGACGGCCTTTGGCCCGAGGGTTTGTAAGTTGCCCGAGGGTATAGACATCACGCCCGTGGTACATACAATTATTTATGTCCTACTTCAGATAATTCCAAGTTAAATTGAAAGAAAATTCAAAATCACGAAAGATTTTTTTACCTATATAGTTGCTAAATAAACAAAGGTAATAAGTGTTCATTGTTGTGCTGTGCCAAAGTCAAAACTGAAATTCATGTAAAATAATGTATTTTCCGTTGATTCTGGATAGAATTGCTGTGAACGCTGCCAAAGCTTTGGATAATCTTGTCCCAAAGAAGTGTAAAGAAGCCTATGATAAGGAATATCAAAGGTTGGGGATTGGATGAAAAATAATTTTTCCTATTTATTTCACATAATGCCCGAGGGCATTAGAAACTTCCTTAATGCCCTAGGGTATTATATACCATTTACAGTGTCTGGTAGCCATGGTATTATGAAACAATAGTATTCGAGTAGGACATAAAATAAATATGTATCCATTACTAAGTAACTAACTTTCAAAATACTGACAAAAAAATTCAGATGTCCTGTAATTTTTTTTAAATTGCTAAAACTGTGTAAAATAAGGTTTTAACCTTAAAAATCGAAAGAAATACTATTTAAAAGTTTTATTTACAGATTTGGTTGAATGTTTTAGACAATTTAACATTTTGGTCACGCACAGAAAACTGCAAAAAAAAACCTGAACAATGAACCTTTTCATTTTATAATTTTTTTTATAGTAAAGGGCATTAAGTTCTATTTAATAAATGGTTTTACACCATATTATACTACTACTTTTGAATAATTTATCAAGGATATCACAACAATTTTATAAATATTAAAAAAAACACAACCATTTTCTAGTTTTCCACAGCACAAAAAAAACATGTAATTGAAAATCCTTTGAATTCGAAGAAGCATGTTTTGTACTATCTAAAAACCGAAAAGAATGTGTTCTAACTTTTTCGATAACACATTTTTTGTAAAAATCTACCCCGTGTGACCAAAATGTGAGTTGGTGATCGAAATGTGAAATAAGGACCGAAACATAAAATTTCATTCAAAAACTATTAAGTGATACAAAAATCTTTTAATCTAACATTTACGGAAAAGAACATAATATTGTCACGAAGGGTTCATTTATCGATCACTCGCTTCTGGACTGTTGTCGCCTGGTCGCCCTGTATATCGTTTCACGGCAGGATCCGTGAGTGGGGGAGACCAGCGCGAGGACGGGCTAGAGGCGAGAGGAGATCATCACCCAGCTCGCTGCGAAGCCGTGCGGTCGAACGATAGACGAAGACGCTGGCCGCCGAGACGCCCCCACGAACGCCGTGACCCTTTCGCCCGTCCTGGGAAGTTCTAGGATAATAATTAAAGGTAGGTCTGGGTTGTATTAATTGTAAAGGGTAATATTTGTATTAATAAATAGCTGCAATCATTATGATGACCGCCTTTTAATCAAGGATCCCGGTGCCCTCGTGACAATTTGGTGGAGGCTGCCGACTTGATTATTGGTTGGATCATTAATTTTTCGAACAATGTGTTAATGTAATAAGTTAAGGTGTTAATTATAATTGTTGTAAGCTTCACAATTTTCTCCACGAAATATTTTTTGATTCTTGGGAAATAAAAGTGCAAAATTTAACGTTTCATGATGGTGTATAGCAAGATAAAAAGTTCAAGGTGACCTAAAAAAGTATGTTTCAAATTTTTTTTAAAAAGGTTGATCGTTCGCATTTCTATTTTTTATCATGAATTCCTTGTGCGAAGCAAACTGTTTGTGATATTTTTGCGGAGTTTTCTAGATTTTATTTTAAATTTTGATGAAAATATTGGTATTTTTAAATGAATATGGTTGCTAGTACGAGTTGATTTTTCGGATATAATCTATTTTTGAGAAATAAAAATTAATGTTGGATTATAAATGGATTTTTAAAAGAAATTTTAATAAGATTTAATGATTATTTAGTTAATGAAGTTCGAATTTTTTTTTAACGATGGGCAACGCTTGCTAGTAACGGTATATATTTTTTTTATATATGGGCATATGCGTACCTTCTACTTTTTTTGGGTTGTGCTGGTAATAATTTTCTAAAAATGAAAATTTAGTTGAAAAATTACTACAAATTTTTTTTAGTTTGGTTGAAGTCAAATTTTTTTTAAATTGTCGTCTTGCTTTTATTGCTTATTCACGCGTGATTAATATGTGTGGTTTTATTTGTTAAATGGACAAATTTATGGTTTTAAGAAGTCAAACGAAAAAGTCAGAAACTAAGCTACCTAATAGCACAAAAAATAAAAACGAGATAGGAATTTCTGTGCAACCATCTGGAAGTCAAAATCGTGTTTTTTCGACGCCAAATTCAACCAACGCTAGGCGGACGTTAGTTTTTAACAAATCATTCAAATCTTTGGAATCCACAATTAAACCGGACGATACTAAAATTAATAATTCTACGGATAGCACAGGTTCACAAAATTTGTAAATTTCTGAAAATTTAGAAAGTTTGGAAAGTCAAAGTAAATCATTTAAAATGACGCAGTTTAACGCAACTTTAGGAAATTTATTAAATCCAAATAGGACACCCAATGCGCCTCATTTTATCCCTCCACGCCATTTTAATCCAGATTGCGATGATTTACTTTTGTTTTTGCAAAATTACGAACAAACGGCAATTTTCAATAATTGGGACGAAAATTTTAAATTATGTTTTTTATCGCAATATTTGTTGGGTCAAGCACAAACGTGGCTTCAAATTTATGCACTGCGAAATCCAGATGCCGATTGGAAAATAACAGTAGCAGCATTAAAAGAAGAATTTTCATTTTCATCGTATATAAACGAAGCCAAACTAAAATTGAGGTACAGAAGACAACAACCAGGCGAAAATGTATTGGTTTACCTTAGAGAAATCCTGCGACTATGTGATCTAGTAGACCCGAAGATGAGCGAAGATTAAGGAAGGGAACATTTTGAGCAAGGCCTTCTTCCAACCTATGCGTACCAGGTTAAGCTTAAACAACCACAAGATTTTGCAGAGGTTCAAAAATTGATAAAAACCATAAATGACGCAGAAAATGAAATTAACCAGGCAACAAAGGTCTTTGCAGAATTATCCTTGATACAAAGCAGCCCAAAGAAGGATGAACCAGAGCAGCACAAAAAACCGGAGATAATGAAGGAAATCACGCAAGTAATAAAGGAGGAAATAGGAAAAGCAATGCAGAGCAGACCTTACAGAGAAGGCAATATGCAAGCACGCACAACAACGAGCCGTCCAGTATGCTTTCAGTGTGGAAAACCAGGTCACAAAGCTAGAGTTTGTTTCAGGAACCCACAAAATCAGAACGGGCCTAGATACGGTGCGCCACGAAACCGCAATTTTCCACAAACATGGTCGTCAAACCTGCAACAAACCGCAAATCAGCAGCATTCGGAAAACTCCAACGGGCGGTATTAACACAAATAAGTACTGCCCCAAAAAATGAAGAAACAGATGTTCTTACGTTAGCCGGAAGTTTGAACGACAAAAATATTGAAGTTATAGTGGATACGGCATCAGTTAAAAATATTGTAGATAGTAAATTTGTAAATAGAGATAAAATAAAACATTGCAACAATATGCCTTTTATTAAAGTAGCAAACAGCTCATTGATAAGAATTTTGGGATTTACAGAAATAAATGTGTGTTTTAATGATTATACCTTTTCCTTAGAAGCAATGGTGTTGGAAAACCTACCAAAACCATTATTATTAGGTTTAGAATTTTTAAAGTCTCACGAAGCAACAATCAACCTTAAATCAAACAGTTTAACCCTGATAACGAAAAACCATAAAGTTATAGAGTTACCATTGAACCAGAAAGTTGTAAATAATGCGGAAGAAACGATAAATGTCTTGGGTAGTAATGTAAATAATTTAGAAGAAATTCCAAATATAAGTAATAATGTAAATAATTTAGAAGAAGTAACAGATATGGGTAGTAATGTCGTTAATGTAAATAGTAATAGTAGCATAGACAGTTTAATGGAAGAATTTAGCGAAATTAACCTTGAAAACGAAATTACGGAAAATATTAAAATTACTCTGTGCAATGACATTTCAATTAAAAAAGACGTATGTACGATATGAACGCTACGATTTTTGGTGGTGCTTATTAAAACATTTATTTTGTTTTAACGTTTTATTTTGCTGAATAATACAATCAAAACCGGAGAAGAATGATACAAAACTGACTCTGTGACGGCGTACGTTACTTCTGTCTATTTTTGTTCTGCCGCACCAGGTAGGTAGCGCCACTTCACCCAATTGTCACATTATGGGTCACATCCGAACTGGACAACGTAGTTAAATGTGAAATTAAATTAAAAAATAATGGTGACGAAAAAATAACTTATGTTCCGAACTATGAATTTTTGCTAAAAAACGGACTAGAAATTAATAAAATTTATAGTGAAAACTCATCTTTTTATGCAGAACTGCAAAATTATAGGCGCAATGCAAATAAACTTTTCGCTGGCACGTGTATCGCGCATAAATTAGAAAATGAACATTTAATTAATGATAGTGACATTAAACATTTCGAAACGATATTGACTTTAGAAACCGAAAACTTGAATAAAACATACAATGTAAATAAAAATTTAAGTGAAAATGACTTTCAATGTGTGAGCAGTTTAGTGTATGATTTCGAAGATATTTTTGCTTGGAGTATGAATGACCTTGGAAGAACACATTTGGTGAAGCATCGTATAGATACAACAGACGACGTTCCAGTAGTTTCCAGGCCATACAGGGTGTCACACAAGGAAAGAAAAATAATCAATGACCAAGTAGAAGAAATGTTGACAAATGAAATTATAAGAAAGTCCTTAAGTCCTTATTCAAGTCCAGTAGTTCTAGTACCTAAAAAGGATGGAGATATGAGATTTTGCGTAAATTATAAGAAATTAAACGCAAAAACTGTCAAAAATGTGTATCCTCTACCAGTGATAGATGACATTTTGACATATTTGGGAGAAGCACAATATTTTTCAACATTAGATATGTTTTCTGGGTACTGGCAAGTGGAAATTGAAGAAAAAGATAAGCATAAAACAGCCTTCGTCACAACAGATGGGTTATTCGAGTTTAATCGACTGAGTTTTGGACTAACAACAGCGCCAAGTACTTTTCAACAACTAGCTGATGCAATTTTAGGGGATTTGAAGTGGAATGGAGCGATGACATACCTAGATGATATCTTAGTATATGGAAGGAATTTGGAAGAACACAATAAAAACCTTAAAAAAGTTTTGTTAAAACTGAAAGCTACAGGGCCTAAACTAAAACCATCTAAGTGCCAATTTGCTTATAAACAAATAACAGTGCTTGGTCACACTATCAGTGATCAAGGTATCTTGCCAGATTCTTCTAAATTGAAAGCAGTGGAAAAATTTGCAACCCCCATAAGCAAAAAATTACTTCAAAGTTTCCTTGGCCTTGCAAACTATTATAGGAAATTCGTAGAAAAATTCAGTGTGATTGCTAGACCGTTGTATAATCTTCTCAAGAAAGGAAAACCATCTTTATGGAAATCTGAACAAGAAAATGCTTTTCAGACAATCAAACAAAAGTTAATTTCACCACCAGTCTTGACACACTACCTGCCAGAAGCAGAAAAAGAACTTCACGTCGATGCATCAGACTTTGGAATCTCAGCGATACTTCTACAAAAAGTACAAGAGGTAATGCACCCAGTTTGTTACATTTCCAGGACGCTTACCAAAGCAGAACGAAACTATGGTGTAGGAGAAAAAGAAGGTCTCGCTATAGTATGGAGTTTGACGTATCTTAGAAGCTACATTTGGGGTCAACATGTGAAAATTTTTTCAGATCATCAACCACTATGCTATTTACAGAGTATAAAAAACGTTACAGGAAGATTAGCTAGATGGAGTTGTAAGTTACAAGAATTTGACTATGAAATAATTCATAAGACTGGAAAATGCAACCAAGATGCCGACTGTCTCTCTAGACAACCATGTTTTGAAGCTACAAGCACAGACGAAGATACCGCTAATGAGATACCTACATTTTTGTTACCTTTAGTGGATATCACAGAATTTCAAGAAGAGGATCCAGTAGTGTCAGATTTGTTACAGGCAGTCCAAAATCAAAATTATGGTAATTCACATCTTCAACGCCGTGCTAAGCACTTCAAAGTCATAGATGGAGTATTATACAGAAAATCAGTGGTGCCACACGAAACGGACAAATTAGTAATTCCACAGGGACTGAAAGCTCAACTGATGAACCAGCTACATTGCGAGCCTTTATCAGGACATTTAGGATTTGCTAGAACGTATGACAGGGTAAACAAACGTTATTATTGGGACAAAATGCATATAGACATTAAAAAATTCATCAGGGGATGTCCAGACTGTCAAATAAGGAAAGGTCCAAATAATTAAAAACCACCAGGTGACCTACAACCCATAAAAATAGACGATTTGCAACCCTTCGAAATGATAGGAATCGACATATTGGGGCCACTAACAAAGACAAAAGAGCAAAATAATAATATAGTACAACAAACTAATGTTTGTCCCTTATCCTTTCCATCAGACCCAATCTCTGGACGCGTTTCGCTGTATAACAGCTCATCAGCAGAGCTATAGGGTCTGACGGAAAGGAAGGGACTGTCTGTGAATTTCATCACTATATATAGAAAACAATATAGGAATGAAGCACAACGGCGACATCCCATGGTAATCGAGCGTACCACCGAGCGAGCCGGTGAGGTTCTATAAAGATCCATACACCAGCACGGAGCCCATAGTAACAGGCATCTAACCTCGATGGCGCCGAAAACCATTTCTTCGGTTTAGGTTACCGAGACCTTAAGATTACAACAAACTAATGTTTGTCCCTTATCCTTTCCATCAGACCCAATCTCTGGACGCGTTTCGCTGTATAACAGCTCATCAGCAGAGCTATAGGGTCTGACGGAAAGGAAGGGACTGTCTGTGAATTTCATCACTATATATAGAAAACAATATAGGAATGAAGCACAACGGCGACATCCCATGGTAATCGAGCGTACCACCGAGCGAGCCGGTGAGGTTCTATAAAGATCCATACACCAGCACGGAGCCCATAGTAACAGGCATCTAACAGTCCCTTCCTTTCCGTCAGACCCTATAGCTCTGCTGATGAGCTGTTATACAGCGAAACGCGTCCAGAGATTGGGTCTGATGGAAAGGATAAGGGACAAACATTAGTTTGTTGTAATCTTAAGGTCTCGGTAACCTAAACCGAAGAAATGGTTTTCGGCGCCACCGAGGTTAGATGCCTGTTACTATGGGCTCCGTGCTGGTGTATGGATCTTTATAGAACCTCACCGGCTCGCTCGGTGGTACGCTCGATTACCATGGGATGTCGCCGTTGTGCTTCATTCCTATATTGTTTTCTATATATAGTGATGAAATTCACAGACAGTCCCTTCCTTTCCGTCAGACCCTATAGCTCTGCTGATGAGCTGTTATACAGCGAAACGCGTCCAGAGATTGGGTCTGATGGAAAGGATAAGGGACAAACATTAGTTTGTTGTAATCTTAAGGTCTCGGTAACCTAAACCGAAGAAATGGTTTTCGGCGCCACCGAGGTTAATAATATAGTAGTTTGCACAGACTATGTAACATGATTTGCGATAACGAAAGCCATGCCAAGTGCAAAAGCTGAGGAAATAGCTGCATTTTTAGTGGACTATGTCATAAGTATACATGGTGTGCCAAGAAAAATATTGAGCGATAGAGGTCAGGTATTCAGATCAGAAATGGTGAGACAAATGGTACAAAACATGGGAGCAGAAAACATATATACAACGTCGTATCATCCACAAACAAATGGTTTAACAGAACGTTTCAATCGAACATTAGCAGACATGCTCAGTTTATATGTATCAACAGCACAGGACGACTGGGATAAATATTTACCACTAGTCACATTTGCATATAATACCAGTAAGCAAGATACCACACAGTTTTCGCCATTTTACTTAGTTTTTGGTAGAAATCCAAATCTTATTCCTGACGCAATGTTTTTGAGGTCAACAACTTTGGTACTTCCAAATCCGAATATAGCAGCACACAGGGAACAAGCAAAGAGGAATATTGCACAAAAACAAATTAAGGACAAAACCAGATATGACGATAAACACAAGGAGGTGACGTTTGAAACAGGAAATAAAGTGAAATTGAGGGTGTTCATAAGAAAAAAGGGAAAAGTGACAAGTTACAATGCAAGTATCATGGTCCATTTGTCATTGTCGAGAAAGTTTCACCAGTCAATTATATAATTCAGAGAGGAGAGGGAGCAAGAGCAAAGCAAGAAATAGTTCATGTCAGCAGATTAGCCCCATATTATGAACCATATAATTTTTCCAATTAGCTAGAACAATGCATAAAATATATTTTAATTAATTTTGTTGTATACCACTATCAAAATGCAGTAGTAATTAAGGGTTATTTTTTTTTTCTTGTTGTTTTCCCCCAAAAAATGAAAAAAGTATAAGGTAATAGTCAAGGTAAAAAAGAGGAAAATTAAGTGTGTTTGTTTCGAAGTTAGAAAAAAATATTAGGGATCGTGAGCAGCTGCACAAGGCTCTGAAACAGTTGGGTTTTGCTTGAACGCATGTCTGATCAACTTGTAAAATTCTGGTAATTTTCAACTGTCGTGTCGCGTCTCATATGTAATTTTTTTTGTTTAGAAAAGAAAAAGAGGGTAAAAGTAAACCGGAGGACTAAAGTATTAGGAAATGTAATTTTTCATTTTGGGGATAATTTCCAGTAAGGGAGGGGGAAAACTGGAGAAAATAGTGAGGTAAAAGTTTAAAGTTTATAAAATTAGCGTGGTTGAAAGACGCATTGTTCGGGGAAAATGGTTCGATCAAGGTTAAGCGGTGGCTAATTGCCAATGTAGAGGGCAAGCTGAATTTTTGTTGCTCTATGTATATAGTTTGTTGGTCCTACATGTTTGTCTTGTGTTGGTAAGTGTCTAATCCTTGTTTTTTTTTCTTTTCATGTTTAATGTCGACGACGGGCGAGGTTTGGCAGCAGGCAGCCGGAGGTGTGAGGTCCCCAAGGACAGCAGGTGCCAGGAGCTGTCACCCCAGGCGAGGCGAAAACCTCATGTCCCCATGTCGGAGACCTGACGTCAGCAGGACGGGGCAGGAGAAAAGGGAAGAACAGGAACGAGGACGAGACAGAGGGAGAAGACAACATAGAGACGAGGACGAAGACAAAGAAAGAAAACAGAAAGACAATTTTTTTTAGGAATTTAAGAGCAGCTTATATTGTAAATTTTTGTTTCTTGGATTCAACCCAGAGTTTTTTTATTGTTAAATAGTGTATATATAGGTTTAGGGTACTTTAGAAAGTGTTTGAGACAAAAACCCTTCAGGTTTTTGTTTTCCGTGGGGGGGGGGGGGGGGGAAGTGTCACGAAGGGTTCATTTATCGATCACTCGCTTCTGGACTGTTGTCGCCTGGTCGCCCTGTATATCGTTTCACGGCAGGATCCGTGAGTGGGGGAGACCAGCGCGAGGACGGGCTAGAGGCGAGAGGAGATCATCACCCAGCTCGCTGCGAAGCCGTGCGGTCGAACGATAGACGAAGACGCTGGCCGCCGAGACGCCCCCACGAACGCCGTGACCCTTTCGCCCGTCCTGGGAAGTTCTAGGATAATAATTAAAGGTAGTTCTGGGTTGTATTAATTGTAAAGGGTAATATTTGTATTAATAAATAGCTGCAATCATTATGATAACCGCCTTTTAATCAAGGATCCCGGTGCCCTCGTGACAATATGCTGGCTTATTTAACTGGTAACATTTCAGCTTTCTGTACTTAACTACTAAGTAATTAATTTAACTAAAAATACTGAAGATTCAAATGCTTAAAACAGTAACTACGGTAACTAATTTTATTTAAGTTCTTCCAATAAAGAATCTACTTCGCTCATATTCTCGCATTTAAATAGCCGAGATGATGTCTTTATTGGTGCTTTCAAAGTACAGAGGATCTCGTTTTCTGGAATTATTTGAACATCTAACTTTTGAGGCCACAAAAAAAAGTTTTTTGATTTCCGCATGAATGATATTACAAGGTTACTGCCTTCAACCCTTAAGATCTGCCCTGGAAACCATTCGGAATCAAACACCACGGCAACCCAATGGCCTTCCTTTTTTGGACCGTCTGCCGCGACATCTGCTACAACTTCATCCTCAACAGTTTTATTATCTAAGATTATTAAGTTAAGGACAATTTTAACTTTAGTTAAAGAAACCCAACATATTCGCATGAATAAATACAATAAAAAAGGATACGATTAGGCGCTAAGCCATACATTTGGCACTGATTTGGTAATAAACTGTTATGCAAACAAATCTCTTTGCATTGACAACATGAAAGCTCCCTTAAGTTTAATATATTTCTATTGGCTTCGTTGCACGTCACTTGGTGAAGTTGCATCGTGTTTGGCATCGGTTTTATGATTTTCTGTTCAAATACAGCATCGATTGATAAAATATTTTCTTGATAAATTTTTGTCTTCTTTAAATGTTTAGTGGCCATTTCAATAAATTGCTCAATGCTGGATATATCATTTCCCTTAGACACTTCGCTATCTGCTGTTCGCTTAACCACACCACCCACACCGTCAGCGACACTCTTGCCATGACCTGATTCGAAGAAGTTCCAGATGAGTGACTAAAGCATTTAGATTTTATTCTCGAGGAGAACGGACGTATTTTAAAGACGCGACAATATCTTTGGCGTTTTAGTATTTTAATTTATTTTATAATTCAAAGACTCTAGTAGATTAACACGTTTAACGTAATATGAGTTGTGAAAGTGACGGACACATAAATAGTGATCAAAAAAGGATTTTAACCAGGCATTTCTCAATTGGATTCACGTCTAGAAAAGAAATAAATAAAATTATCGGATTAGATGTGAATAAAAAAAGTGTTGAGATAAAAACTTATCTTGATAAACATAAGGTAAAAAAGCAACATTCTTATAGTAATACGGAAACAAATATACAGGGGTCATCGAATAAGAACTTAACTTCTGAAACAATTATGATATCTAATTCGGACTTACCGGAAAATAAACCTTTGACTAAACCAGAGGAAATTTTCAAACCTAGAAAATCAGTATCTAGAACACCAACAAAGCAGCAAACAGAAATATCATTAGAAAATATGGATAATACAAAAACAGGAAAAAGACCTAGATCAAACTCAAGTCCCGGATCTGCAGATCGTCTAAAAATACGCAAGGATGCCCCATCTTCCTCGCCAAGTATAAAACAAGGAGATTCTGTACCAGACATTTCTCATACAGACTGGAGAGCGGAAATATTAGATGAGCCTAACATAAATGAAATGTTAGAAACAACTATTAGCGCCTTAGAAATAATAAATGAGTGCTCAGAAAATACTAGATTACCGACTCAGGATGGAAAAAAGATTCGTCAAGCGGCTTTTGTAATTCACAAAATAGTAACAATGCTTACATTAAAAATGGGAAAAATAGAAAAGGAAAACTACCAACTAACAACCCAAGACAGAGCGAGTAATACACCAAAACAAGTGACACATAAAACATACAGTAATGTACTAGGTAATATTGTGAAAACTAGTAACCCAACTGAAGTAACTGGAAATAAGGAAAATTGGAAAACTCCACCACAAGCAAACAGATATGAAATGATTATTCGAATGCCTGAAGAAAAAAATCCCAATGAAGTGTTAAAAGAAATTAAAAAAAAAACCTAGCCACCAATAGTGATGACCCTAAAATTTTTAAAAGTGTGAAGAAACTGCAAAGTGGAGCAATTATAATTAACTGTCAGGATAAACCTCAGCAGGAGGTTCTAAGAAAAACCTTGAATAATAATAAAAATTTTGAACTAAAGGAAATCCACAACACTGAACCCATGCTTATGATCACAGGCATCACAAAAGGATACCAGACAAGTGAATTTATTAATATATTGGTAGAAGAAAACCCATATCTTGAAGAAGCTTTTAGTAAATGTGATGGTATGTTTAAGTTTATTACAAAAAAAGAGTGTAGGAACAAATACAAAGAAAATTGGATTTAACAAACTAAACCGGAAATATTTAAATGTATAATCAAAAACGGTACAATTAATTTTGATTTAACAAAGGCTTATGTACAGGAATATTACAATATATCCATGTGTTTCAAATGCTGCTACTTTGGCCATGTTGCCAAAAACTGTAAGGGAGAAATATGTTGCCACAAATGCGGTGGTAGCCATGAGGGCAATCAATGTCCTGAAAACACTCCATTGGACTGTCCAAACTGCCAGAGACTTAGGCTGAAAGATCGCATACATACTGCTAGAGACCCAAAGTGCCCTGCCTTCTTACAAAAAATTGACCAATACAGACAAATCATAAATGATGGAGATAAAGCAAATGTGAAACAAAATTTTTTACCGTACAACCAAAAAATGATACCAAGGAAGAATACAGCCTAATTCATCAAAACGTACAGTCCATTGGAAATTGTGTCGAAAAGCTAGAACAACTCTTGGATGATAACACTGAGTGCTCCTTTTTATGTATTACTGAACACTGGAAATCGGACAGCCAACTAAGCCAAACTGGAATCAAAAACTTCAAACTTGCTAGTGCTTATTGTAGGGAAATTAATCAACATGGTGGAAGTGCAATATTTGTAAAAAAAGACATAAAATTTAAGGTTTGTAAAAAGATAGTTGGCTTGTCTGTAAAAAATGACATTGAACTTGCAGCAGTTAAAGTGACAGTTTACAATAAAAATATTCTAATCATTTCGGTATACAGACCCCCCTCAGGTAAAAAACAAACATTCTTTGAAATATTAGAAAAGGCGTTGTCAACAATTTCGGAAAAAAATGCAATTGTTTTTATTGCGGGAGATTTTAATATCGAAATGTTGAAAGATAATGTACATAAAAATCAATTGTTTTCTATTTTAAATTTTTATAATATTAGGGCTACTATTTTTGAAAATACCAGAATAACAGAAGACTGTAGTAGTTGTATTGACAATATCTTTACCAACTTAGATAACGATTATGTTTCAAAGATTATTGATAACCATATCTCGGATCACACTGTTTAAGTAAAATGTATGTGGAGTATATGTAACGAAATTAATGGTAAAGTAAACAACTTAGATAATAATTTTATCGATGATAATCCTAACTTGGCCAATGAACTAAATGACCATCTATTAAATATTATTCCTCAATTACTAAAAAATCAATCGGAAACAATATACGAATGTGACAATAATGAAAATAATCAAACAATGTATCTTAGGCCTACGACAGAGCAAGAACTGTTAAAAGTAAGCATAAAAACTAAAAAATAAATATAGTAGTGGGTGTGATGAAATTCCAACGTCTATTCTTAAAATATCTGTGGGAAAAATAAATAGGATCCTAATGTATATTATTAACAACTCCTTTAAATGTGGAATATTTCCAGATCAACTGAAATCAGTAATCATAAAACCAGTACTTAAAAAGGGATGTTCGGATGATTTAAATAATTTTAGACCCATTAGTTTGCTCTCTAGTTTTTCGAAAATTTTTGAAATGCTTATGTCTTTAAGGGTGCTGGAGTTTATGAAATCATGCAGTCTTATCTCAGTAAGACAGCACGCATATCTAGGGGGTAGGTCCACCATGACAGCAATATATCAATTTGTAACTGCTCTACTTAACCACCTAGAAAATAAAAATCTTGCATTGGGGTTATTCCTGGATTTAAGCAAAGCTTATGATTGTGTTGATCATGAAATACTATTTAATAAACTGAACTGTTATGGTATTAGGGGAAATGTGCTTTCATGGTTGAAGTCATACCTCTTAGATAGGCAACAAAAGGTTGTATTGAAAAACCAAAACATAAAGATAGAGTCTAAATCATGTGTAAATAATATAGGCATTGGCCAAGGGAGTATTCTGGGTCCAGTCTTGTTTGTTATTTATCTTAATGATCTGTACATGGTGGAAAATAACTTTTTGGTCACAAATTATGCTGATGACACGAGCGTATTAGTATCTGGATCTAACACAGGAGCACTTTCTGTGAATACAGATAAAGCACTTTTAAGCGTGAAAAAGTGGTTTTCTCAAAGCAAACTAGTATTGAATGAGAACAAAAGTAATAGTGTATTATTTCGAACTAAGCAAAATCATTTGATCAAACCAAATACTTTAAAAACGCATAACAATGAAATAACTCTCAAGAATGATACAAAATTCTTGGGGCTGTATATTGATGAATTTTTATCTTGGAGCTCGCACATCGATAGTTTGTGTCTGAAATTAAGTAGAATAAGCTACGGAATTAATGTTATAACTAAATACGTTAACATGTGTACAGCTAAAATAGTATATTGCGCTAATTTTGAGAGTGTTATGAGATATGGCATCATTTTTTGGGGTGGCACTTCCGATTTACAAAGAATATTTGTGGTACAAAAAAGGGTAGTCAGGACTATGAATAGAATGAAATTTTTGGAATCGTGCAGGGGTGTATTTAAAAAGTTAAACATTTTCACAGTATACGGGCTATAGTCAAAGTCAAGTCAAGTCAAAAAATGCTTTATTGTAGAAAGAATCAGTTTTCTTATTTACAAAGCTTCTCAATGTTAAAATATCCCAAATATAAGTCAAATACATTGTTCAAAAATATCTTGAATATAATAATATGTCGATATATAAAAAAAAATAAAATAAGCGTAGTTTAACACAATACGAAGGTACAACAAATAGATATACAGAAAACAACAAATAAAAGTACAGACTTAACAAACAAACAACCCCATATAAAACAGTGTTCCCCGGCAACAAGATTACCGTTTAATCTGGAAAGGCTAGACTCTTCGTACAGACGTCAACAATAAATAAATACCTGTAAATGTGCAACATTCAAATCGAAAATGCGTCAAAAGTAAGCAAGTTCTGGTTAAATAGGTATTTATAGAACTGAAACGGAAATCAAACCCCGTTTTTTACGAGTTTAAATTAAGGCAAAAGTCAGAGACAATGAGATAAACAATGAAATGAAATAAATTGAGGGTGCAAATAAAACAATACATTCAACAAAGAAACGCTAAACAAGGAGAGAAAAGGCAGAAGACTTATTCCTCAAAGCTGTCCTCAAAGTATTCCCCCAGTGAATAGTATGCTCTTTTTAACAGTAAAGACTTAACGACCCGTCTAAATCTTCTGAATGGCCTTATTGATCTTATACTACCTGGTAAATGATTATACATCTTTTTGGCATTGTAAAGTATTGAATTTTTTATCTGTGTTGAGTGGGGTATTGGTAATGGTATGTTTCCTATTTGTCGGGTGATATAGTAGGTATTTGCATGTTCAGCAGAACTAAATTTTTTGTAAAGCAGACAAACTGTTTCTAGAATGAAGATACCGGTTAGAGTTAATATTTTGTGTCTTATGAATAAAGGTTTACAGGAATCTCTGATTTTTGCCTTGCACATATATCGTAGTGCACGTTTTTGAAGGACAAAGACCGCATTCAGTAGACCCTGGCCAGAATTTCTCCAAAATGGTATACCGTACCTTAAGCGTGCTTCAACAAGTGCAAAGTACATTGTTCTTATTGTTCCAAAATCTAACTCTCGCGATGCAACCCTAAGGGCATAACAGCTGGATGCTATTTTGCTGCACAGACTTAAAATGTGCTGCCCAAAGGACAATCAAGAAAGAATTTCTTTAATTTTGTACTTAGTGCAAGTTTATTGAATAAATCCGTAGAGCGCTTTCGGCAGTTACGCCATCATCAGTACTACTTTGTCAAAATATAACAAACCACAAAACACAACATACAAGTATATGTATAAAACTTAACACATTAAAAATTTGGGGCCTAAAGGCCGATGTAAATTACATGATGATTTTAAAACTTTTAAAAACGTCCATTTTACTAAAAGGAACTAACCTTCATCAAGGTTAGTTCCCTTTAGTAAAATGGACGTTTTTAAAAGTTTTAAAATCATCATGTAATTTACATCGGCCTTTAGGCCCCAAATTTTTAATGTGTTAAGTTTTATACATATACTTGTATGTTGTGTTTTGTGGTTTGTTATATTTTGACAAAGTAGTACTGATGATGGCGTAACTGCCGAAAGCGCTCTACGGATTTATTCAATAAACTTGCACTAAGTACAAAATTAAAGAAATTCTTTCTTAATCTTTGATGGTGCACTCAGCCCTTTCCTAATTTATACAAAGGACAATCGGTTATCTATGTAAATACCCAAAAATTTAGCACATGTTTTGTTTAAAATAATGTTGCTGTCGAGACTGATATCACCCATGGAACAGTTAAAATGCAAGATATTTGTCTTGGAGATGTTAAATGATAGATAATTAGCATCACACCATTGTTTAATTTTAATAACATCTCTCGAGATTACATTATATAATTCATTTGAGTCCCTGTTGTGCCAAAGTATTGTATCATCCGCGAACAAGGTAAATGAACCGCCAATATCCAGAGAGGCAACATCATTTATGTATAACAGGAAAAGAATGGGGCCCAGAACAGGACCCTGTGGAACACCACAACCAATCCTTAGCTCATCAGACTCGGATTCCTGGACTTGCACCTTTTGGGTTCGGTCGGTCAAGTAAGATCGAAACCACTCAAGAGTCACCCCTCTAAAACCATATAGCTCCAATTTTCGCAACAGTATCCCATGATCAACGCAATCAAAAGCTTTTGACAGATCACAGAACACTGCCGCAGCCACCTCTCCATCATTAATCTTAAAATAAAGTTTTTCCAAAAACGAGAAAACAGCATCGTCCGTGTTCTTTCCGGTCCGAAATCCAAATTGGCAATTGTTCAGAATATTGTTTCTGTTTAGAAAAGATATGACCCTCTCCTTTACCACCCTTTCGATCACTTTAGAGAGTGTTGAGATTAATGATATAGGTCTAAAGCCAGATGGAGATCCAAGATCATTACCCTTTTGTATTGGGACAACAATGGACAGCTTTAAGGAGTCTGGAAATATTCCCCTGATAAAGGAATCATTTACTGCGTTCACCAACGCAGTTAGAGCTGATTCCGGCAAGCATTGAAAAATTCTAATTGATAATCCATCCCACCCTGCAGAATTTTTATTCTTTATTTCTTGAAAAATATTTTTTATTTCCTCCAAATCCGTAGATCTAAGATAAAATGAATCAGTTACTGACGTACTTTTTAAATAGTTTAGTGGGTCACCTTTATATGTAATTTTTACCTGCTAGCTCACCTGCAATAGTGCAATAAAACTTGTTAAATTCATTTGGCTCTATAGTGGTTGAAGCCTTTTATATATTTATGAATGTATAATGTTTCTTTTTAAGAACAGAGATATATTTCAAGAAACAAGGAATCAGTTTAACACACGTAATTATAATCTCTTATTGCCAGCACATCATCTTACTCTGACGGAACAAAGTCCATACTATATGTGTATTAAATTATTCAATAAACTGCCAATATGTATAAAAAGTGTAAGTAGTATAAATAGTTTTAAGAGAACATTGAAAATCAAAATCATAGACCTAGAACCTTACTCAATAAGAGAATTTTTGGAATGTATTTTTTAACTTTTCCATTTTTTGTGACGTCATTTCATTTTATGTTTTTGTAACCATAACTTGAAATAAAGAAGTAATAATAAACCCTAGCTGCATGGAGTAATGAACGAATAAAAAAAAAATATTTTTATTTCTATATTGAGTAGTTGGCCCATCACTCATAAAATGGAAATTGTCAATCCTGGGAAGATTTCTTTGAATATCTCTAAGGATGGGTAAAATATTAGCCCAAACAGCACTGGGATCATGACGAAGACACATTGAAACCGTGCAGAAAGTATGACATTTAGTTTCTTCACCCTCTTTGTAGTAATACGCTCCAGTGTGTAAACTTAGTTGAACTTTTGACGCTCCAAAGTGTACGCTTTGGACTTCTTCTGTCTGCGTATTTAAGTGTGTAGTTCTCGGAAAAATCTTATACCAAACAAACTTCGTTTTGGGCCAAATTATGTTTGATGTTTTTTAAAAACTGTCCCTGGTGATTAACCCTGTATGAGTGTTGCAACATTTTATTAGTTTCATCTTGCATCTTGCTAACCAACCCTTCTGCAGTAGTTCTTAGTCTTTCTTTCTTCATAACTTTAACTTTCTTTTCAGTACCTTTAATAATTAGTGTTTCTGTGGTATTAGACCATTGAAAATAGTGCAGAGTTGAGTTGGGACATATAAATTCAAAGGTGGCTGAGATGTTTTTTATTTTACAATTGCTACATTCTCGATACATGTAGACTCGTGCAATATTTGAACAACAAAGTTGCTCTGAAAGTTTTTGCAGAGAACTTGCATTATTAATAATTCTGTACTGAGTTAAAACACGCAGTATGAACCCAAAGTTTGCATGTTTAATGCAGAGGCATGTGTCCCTGCTTGTCAAACTGGGAAATGTAACCCAAAATGGTCTCAGCTTTGTAAAACTTGTGTAAGAAATAATAACGTTATAGTTTTCTTGCTTAAACTTTTTATACAAATTTAGAAGGCTGTCTGTTAAATATCTTCTTTGCTTAACAGTGCCATCTTTAGCAGCTTTATCTTTTTTACCTGGGGTACAAATAGAGTATCATTCTCGAGAAAGGCATGGACTTGTTTTTTTAGTTTCTTTGTAAGAGAAGCTCTTTGTCGTTTGTTTAGATTAATTCGTTTTACTTTGGACGTAAATTTTCTTTGATAGTACTTAGTAGCCAAATTTTTAGTGGCCTCGACCAGTTTGTACTTTTTTATAAGAGGGCCAGAAACACATGATGACAAAATTTTCTTTTGTTGTGTGGTCGTACAAACTGTTTTGTTTTGCTCGATCTGTTCAGTCAGTACCTCTCCCAGAAGTAGTTTTCTTTTAATGTCCTGCGTACTTCTCCTTTGCATAATCTCTTCCACTCGTTTTGTTGGAGTAGGAAGTTCAGTATTTTTGTTCTTGTTCTTTAACCTAAAATACCTTAGTTTCCATTTTTTCGCTAACTTTTCTTGCCGTAGTCGTTAATTTTGTTTTTTTATTAGCGACCTGTGAGTTCTTGATCGGGTTGTAAAAACCTTCTTCCATCCCAATTGAACCTTAACTGAAGTTACAATCTTTTCAGAGTCATTCATATTTTCCAATTTGCTTTTATAATAATACTTGCGATTATTTTTTCGCCACATTTTTCTCTTTCGTCTTTGTTCGCACTTGGAGAGCTCAGCAATAGGTTTAACTATACCCTGTTCTTTATTTTTGTAATATCGGTCACGATCTTTTTTTTTTTTTTAGTTCATATGCTTCAGGATTTTCTTTAATTTTTGCTCTCTGATTTCTTTTCCTTTCTCTTGCCGACATTCTTTTCCTTTCATTTTCTGCATCGGAGTTTCTCGATTTTGGTTTTGATTTTTT
Organism: Polydrusus tereticollis; assembly: GCA_963920685.1. Taxonomy (NCBI): domain Eukaryota; kingdom Metazoa; phylum Arthropoda; class Insecta; order Coleoptera; family Curculionidae; genus Polydrusus; species Polydrusus tereticollis. The sequence goes on from OY987330.1 coordinate 93,098,086, forward strand.
GTGTTTTTCTACATTCTTAACTTCTACTTTCACTTTAAGCAGTGATTCTGAGGTGCACCTGGATGTTGTTGACAGCGTATGCATATTTGTAGATTTTGGTGTAGTCTTGATAATCTCATTTTTCGTTGCTTCTGATTTGCAAGGCGCCGGCTTAGTGACTTTTGACAACTTAATCTTCCATGGAATCTTTTTGTTTTTATTCTTTTTGTCAGATTTTTCTCTTAACCGGCGTTCCAACGCATTTTCCTTCATAATTTTTAACTTGTGTTTTAACAAAGCCATTTTTTCGGTTTTTTGATTTTCACTTGCGGTAACAATTAGGTACTGTAATGTCTTTCGCGTCAACTGTAGAAATCTCCATAACTTAATACTGAAAGGAGCAACAAAAATACAAATAAAGACCATAAAGGCATATGTACTTAAGTAAAACTAAACCCAAACTAACTCAAACTTGATTAAAATCTCTCTTTTTTTCTAGATAATATTTCTATAATAAAAGGTAAACGATTATTTGTTTAAAATATAATTCGGACGCTTTTAGAAATCAAAAACGAATGATAATAAATTAATATCTAACAGCCGAACCCTATGTCTTATGAGAAATTAACATTTCGGTCACACCAACAACATTTCGGTCCCGTTTTAGCATTTCGCCAGCGTGACAAAAATGTGGCGTGACCGAAATGTGGTTTTAGTGAAATACAAATTATTATATCTATTTGTAAACAGCGGGATCAAGTGAGGTTAGGAATTCGGAAAATGTGCATCGTTAACTATTTTGAAAATTGTTTAAATATGTTTTTATTTCTAATATAACAATATAGTTCCATGTGACCGAAATGTTGAGAGAAAAAAAAACGCAATCAAAACTTACCTTTTTTCTTGACGAAAACACACAAAATAACGATATTTTTAACATACTATCAAATAGGAAGGCAAACCTGTTTACACGGCAATACGACTAAATTCCTTTCAAGCGCTTCCTCCGCCATCTAGCAGCTAATTTGACTACTAAAATCTGCGTGACCGAAATGTTAACAAATCGTGGTTACAAGAAATATTCGTAAATTATTAGTATTTACCACATGTATTTTTTTAAAGTTTACGAATTTTTAGAAAGCCAAGACGTGGTATATATAGAAAAAATTGATTTTATCGAATCACATAACAATTAGAGCCATAAAAAATGAGCTGGTACGTTGAAAAATGCTATAGTTACGCGTGACCGAAATGTGAATTTGACTTTTTATTGTAATGTTTTAAATAACAATTTCAGAGATTAACTACTTTTCTCTTTCTGTCATATTAGAACAGGTACCACTTTAACTAGTACAAAAAAAATATTTGTTGTAGTACATGAATTACGTGTGTGGTACCCCAGTGTCACCAAAGTAAAAAGTTAATAAAAATTACCCTTATATTCATGTTTTAGAAATACTGGCGGGTATCGGTATCGCGTTTACCGAATCAGAATTTAGAGATCAAACAAATATACACATTAGTTACCAATACTACCGATACCAGTAGGTATTACTATAATTCTCCATTAACATGTAAATAGATACTAAAAAGTACCTAACTAATGAATCTACCCGAAAGTAAGGGGTGATAATGATTTAATTTCTTTTCAGATTGGCAATTACTCTTAAGATTTTTGGCCACTGGAGATTCCTATCCAAGCTTATCATATGCTTTTCGAGTTGGAGTTTCAACAATATGTAATATTATTAGAGAAACTTGTGTTGTTTTATGGTACAAACTACAACCAGTGGTTTTATGTACTCCCTCTGTGGAAGAACTAGAACAAATACCGAAGGTCTTTTGTCAGAAATGGTGTTTACTAAACTGCGTGGGTGCAATTGATGGCAAGCATATTATTATTCAAGCCCCTCACAATTCTGGCTCTACATATTTTAACTACAAAAAAACTTTTAGTATTATTCTCTGGGCAGTGTGTGATGGTAATTATGAATTTACATATGTAGACATAGGTGCATATGGCTCCCAGAGTGATTGCGGTGTATTGCAGCAATCAGATTTTGGAAAGAAATTATTGGAAAATACATTAGTTATGCCACCACCAAAAGAACTGCCTTATTGTCCTCGAAACAAAAACATTCCTCATTATTTTGTTGGAAGCATTTCCTTTAAAGGATAATCTTATGAGACCATTAAGTAAACCGAGACAAGGCACAATGAATAGAGATGAAAGAATCTTTAACAACTATCGTTTGTCAAGAGCACGGCGAATGATTGAGAGTACTTTTGTAATAATAGTTACTCGCTTTAGAATTCTTCATAGAGTTATTAACGCCCATTTGCTGATAATATTGCTTGCATAATTTTATCAGATAAGAGCAAAATCCTTTATACATCCAAGAAATTGATATCGATAGAGAAGTCAATGACAGAATAGTGCAGGGAACATTGAGAAATGACATTCCAACTGGTGGGCTTGCATTACAGAATATTAATCTACGACTTGGAGCAAGGAATGCAGGTTCATCAGCCGTAGTAGTTAGAAATTACTTAAAAGAGTTTGTGTAGGGGCCGGGTGCTTGCTTAGCCCCTTGGCAATGGGATGTTATCGATAAAACTAATTAATGGTTTGTCCATTATGTACTTTTATAATTTCATAGTTGATTAGAACCTGAGAAATCAAAGAACTATTTTGATTTAGAGTGCGATTGCTCTTATGCAAAGCTAGTTATGTCATCATTGTCTAGCTGAAGTATATGCTTGAAATGCCTCCTGCTGCCTGGCTTGTCAAGCACATATTTAAGCGAGACAATGATGACGTAACTGGCTGTACGTAAGGGCAATCATAATCTACCTAATTGAAATAAAAATAAAATTTCACTTTTGCATCATTTTATTGCTAATAACATATATTTTATTATAACAATATTTTAACGACGAAGAGATCTTTTAAACTCAATTATTTTTATTTGAATGTTTTCCATTAAAATGGAGAAAACATCCATTAAAACATTGTCATTTTTTCGAATTTCATTAGTTTTTGTTGAACCTTGAGTCTTCCTTTTTTTTAGAAATAGGAGTTTCATAAGATAATTCCTCGTTATCTTCTGTAAGAGTTTGACTATTGTCATGTTCGATTAAAATTTCGTCCAGAATTTCATAATTTTCTGTGTCTTCAAACTCCGTTTGAAAATTGTAAGTTGTATTTCTACAATCTTCTCTATTATATTTATACATGAATTTGAAAAAGCTCATTAATGGCCACACAGGCCGGGAACTGGAGGGTGCTCCACTTCGGCTAAGTTGTAAATAAAGATCTGGCAACTGATGCTCAACAATTCTCTTTTTGTATAATGGATTTATACCCCTTATCAGTTTTATCGTACAAAAGTTTATAATTTGCTATAGACTATAGATTGTAGTAGAAATTCGTCATTAATTTCTTTTTCTTGACTGTTATTCTCCATGGTAAATTTTTACACAGAAAATGGTAGGTTAGAATCTTAAAACCAAACGCGCCAAAGCTAGCTGCGCATGTCAAGAGTTGACAGCAATGCGGCATTGAAAATGGGCAAATTTTTTAGTGGGCGCATGCTGAAGTCTCACTCCGATTGCGAATTGATTGGAAATGCAGCTTAAGGCTAGGCGCTGACTTGCAGTTTTCGGCTGCGCAACTGTTTGGTCGCGATTGCATGCAGACCACGCGCACTAATGCAACTGAATCGTCAGTGGTAATTGTGATCGCACACATGCAACTGAACCGTTTAGTTTCAAAATGAACTTCAACGAGGTGGCAGCAGTATGTGCGCTTGAATTAAGAAAGAAGAAGCGAAATCAAAGAAAAAAGCAATTCTGGCTGAATCCAATACCGCCCAACGATCAACCAAAGGTCAAAAAGTATATGAGGACTTACGAGCTCATCCCGAAAAGTTTCTGAAATACTACCGAATGAGTGTGACCACATTTTATGAACTTTTAGAACTGATACGTCCACACATCACTTAAAAAAATACCAAGTTTCGGAAAGCCATTACTGCGGCTGAAAGACTTACAGTGACTATAAGGTAAGTAAAATACGAAAAAACTTATTTATTTGTAATTCTCAAGGAACACGACAAAAAATAAGGACGTATTTCATTGTACATAACTACGAATATATGTATATGTTTTAAACTTTCATTTTTATGAACTAAAACGTAATAATTCTTTGGTTATAAACGCAAAATGAAACTTAGAATTCAGTAACGATCACTCAAAGAAATTGGGCGAAATCATTGGTGGAGACACAGAGTCCAAAGCCATGCTTCCTCTTGCTCGTGAAGTTTCACTTGTGTGTGGATTTGGTGTCGACCTCGGTGTCGACATTGTTGATTGCCAGCTTTCCATATTATAATAATTGTAATTCGGGGGCCTGTAGCTAGGATATCCTACAGGTATCTAAGAGGAAGACTGTGATGGTTGGCTTGGTTGTGTCAAGCGTTTTAATGTGGCCAAAAATTCCATTTTTGCATCAAGTTTTTGGGAATCATTCAATTTTTTGAACGTTGGCACTAAAGACAGGAGAAAAGATTTATCTTCATCAATCATCTCTTCCTTCTTGTCTTTCAAAATATTTAAGAATAATTGTTCATAGGTTTCCGTTTTCTTTTTTGGTATTTGCTTTTTAACCCTACAATTATCCGGTTTCTGGGTTTGAGTAGAAGTCTGAGATGCATCAGTATCATTAACACCTTGCTGTGATCGATCCAACCTTTGTGAATTTTCGTCATCCGTCGTCCAATGTGGGTAACAGGAATAAGAGCTGGTCAAAAAATACGTACTTCCTACGCTTTCCTGCAGCTTGGCCGGATGAACCCTCTTTTTGTTTTTTTAGTTCTCTTCGGAAACATGTTCGTAAATTTCTCCATTTACATTGTAGTTCCTTTTCTGTAAAAGAAATAATAAGATAGGTAAACCTATTGTTTTATTAATTTTTCATTGTTTTGGTATTATTATTACTATTGCATTTCCGTAGAGGTGGAAAGAAGGGTGATATAAGTACGTCACAGTGTTCTCTTCCTAACTCCTCTGTAGATAACTTTTTTGCAAAAGCTAAGCAATTTTCTAAAATTATAATATTCTTTAAGTTGACAATTTATGTAGGGGAGCGGGGGGGAATTGGAGCCATCTAAGGATTCATATTTCTTAAAATGTTATTATTAATTTTTATTTAAAATTGAATAAACGTATCGAAAGTATTACATATATAGATTATTTATATATGACACTTTTTGTCGAATACTGAACTACATCTTATTTTCTAGAATATCAAGAAAAAATGCATTTGGCTCCTATTACCCAGTCATGCGGGTAACTGGAGCCACCGTTTTTTAAAAATTATTAAACATAAAATACACGTGGGGGCAAACTTAGTTTAAAAAATATTCAACAACAGATTTATTAAACTATATTATATGCTGCTACACATGCTGAACACTATTTTTTGTGCAAGTAAAAATCACAAACAAAGCGCTCTCTGCACCAGAACATTCAGAATGTGCCCAAATTCCACAAACGGTACACCGATACCACAGTTCACCATCTTTTCCAACATCGTTACATATAATAGATCGATTTATGTCATCACCAATATCATCACATTCATCGTCATCACACAATCCTGTTTCACTAATATTTTCCGAAGTTGACGATTCGTAATTAATCTGCTTTTTTACTTTGCGTTTTGCCTTATTTTTATTAACCTTAAACTTCTTGGGTTTCTGTTGGGTTTTTACTTTATTCTTAGTAGACGTTTGTTTACTTGACCCTTGACTATCTTCATTTTCTGATGATCAAGACGCAAAAACCTGCCGCTTTAATTTTTCTTTTCGTTTTTGGTCACTTTCTATGTACCCACTCTTTACTAATTGTTTAGCTTTTCCTTTTTGTTCTCGTTCTTGTCTTTTTTGTTTCTTTTCTTCATAAAATCCTTTCATAGGTGTGTCAGTTAAAATTACGGGATGTTGTTTTTGTCTTAAATTTTTCTTTGTATTATTTGGTATTTCTGGCACAGGTGAAAGCATTGAAAGAATATTTGAAATTGATAATCCATTAAGGCTCTGGTCTATTCTTTCTTCATCCCAAGTCGAACAACCAGGTTTAGGGTCGGGAACGGTCTCTGGTAAGATTCTATTGGGTGGAGTTTGCTGACGCTCTAAGTCGTTTGTAGTTGAGTTATTGGGTACAGTAGGGGTTTTTGGTACTTTTTGCTGATTTTAGAGAACTGCCGCATAAGTTGTATTGTTAGGTTCACAATTATCTGGATTTACGCAAACTGGCGGCTTACAATCGTATACAAAATCTTCATCAGTGAAAATATCTGTTTGAATCGGAAAAATACCTGTACATCTAAAGCCAGATATTTCTTTGTCTATGGAGGCCACTATACTAGACGCTTTATTAAAAAGAGTTGCAACATCATACGGTGTTATTTGCGATAAATTATTTGATCTCATGTATAGATCACATTCCCTATAATAGGTCTTTTTTAGGGGCCCATAGAAAGTGACGTCCAAGGGCTGCATTCTGTGCGACGAATATGCGGGGGTAGTAAAGCATAGATCCATAGTTTTCTCTACAAAAATTATAAGCTTCAAGAGTTGCGTGAATAGTTTGGTTGTCTAGCACTATAAGAACTGGCTGCTCTCGACTGGGTTTTGCTAATTTTATAAAATTCTTTAGCCATAACAAAATGTCTCATCGTTACTCCATCCGTTAAATGCAAGGGTGAAAATCGTTTCCTCGGAAATAGAAATAAAGGTGGCACATAAGATTCGGCAGCACTCATGCTGCAAATTACGATAATATTTTTAACACGTTAACAACTATTTGCCGAACCCATCCTTTTTGTCCTTTTTTTGCTAATATTGTTCCGGGTTCTTGGACCGTTCATATACCCGTCTCGTCCATATTATAAATGTTAGACTTTTGAAAATTATATTTAGACATAAGGGCGATAAGATTTTCAAAGAACCGTGTGACTTCTAACTTGTTAAATCCTTTGATACGATTTATACTCGTAGCCTCTGGTTTACGGACACTGATTGTAGAATTTCGTTTAAGAAACCCTTCCAGCCAGTCTACCAGCCAGCTGTCTCTGTTTGTTAAAAGGATGCATTAACTTAAGATTTTCTGTGCATTTAAAGGCAAGGCGACAAAACTGCCACCTCGATAGGCCATAAAACATGTTAGAAAGCTTAACTAGATGGGAGCAAGTTCTTGCTCTTGTTGGGCTGTAAAGACAGGATTTCGACCTAGTTGTACTGGACTCTACAAATTGCCATTTTTTAATCTTTTCTGCAGTGTTCGGTAGGGGATATTAAATTGAGACGCTGCTTTTCTTATACCCAATCCATTAGCAACCAACTGAGCAGCCATTTGAAGGTTTTCTAATGTCCAGAAACCCTTTTCGGTTTTCCTCTTCCATGTCCTGGGCATCTGAAAGACATTTAAAAAAATAAACGGACTGGAAAATGGGTCCACTGGGGTAATTGGAGCCAGTGGCTGCCATTACCCCCAAGGTCCAAATTCTCTTTACAATTTTTATACAAAAAAAAACACATAATTTAACAAAATAACAGATATGATTTGAAAAACTACATACTTTTACGGTAATTTTCCAGTTTATCGGCTTATGCGAAAAATGGCGTAAAATGAAAAACGTTTCTTGCATATGTAGCACGTACTTTCTAAACGACAAATCCGCGAGCGGAAAACCATTTTTTTAATTGGAAATATAAAAAAAAAATGAGAAAATAGTCTACGACAAGCACTTACCGTTTTACCCTTTTTTGGCCGAAAAATACACAGACTTGTAATAAAATCGGTAGAAATACTAACGGGAGTATTTTTCGAAAAATATCGTATGGAATTTATTAGTTTAAAGTGTTAATTTGTTATAAAAAAACTTGGAAAAAGTGTGAGTGACAAGTGAGGTTATGTTTCTCTGGCTATATTTTGAATGCGATTGACGAGGCACTGACGCGAGTGATATCGATTGTTCCTATCGATAGTACAGATGTTGCCACACTGAATATATGCCGTGTGCTTTGTGACAAAATGTATGGTCTCGTTTTAGAGATTTTTTGGATGTTGCTGTGTTGCCATAATGCCATATTGAGAATAATATTGTTACAAGCCAAAGTTATTTTCCATTTATGTATTTGAGGTTAAACACTACTTATATAAATATTATTGCTGTAAGTCAAAGTTATTTTTTATGGTAATTCTTCAGATTAGTCACTTTTGACAAAAATTCGACACCATTTTTCTGTGAATATTTACATAAATTAACCATTTTTATCGATAAAAGTTAAAGATCCGCACTTTCGTCAAAAATGATAGAAAAAAATTTTTGTTTTTTCCCAAAATATGATTTTTTTTTTGGAAACCCGAATTCGTTTACGGAGAGGTGTTTTTTTCAGTGCAATTGTTTAAAAAAACGTAATAATTATAGACTTATATTGGTTAAACAGGCGCTAACACGGCATCTAATCCACCTTTTTGGTTCCAATTCGCCTTTTTCGCCGAAAACAGCCAGAAATATATGTTCTTCGGACACACTGTTTTTTCGTATTTTTGCACATATTGAATTAAAAAAATCGCTTTCTGCTCGCAGGTTTATTATTCCTAAACTATATGCTACATAAATCAACAAGAGTTTTTCATTTTTTTTTTCATTTTTGTCAGAAGTGACTAAACTGAAGTGGTACCTTTTTGGTTTTTATATTTCGAAGTTAATACTACTCGGGTTGCCACCTCTGGTCGCCTCCGAAAACCGGAGTCTCCGGGTCAAACCCGAGGAGGTGGCAACCCTAAATACTACCAAAAACAATATTGCTGCAAGTCCCTTGGGGCCCCCTTTATATTTTTAAACTAATACCTAACCTAACCTTAAATTATTTTAAGGTAAATACTACCAAAAACAATATTGTTACAAGTCAAAGTTTTTTCTATTTTTTTATTTAAAGTTAAATTATACTAAAAATAATATTGCTGCAAGTCAAAGTTTCAATTATTTTCAATTGAAAACTGCCAAGGAAAAAAAAACAAGGTTTTCACAGCAGGTTACTTTGATTACATCATTATTTCCGCTCCGCAGGATTGTACAAATTGCCAGTAGCCTTAAATATCTGATGAATTCGAGCACTCCTGTTGGGAAAAGCGCGAACAAACAAAAATTCGGCTAAGTAGCCGGTAAAATGCTCTTCTGTTCTGCCGAATTCAGGGATCCACCGTTTCATCTTTCTCCAGCTTCTTTCTATATTTTGAGTGTGGGCACCAGTTTGAGGGTCAACAAGCTCTGAGTGATTGACTTTTTCGTGAGTGTACCCCTCTTCCGCCAGAGTGTCGTAGGATTTCCAACAATCTGACACAATGTTGGTCCCCGGGGCTATTTTTTCTTTTATAATTTTGATTAACGTTTCGCGGCCGCGTTTTTCCACAGGAACAATAAAAAATTTTTTGCTTCCTCGTTCTATGCCGCCAAAAATCCACTGCCCTTCAACTTTTCGGCCGCGATTGTACTTTCTTTTCCCACTTTTGATTCGTCGATCTCTACAGTTTTACCCTCATCACCAATCATCCCTGAATCGTTGCAAAATGCCCACTCCACCAACACTTCTCTAATAAAATTAACCCAGTCACATACTGTCGTTTGACTAATTTTAAAGGTTTCCTGCAAAAAAGTCGTTTTGGGATAATTGGTAGTGATGTAGAGAACGACGAACCGACAAACCAATTCAGTTTTCAGATGTGAGCCGTCAAAAAAAGTATTCTTCCAATAAGTTTCTTGAAAATTGCACTGCACGATTTTTTTCTTTTTGTTTTTTGTAATAGTTGTACTTTCTTGGCATCGTCATTTCATGTTTTTTTCCATTAATGGATATTTTATAATTAATTAAATAGCATTGGCCCCCGCACCTCGGGCACTATAACACCGTGATGGAGCAAAAACTTCAATTTGTCGTCTTTAAACAAAATAAAATCAATTAAAGTCAACTCGCAATCACCGCACGTGGCGCACGACATTTTTCTTCGGTCTAGGAATTGTAGAAAACTGCCAAATGTCAAACGTTAAGAAATGTTACTCAGAGCCAACTATTTACTAGTTTATATTATATCGGCCCTGCCAAGCCAGAACGACATATACGTCATTTTTCAAATATTACAGGAGGGACAGAAAAGTTCCCTAGCTATTTTTCGCACACTGGTATTGTTGGTAAACATTTTTAAATAAAGCTCGAAATTTTTACAAGTTACTGTAAAAATCTGAACAGGCATATGTTCCTCCGCGTAAAATAATTAATCAAAAACTGAAAAAATGGCTCTTGTGTCAAATTAGTACACGTCATTGGCGTATGTGTCCAAACTGTTTTGGCATTTGCCCCACTCACACTTTGGGAGTACTGTCCATTTTGGCGCTTATGAAGCACATGTGTGATTTTAAATTAATTACGTGTTTCACATTCGAGTCGCTTATGCCAAAATAAAAAATAACAAACTTTGCCAAAATATTTATAATTTTAAACATTATGAATAGGTATACAAGTTCAACTAATTGATAATAGGAACTATAGAATATTATTATCGACTAGAAAAAAAAATAAAAGCGATTTTTATAAACATTATGGTTGTGACAAAAACAAAACCACAAAACCAGTGAACATTGTGATAAAAAAAAAAGAGTTTTAGGCTATTCCATACCAACATCTTCAACATCAGTTTCTTCCAGCTCATCTGGAACTGCATTGCTGGTTTTAAGTGTTAAATATTCCACATGATATTCAGGTTTAATAATCAACTGCTTGCATAGGTTCTGTAGGTTATCATATTTTGCTTTATTAATTGCAAGTTCGGCTAAATATGCAGCTCGAAGTGTACTGCCTTCCTTAAGTTTGAAGTACATTATAGTATTTGTTTCTCCCGGGTCTAGAAAAGAAGTTTGAATTTTGATATTATAATCGGTCTTAAGAAAGGTGGCTCTTTTCACACCTGCTACTTTTATTTTACCAGTTTTTTCGGTAGTTATTGTTCTGAAATCTAGAAAATCAGAAAAACTTAGTTTTTTAACAGCATATGGCTCAGGATTTATTCTAGCATTCCGCAATATTGTTGGCCATTCAGATGGAGCCTGAATAATTTTATTTTTTAAAGACTTCTCAATCACACCATGCATTGAATCTACTGGCATATAAGTATGACCCACTATAAGGTAAGTTATTGTTATTTCTTCTATATTCTCCGCGTGGTCCAAAAAATATCTTAACATTAAGAGAAAAAACCGGTTTTTGTTCTGGCCGGAACAATTATCACAGAACAACGACATCTTTTTACATTTATTGTTAATTTTATCTACTTCCCTCAGGTACTGTAGTAAATTTGAGCTTATTTCGTTGCTTCCTCGTTTTTCGTCTCTTTCGCCCCACAAATAACAGTAACCCTTTCTGGTAGCCGTTTCATAGACTGTAAAATTGTAGACGGCATATTTTCTAGAAAAGCCAATGGTCATGCTGTCTCCATGAGGGGTTGACAATACTTTTTGTAGATCGAAACTGGCAACTAGGTATGTACTGTCCTCTTTCGCTAGCATCTGTTCTTGTAGAAATATTTTTTTTACCGCTTCTTTTTCCGCCAGGTGTTTGTTATGGTTTTCTATTTCTTCAGGAGTTTTCAGATCGTCGGGCAGATTTTTGCATCTTTCACATTTTGAGCATTTATCTTTCTTGGGAACATGTATTCCAATGTTATAAGTTTTTTTTTAGTAATTGCATAAACTTTTTTTTTAAGCAATAGAAAATTTTCTTTTTGGTTCTTTAACTCGTTTTGGTACATTCGATATACATTGTTCCAACTCCTTACATCCGCAGGTAAGTACTTTTTTGACGATGAGCTCCTACAATAATGTGAGGGGACAAGTGGTAGTTTTTTTATAAACTCCTTAAACTTGTCAATTCGTTGTTCAGATATTTTGTTATAAGATCGATGACGTCCCCTTTGATCCGGATCTGCAAATTTTTTTTCATCTTTGTTATTAATAACTGTTCTTAAAAGTCTGCTTGTTATATTCAGTGTACATATTAAAAATTGCTTACAAACTTTGGATCGTTTATTGTCTTTCTTCAAAAAATATTCATTGCTAAAATTTCTGGACATGTTTTTTGATTTTCGCCTTCGTTTTATTTCCCCAACAACGATGCAGTCGCTCAAATAGCTTTTTTGTTTGAGACTGTCTTGAAGGCCCCAATAAAAATTAAAAATATCCGTTCTCTCCTTCGTAGTGAAGGAGTTGCACTTATTGGTACAATTTTTATTGAATCATGAATTAGATTTCATAATTTTTGAGGGAACAGCATTTCCACTACTGTTAATATATTTTTCTCCGGAGTCTTTTAGAATCTTGCGTTTCTCTTTCTTGGTCATTTTGTTGGTAACACTAAAATCTAAAATACCATTCCCATTATCTTGGTCACCTTCAACGACTAGCTTATTATTTTCTTTTGTAATAGTTGGTAACTTCTGCTTTATTTTTCTGCTAACTTTATTTTCTTCTTCACTACTATTGCTTCCTGAAATATTCTCATAGTCACTGTCATTGTAATTTGATACAGATTTATCAAAACCATCGTTTTCCTCTTGCTGTAAACTTACATCTTCGGGTTCCGTGTCTTGAAAGCTTGTTGAAGTCTCCATTACCGAACCTATTGCTTCTACAACCTGTTCTTCTAGATTGGTTGGTGCCGATAATATAGGATCACAGAAGATGGTATCTAATACCATTATTTTGTCTCGATCAAGAAGAACAGATGCCTGATCACTTGGAGGTAGAGGTGATAATAACATAAAATTACCCCAAAAAGCAATAAAAATAATAGAAATTCTTTGTGAGCACATTTTCTTCATCAAAAAATATTTACATTAGATATCCATAAGGCAATGGCGTTTGTGCCAAACAGTGATTGCAGGTACGAATTTGGCACAAACGCCAACACTATTTCTAGCAAAAACTCACGATTTCTCTTGCTAACATCTACATTTAAACCTAACATACATGCAGATATTCAATCATACTAAAATATTATTTTAAAAAAACATTAGAATAATACTTAGTTCGAAACAAAAAGCGCATCGACACTACCCCACGTAAGGCTTACGGGCGACTGACGTTTGGGCCGCTTAACCTAAACGCATATTAATCAAATGGCGCTTGGGCAAGCTTTAAACCGTTTTGGCGCGTTAAATAAATTTTTGATGGCAATGCCACTTGAACCGTTAGACGAAAACTTAACAGGGCTATTTAAAAACACTAGAAAGTCGATAACGACAATTTTGGCGTTTGTGCCGTTCTGGATTGGCAGCGTCGATATGAATAATACCTAAATAAAAACTTATTATCAATTTCTCCTCATTTCTAAAATTAATAATATTTTTTAATGTCCGTCACATTTTAGTAACAAAAAAGTGTTACTAAACGTCAAAGTAAAATTCTCTTGTGAAAATACAATATGTAATATTTTTCTAAAATCATCGGAAATAATTTTTTTCAAGCTTTAGTTGAAACTATGTAGACATAATTTCAGATGTTATGGTTGAAAACGAATTAATGTTTTTAATGTTCCTGAAAATTTAGTAAAAACCCTTAGTTACTAACAAGTAAAATCAACTTCTATTGTAAAAATATAGTGCGTCATATTTAACTAAACTCATCGGAAATATGTTTTCTTAAGTTTCATTTGAAACTATGTAGACATGTAATTTCAGACGTTATGGTTGAAAACGAATTAATGTTTTTAATGTTCCTGAAAATTTAGTAAAAAACCTTAGTTACTAACAAGTAAAATCAACTTCTGTTGTAAAAATATAGTGCGTCATATTTAACTAAACTCATCGGAAATATGTTTTTTTAAGTTTCATTTGAAACTATGTAGACATGTAATATCAGATGTTATGGTTGAAGACGAATTAATGTTTTTACTGTTCCTGAAAATTTAGTAAAAAACCTTAGTTACTAACAAGTAAAATCAACTTCTATTGTAAAAATATAGTGCGTCATATTTAACTAAACTTATCTTAAATGTTTTCTTAAGTTTCATTTAGAACTATGTAGACATGTAATTTCAGACGTTATGGTTGAAAACGAATTAATGTTTTTAATGTTCCTGAAAATTTAGTAAAAACCCTTAGTTACTAACAAGTAAAATCAACTTCTCTTGTAAAAATATAGTGCGTCATATTTAACTAAACTCATCGGAAATATGTTTTCTTAAGTTTCATTTGAAACTACGTAGACATGTAATTTCAGATGTTATGGTTGAAAACAAATTAATGTTTTTAATGTTCCTGAAATTTTAGTAATAAACCGTAGTTACTAACAAGTAAAATCAACTTCTATTGCAAACATATAGTTCGTCATATTTAACTAAACTCATCGGAAATATGTTTTTTTAAGTTTTATTTGAAACTATGTAGAAATGTAATTTCAGATGTAATGGTTGAAAACGAATTAAGGTTTTTAATGTTCCTGAAATTTTAGTAATAAACCTTAGTTACTAACAAGTAAAATCAACTTCTATTGTAAAAATATAGTGCGTCATATTTAACTAAACTCATCGGAAATATGTTTTTTTAAGTTTCATTTGAAACTATGTAGACATGTAATTTCAGATGTTATGGTTAAAAACGAATTAATGTTTTTAATGTTCCTGAAATTTTAGTAATAAACCTTAGTTAATAACAAGTAAAATCAACTTCTATTGCAAAAATACAGTGCGTCATATTAAACTAAACTCCTCGGAAATATGTTTTTAAAAGTTTTATTTCAATTTAAAACTATAAAGACATTGGATTTCAGATAACAAATTTGTTATTTAATGTTTCTCACATGATAGTAATAAAAATGAGTTATTAACGGCTAAAATGAACTTCATTTGTAAAACTCTTATTAGTTACAATTAACTAAAGCCGCCGGAAATATGTTTTTGTAGCATTTTAGCAAAAAAATTACAATAGGAAAAAATTATGTATTATGTCCAACAATGTATATTTCAGAAGGAAAGCAGGAAAGAAAAGCTAAAACATTCATAATGGATGAACTTTTTATTGCCTATTTAGTATAACACTACTTATTAAAGTGATTTAACGTAAAACTTTAAAATTATGACTAATTTTTTGTATTAATATTAAACACGCAGTTGTTGTAGACAACTCTGGAAGAAGTGTCGGAAATAATGGCATTATTCGATTGCTCTACAAAGGCAGACGTTGTAGTTTCACTTGCCTGAATTTGCCGCATAGACTCAATAATCTTTTGGTGTTGAGAACTATTCATTTGTAGGTAAGGCTTAATAGATTGACTACTGGAATGGCCTGTTATTTTAATGAGTTTTTGTTCTTCAACTCCAGATAATTTTCTATAAGCAAAAGCATTCGCGACCTTGAATAAAATTATCGGTAATAATTCTGCTGCTAGGGAGATTATATTCGCGGAATCTGCGAAGTGGGCGACATCTGTTAGTCTATATTGAAACTTCAATAGCGGTGAACAACAAAGCCAGATTACGTGCACCGATATAGGAATATCGATTTATTATGTTGTTTTTACATACATAGAGAGTTTTATTTAAAGTTTCAGTTTAAATAGCAAAATAGTGTATGTATTTAAAGTACTTTTGTGAGGTATTGACAAATTATTATATATTTAATTAATTCCATCAGGTGCACAACAATAACGTGGTAAAAGTGGTTAGGTTAGGTGCTTTTAGTTCACTAGTTAAAAGTGGCTTGTAAAACTTTTGTTTGTTTATATCTATATACTGGTAGTTTCGTTTAGATAGAAGGGTTGTTTTGTGCCCAGATTGGCCCAGGCAGCATAAAGAAGTCGATAGAAATCACAACCAAATACCTACCTAGTTAAGGTTAGTTCAGCTATTTTTTAAAAAATTTAAGATACTAATTGTTACCTATCTTTTGTAGCTTTAGGTAAAGATGCAAGTTATACATAAGTCAATAGAAACAAAATCTAGGAAAATATGTTCTGTACCACAGTGCTCTTCATATTGTACGAAAGATATATCGTTGCATGCCTTTCCAACAGATCCTAAGTTAAGTCGGACTTGGAAAACTGCATTGAAAATTGGAAAATCTGTGACAAGAGATATGTTAGTTTGCAGTCAGCATTTTACAAAGGATGATTTTACTATAGGTAGGTGCCTAAAGTGGAAGTAAAATTTTTAGAAACTACTATAGCTAAATATTATATTTTTAGCGACAAATAAAAGACGCAGATTAAAGAAACATGTAATTCCAAGTAAAAAAATTCCACAGTTAAGTCATTTAATACCAAAAACAGTAATTCAGCGGTCAGAGCACCATTGGTAAGTTAACATCTCTTTAAACAAATACCTACCAGGGCCTGGGTATATAAACTACTTTTTTATTTTTCTTTATTAAAATTAGGTTTAAAAATAGCATACCTACCTAGTATGGTATTAGTTTTCAAATTCGATTTTAGTTTTAACACTTGTTTAAAAATTGTGCATCCCTTCCACACATCTTTAGGTATTTAATATTTAAAGTAAATCACATGTTTTATTTTAAAGGTTGCAAACATGTACTTCAAGCATGTCTAACGAAAATATGGAAATTGAAGATGATGAGAGTTTATTACAAACTAATGAAAACATTGAAGACACGGGGGAGGAACATGCAACAACATCAAATAAAGGGGCCCTTGCATCACATATAGGCTCACATATATATTGATTTTTTTTATCACCAGAAAACTTTATTTTTGAAATATCTGTTTAATTAATTGAACTAAATAAATTCTTATGAATTCTGACTCGACTTTTATTTTTTATGCGGTAAATAAAATATAGGTAGGTAGTAGTATCAAATTAGAATGTTTTTATTTAATTATAATGTTCTTGATTGATAAAAATCATATTAGGGGAGTGTAAGGCAAAATGGCAATGTTTTGATCCCGATAAAAAGAGATTTGGAAGTATTTTTCTAGAACTTGACATACCTTAACTGTCTTGGACTTTGTTTATAAAAGTTTATAAGTAAAAATTCACATTTACACTTAAATGTGAGCATAGAAACATAGGCCTCAATGTGTCATTTTGCCCAACAGGGTGTAGCCAAAATGACATATACTCTAAAATATTGCAAGTAATGGCAAATATAAAAACATAAAATATTTGTTACAAATATATAATAATAAAACATTTAAAGTAAACCTACAAAAAACATAAAAAATCCCTTAAACAACAAACGACATAGTATGTTATGTTGCCTTACGCAGACATAATATGTCATTTTGCCTATCAATGCCATTTTTTATATTTTTTTGGTTAAAAATACTTAAACTAAATACGTTTAAAAATTCAAATATTTATACAACAAAAAAAAATCAGAAAAAATAAAGGACAAAAATTGTTATATCTTAATAGGAAATTGAGTGATGTATCAGATGTAACCATTCATTTATTCATCATGCCAATACAATTTAAAACTGTTTACACACGTCAAAGATTTACACGAATTAAGTCTAGAAAACACTAATAATATTAAAATATATAAAACCATGATTAATGTAACATAGATTGGTATAATGAATTAGAAAAAATACTTAAATAATGCTTAATCTTTATTTAAACAATACACGTGTGGCATATATTGAAAATAATTCTCCGTTACTTTTTTAATTAATTTTGCTGCAAAATTCCCATTAAACTCTACATTAATTTCTGAGAAGGCCTTGGAATGACTTGAATATAAAACTAATTTTGTGGAATTTAAACCTAGAAGAGCCATCCCTAATTGAACTTGCCCATAACAACTATGTCTCTCTTTTAGTGTAGCTCCAGAATCAGTTTCTTCTATGTAGTCGCAAGATTCCAAAAATACTTCAGGACTATGATCTTTTCCTAAAATAGGTACATATAGATAGTACTTAATAAAAATACATGTATTTACACATTTACCAATGAATGGGCACTTGATTTTAAGTAACTCTGAGGGAACGCCATTTTCAAATATGACTCCGTCTGGGGAAAACCCTAGCCATGGAAAAATTTTCGACACAACTAATCCAGATGTTACTACATTGCATTGACGTGTTTCTTTACATACTTCTAGGGCTTTTTTCTCAAATTTCCTGCCATGTTGTACGAATTTATTTGTGAAAGATTTGGGGAAAAATAATTTTTGGGACTTGTTTTCCCACCCTTCAATGTCGCTAAATGTATACAGGGTGACAATTTGAAAACGAACAGCATTTAATATTGCCTCTACCAATGATAGTATGAAAATTTGGCGAAACACGTCAATTGATATATCAAGGGGGAAATTTTTTAAGGCATTTGTTGTCGTGTTACTTTCAACCCCCCGACCCCCAGGGCACCTACCCCTAAAATTTGAAATGGCAACCCCTATTTCTTTTGACATTTTTGTGTTCCTTATAAAATTCTACATAAACTGTATTATTTTTTTTTACAAAGTTGTGATTATTAACCTCACAAATTAATGTAATGTATTTAAATAAACATTTAAATAATGCAGCTTCTTGAAAAATTATGATAATGATAATGAAATACTGGAAAGCTCACCTTTCCTACTTTATGAATTGTTCAAATTGGGTTCCATTCTTCTCCAAGCACAAGTACAGCCGGTATTCAAACTGGTTTCGGACGTTTTCAAGAGTTTCAGGTGAAATAGTTTTAAACTCCTGTACAATTCTTTGTTGTAATTGTCCAATGGAATCTGGTTGAGTTTCAAATACAACGGATTTCAAGTGACCCCATAAGAAAAAATCCAGCGGTGTCAGATCTGGTGACCTAGGTGACGATAGGTAATGATTATCCAACCACTCTCTTACTGGGCGTACATAATGCGGAGGCGCTCCGTCCAGTTGGAAGTGGAGCAAATGTTCATCTAGCTAGAGCAACACTTCCATTGGCGTCCCTTTGATTTTCCACCTCACGAATTATAAGAGGTTCTATAACTATGTCTAACATTTCTGCATAAATTTCACCATTTAGATTTCCATTGATAAAGAGGGGACCGATGATACCCGCCCAAACATTTATTTTTTGAGGGTATTGCGTATGCCCCTCTCTAATAATGTGAGTATTGAGGTCGCTCCAATAACGACAGTTTTGTTTGTTGACCTTGCCATTTAAGTAAAAAGTGCATTCGTCACTAAAACAGATATTCTTTATTAACCTGGGCTGAGTAATAATCTTATCCGTCATAATTTCGCAAAACTCAATACGTCTGTCCGGGTCATCGTCCCCTATTTCTTGAGTAATTAGGAGTTTGTATGGATGAAATTTGTGAAGCTTCAATACTTTCCTGACTGACTTTACGAAGGGACGTAGTGGGAGCTATAGCAACTTCACCAAGAACCTCAATCTGAGCGGCCTCATTGAGCAGTCTTGGCTCATTCCTTTTCTTATTGCGAACAGATCCTGTTTCTTCAAATTTAGCTGCTAACTCACGGATGTACTTGTGTCCAACATTTCTTTCACGATGTCTTTCGTTGAATACGGCCGCCGTTCTTGCAAAGCAACGATTTTCAGCTCCGTAAATGAAAATCATTTCTACGCGTTCAGCAATAGTGTAAACCATTTTAAAAAACCACACTAATAATTAAAAACTATTGAAATGTTTATGAAATTAACTTTCACAGCTTATTTCACTGATTCTAGAAGAACATGAAATAAATAATGAACACCAGGAGTCGGAAAATAAGTACCTACTAAGTACTTATCATTTGTTCGAAATATCAGGAATAAGCAAATCGAGAATCTTGTTTTGTCGAAAACTGCAAAAAAATTTAATTATTTTATGTTTTCTAGTGGCGATATCGAAGACGAAATGTAAATAAATAAAAGAATTTGGAATGTAACTATTGGTAGGTACAAACAGTTTTAAACGAGGTGCTATGGGGCGGTGAATGCAATCCGTTTTAAAGTTCGATATTAAATAAATTTAATTAATTTGTGAGGTTAATAATCACAATTTTGAAAAAAAAAATAATACTGTTTATGTAGAATTTTATAAGGAAGACAAAAATGGTAAAATAAATAGGGGTTGCCATTTAAAATTTCAGGGGTTTTGGGGGTCAGGGGGTTGAAAGTAACACGACAACAAATGCCTTAAAAAGTTTTCCCCTTGATATATCAATTGACGTGTTTCGCCAAATTTTCATACTATCATTGCTAGAGGCAATATTAAATGCTGTTCGTTTTTAAATTGTCACCCTGTATATTGAATAGCATGTGGATCCTAAAATATCATAACATTTTAATAAAATACCTTTTTTAAAAAAAATTGTCTTTCTCTTGCCCACATACTGGAACCCTGTTCGTAATTTGTTGCAATATGAAGTGGGTCGCTTGTTGATAATGCATTCAAAATATCCCGGCAACAGGGTCTCAGGCTGAACGTACTAACTGAGATTTGGGTTGTAAGCTGGGAAGTTAGACCTGATGTTTGTAAATACAAACTTTTATGGTTTTTTGGATCTGCTCCTTCTACCCCACATAATATTATATGGCCTGCTTTAAAAACCGCTTCGCCCTCTTTTAGTGGTCTGCTTCTGACTCCAATGTACTCCAAGATACTATACAGAGTTACTTCAATTTTCGGCATTTTTCACCACGTTATTCTCACACAACAACACAAAACTTTGCTCGAATAGCACAAAAACGTTTAAGTAATTATACTTAAAAAGGAAAGTCAGCAAATATCAATAAAAATCTTCGAAAAATACAAAAGAATAACTAAACAGCATTAAACACCCTTAAGATTCTAATGTTGTTCACCGCTATAGCAGCCATATTGAAAATTACAGCGCCATCTAGTGACACGTAATTTTCGCGAATACAAAAATCGTTGTACGTCATTTCCTTTAAGTGACGTCAGATATCGACAATGTTGCCAGCTTGTAACCAAAATATCCAAGTGAGGAAATTACAGTTTTTTTTTTTCATAAAAACAAGATAAATATACAAAAACTTTCTATGAATTATATATTTGTTTACTGCATAATACCTTTTAACATCAACTTTAGTAGATTCAACACTTCTTGTATTTTCATCTTGCCAAGATCGACCATTGGCACCATTCTGAAAACCCCATGTTTCATCCAAGAAAACGAATTGGTACAAGAATGCTTCTTTTTCTTTAATATATTCTTTTAAAAGTACTAGTCGTTTGAAGGCTACATGGGAAAGTTTTCCAAAGTACTCGCCTCAGTTCAATCTTTTTACCATTTGAAGCCTATTTTCTTGAAAAGGCTTTTTAATAAAATAATAATACAAAGATGGATCTTCAATCATCCTCCAAATCACTTGAATCACTCGCTTCATTTACTTCAATAATAATTGGTTGAATGTCCAGTCTACCTAATACATGTTCTCTTTCATACCATTTTAATACCTCGCTTTCTGTGTGCCGAATTGAATTTTTCCAAACATCAGGAGTAGCAGTACCCAATGCTTTGTTCCACATATTCATACAGTCAGTTTCTGTACTGCCATCTCGACCAATATGTCTGTTGTAATAATTTTTGGTAATCCCCCAAATATGTTCAATCGGATTGAACATACAGTGGTATGGAGGAAGCCGTAAAACTTTATGTCCATATTGCTTAGCCAGGTTATCAACTAAATATTCTTTTGGTGGCTTATGCCTGAAAACAATTTAAGTTTAATATTCAAGAATGTGTTAAAAAATACAAAATGTCTTGTACCAACCTATTAACGATTTGTAAAAGTTCGGCTTTGAACATTGTATAATCAAATTTAATTTTATTAGTAGTTAACCATTCTTGAATTGCAGCTTTATTCCATGATGTATTAGGTATTTTTGTTAACAACATGCTATGGTATGGGGCGTTGTCTATTACAATCACGGATGGCTTTTCAATAATTGGTTTTCGAACCATTGCAAAAAGTTTTGCTGATTCATTTCTCCATGGTAGTCACTCAGCATACTTTTAGAACAGAAAATTTTTCCTATAAGCAAAACTGCCAAAAAGAATATAAAATATATAGCCAAAGGACCACAAATAGGCAAATCAAACACAAGATAAGCTTGACTGGTTTATATTTATAAAAAAACTATCCTGTAATTGGGTGAAGCCCTTAAATAATAGGGTGTGATTTAGAGGGTCATAAGACTAATAAGGCAAAATATAACCTAGGAATTCTTAATTCCAAAATAACAGAAATGCTCTATGAGCAATATTTCAAGGAAAGTTTCAATAAAAAAAATTATTAAAATAAATAGTTTAACCTGGTATACTCAGCGCAGTGATGTCGACATTACCTTACAAAATGCTGATACCTTACAGCATTATAAAAACATGATAATTAAGTAAAATAGTAAATAGATAAAAATAAAGGTAACGATTTAGAGATTCATATAATAGTTAAAGAGGTTTCAGCAGTCTAGGTTAAGCTTACCTTTAGCCACAAGAAAGCATACAAGGTATCTCCACCAAGGGATGTAAAAATTAATAAAGTAAGAGGCCTTGGCAAACGCTTAGACTAGTCTGTCTGAGACTGTAAAAGTGATAACATTGGTATTATTTTGAAAACTTATCTGTAGATGAAAATGAAAGGTCCATGTACTCAATTAACTGCTACCAGGCCAAGGACACTGCAGGTTGGATCTGTTAGCAAAGCATGACAATAGGTTACCTGCTGGTAGACCAAACTAGCTACTACGGGTCCAAAAATTCATAGGTGACTTCAAAGGCAAACGTCCAAAATGTCCCGAAATGCCTTGGATTGGCGTTTAATTAAGCCAGAAAATGCACCAAATTAAGAACCCTAAGGAAAACATTGTTTCCATTAGTAAATAATCTAAACCAGAAAACTCAGAAGGCAAAATTTACCCTTTAAAATAAAAGACATGTGCTGCCCTTTTTCTTTTAACCTTCAAAAAAAAATCCTTTAAAAAACTCAAGGTCGACACATGGTTTCAAACCAATATATCCACATGAAATTAAGGTAAATTTTCCCGGAAGTATCAATTTTCACCAAAAATTTAACCATAGAAAAATGCAAAAAAAAGAACCAAACTTACCTCTCAATGACATGGAGGGCCAAAGAAAAACCTGTCGCACAAAGCCGATGTTCAGTAGGCTCTAACGTGAGTAAAATCCGAGAAACTCGCTCATTAATCCATACAAACAAAACCTACATATAGGCCAAATAGGATTAATTAAAATTGTAGTCCACCCAACATATCCGCTACACAGCGTGAATTTTCCGAAGAAATTCGTCGGTTGGTCTGGCTAGTTTCACGTCTCGACAAAAAGTAAAATGGAGACCCTAAAAAGGTTTAAGGAAAACGAGGGAGTGTCAAAAGTAGATTGACAAGAAATTCGTCACAGAATCAAGCCTTAGATGTTCACTAGGTTAGAGTGCAATTCCACTCTAGGTCAGTAGGCTACTTTAAAGAGAGTAAGAATGAAAAACAGACCTACGCCCACTTAAAGAACCGTATCGACACATAAAATAAGTCGATGCAAACGGCCAAGCGAATAAACGGTCCGAGCGACGTACCAATAAAAATGACCAAACAGCTGACTGGCAAATTCCGCATGTAAACAAATTCAAATCTGGTTTTACAAATGTATTACGATGGATTAAAAAGAAATACGAAGCAAGAGAAATCACGATGGATATGCCATCATTGAGTACCTGAAAATTTAGTAAGGAATGACCGAAATAAAAGGTATGCTTGCCCAAACATAGTTAACAAATCCAGACCATTACAACCAGCATGAAGTATTATGCACCTAGAAAAATATGTTTTACCTAGGTAAACTTCTCATAATTTATATATTTGTTTACTGCACAATACCTTTTACCATCAACTTTAGTAGATCTAACACTTCTTTTATTTTCATCTTGCCAAGATCGACCATTGGCACCATTCTGAAAAATCCATGTTTCATCCAAGAAAACGAATTGGTACAAGGATGCTTCTTGTTCCTTAACATATTCTTTCAAAAATACCAATCGTTTGAAAGCTACATGGGAAAGTTCCATAAGCCCTCGCCTCGGTTCATCTTTTTTCTATCCGAAGCCTATTTCCTTTAAGAGGTTTCTTAAAGAGTTAAGACAACCATCAAACAGTTGTCTATCTTTTAATTTCTTACTTAAAGTTGTCAAGGTTACATGATGTTCTAAAAAAAGTTACATCTTATGCATAACCAATGTAAAATATTTGTTTTTGAATAATACAACTTACTTGTTTCATACATTCCATAAATAGTGTCACGGATAGAACTTATATATATCCAATTTTGGGTAATTATGGATTTTAGCGAATTCTCTCCAAAATGGCCCCAAAAAAAGTGTTTTTTTCCCAAATATAGCTAATTTCATTCTAATAACAATTCCGTGACCGGAAAATGGTATTTTTTATTATAAACAATGAAAGAACATAAAAAAATACTGTTCTCGGGACGATGTTGTAGAGGCCATTTCAGCCAAAACAGATCGATGTCGAGTGTAAAAAAGGTGCAATTACGAACTTGACGAGTGTCCGACAATAATGAAGTGCGTTTCGGAGTGTAGTTTAACAATAATAGTGTTTAAAAGTGAAAATAAACAATGTTCAAAAGTGAGGTTATGTTTAAAAAAACGTAATAATTATAGACTTACATTGGTTAAACAGGCGCTAACACGGCATCTAATCCACCTTTTTGGTTACAATTCGCTTTTTTCCAGTTCACCGGCCAATTATTTGCCAGCCCCTTTTAAGTCGATCTACTTTAAAAAAAACTAAAAGAGTCATAAACAAACTAAAAGAACTGGAAAAAGGCGAATTGGAACCAAAAAGGTGGATTAGATGCTGTGTTAGCGCCTGTTTAACCAATATAAGTCTATAATTATTAAACAATTATTTTTTGGCTGAAATGGCCTCTACAACGTCGCCCCGAGAACAATGGTTCGCCGAATAAGTCACGGTTTATTTGAAAAACTAGGTTCCTCTTCTATGTAATTCCGTTTACTTTAATCCAGTTTATAATGAAAAAGTATTTAATATTGGGTATAATAGACTGATAAAATGCCGTAGTTACAGAAGATACATATGAACCTACTTCAACATTGTCAGACAATCCTCGGTTTCCGAGTAATCTGTATGCTAGTTTTAGCTGATGTTTTAAGGTTAAAGTGTAAGGTAAATTTTTTCGCGAGGAGGTCACATTACTGTTTGACTTACTAATTCTGTGAAAAGCTTCATATCGTATTGATGAAAGTTTTGATAAAAGCCCTACGATTTTAATAACTCTAAAATAATGAACCAAAAAATGAAATTTTGGTGTGGTGTCCACCGAAAAGAGAAATATAAAGTTGATGATTTGAAGAAGTAGTCCATACTTGCAGTGGAGTGTAGGTAATAAATTAAAACAACACTTCTGTCTTCCTCCACAAGTATTATATATTTTGAAATTTTTTTTAATGAATGTCCCTACATGTTTCGACTATATCTACAGTCATCCTCAGGGTTACTATATCGAGTTTAAATTGGATTCTAATAGTTGTCTTAAATTAATGAGTACAACATATAAGATAATCATAGCAAGTGAAATTTGTTTAGTTGAAGACTAACTTGAGGTAACTCAGAGTTGTGGATATGTAAATCAGCACATTTTAGTTTATTTTAAATTTGTTAATAAAAGTAAGAGAATTTGATTATTTTTTAATTAGCATGGTATAGAATAAATTTTAATGATTAATATATGAGCATTTTTCATGAAAGCATATTTAATAAAACATGGTTTATGTGGAGAAACCAAAAAAGAAAGAAAAAAATTTTTAAAGTTATTTTATGAAAAATTATGAAATTTCATGTTTTCTTGAATTATATAGAAACATAATAAATGTAGTAGGATAGGGGCAAAGCCCCTATGGGTTTAAATAAAAACGCATTTTGGTATGGAGAATTAGAAAAAAATTTTTTAAGAAAAAGAAAGTTTCGTGTTGATGATGTTCATTAATTAAATTTTGTAAATAAATTAGTTCACTTGTATTAGTGGTATTCTTTGTTGTGACATGAACAACATTAAAAAGTAAAAAAAAAATCCAGGTTTGGTCCGAAGTGTCAACTAAATTAGCAATTATAAGAGAAAAGTACGTAACAAAGGCATGCATTTCTGCTGCTGACATGATAACTAATTCATTTTCCACTTGATTTAAAAGAATGGGTGGTATCTTATTGCCAATATCGACATTAGAATGGTTAAAGTATTTGATGCGGTTGTTAAGCATATCTATAGTAAAATATTTCTTTACAGTAATAAAATCTTTCAATATTTTGCCAAAATCATATCTACAGACGCCTTTATATAAATCGTGCATAAAAATCAAAATGTATATTTTCAGAATTGTGAAAATATGATAAATCATTCCACATAAAATATTCTTTAATGCCGTGTGTTTTTTCAAACAGGTGTTTATTGTAGTTATCTCTATCCCTAAGAGTGTTTAAATCTTCTTTTGTCATATTTCTTGTTTCTGTTTTGTGAGAAAAACAAGCACGACAGAAATGATTTGAAGATAAACTGTCAGTCATACCGATAACTGAATTTATACCTAAATTATCTCCTAAATTTCTTCATCGTTAACTGTTATTCCTTCAGATTCTAAAAACTTAAGTTCGTTTAGAAAAGGTCTAAAAACAGCTTTATTAGGCAAACTCGTTTTGCCAGAAGAATAAAATAATCCCCACAAAAAATATTTTCTAGTCGGGATGCGTATTTTTGTTCTATTATATTGAGTACCTAGAGGATTTCCTGTTTCGAAGTCACCATAGTACATAAATAAAGGTAAAATTGTTTTTTCTTTGTATTTACTTTTAAGTAATTTCCACCAAGAACAGTTATAGTGGTGGAGATCCAGTTTTTGAAAGTGGAATGATGAAATCGAGTTTTTTTTCCCCCCAGTCGATCAAGTAGGATCCCCCCGTTATCCTGGCATGATTTATCGGTATATCCGGAGGGTCGGGGAGGGGGAGGGCGCCCTTTAAATCTCCCTGCAAAGGGTTTTTCTCGGAAAACTCGGCCGGGTTTGATCGTACAAGAAAAAACATACGTAGCAAAATTGAAGAGCTTGACAGAACTCGTAAGCTCGTTCAAACTTGAACCCGATATGTCAATTGGTTCGCAAAATATCGCGATTTGAATTTGCCAAAAAAAAAAATTCAATTCATTATTTCTCGGAAGGGAGTGGAGTTGGGGGCCTTGATTTTTTATAAATAAAAGGGTAATATCAAGCACTTTGATGGGCCGGAGGGGAGGGAGGGTGGGACAATTAGGAGGGGAGTTATGGGCGGGAAACGAGGGTTATTCAAACGCTTGTTACGCGTGTTCTAATTGAGATAGCGCAAGCAGCCAGGGTTGCATTTACGCGTTTTTTAATTACCTAAAAGACTGCATTGGCAAAAAAAAAATTTTTTCCAAATTCGCGCAAGGCGCGCAAAATAAAAAATGTCAATTTCTTCACTTGCGTTTTTAGGCATGAAGAAGGGGGGTGGGGGAAAAAATTTTTTTGACACGGGACGGCATTTTTCTGGCTTTAGTTTGAGCCCTGCAAGAACTCGATTCGACAATTATGAAGGGAGCTAAGGGCCGGCAAAGTCTTTGCTGCATAGCGGGAGATTGGAGAGGGGTAGGGGGTTCTAGCTGAACTCAAAGGAAAGGGCAGGAAATTTTCTATTTGTTTAGTTATTTTGCAATTTTCCCGAGACCATATCTTGCCCGCTATGCAGCAAAGACTTTGCCGGCCCTTAGCTCCCTTCATAATTGTCGAATCGAGTTCTTGCAGGGCTCAAATTAAAGCCAGAAAAAAATGCCGTCCCGTGGCAAAAAAAAATTTCCCCCACCCCCCTTCTTCATGCCTAAAAACGCAAGCGAAAAAATTTACATTTTTTATTTTGCGCGCTAAGCGCGCATTTTGAAAAAAAAAATTTTTTGCCAATGCAGTCTTTTAGGTAATAAAAGAACGCGTAAACGGAACCCTGGCTGCTTGCGCTATCTCAATTAGAACACGCGTGACAAGCGTTTGAATAATCCTCGTTTCCCGCCCATAACTCCCATTCTAATTGTCCCACCCTCCCTCCCCTCTGGCCCATTAAAGTGCTTGATATTACACTTTTATTCTTAAAAAATCAAGGGCCCAACTTCACTCCCTTCCGAGAAATAATTAATTGAATTTTTTTTTTGCAAATTTAAATTGCGATATTTCGCGAACCAATTGACATATCGGTTTCAAGTTGGAATGAGCTTACGAGTTCTCTCAAGCTCTTCAATTTTGCTACGTATGTTTTTTCTTGTACGATCAAACCCGGCAGAGTTTTCCGAGAAAAACCGTTTGCAGGGAGATTTAAAGGGCGCCCTTCCCCTTCCCGGCCCACCGGATGTACCGATAAATCATGTCAGAATAACGGGGGAATCCTACTTGATCGACTGGGAAAAAAAAGAAACTCGATTTTATCGTTCCACTTACGAGCCGTTGATTCCGCCGGATCCCCGCCACTATTAAATATGCTGGATATTTCATCTGAATTTGCTTCAGTTTTAATGTACTGTAACATTTGTTCTAGAACGTTAGGCATTTCTAAAAACTTTTTAAGTATATTTCTTAAAGGAATAATTTGACCCTCGCATTGTTTAATATTTAGAACTGAAGTTGTAAAAGAACTTTTGTTATCTAATAAATTACCAATAAAATATGATGTAGGCTTAACAAGGACATTATACTTCTCCAAAAGCTGAAATCGTTTATATTCCGAATCAATCGATGAAAAAAAATCAGTTGAGAGTAGAGCAATTATTTCATTGTTATTGACGTTATCAGAAAAGTCATTGGATGAGGAATCTAACTTGACCAATAAGTTTGAAAAGATAATTGACACTAATTCAGAAGTATTTCTTGTTATTTCTTGCACTATTAAACGGTTAATTGTGTTATTACTATAAAATTTACTTGAAAATTTTAAAACTTGCATTTTGATTACATCTCGTAAGTTTGTAGGCGAATCATTATTTTTTGAACTTGGCACTATGTTTTCTGTACTATGAATTTGTCCACTGATGCTCTCGCGAACGAGTTGTGTATTTAAATTTGACTGTTTTACTCTTTGTGCAGGAAAAATGCTCATCATGGTGAATATTTTGTACATGTTTCTTTAGTGCAGATAAAGAACTAAAATGTCTAGTACATTTGATATAATTACATTAAAATGAACTTAAAAATCTATGAATAACAGTCATGTGAGAAATAAACCTTTGGTTTTGAGTAAATACTTTAAAACAATGTTTGCACTTCATTGCCGACTAAAAAAGTTTTAATGAGAAGAGTTAATCTTATTTACTATATCTAAGATGTTTGGGATTTTATCATATATAGTCTTCATATTATACATCCCCGACTGAATAAACATCCAGACATGTTTACATTCATAGGGATACTTAAGATTAAACGTATGAATTAATTGAAAGCAAACATCCACAGCTTTCAAAATGGATACAACTTGATATAAGATTTTATTGTAACTTACATAAATCTGGTTCATTCTAAATATGAGGGGCCTTCGGTTAGAATGAATGGTAATAATGGTAAACCATATTTAATTAACTTCTTGCGCTTTCCTTCAATAACATTGGAAATGTCTCCGGAAATCTAAATAAAAAAGATACGGAGCATTAAAAAAATTAGATGTACAAAAACATGGGATTCTCCTAAGAGGGGTTTCCCGATTTTACATAATATGTAATATACCTTGACGTGAACAATAATTCCATTTACAGTTTCAGCTGATGTTGGATAACACGTATTTTTTCCTTTTTTGTTGTAAGTCCTGCCTGGCAGTAGCGTTGGTAATAAGGTCAGCATCAAATAGTGACAAGTTTCTGAAAAATTAAATATCGTTATAAAATAGCTCTATCTGATCCTGTGTCTTAAGCAAAGTTTAATGAAAGTATCTTTAATGCTAATAATAACTAATGATTTTTTGTAAGTATTGATAGGTTCCTGCAAAATAACCTTTTATCAAACGAAAGCTTGTTAATAATAGTAAAAAGAATAATAATACACTTACCATTATTTACAATATTGCCGGTGATGAGTTTTACTATTAGAGAATCACTTTGATTTAAATATTTTTTCTTTAGTTCCAATAACTTGTAAAACACTGTCTCAAATTTATTGTAAAGTGTGTGGCAAGGATATCTGAGGTATCAAGGTATGTCCCCTTGGATTTTGTACAATCGGAAATACTAATAAAAATTCGTTAATGTCAATATCCCGTATAAGTAACCTTTGTCGATATTCGTAAGTAGAATTCCATTTTTCGACCACATCGGTCCATTGCTCTTGGTTGTTTTTTAGTCAAATAATATTATCGTCGTGATCACCTATATTATAACAAATTTATTAAAAATTAATTTTTATTTTAATATTTAATATTATGTACATACCATTGTCTTCAGTAATTTCTGAGGTGTCTGTATCGTTAATCTCAGATAAACTTCTGGACAAAGGTAAAATACCAGCTTCTCTTAAGAAAGTTAGTATATTTCTATATTTATCAACCAATTTTCCTCTAGCAATGCCACTTCTTTTGTCTCTCGAATTTCTCTTCCTTATTGGTGAAGTGAAATATACTTGGGGCAGTTCTTTTGAAAATTCTTCAACAATTAATCGTGCTATTTTTCGAAAGTCTTCATTAGTAAGTCGACTGTAATAAGAAATAGAGTTCCTTAAATATTCTACAGATGCTACAATTATTTTAGTATGGTGTACTAAAAGAAAAAGTACTAAACAAAAAATCTTACCTAAATGGTACTACATTAATAAAATGTTAAACGATTATTTCTACTAAGTATGACTGACATTTACTACTTAAAGATTGCTTTAACTTGTAGATATCCTTAATAGCTTTGCCCATAGAAGTTTCTTCTAATAATTCGGACAAATTGAAATTTATTGTTGATTCATTACTGTCAGGTTCATTAAGTATTGTTGATGACAAACCGCTAGCGCAATTCTGCTCATTGATGGTTGATACTTCCGTCAGGTTAAGTAGTATAGAATGATTTAAATAATTGTCTATTGATACTGGTGTTGGTTGATCATTTATGTCTGCTATAAATAGTTTATTGGAAGGCATGAAACCTTGAACAATATTTAGCACGTCACTGTCTTCTCTAAAAAAAGGACATAATAGTAATAAATAAATAAATAATACTGTCGTAATTTTTTTTTTAATGAATTTCAAAGAAGTTGAGTTTTGTACCTTATTGAATATCTTTTTTAGATTTTTCCTAAAATAAATTTCAAAAATATATTTAGGTGCAAGGGTGGGTAGAAAAGAATATATTTATATATTTATTTAAAAAAAAAAGAACTGTCTACTTGATAAACAACGTTTGTAGCCATAGTCTGGAGCACGTAGCAACTCCCCATAGATGGAATTTAAAAAATGTGACAAATGTCATAGTTAAAAGTGTTAAAGGTACGAATAGTATAGGAGCTGACAAACATTGCGGTGAACGATATTTTTCAAAATTTTCACCTACATAGTCTAATTATACATGATATAGACAAACTAAAATCGACCGTCTGCCGTTTCAAAGTGGCAGCTTTAACTTGGGGGATGCAGTTAAAAAATGGTGGTTTTAAGATTTGGTGAACAATATTGATCAAAACCCACATTCACTCATTTAAAAAAACAGCTTAAGAATGTGTCGAAATCACGTGGGCAGACGATTTATTTCACAGCTTAACCCTGGCAGACGCCTGTCAAAGTGGCATATTTTATGGTAAAGTGAACGACAAGTAATACACATTAATTTTGGTGGGTGTATTCCCCTATTAGTACGTTAACTAAAAACAATATGGCAGACGAAATATTTGACAGCGTTTCTGTGGCAGACGCTGTCAAAGTGACAAGTTTACTCTTGGTAAACAATATTTATAATAGCTCAAATTGGTAAAATAACGTAAACTACATAGGTATTTTTTAATTTTAAAAAAGCAGACCATTTATTTGACAGTTTAACTTTGGCAGACGTCCGTCAATGTGGCATATTTTATAATAAAGTGAACGACAAGTATTACACATTAATTTTGGTGGGTTTATTCCCCTCTTAGTACGTTAACTAAAAACAATATGGCAAACGAAATATTTGACAGCGTTTCTGTGGCAGACGCTGTCAAAGTGACAAGTTTACTCTTGGTAAACAATATTTATAATAGCTCAAATTGGTAAAATAACATAAAACTACACAGGTATTTATTAATTTTAAGAAAGCAGACGATTTATTTGACAGCTTAACGTTGGCAGACGTCTGTCAAAGTGGCATATTTTACAATAAAGTGAACGACAAGCATTACACATTAATTTTGGTGGGTGTATTCCCCTATTAGTACGTTAACTAAAAACAATATGGCAGACGAAATATTTTACAGCGTTTCTGTGGCAGACGCTGTCAAAGTGACAAGTTTACTCTTGGTAAACAATATTTATAATCGCTCAAATTGGTAAAATAACGTAAACTACATAGGTATTTTTTAATTTTAAAAAAGCAGACGATTTATTTGACAGCTTAACTTTGGCAGACGTCTGTCAAAGTGGCATATTTTACAATAAAGTGAACGACAAGTATTACACATTAATTTTGGTGGGTTTATTCCCCTATTAGTACGTTAACTAAAAACAATATGGCAGACGCTGTCAAAGTGACAAGTTTACTCTTGGTAAACAATATTTATAATAGCTCAAATTGGTAAAATAACATAAAACTACACAGGTATTTATTAATTTTAAGAAAGCAGACGATCTATTTGGCAGACGTCTGTCAAAGTGGCGTATTTTACAATAAAGTGAACGACAAGCATTACACATTATTTTTGGTGGGTGTATTCTATTAGTACGTTAACTAAAAACAATATGGCAGACGAAATATTTGGCAGAGCTCCCGAGGCAGACGCTCTCAAAGTTACAAGTTCACCCTTATTGATAAACAATGTTAATAGCTCAAATTGGTGAAATAAAATATTACTTTGGTAAATGGTATTCAAACATTTTTATTGCAAAGTTGGTATAAAATAAAAATTATTCTTTAACAAATATAAAACAGGATTCTTAAAACATCATGAAATCCGTCTCTCGTTTTTATTCGTCAACAAAACCTAAGAGTACTTCAACAAACCTAAAACTATTTATACATATATTAAAAACAAAAAACAAAAAATATAACAAAAAAATATATTCTACAAAAAATGCAAATCAATCTAGTCAAGCATTGTTCCAACAAAAAAAAACACATTTCTTAAAACTATAAAATACTTAGGATTTTAAAACATCACAAAATCAGTCTCCCAGTTTTATTATTTTACAAATAAGTAACCTAAATAAGAGAGAGTACTTCAACAAATCAACAATCAGTCGTTATTTATTGCTCTAAAAAATCATCCTCGTCGTCACTTGATTGAACCAAAATTGCGTCGGCGTCGTCGTCACTTTCGTTACTTAAATCAGATTTATGCAAAATATCACCAAGTTGAATGGGCGTTTGAGGCCCGTCAAACCACAATATATTGAGGATTCAAGAAGTAGTCCATTTTCTGTGGCGAGATTATGAAAGAAAACAAGGTCTGTCTATACCACCAAAATAAAATATATTTGTCCTTTTAGGGTGAAATAAGGGTTAAAGAGTGTACATAATTTGATTTGACATTAGGTTGTACTAGTTTCGACTTTAGTCGAAGTCATCT
The DNA here is from genome assembly GCA_963920685.1 of Polydrusus tereticollis. NCBI lineage: Eukaryota > Metazoa > Arthropoda > Insecta > Coleoptera > Curculionidae > Polydrusus > Polydrusus tereticollis. The sequence continues at coordinate 93,131,910 of OY987330.1, forward strand.
TCAGCAACCAAGTAATTAAGAATTATGTTTTTTAGGATGTACCTAAATAAACAAACTAAAACAAATTATAAGAGGGGACGAAGTGGTTCAACAATACGTGGTCACAACGTGTACTTTGTGCAGCCAATGAATTCGACAGAAGATAATCAGAAACATGATGCTACTTTAAGCAATGAAGGAGATTAGATGTAAAAAATTGTAATAAAGTCCAAAATTCTTAATGAAATCATTTATAGTTATGATATGATGTATAGATGTCAATAACGAAAATTCAATAAAATCATCGTTTCATGAATCAACTCAGTGAGGGGACATGATTTATATTTTGGTGGGTCAGAATTTTAATAAGAATAAGTAAAAAGAGGGGGGGGGAGAGAAGGAAATTAAAATGAGTTAAAAACCATTTACGTCATTGAGTAAAATTGGGGTCATCTGAAAGGAGAAAATTATTTCCATTTAAAATTGTTTTACGGAATTATCATAATCTATGGTCTCATAATATAGACTTAATTTTGTATGTGGTAAAATTATCATGTACTCACCAAATTGTCAATATTCAAAGCTTAATTTCTCGGTGGATTTATTTTAGAATTATATAAATTTAATGAATTAAGCCTATGTTGCGAATTTTCTTTTTTTCTTTTTGGCAAAAGAGGCACAAATTAGGAACATGACTCAAGATTGATGCTGTTCAAAGCAAATGTTGAAAAAAATGGAGGGTATCTCTGATTATAGTACTGATATCAGAGATACCTACTCGCAAAGTACCTAGCTGGCACTTTGCGAGAAAACACTTTAAAAATATAAAATTATAAAAGTGCACTCAAAGCAGAACAGATACCAGCCTTTGAGATGATCAAAAACCAAAAGGAATTTGAACATGTTAGGCAAGTACCACTGCCGTACCCGATAAAGAACTTGTAAAAAAAATAACACAAAAAGCGCGTAAATGATAGGAATAAACCGGGCTACCGAAATTCAAAAACGGTACTTCAGGCGACCTCTAGTGGGGAGCGATAAAAGCTACGTAAAACTCATACCAACAAACTGCAATTGTAAGGGCGCAAACTGGTAGCCATTCAGATCTTTAAGACCTCCATATTCAGACGAAATCCTAAAAGAAAGCATCCCAAAACAGCGAATAACTGTCAGTGACCATTTAGGTTAGAAACGTTTAAAAAAAAAGCAGTTAATAATTACAGCAGGATGAGAAGGAATTTCTTTCAAGATATGTGGAAAAACCATACTGAAAAACACCTACATAGGATGTTCATGCCAGATAGGAGCACACTGAATGCTTTTTAGGCATTTAACCGGCCAAGCACATAAAAGATAAACAAAGTAGAAATTCTGTTTCAATTGAATTTTTTTGACGAAGCGTATATTTGACCCCTTCGTTGGCAAAGGTTTTGAGTTAAATTTTTTTGATCGGCCTTTCAAATTTCGTGATGTCCATGGCACATTCTTCTATAAATTTAGAGCGAGAATTATTTCCATTTTCTAAAATATTTAACAACAACTCTTCAGTCTTTATGTCAGCAGCTTTTCCGGTTGCAATGTTAAAAGAGATGGTCGCTATCAACATTTTCAAATGGATTCATAAATTGTTTTACTGTTTCCTGTGATTTCTCAAGGGCCTCTTTATCTTTTCGCATCATTGAACTTTGAAGTTCATGAGAAATGTCTTCTTTTTTGCTACAGCCAACATCTTCAAAAGTTTTTGAAACAATTGATGTACGTAACGAATGGCTTTGTGGCCAACGCTGTCTAGCTTCAACTGAGTTGGTAATAAATGTTACTCCGGATGTTCTTGAAGCATCTGCATTTATAGTTTGTGCTAATGTCAGATCAACTGGTGATCGAGAAAAAGGTTTATCAGTCCTTTTTACAGAAAAACAACCATTCATAAATTCTGTCTTAAAGTTGGGATAGGGGAAAGGAGGGCAAGATGACGACAGTAAGCATATTTTTTTATTTTCTTTGTCATATTTCGCCCTAAAACTTTGTTTCGTATTTTGGAGCACTCAGGATAATTTTAGTTCCCAACAGTTTGCTTCTCATCATGCTATCTTTACTGTGAAATTTTTTTTCTTAAGTTTAAAATTTTATGACAAATTCGTCATCTTGCCCTCATGTATGGGTAAGATGACGAGAACATGCGGGTAAGATGACGAGGTTTAATGAATAAAAGAAAAACAGTGGGTAATTAGAAAGATATATTAATTATTCTCACAAAAGTCGCAAATATATGCTTTGCGCTTCGCTTTTGCGGATGTCAGTCCTGAGCATGCCGCATGAACCCATTTACGACAGAGGGAACAGGCGTACCACATTTCATTTTTTCCAGAATCGTAACAAATTAAACAAATTTCTTCTTGTTCCTCCACATTATCGTCATCTTCCATATAATTTACTGATATGGAGGAGTCGGAGGATTCTCCATCATCATGATCGTCAAACCTCACTTTTCTGACGTGTTTACCTTTTTTGATCTGCTTTTTCTGCATTTCAGCTTTCTTTCTTTTTTTCTCTTCTCTCCTTCTTCGATTAATTTCTTTTTTCTCCTCCTTGGTTTTTCTGTCAGTCTCTTTTTCTTCTAATGCAGTTTTAACAGGGGTACTCGTTATATGCAGAGTAGGAAGCTTCTTCCTCTGTCTCTTTTCTTTATAAGCAGCAATAGGCAAGTGAGGTAGACAATTCAATGATTCTGCATTAGACGGCCCTGGTAGTAAAATATCTAAGACATCAGAGGAAGTGTTTTGAGATGTTCCTCCTATTGCAGTGACCATATTTGCTGAAAGAGCATTAGTGGCATCTGGTAGTCTCGGTACATCACGTTACATTAAAAATCTGGTGAGCTGCGTATTTTGTTTTTGTTAGAATGTCTTCGTACAGGTCAAAGAATGATTTCACATTTATTCTATTAAAAGCCGCCAACCTGGCCGCTGAAGTTGCTTCTGGCTTTCTCAAGGGAAAGTTAAATCGTGTTATAAAAGCTTGTATGAAATCTTCTCCGGCCTTCTTAGTTTCTTTATTGAAGCGATGATCAATCTTCAATGTCTCTGCATAATCAAAAATTATTTTTGCAAACTGTTCGCGTGTAACACCAAATGCCCTGGTATTTAGGTCTTCCACATATTGCCTCAGGTTTTCCAGCTGCTCATTACTGAAGGTACATCTGAATCTACCAGCACTAACTGGCATAGTCTCTTCAGAATATTTTTTGGCATAGCGTCGCAAGGTTGCTTCTGGAATATTGTATTTTTTTGCCATCGCATTCACGGCTGCACCTTCTTTTACCGCCTGTATAGCCGCATTCATTGATTCCTTTAACCAACTCTGCCTAGTTGTCTTTCTTTCATAAATTTTGCCCATCCTTATTCCCTGAAAATTAATAAATCATTGCTTTAAATTATTTACAAACAAGTCGGGTAAGATGACGAATTCGCCATCTTGCCCACTTAGCGAATTCGTCATCTTAGCCGACCAGGAAATTTTTAATCGAGTTTTGTATTGACCAACAAAGAGATATTATTTCACGATAACTTAATGAGCTATAGATAAACAATACCATAACATTGAAGAAAATACTTACCGATTGAAAATAAAATTTAACACAAACACTATAAAGCTTATTTCGTCTTGCACTGATATTATAATGACATAACCATTAAACACAAATGGCGAAATATCGTCACCAAAGTAAGTCAGATTTTGATGTTAATATATAGGCAACTTACGAAGCACACCTACTACACTCGGCAATCAACCAAGTGGCGCTATCTAATTACAATAATCGGAATTTTCCAATTCGTCATCTTACCCGATTCGTCATCTTATCCTCCTTTCCCCTACTTATTTTCGAATTTCAGGAGATTATCGTGAAACTTTATTGTCCACCTAGAATAATTGGGCTGATTAAATATAAACAAAATAGCTGACATTTTAAATAAAATCGATCTATATGCCTCAAAATCAGAAGTCCTAATGCTTCTGGAAAAGTCTAAAAAATTCTGTATGAGATGTATATAGGTATAAGGTCAAGTGGGGTAAGGCGATATAAAAATAACAAAAGTGAAACTTAAAAATGGCTACAACTTTTATTTCTTGATAGTTCACGATGTTTCATCTCAGAGACAGATTTGGATGTTACTGAATGCATTTTTTGTAAAAAAGAATCAAATATTTCGTAGATGGACTGAAATACTTCAAACAAATTTTGCCCATGACCAATGGACGCACCCACCCCCGATTCTGGGGCAAGTGCGTTTATTGGTTGTAGTTTTAAATTTAATGGCATTAGAATGTGTGCGGGGTTAGAGCGCCTAATTGAAAGTGTTAAGAACGTTCTTGCGTTTAGAGCGCATAACTATCTTTAAAAACATGGGAGCAGCAACTTTTTATATTTAAAAAAAGCAAGAAAATAAAGGACAGGATATTTACAAAATATCTTTATAAAAAAAATATCTCAAAAACACACCAAACAGCAGAAACAAAACATTCTACTTGAGTTGGATATTAAATTTACGTTTCCAATAAATATTTTAACAACTACAAAATACACTTATGTTTCTAAAAAATAAAAAACTTTTACTGAAGGTTGTAATTAGCGAAGTTTACGTCAAATATAATTTCCCCTCGCCGTCCTAAACGTGGTTCAGGTAGAATTGAAACGACTTGATCTTCTGCAATTTCAGCTACGTCTTCAATAGTTGGATAACAAAATATTGTGTTTTTTTCATTTTCTGACTGTTTTCGAACAAACTTTATTAGCATTTCGGAATCTGAATTTTTGTCATTTCGAAATTGACCGACAAAATATTTAACGATCTTCTTTCCAGGAAATTTTGTCAAAATCCAGTCATCTATTTGTCTCGTAGAAATATCCCGAGATATTTCTTCTAACTGGTTTTGCTCATCAACTTCCCTTTCTAATATTATGTCTTCCAAATTTTCGTAATCACTTTCTTGAGTGCTGTACTCGCTATCTGTCGATTCATCTAGACCCTGTAGCTTTTTCTTGGCGAATGGTGATTTTTTAGACTTACTTTATTCAACTTTTGTTGTTTCTCAATTTCCTTACTTTTAATAAAATCTATCGCCTCTTTGGACGTCAGGACAGTGGCACCCTCAGCAACTCTTTTTCTTGAACTTTTTTCTAGAGGATTTCCTTTTAAACTTTTTAGTAGAAGATCTTCAAAGCTGGTTGCTTCTTTATTTAACTCGGACTTATTTTTGAAAATGCTAATTCCGTTGGCTGAAGAGGGTCCTGGAGAGTCAGATTGTGAATTTGACGAAGTGGAAGGATGAACATCATTAGTCTGAGCTAATACATTATTATGATTTTTCCATCTGTTCAGTGCCGCAGGTTCAAAATTTTCTTCTGGAATAATGTTTCGATTTAATGGGAATATCCCTCCTTTTCTAAACCCATTTATTATTATAGTGGGATCCGTGTTTAGCCAAATTTCACCCAGAGTTTTTGCGAATATTTTCTGTGGTAATTTTTGGCCGGGATGTTGTCGTTGCCATTTGCAAAGAAACTGGTCCCAAGCAGTTTTTAAACTTTTAAACACACTTAAATCCAACGGCTGCAAGAGGTGGCTTGAATGTGGAGGTAATTTTATGATCGTCACATTATTTGCTGTAGCTAACTCTATCAATTTTAAACCCACATGTGTAGAATGTCCGTCATAGATCAGCAATACAGGTTTTTCCTCAGAAGGTGCAGCGACTTTCAAAAAACACTTCTCAAAATAATTTACAAAGATTGACGTTTCCATCCATCCGTTGCAACTGGCCGCATAAACTGTATCTGGGAAACCACAACCTTCTGGCGCATACCAATCAGACCAAATATTTTTCCCTTTATAAATTATAAGTGGAGGAGCCTTTGAACCTGCAGCGCTACAAGCCAATAAAACCGTTGTATTTTCTCTTCCAGATGAGCTGGTCGTTCTGGTTGTTGGAAGACCTTTTGGACCGACAGTTTTGGTTCTAGATGGATCATTAGAAAATCCGGATTCATCCAGATTCCAAATTTGGTCTGGTTTATTTTCCAGTCCTAATTCACTCATCGTGTTCGAAAGTATTTCAAAATATTTTCCAAGTATAAAAGGATCACAACTCTTCCGCCTTAAAAATTCCACAGATTGCGGTTTTCGTAGGGAAAAATTTTGACTTTTCTTAAACCGTAAAAACCAATCTTCAGAGGGTACGCTATCCTTAAATGGGGGTTTTTAATTATTAGCATTGACATATTCTCCCACCAAGTTAAGAACTTCTTTCCTACTAAGTCCAAAACCAGATTTTTGCATTGTTTTTAGATATGCTGCTAGTTTGCTCTCAGTTTCTACGGAAAGTGCTGTAGCTCTTCCGAATGAACTTGACTTTTGTCCTCTTCGTCCATTTAAATGGTCGACAAGGGTAGTTTTTGGAATCTTATATATGGAACTAGCTTGATAAACATTTATGCGCCCAGAAGAAACATCATCAACCGCCTTTTCCAACTTTTCTTTGCTGTAGGACTCGCCCCTCTTTATTTTCCTAACGTAATTTCCAACCATGTTGTAAACCAGATCTGAAATATAATTAATGGGGTAAGTGCGCATCGAACTGGGGCAAGTGCGTATCAACGCACTTACCTCGTGTCTTAAAGACGCACTTGCCCCATGCCCGATTTTTCTTGGGGCAAGAGCGTCCTACGAGATATTTGCAATTGTTTAAAGTTTTAAACAAAAATACATAATTGTACTAATAACTACATATTTAAGTAATGTAACTTACCACTATTTAGTTTAAAACTTCACTTTATAACTACGATGATTGTAGATTAACTTACTGCGCACCTTCTCCACACGCATCAATTTTAGACGGAAACAAAAGTGACAGTTGACATATTTCAAACCAACACGTTTACAACTCCCTCTATATTCAGTCGCTTAAATTAGAGGACGCTTGAACCGCTAAAGTTGCCTGCTGGACCCAGAACAAAGTGTCTCATTTGTTACGCGGCATATACGCACTTACCCCAAAAATGCTCTTACCCCACTTGACCTTACCAAAATTGCGCTGTTTTCCCATATTTACCATTTAATGTTTCTCCACAGTAGTTATTGTATTGTTCCAAAAGATATTCCAGTTGTGGTGAGACTTTTTCACGGTTTTTTATTGTTCTCTGAATGTCGTCAAGTTGATCAATAATTTCATCTGATATAATATTGTCGTCGGTATGTTATAATAAAAAACTTTTAAAATGTAGAATTTGAAGAGCAGTTGCCAGAAGAGTGTGAATCCTTTTACAGCGATTAAAGTGGGTACCATTAACAAATCCCTTAACAGATCCAGAAGCAATAAGTTCTGCTTCCACTAACACATCCACACATCCCGACTCCTCAATATATTTTCCCACGGCCTTAAAATATGCCATTTGGATGTGGAATGCTCCTAGTTGAATAAAGACGTTATCGTAAAATGGAGCCTCTGTGCTCTGGATCTGAAAGGCAATTTTTGCAATAGCTAGGTCATATGTTACTGTTATTACTTCTTGATTTATCTCACTAGCAATTTTTTTAGCCACTTTTAAGGTTTCGGCCACAACTGCAGAGGAAGTTGGCGACATGTTAATTTGTGGAAGATAATAAATTTTTTGACGTGGTGAAGAATCTGTATAAATTTGGGAGTTCCAGCCCACCCACATTGGTAGTTGTTTGCTCAATAAACTATGACTTATAACAAAAATATTGTCGAATTTGGGATATACATATATCTAAATGTGCTGAAATTACAACTGTTGGATCTTGGTCTATGTTTAAAATATTTTCTGTCATTTTGGGTTTTTTTCTGTACGGCTCTATGTCTTTTACTGGGGTTTCATATTTCCGTCTACGTGCTTTTAAAATGTTTGAGGGTCTTTGCGGCTCAGGAGAAGGTACGTTTTCTGAAAGGGCTTGATCTTCAATGGCTTGATCTTCAATGTGTTGGGTATAAAAAATACCCACGGTGTCGTGTAAAGTATTTTTGCCACTTAGCGTTTCCACATACCTATCGTAATTATCAAATGCTAAGCCGCAAAAGCTATTTTTTTTGTTTCTTACCTCAGAGGTCAAAATGTTTTTAGTCGAATAATCTGAGTATGTCAATTCTGTTTCTAATTCCTCGGCTACGTTAAAACTGATGGAATGTCCAAACCTATTAAGTAAAGTTAACAATTTTTTACTTCCGGTAAGTGTTTTGACAGCTATACCTAGTTTTAGATGTTTGGAAGGCTTAATTGACCCATTTGTTGCATTGTATATAATATCCTGAGCTATTGACTGAACTTTTATGTCCTTAAAATTGTCTTTCTTACCTCTTGGCCCGATTAAAAGGTGTTGCAAAAACGCTATTAAATTATCTGGTATTTTGCACTCACCTTCGAAAATATTTTTAAGTTTTAAATCTTGTGGTAAGGGATTTTTTTGAATGGTAAGTATTTCTTTTCGTAACAGAAAAGCTGATTTTTTAATGTTATATATTTCATTATTTTTGTTTGCTGTTTGTAACAACGCATCAGGTGTTAATTTCACATCCTTGCAGTAGATTATGTTTTTATTAAAGCATTTTTGAAATGATATTTTGTCCGGAAATAGTCTAATTATTTTTCCTTGCACAAACATGAGCTGTTTACTAGAAATAGAAACATTTTCATTATTCAAAATATCTTGAAAATTTTTTAAATAATAATCTCTTATATTATAAAAATAAAACACTTTCCCTTTTTGAATTATTTCGGAAGTTATAAATTCTTTTACAATGTCCAGGCATTTTTTATGAGCATCCCTCTCTTGTTTCCATAGTGTCTTTTTTGGTCTTTTATTTTTCCGTTGACGTCTCTTTGCTTTATTTTGATAGAATACGCGGCAAACTTGGTGATATTTTACCTCTTTCGCTATAAAATCAATATTTTCAACCTTTAATCGCATTTTGGTATCATCTAGGACCTTTACAAACGAGATTATACTGTTTTGTACATTGATTGTACTGACCGGTATTAAACCATATTTCTTTCGCTTATAATATAAAAAAAATTTATTACAGAAAATACAAACATTTTTAAATATACCCGCAGTGCTTGATTTTAATGGCAAATTAACTTTTTGACGTGTTAGAATGTTATGATCTAAATCTTCCTTAGATGTATTTTCAACTGTAGGTTCAGGTAACACTTCCAAAGCAGGAAGGCTATGAATGTCAGTGGTCTTAACAGCTGTGAATATTCGATAACAACTTGAATGGTAACCATTAATTTGATCCGGAACATTGGGAATGTCAAAGAAATTATGTTTTAGAGATAAGCTCTTACAAACTTCTAACAAAAAATTACATTTCCTAACAGTTTCATCAGTAAATAACTTAAAAGTTTTTGTTTCATTCGGTGTTATTTTTGTATTTATATGAATTACACAAAACTTCTTTTCCAAAGAATGATGATTTTCTGTCACTTTGTCCGTCAGTGTGTCTGAATCATTCTCTACTAAAGTATTTTGATCTTCAAAAATGTTTTGATTTAAACCTTCATGTGAAGGTCCAGGTTGCTGATTATCCTGCAGCAAATTACGTTTTTTAACATAAAATTATATTTATTTGTTATATCAGGTAGGTACCTACTACTTGCATTTTGATAATTATTACTGAAATGCATAATTATTTTATAAATCTTCCAGGTTTTACACGTAAAAATAATGTAAAGTCAAAATAAGCCTCAAAACAAATATCAAATTTAATAAAATCATTTAAGACTATAACAATTTATTATTAAAAACCCAAAGCCATTAAATTTGCACATACCTACATTACAAATAAGGGCATCCTTTTTTTAAACACGTTTGGTTTAATATAGTTTTTTTTTTCGCTTAAACTAGGATTGCTTTTTGTGCATCATTATCGACCACCCTGTATATTTTAAATTACTTTCACTAAATATTAAAAAATTTGAGTAAAAAAATATATGTAATAGTCAGTGACAAAATATAAAGTAGGTACCTAATCTTTATCTACGTGCATTAATAGTCGAAAGCGATGTTAGAAAGATCATGGGACATTATCGATCGACCGGTAAAATACTAAATTAATATACAATAAAACACAAAAATCTTAGGTGCTAGGAATATTAAAAAATTATTTCTTACCATTTTAGTTATCCTTGATAAGCTACTATTACTTAAATTTATTGTTTACTACTTTTTAACCATTAATTTACATGTATTTGGTGTAGCGTAATTACACAGACGTAACCTCATGTCGGCCATATTTTAAAAAGACGTTTGTGTATGGAAACAAAAAGATACAGATTCACAAAAAATATATAAAGATAAAACGTTTTGATGTCACATTGCTAAAAAATGTTACTTTTTAAATTTTTATATTAAATATCGAATGTTTTCTAATAAAATACAACTGGATATATAATAAAAGTAATAAACTATTTAAATAGTTTCATTAGCATTTTCTTCTACATACAAATTAAATTTGTAGGATTAATTGCTATAATATTATGCATACCTTTTTCCTTTTACAATTTTTTTTTAATAAAAAAGTTGAATATCATTTACCAAAGTAATATTTTATTTCACCAATTTGAGCTATTTACATTGTTTATCAATAAGAGTGAATTTGTAACTTTGAGAGCGTCTGCCACAGGAGCTCTGCCAAATATTTCGTCTATCATAATATTATTTTTAGTTAACGTACTAATAGGGGAATACACCCACCAAAATTAATGTGTAATGCTTGTCGTTCACTTTATTGTAAAATATGCCACTCTGACAGACGTCTGCCGAAGTTAAGCTGTCAAATAAATCGTCTGCTTTCTTAAAATTAATAAATACCTGTGTAGTTCTATGTTATTTTACCAATTTGAGCTATTATAAATATTGTTTACCAAGAGTAAACTTGTCACTTTGACAGCGTCTGCCACAGAAACGCTGTCAAATATTTCGTCTGCCATATTGTTTTTAGTTAACGTACTAATAGGGGAATACACCCACCAAAATTAATGTGTAATGCTTGTCGTTCACTTTATTGTAAAATATGCCACTTTGACAGACGTCTACCAAAGTTAAGCTGTCAAATAAATCGTCTGCTTTCTTAAAATTAATAAATACCTGTGTAGTTTTATGTTATTTTACCAATTTGAGCTATTATAAATATTGTTTACCAAGAGTAAACTTGTCACTTTGACAGCGTCTGCCACAGGAGCTCTGCCACAGGAGCTCTGCCAAATATTTCGTCTGCCATATTGTTTTTAGTTAACGTACTAATAGGGGAATACACCCACCAAAATTAATGTGTAATGCTTGTCGTTCACTTTATTGTAAAATATGCCACTTTGACAGACGTCTGCCAATGTTAAGCTGTCAAATAAATCGTCTGCTTTCTTAAAATTAATAAATACCTGTGTAGTTTTATGTTATTTTACCAATTTGAACTATTATAAATATTGTTTACCAAGAGTAAACTTGTCACTTTGCCAGCGTCTGCCACAGAAACGCTGTCAAATATTTCGTCTGCCATATTGTTTTTAGTTAACGTACTAATAGGGGAATAAACCCACCAAAATTAATGTGTAATACTTGTCGTTCACTTTATTGTAAAATATGCCACTTTGACAGACGTCTGCCAAAGTTAAGCTGTCAAATAGATCGTCTGCTTTTTTAAAATTAAACTATGTAGTTTACGTTTTTTTACCAATTTGAGCTATTATAAATATTGTTTACCAAGAGTAAACTTGTCACTTTGACAGCGTCTGCCACAGAAACGCTGTCAAATATTTCGTCTGCCATATTGTTTTTAGTTAACGTACTAATAGGGGAATAAACCCACCAAAATTAATGTGGAATACTTGTCGTTCACTTTATTGTAAAATATGCCACTTTGACAGACGTCTGCCAAAGTTAAGCTGTCAAATAAATCGTCTGCTTTTTTAAAATTAAAAAATACCTATGTAGTTTACGTTATTTTACCAATTTGAGCTATTATAAATATTGTTTGCCAAGAGTAAACTTGTCACTTTGACAGCGTCTGCCACAGAAACGCTGTCAAATATTTCGGCTGCCATATTGTTTTTAGTTAACGTACTAATAGGGGAATACACCCACCAAAATTAATGTGTATTACTTGTCGTTCACTTTACCATAAAATATGCCCCTTTGACAGGCGTCTGCCAGGGTTAAGCTGTCAAATAAATCGTCTGCCCACGTGATTTCGACACATTCTTAAGCTGTTTTTTCAAATGAGTGAATGTGGGTTTTGATCAATATTGTTTACCAAATCTTAAAACCACCCTTTTTTAACTGCATCCCCCAAGTTAAAGCTGCCACTTTGAAACAGCAGACGGTCGATTTTAGTTTGTCTATACCATGTATAATTAGACCATGTAGGTGAAAATTTTGAAAAATATCGTTCACCGCAATGTTTGTCAGCTCCTATACTATAATTTGTATGGTGCTTACTTCATTTCCCAATGATTCTGATTTATTGCCTATCGGAATAAAAAAATGCATCTAATTTAGGCAATTTTTTTACTTTTTTTCTTTTTTCTTCTTACGGTTCTCAAAACCTGATTTCTTTTTGTTAGTGTTCATATTTCCTTATATGATTAACAACCGTTCGTAGCACTATACACTTGTTAACTATAATACTAACGTTATACGCAGCACTCTGTTGAAACCTATATGACAGCGGAGACAACGTTAAAACAATGACCCAATGTAAAAACCCGTTCGCTGTTCGAACACGATTATTCACCAGTGTTGCCAACGGTTTCATTTAAAATTACTGGCAGAATGAGAGCAAAACGCTGACTTTTACTGGCAAAGTTTTTTTGATTGAGACCCTCGAGTTGAGGTACCTAGGAACATTTGAATTCTAATATAAAAATATAATAATAGTCAAAAGATGGATTTTTTCCCCACTATTAAGTCACAGTCACAATGCATTGCAAATTTTCACTCCATTTATAGATTTTTATAATTCTGGTTACAGATTTCTATACTCGTAATTTTCGTTGCAGATTACTGTAAAACATTGTAATGACCTTATTAATATTTTATGAGTGAAACAGTACAAGTTTGGAAAACAACTTTTTATTAAAATGTATTATACCTAGTACAAAATAGTAAACGCACATCTTAAAATAATATTTTTTTGTGCATAAAACCACATCAAGTACAAAAATATAAATGTAATGTAACATTTTAGATAAGTACCTAACTTTTGTTAAATTTAGCTGCTTATAAATAAATCACATAAATATAGGTATGTTTATTAAAAAAATCATTTCTTAAACAAAATCAAAATAAAAGATAAACTCTACTCAATACTATTATGCAAAAAGCTTGGCATTAAAAATATGGAATAATTATAATTAAAGAATATAAATTTACTTTTTCCAGATTTGGCTTTTTAGCATTTTCTCATCGGGAATAAATTTTAAACAGCCACCTTGATTTTTTAAGGCATCTTTTGTTGCCAACAAGGCGACTATAGTGTCTGTTTTCAAACGATTTCGGCTATCACTTTTGATATTATTTAAATCACTGAATAAACGTTCCACGCTGGCATTGGAAAACGGCAAAATCAACAAAAACGCAATAACGATTTTTAGGTTTTTAAACATTTCCAAATTGGCAGCATTTTTTAATTTAAATATTTTAGACCAGTACTCTTCAGCTGACAAATCAACTGAAAGATCAAACTTATCATGGTCAAGAAATGCATGGTCCCGCCACTCATTATCCAGTTCTTGAGCTATGATAAGTGTTTTTAGTACTGGAAATCGTTCCAAAATGGGATATAAGGTTTTAATTGCATAGCTTTGTGCAACTTGCGGCTCTAGAATTGAAATGAGATTAAAAAGCTCATCATCAAAGGTGAAGCGGCTTTTAATTTCACTTAAAAGTCTTAAAAAAAATTTTAAACATGATGTTAAAAATGTTGACATTTCTTTTTGATCAAAATGTTTGTCGCTTTTCATTGCCTCTATGGATTCAAAAGCTGATATGCCTAAATAAATTTTTTCAAGGGGCACAAAGTTTCTAGGATTATTAAAATCAAATTTAAAAATATTTTTGTCTATCTTTTTTTTTTCTATAAAATTGCTGCAAAGAGTAGTCATTAATTTATTGACTTCTGGTTTTAATTTATACAAATGCGGTGTTTCTGATTGAAACATAGTATTGAAATTATTAAGGATATTCAAAACATAAGACATAAATTCCAAATAGATTTTTGTATATTTATTAGTGAGAGTTTCTAGAATTTGGTCATTAGTAATTGAGGGGTCCTCGAAACACAGTACCCGGAAATACTCAGTCAAAGGAATATACTGCTCCAAAATTCTGGAGCAGCACTGTTCTAACGAAAGCCACCTGGTTTGACTAGGCAAAAGTATTTTGCGGATCTCAATGTCAAAAAATAGTTGAAATTCTTTAAATTTATGTTGTCTGAAAGAGCTGCGACTAAAATGCGCACCTATATTCCGAAGAACATCCTCTACTCTCCGCGGTAACTCTAAACAAGCTTTGCTTGCACACAAATGAATCATGTGACATGAGCATTTGATGAGTGCTATATCAGGAAGTTCTGATCTTAGATGGGAAAAAACAGAATTAAAATTTCCCACCATGACATTGGTGGTGTCACTAGCAAATCCCACTAGATTTCCCAAAGGGATTTTTTTTACTTCCAAACATTTTTTAAGACATTCGTAGAGAGCATTTGCATCGCCCAAGACAATTTCTACCAAATCAAAAAACCTTGTTACAACTTTATTTTCAGTTTTAGAGAAACAAATTACGGTAAAACCACATTGCGCCTACATCCGTTGTTTCGTCCATAATTAAAGAGAAAAAATCACCTGGTCCCCTTAGAACAGAAAACAACTTCTCTTGAAATTGCTTTCCCAGGTTTTCTTTTATAATTGAAGTTGTTTTGGTCCTTTTACATGAAAAATCTTTGGCTATTTTACTGTCAGTGAAAATCTTACCATACAAGGGACTCAAAGTATCCATAATAGAAAAAGGCAAATTGCATTCTGCTATGGCCCCAGCAAGTTTTAATTCAGCAAATCTCACATTTATAAAATGAGATTGATTGATCATGTGATCCAAACTCTGTTTTTTACTGACAACCTTGAATACATTTATATGTTTTTCAGTTTTTGCATGTCGAAGTAGATCTGCTTTATTTGGGAATATATTAGTATTGCATACCCTGCACAGTGCATACTCAATTGGGTCTTCATTTTTATTTGTAGGAGACACTGCAATCCAGCCTTTGAAATTCTCCATCTCAAGCCATTTTTGGTTGAATTTATGGGCTCTTATGGTTTTCTTTTTTTCGGCGGGTTTTTCCTGTGTGCTGTCAATAGACGTGAACGGCATAGATGATGAACTCGAATCCTAAAAAAATATGTATTTTAATTACATGAAATAATACCTAATTTTTATTTCGCATATTACCAAAAAGTCATCTTCTCTCCCTTCCTGTCTAGTTTCTTCTTCAGTTGTCTTTGCATTACAACTACTACTACTACTATGGAACGAAACTATTGTATCTTCAGTTTGCTCCAATTGCTAAAAAATGTACAAATATAATTTACTACCACCCAGAAATATAGTTGCACAACATCGAATTTGGATTTTCTAGTGTCAAATAAATTATAGTACTTACTTTTGAGCTACCAGGTTTTTCTACTTTTAAAAGCCACTTATCCATCGTTTCCACAAATTTAATTTTAAATTTTAAATCAAGACGCGCTGTATATGCGTACTCGTATAAACACAAACAATGAATACAATGATGCTGCATGCGCATGTCGATAAAACGTTAAACATGCATGTGCGCCATCTAGAAATAGTAGCAAGAAGCGGGAAGCAGGAAGCTTCACTAGACTAGGAATGGGCATTCTATCGCATAAGCATACATATTACATAATATTATAAATATTTTGAAGAAAATCAATAAAGAATATATTCCTAATTCCAAATAAAAATGAAGAACTATTAACAAATACTGGCAAATTACTGGCATAAAGCTATTACTGGCAATATTACTGGCAGGCGTATATTTTACTGGCAAAAGCCAGTAATTACTGGCAAATCGGCAACGCTGTTATTCACTACCCGTCAAGCGTCACAGCACGAATTTCAGCTTATTGCCCTGCGCCAAAATATGAATTTTGGTGCGCGGAATTCATTTAAACATGACAACAAGCTTTTATATTATATTGTTATTGGGGTATAACATTAAATTATTAAAATTGTTAGTTATGATTTAGTACGTTACCCTTATTTTATATCGACTCATATTACATTATTTCTCATTCATTATTATTTATTTTTAACTAATATTGTGATAATGAAACTATTATTTTTGTCGATTTTCATTTGATTTAATATTTTCATCAAGGGACTTGATGGCGCCCCTGTGGCTTTGCTGCGTCCCCCCCCCCGCAATGCGGGGGCGGTTTTTACGCCACTGGCTGTTTGCATTTAAAACAAATTATATCACTTTTGTTTTTGTTGCGACTGTCATTTTTATTTTTGCTGCCTTGATTTTGACTTTGACGTTTCTGATTGCCAAATTTGCCGGCGAACGCACCACCCGAACTAGTGCCGCCATCTACTAGCATATCAAGCAACTTTGATTTGATCGAGTCTGTGGTAATATCGATTCCACCAAAAGTAAGCTTCCTACCAATGACTTGTCAAGTTTGAGTCCTGTCCTACTAAGTTTCTGGGAGGTATCAATAACTTCATTGACATATTCTGCCATTGTTGAGCAATTCTCTGACCTTAATGAAATTAAGTAACGGAGAAAGGAAATTTTTCTTGTACACCCTTTGTTTTCGTACAGGTCCTTGAGCGTGTCCCAAACTGCCTGAGCTGTTGTAGCCTCCTTCACGTGCACATGCAAAGATGGGTCAAGAGACAACACAATCTTGGCTTTGGCTTTTGCTACTTGTACGCTATCGGTTTCCGTTCCATCTATTTAATTACTTATGCCTACTAGTACGAGGAAATTTTCCATAGCAAACGACCATCCTTCATAATTTTCGCGGCCTTGCAACTTTGGAACACTGGCAAGATAGTTGTTAGCCGCCATTTTGGCACTGCTAAACGCACGACGCCGAACACTAAATAAACTTTTGCAATTTGTGGGATAACAATGAATCTTTTCTTTACGATAAGAACGGAACTATATCGCGTGAACATATTATTTTCACTTACAAACGCCCTGGGCCCATCACCCATTGAATTTTCGAAGGAAAAATGAAAGAAAATAAAACACAACAGCTCTCCTGTGTAACAGTAAAAAAACTGACTCTATTTTAGGCTGAAAAAGATAGACATATTATGAATAGTCCTCTGAAGTATCAAGAGATGGCGCAGCATGTATTGATTCCTAATATTTTTAGATACATAATTTTAACACTGCTGAATTCGTTAAAACATTTTATTATAACCATTTCCAGGTCGTGGCTAAAAAAATAAAACCTAAGCTATCTTAACTTTTGTTTGCATTAAAAGGTTTTACCTTACAAACTACCGTAAAACCGTATTACATTGCCCACATTTTTGCAAATTATCTAAAATATTTTTGGATTGTGTACACAAACCATATTTTAAAAATACCTATGAGATGTAGAAGACTTAGAAGAATATCTTATCACCAACATAAAAAAGCAGATAATCTAATCTACGCAAAAAAAAAATAACAAAGGGGGTGGGCAAAGTAATACGTACTTTGTTCAACTTTGCCTGCTCTACAAAATTTGCAAGTTGGGCAAGTTTATAATGTTTTAGTATTACTTTGCCCGGCGCGAATGTCTTTTAAAAGAAGTTTTATATAGGAACTTTTTTTTATTTTGGTAAAAATTAATTTATTTTTCAAAAATAACTTTATTTCATATCAAAATATTAGATGTATATAATAATAATAATAATAATAATAATATAATATATTACACAGTTTCATTCTTTACTTTACAATAATTGATACTTGATGCCATGAATGACAATGTGAATATATTATTTGGTACGGCTAAAGTGCATCTGAACTTGTGCGTATTTACCTAATATATCTTCCACCATCGTCCATGAATGTACTATAAATCATATTATATATAAATGAAAAGAATAAAGTAAGTAGGTATATAAAAAAAACAATATATTATCATTATACCTAAAATTATAGAAATAACACCCTTACCAAGAGAAAAGAAATGTAAGCATTAGTGAACATTAAACAATACACATCCAAGCAAGTTAAACAAGCGAAATCAAGGGGAATAGTAATAAAAAAAAAGGTATGGTCAGTGGTTGCATGTTTGCAGAATATCTATCACATATTTAGTTAAGGCGAAATTAGCCAGGAAGCGCCAATACAGATCACATATTATCTTTATAACTATCTATAATGGGAAAAAAATCGTCAAAGTAGGAAGTTTGTTTTTTAGAAGTATCATACCTATTACTGTCTAGGTTAGTGTTGGGATTAATTGGGGTTTTTGTTTTGTTTACGCTAGTAAATATATTTTTTATTTTTTTTTATTTTAGTATTCAGTATAGTACACATTTTTTATGTCTATTAAACTATGTATGTAACTGCTGCTTTTATCGAGGATCCATTTTTTAATTCTTTTTTTAAATGAGTTGTCAGATTTTATAATTTTTATGTCATTTGGTATTTTATTATATATGTGTGGTCCTAAAAAGAAAAAGCTTCTTTGAGTAACTGTTTTTTGTTGCAATAGGTACTCTGGTAGTATGTTCTTTATTTCTTGTTTCATATCCGTGTTCTATGGGATTCAGTTGTAACCTATTTTTATGTTGTTTGGTTAACATGATTAAGCAAAAATGTTCACGCATGTCTAGGAATCCTCCCTGGTTATAAAGTTCTTTGCTTGGGAAACTTCGTGTTTTACCATATATGATTTTTAGCATCCATTTCTGTACTTTATCCAATGAAGATAAATAATTGTTGGTGATACCACCCCATGCCAAGATTCCATAGGTAAGATGGGGTTCTACCAGACCGTGATATAAAATTTTAAGGTGTGGTATAGAAAAGAATTTTTTTAGGTATTTAAATTTATAGAGAAGGGATCGAACCTTTTTAGTTACCGCTAGAGCATGATGGTCCCATCTTAGATGTGCATCAATAAGGATTCCGAGATACTTACCATTAAGCGTCATGTCAATATTTGCTGCAGAGCAATTGCAATCCTCAAATACAGATATCGACTCATAGGTTGGTAGATTTGTGTTATATGAACTAAATGGTATGTAGTACGTTTTGGCGATGTTAACAGTGAGCAATTTTCTATTAAAAAAATGAAAAACTTTGGCCATTTCTCGTTTTACTGTTGTTCTTAATATATCCCAGTTATCGGCTTCGAAAAATATTACGGTATCATCAGCAAAACTCACCACCTGTCCATCCAAGTTTAGCGAAAAGAGGCTGTTTAAATATATATTAAAAAGTATAGGTCCCAATACGGTCCCCTGAGGTACGCCAAATTTAACCAGTCTAGTTTCACTTGTTTCATTTTTAATTTTTACGCTTTGTGGTCTGCTATTTAGGTAATCTTTAAATAGGTTATGAGGATTTCCTCTAAAGCCAATTTTATATAAATCTGCAAGCAATTGTTCATGGTTGACTGTGTCAAAGGCTTTTGCAAGATCTATAAAGACAGCTATGGCAGGTCGTCGTTTATCCAGGGCTTTGTATATTTTTGTTGTTAGGTCTACCATAGCATCCTGTGATGATTTTTTTTTTCCCTAAATCCATATTGTTGGTCTGATATAATTTTATATTTATTTAAAAATGTAGTCATTCGGTTTTTGATTATTTTTTCTATTATTTTTGTAATACCTGATATTAGGGTAATAGGTCTGTAGTTGGTTATCTCCAGTTTATCTCCGCTCTTAAAAATTGGTTTTATTATAGAATTCTTAAATGTATTTGGAAATTTGCCCTGCACAAATGATTGGTTAATTATTGCTGCCAAAGGATCTGCAATTAATTCAGCTATATCTTTAAGGAGTTCATTGCTTATATTATCATATCCAGGTGCTTTAGAATCTTTTAGTTAATAGATTAATAATAGAGATCATTAGGTACATTTTCAGGCACTAAAACAGTCTTAACTCTGGTCATTTATAAACAAAAAACATACTATAATAATCTTACTCACTAAAAACGCGACTTTTAAATAAAATAAACTGTATTTCTCAACAACAGTAGAAAAATAAAAGAAACACAAAATTCTTAAAAACAGGAACATGAAAAGATAAAAATATTATTAAAAAACTAGGCTAAGTCTGGAAGGTATATAACGCCCTTCCATCTTTCACTTTATGTTAAATATAGGGTAAAGATCAGAAAAGATATATTCTCCCCTCCGGCTCATAACTGGCTCCTTTAGCACTTGTTTTATGTCGGAAATATTTACCAAAGATGTGTCTTCGAATTTAGGAAACGTAAATGCCGATGAGTAACCTTTTGCCATAAATCTTACAAAAAAATTCCTTTTTGGTATTTTCTTCACTGCCTAAAACAACTGCTATATAGTGCTTAATTGACTTCTTTCCCAACAATTCCACCACTACATAAGAACCTTGTTTAAGGTTTGATCGGTTGTTTTCGAGTATGTCCTCGTCTGCATTATCATTAACTGTCTCATTTTCATTTTCATCGCTTCCTAGATTATCTTCAAAGTCACTTTCGCCAGATATATTATCTTTATCTAATGCGTCTTTTTTTGAGGTTGAGGGTTGTTGAAGTGCTTCTGCGGAAACGGAAGCACCTGGTTCTACATTAAGCATTTTCTTCTTTTTTCTTTGGACTATCTTTTTATTTGGTTTACATTGAGACTTCAACAGATTCAAAAGAGAGTTATCGATATTCTCTGACACTCTTTTTTTATACCTCTCATTAGGCATTTTTTTCAAGACCTCATCTGGAGAAAATGGATGTATTCCAGTAGCCCTGAATCCACTTTGTATATCTTTTTTTTACTTCATTTCTATTTTCTCTATAAGTTCTCGTAACAGTAAAGGAAATATAGATTTTTCTTCGCAATTCTGTGTAGGATTTTTCATCTTGACTTCCTGTAGAATTCCTCTCCATACTCTCTTCAATGGACCAAAAAAACTTACGTACAGTGGTTGAGTTATATGCGTGGAGTTTGGGGGCAAGAAAACAAAGCGGATGTTGTTTCTTTGGGAAGTAACTAAAACCTCATTGTTTAAATGAGAAGACAAATTGTCCCCGATTATAAGTTTTGGACCATCAATTTTTCTTGCCCATGGTACAGCTATCTTATTAAACCAGTCTATAAATATAGTGGCATCAAACCATCCACTCTTTGTTCTGTTATACAATGTTTTCTCGGGCCCCCCCTCCACCCATGAGTTATACAATCTTTCGGCCTTATACACGACATAGCAGGGCAATTGTTCGCCACCAGCTGTAACCGCGAACATGATGGAAATTGCACTTTTTGTGCTATTCATTTGCCTTTCTGGATACTTTGTGCCGCGGAAAAATATGCACTTGGTTGTCCCTGTAAAAGTAAAAATGTATAGGTCATGTCAAAATTTTATTTTAATTTGATAACTTACCTGGATTGTCACTAAGGTTGGTTTCGTCGTAATTAAGTATACTTTCATGTGGAACCCCTTGAAGAGTTGTCTCTAAATTTTCAAAATATCTTTTAAACTCTTCTGGTGTTTTTTCTGCTCTGCTTCGCTTAATATTTTGGCAGTGCCGTTTTGAGAGTTTGGCCTTGTGCCTTTGTAAAAATAAACTTGCCCATTCTGTTCCTGGTAAATTATCTTTGAATCCTTTTAAAAAAATCCCCTTCTTATCGAGATAATTCTTTACTAATATTCTAAGATCTAGTTCCCTCATGGGGCTAACGAATTCGGCACTGGCAATTAGGACATCTACTAAATGCCTTTCTTCTGTTTCGGTAAGGCACTTTGGTCTACCCACATCTTTAGGGTGCAGGTTTTTCAGCTTATTTAATAAAGTCCTTCGTGGAATTTTAAACATCTCTTCAGCCGTGCGACTGCTCATGCCGGCCCTCATGTATTGTAGGGCATTTTCTAGTGAGGTTTTTGTATAGTTTGAGTATTGCCGAGCCCCCGATTTTCTTTTGTATTTCCCCATGTCTAAAACAATAAAACATCGATTTACCAACCGTAAATTAGTTAAATATCACCTTCGATTCTGAAAAATACATTTTTGGAATCATCTCCTAATGTCGCCCTAACATTGCCTACTTCAATGCAAATGTAATGGCAACATTGCCCACTTAAATTTTGGCGCGTAAAAACATAACCGTTAAATATTATTTAAAACCAGTTGCGCCCTTCTGATGCTAAAAGATACAACAAAATGCAACTACGATATTATACAACTGCATTTAGTAACAAAACCAAACCAAACCTTACTATTTAGGGTATAAAATTGACAAAAACTTACCGAATTTACACTGGCTATCCTCTGTTCCGCCGCTGCTTTCCAACTGCCGAGGCATGCGCGGATACGCTTATACTTGCCATCTCCACGTTAAAGAAGATTACATTGTTGCCACATTAGAGTTACAAGGTTGCCAAGATATCGCGTCATCTGGGGAAAATAATCCGAAATGGGCAAAGTAATACGGTTTTACGGTACTCGTTTTATTACTCTTTACATACCTAAAAGCCTTTTGGCCATTTTTGCCTGCGTTATGAAGTAGGTATATGATAGATACATCCCACGGGAATCATGTTCTCATTCAGTTTTTGCAATTCGACAAAGACACTTTGTTTCTTACCAAAATCTACAGAGGCATTGTCTCCACAGTAAGCTGTAACATCTTCTACTGATAAATTAACTTCTTCTAGGCTTTTTACTAAACACTGAGCAATGACATAAGACTTTTCAGAATCGGATGAGTTGAATTTTAATAATTTAGTTTTTGAACCTTTCTTTTTATCAAAATATCTAAGCACCAAAGGAAAGGTTTTTATGTTGCCCTTATTTGAAGCATCAGTAGACTGCGAAAATGGATAGAGGAGAAGGTCCGAATATGGGCTACATTTTCTTTTTCAAAGATATTTTACAGTATTTTTGGACTTTTTGGAGTTAGCTCCTAATTTGGAAAATGAACACTTTTGAAAAAATCGTTAACATTAGTTGTTCCTTTGCCAAAATACGAAATATTACCATTTTTAAGATATGCGAAGGGTGCTTGTAATATGGACCTCCCTGTAAAAAGAACAAAAAGTCGTGTTAAATCGTAAATAACATTGTATTATAAAATAATCTGACATAAAAAAAGTTTATTTACAAAAATCGCAAACATATTCGCCGCGTTCTGTATCCGCACAAGCCTCATGCGACCACATGTGACACATCAGACAGCACACCCACAATTCGCTCTTGGTGTCTTCAGAAAAAAGTCCTTCACAATAAATGCATGTTGCATCTTTATTTTCTGGACGAGTTCCAAATTCTTCCGTGTCATTATCTTCATCAGCAGGAATAAATATTTCACCCGCTTCATTCTCAGAGTCGGAAGACTCAAGAGTCCTTTTTTGTTTTTGAGGTTTTGATTGGGATTTTGATTTACCCTTGGCCAAAGTTTTGCCAAACACATTCCGCTTTCCTTTTTCACTGCCATTTTTTATTTTTTCAAAGATATTTCTAATTAGCTCTTGTACGGAGAAGACGTTATAATTTCAGACTTGGAAGACTTTTTCCCACGATTAGTTATTTTTCTTTTTATGGAAGGAACTGGGGAAATCGCAAAAGGTGACACAAACTTGAGTGATTTTAACGGATCGGAAAAAGTAGCGGCAGCGCTACTCTTGAAACATCCAGCTTGTGTATTGATATTCTCAGGAAATTCAGGAGAATCATCGACATTTTTGGAGCATCCAGGTTGGGGATTGTTATTGGAGCATTCCGGGTTAATAGATTTAGCCACTTTTTTATTATTTTCAGTTGTTGGACTGGACACAGAAAAGGAAACTTGATCTTGAGACGTATTGCTGTTGGTAGATATTTCTTTAGAATTGCTGCATCTTTTAACTGCTTCAGCTTCTTCATTAATAAAATCGGCATTACAGAAAGTATTCCTATTGAAGGGATAAATTCCTGTCACTCGAAAACCGTTGATAGCAATTTGTGCAGTCTGCGATTTTAGGAATGCCTTTCCTAATAGCTCAGCTATTTCAAAAACTGAAACAGGACGTTGATTAACACGTATCCAATTTCCTATTTCTTCGCTATAGTAGACCTTAAACCGACCCATAAAACTTTTATCTAAGGGCTGTAATTTATGCGTAGAATGAGGTGGTAGTTGTGCGAAACACATAAAGGGATAAATTAAAACAACACTTCTGTCTTTCTCCACAAATATTATATATTTTGAAAATTTTTAACGATTGTCCCTACATGTTTCGACTATATATACAGTCATTCTCAGGGGAACTATATCGAGTGTAAATTGGGTTCTAATAGTTGTCTCAAATTAATGAGTATAACATTTAAGACAATCATAGCAAGTGAAATTTGTTTAGTTGAAGACTAACTTGAGGTAACTCAGAGTTGTGGATATGTAAATCAGCACGTTTTAGTTTATTTTAAATTTGGTAATAAAAGTAAGAGAATTTAACTATTTTTAATGAGAATGGTGTAAAATAAATTTTAATGAGCATTTTTTGATATAACATGGTTTATGTGGAGAAACCAAAAAAGAAAGAAAAATTTTTTTGAATTATTTTATAAAAAACTATGAAATTTCATGCTTTGTTGAACCATAAAAAAAAACTAAATATAGTAGGATAGGGGCTAAGTCCCTATGGGTTTAAATAAAACCACATTTTAGTATGAAGAATTAGAAAAATTTTTTTAAGAGAAACAAAGTTTCGTGCTAATCACTACTACGTTTGACTTAAAAGAAGGAATAGTTTCGATATTGAAAGTGGACTGTAGTAAAAGTTTAGGTAGACTAAAATCCGGGAATACTCTGATGTTCCGATTTGGAAACAAAATAGAAACTCATCTTCGAACGTATATACACTTTTTATTTACACAACTTGTTTAGGAACACTATTTACATAACGGTTGGGTGTAAGATCGTAAGGAACCAGAGCTCACTTAGATGCCCAAAAGGCAGAGCTAGGTTTCGTAATATTTATATAAAATAACTTGGTAGGAAACATTATAATAATGAGCATATGCTCACACCTCCTCGCGAACGAGAGAGAGAGTGATATCGCGTTACCAGTTGTGCCAATACAATTTTTGACACTTCCGATGCGTATAAAAATGGGTGACACTATTGAAATATGATTTTCCCTGGCTAAGCTAATAACCTCCAAATTGCGGGTGTGGCTATAATGTCCATCCAATATTATTAAAACAGGGTCATCTTGAGATGGTTTAACAAACTGTATAAAATGACGAAACCAGTTCGTGAAAAGATTTTATTGAATCCAGCCAGTAGGACGCACGTCATAAATTGTCCCTGGGGGAGCTCCACGGATTAGCTGGTAATTTCTATTTTTTCTGGGATATATTAACATTGGTGGTAAAAATTGTCCTCCAGCGCTCATACAGGCAACGAATGTCACAAGTGATCCACGTTCTGCTGACCTGATGGCAGCAATCTGCCGTTTACCTTTTCAACCAATTAGAGTAGGTACCTTGCTTTGTACTATTGATAGACCTGTCTCATCAACATTAAATGTTCTGTGCGGTGAAAAATTGTATTTGTTATATTCCTGCTCTAGATTATCAAAAAATCGTGATGCGTTTTTGGCATTAGAACCAAGAGCTCTGGCAAGAGACGTACTAGTTGGCTTTCTTAGAGAAAGTATCCCCTGATGGCGACGTAAAAATCCATCGAGCCAGCTTCTTCCTGCAATTTCTTTCCGAAACGGATCATCCACACCATTTTGTGCAACTAATGTGTAGGTACGCCATAATTCGAATGTCTCGTCTGGTGAGACCATAAAACTTTGCCTCCATTGTAAGAATGTAATCTACAAGCTCTTTCTCCAATTGTTCACCTAAAACTGGTTTTCTTCCAAGGGCAGTTGCAGATATGCGGTCAGGATCCCCATCGACTTTTAATAGCCTTTGTAAAGTAGATCTTGGTACACAATATCGTTTCGCAGCCTCTCTACAAGGTAGCGAGTGTTGTTTAATAGCAATAATTGCACTCTTCATATTCTTGGTATCCCACATATTTTTTGAAACGTATTTTTTCCTTCTTCGGGGCATTTTCACCTAAAAATAAATGTAAAGGTGCAATTTTCTACAACTCCACACTAAATGTGGTCCGAATATGGGCCTGGCTCATATTTCGTACAATTAGTGGCCCATATTCCAAACATACCAATAAAAATGTCAACATAAAAACAAAGTATTTAAAAGCAATATAAGGCGAAACCCAGTAAACCACCTTAAAGAGTAACATTTCTAGTATACACTTACCAATTTTTAACTTAAAAGATAAGGCCCGTTTGTACCGTTCGCCTAAACATTGATTAAAACTCTAATCAATGATTATCTCGAAACATGTGTTGTGCCGTCTGTTAAACAATGATTAAAGGCATTTAATCATTAATTAAACTAAACATAGATTCTGGGACGTTTAAAAGTTAAAATCAGTGATTAACCTTAAAGTTTGTTGTGTATTTAAGTCTTGATGAACTTGACAGGTTAAAAAAATGGATTTTGACTATTTTGATGACGATTTCTTCATAAATGACGACTTGGATATATTAGATATAATAGATTTTGGCTTTCCTCGAAAGATTTATGAAAGAAAAAACAACTTTAGGGAACTAGATGAACTAACTTTTTTTAGGCGTTTTCGTTTAATGAAAAACACGGTGTTGCATTTGCTTGAGCTTATAGAAGGAGATTTGGAATATGATGACAATTTGTAAGCATAGCTATTTACTTGTGTTTTGTATCAAGTACTATGTTTTTATAGTTATTACTGTTTAATTTCAGAAACAATAGTATGGCACCCATTAATCAATTGTTAACTGCTCTCAGGTTTTATGCTAGTGCTGGGCATTTAGCTATAGTTGCTGATTTTACTGGTGTGGATATATCGACTGCTTCCAGAATTATTGCTAAGGTAACACTAACCATTGCAAGGTTATATCCTCAGTTTGTAAAAATGCCCACCCAAGGGATTAAAGCACAAAGTGATTTTTACAATATTGCCTCTTTTCCTGGGGTAATAGGTTGTGTAAATGGGACACATGTTAAAATTCAATCCCCAGGTAAGCATACAATACATACATACATTTATTCAGTTTTATTTGAATCTTTAGAAAATTTAATAAAAGCATAGTAGTAGTAACTAAACTGAAATACATAAAGAAATGCAAGAAAATAGGTATTGTAAAAATGTGAATAATTACTTATTTTATTTTACCGTCATATTACTTTAAGGTGGGCAGGATCCGGAAATCTTCAGAAATCGAAAAGGATACTTTCAAGGGATTAAAGCACAAAGTGATTTTTACAATATTGCCTCTTTTCCTGGGGTAATAGGTTGTGTAAATGGAACACATGTTAAAATTCAATCCCCAGGTAAGCATACAATACATACATACATTTATTCAGTTTTATTTGAATCTTTAGAAAATTTAATAAAAGGATAGTAGTAGTAACTAAACTGAAATACATAAAGAAATGCAAGAAAATATTGTAAAAATGTGAATAATTACTTATTTTATTTTACCGTCATATTACTTTAAGGTGGGCAGGATCCGGAAATCTTTAGAAATCGAAAAGGATACTCTTCAATTAATGTTCAAGCAACTTGCAGCGCCACTTTAATCGTAGATGACCTTAACTTCATTCAAGTTTTTTACAGGTGATAGCGGTTATGCTGTAAGAAACTATTTATTAACCCCTTTGGCCAATCCTATGACAAGAGGGGAGAGGCTTTATAATGAAGCACATATTAGAACTCGGAATGTTATTGAAAGATGTTTTGGAGTATGGAAGAGAAGGTTTCCTGTTCTAGCATATGGGTTAAGATTAAAACTAAACACTGCACTTCAAATAGTAGTAGCACAGAGCTGTGGTAGTAGCAACCGCGGTTCTTTATAACCTAGCAAAAGATATGAATGAAGAAGAGCCACCATTACCTGAAGACATTAACGAAGAAGAATTAAACTATTTAATAAATGTTGGCGAGGCTGGAGAAGTACCAAACCTGAACAATAATATTAATCATTTTAGAAATCAATTAATAAATGATTATTTCTCCATACTTTAAAATGCTTTGATTTTATAGTATTATCGAAAATATAATGCAAATAAGATTAAAACATGTGTTTAATTGCAAACCCACTTTATTACATAGGATAGGTACCTAAACTAGCTAGTTTTTTTCCACTTTTATTTGCAGTTTTAACAATCTAAATTTTAATTTCCTTTCGCCCTCAATTGTCAATAATTCTTCTTCCATTTTTTTTTTGAAATTCTGCTATTTCCAACCTTTTATCAAGAAGCTGATCATATTTTTCTGCCAATTCGGACCTTGACAAGTCTTTGACGTGTAAGGTAGGCCGACGTCGGGATGTAGTAAGCAATTTATTTTTTTGTTGGAGTGTTTATTTCATCTAAAAAAATAATACAATTTAAGAATATTAAAGTACCTATTTAAATCTACACGAAGTCAATTAAAATAGTAAGCTTTGCATTGACTTAATGATCAGAATGCATTGCTTCTCCTTACCCATTTCTACCGTGACATCACACCCCGCTCACATTTCATAAAGAGATGCGGCCGAGTTTTAGTTTTTATACTGGTTCAATTGCCTTCATATAAACTTGCAGTGTCTGTGTATTTTACAGTAACATTATTTTTGTGTGATACATGATAAATAAGTGTAATAAAATAAAGTGATTACCTTCAGTATACTTCCTTTTTGAACATGAAGGACGATCTTCAAAATTTGTCGAGTTGGCAGTAATTGGTTCTTTTAAATTAGCTGGAGTGTATTTCTTCCATGTTGTACCCTGCGAAAGCAGTAAATTAATATGTAATTTAGGTATTTATAATTATTTCCTTTCAAATTTTAACATTAAACTATAATTAGGTATTTAATTAATTGAAATAATTATGGAAAATATTCCTATAAAATTATTTTACCTCCGCATTTTCATTGGTTTCATAAATAATAATTTCATCGACTTGGTGGTCATTTCCCTTAGAAATTGGAACATCTGAATCCTAAAACAGGTATACCGTATATAACTAAAAAATCTTACGATATCTTAATATAATAACCAATCTATCAAAAACTGAAGTATGGCTGTAAGATACTTACAGTTAAACTTGGACACGGTTCTATATCTCCATCAATTTCATTAGCCAATCCGTATACAGTTTTAGTATTCATTATGGATAAAATAATGTCGTGGCAAGGATCTTTTCTAATTTTAAATGGTTGTCCCCCTCCTGTACCATAAAGTACTTTTTTTCCTCTGCAGCAATTTTTCTCACTTCTCTTTTCCGATTCTCAAAAAATCTTTTTAAAATTTCTTGACTTCGGTATGTTGTATTTACTGCGGCTGTATTAACTTCAGCGGCGATTTTTTCCCAGACTTTCTTTTTTTGGTCACATGATATTAAGTCGGTTTTCTTGTTTTCAATGATGTTTTTATATTTCAAACAAATATTTGCTATAAGCAACTTCTCCTCTGCAGAAACACTTTTACTGCGCTGTCTTTTTGTTCTTTCAGAATCCATTTCTCACAAATAAGCAGTACTAACAGCACAAATCACAAAGACAAATCACCACTGACATTATACGTTGTAATGTCAGTGCAAATCACGTATAAAACCGTGGTCGAAATTTAGGATTATGTCTCCGTAAAGTAAACAAATTTTACTGCCCTGAAGATAGCAAACGTCTAAGAATTAGACGTTGCCAGGTCTTTTCTCCGATTAACTAAACATTGTTTAATTTTTGGCGCTGCAACCCAAAAATAGGTAAACACTGATTAAAACATAATCATTGATTAACTAATCATTATTTAGAATGAAAATGGTACAAACGGCCATAAAGAATTGTTGACGAAAACTCACAATATTTACGCCCGAATGCACCGTGCGTATTTCATCCGGATTAGATTATTAATCCGGATAATCTCTGATTATCTTATGCACCTTCGCAAAATGCCGCAGAGATCTGGATTAAATGGGATTTAATCTAAACCGAGAAAGACGACGGTTTAAGCCAGATCTCCTAACCTAAAATTGTGATTTCTACAAATTTGTTGGAAGTTAAATCCTTTTAAGTATTTTATTTTTTTGTGTTTTTGTATTTATTTTACATGGATATTGAGGATGAAATATTTGTGGACGACGATTTTGATATTTTGGATATTATAAACTTTGGTTTTCCCCGACAAAGCTACGAAAGGAGAAAATATTTCGACACTATGGACGATCTTTCTTTCTTCCGTAGATTTCGCCTGATGAAAAACACTGTTTTGAGTTTGCTGGAAGAGATTGAGGAAGAGTTAGAATATAATAATGATCTGTAATTATACATCAGTCATGTTATGTTTGCCAACAGTACCTATATAAACTATTTTAATTTTTAGAAACAACAGTTTGTCACCCATGAATGAGTTGTTAACCACATTAAGGTTATACTCAAGTGCAGGACATCAAACTGCCATTGGAGATTTCATAGGAGCACATCAATCAACAGTTTATTAGGGTAGTGAATAAGGTCACTAATGCAATTGCTTCACTGAGGCCAAGATTTATTGACATAGTAGGCGTAGGCAACATGAAATTGTGCAAGTCGAAGCAACATTTCATAGCATAGCTAGATTTCCAAAAGTATTAGGGTTTGTAGATGGAACACATATAAGAATTCAAAGTCCAGGTACTTTCAAATAGTAGGTACCATTTTTTTTTGTAAATGTACTTTAATGTGCGATTAAAATCCACATTGGATATTATAGTATTGTTTTTTTTTGTTTAGGTAGAGAAGATGCAGAAGTGTTTCGCAATCGAAAGTCTTACTTCTCCATAAATACACAAGTGGTATGCAATGCGAAGTTGAAAATAAGAGATATTATTGCAAGGTGGCCGGGTTCAGCACATGATCTCACCATATTTAACAATAGCCGAGTTAGAGCGAGACTAGAAAATGGTGAATTTCCAAATAGTGTATTGTTAGGTAAGTAGCAAACTTATTTTTTAAAGTAGATATTTTTGATGCAAATTGAATGTTTAAATTTTAGGTGATGGTGGCTATGCTAATAAAGACTATTTGTTAACACCTCCTCAAAATCCTATTACACTGGCAGATTGCCTTTTTAATGAGGCCCACATTAGAACTAGAAATACTGTGGAAAGGCAGATAGGAGTTTGGAAACGTCGCTTTCCAATTTTAGCATATGGATTAAGATACAGTGTCCGCACAAGCTGCAACATAATTGTTGCAACTGCTGTGCTACATAACGTGGCAATTGATAATAATGAAGATGTTCTTCTTCTACCAGAAAACATTAACGAAAAAGAACAGTTGATGTATTTAATTGCACAGGGAGAAATGCAGGAAGCACACAATGGAGATGCCAGAAATTTTAACCTTAGGCAGCATTTAATTAACAATTACTTTGTCCGTTTGTAGTTGAATAAAACCCACTTGAGACTCCCTTTAGTGTTTTTTTTTACTACATATCCATGCAGACACAACCAGAACACATAGTCTAAGGCTCCCTTGATGGTGGAGCTCATGGTGGCATGGTGTTATTTTTTTTATGTAGTATTAGGAAGTGTTAATATTGTTTGTGTTTCTGTTCAATTGAATGTGTACGATTGAAGTTTATTTGATTCTTTTATTTTGTGTTTAATGTCTTTTCATGACAGTTTTTAAATTACCAAACTATTTGTATAATAATAGGTTCCAAATTTTTGTATGTTTAGTGTGTATCCCTAGTATCCCATTATAAGGCCTGCCTATTAGGGTGGGCCGAAAATCAAGGAAAAATTTTTTTTTTGGAAATATAAATTGCGGTAGTGAAAAAAAGTTGTCTTAGATGAAATAAAAAGCAGAGAAAAAAATTGGATGATATTGACGAATATCTAGCCGCGCCCCTGGGGGTTGAAAGGTTTTTTTTTTTTAATTTTACTTTTTTCATTACGGACAGTAAAAAAACGTTTCGCTCTTTTGGCAAAAAAAAATTAGCCCTAAACATTACAGTTTAACCGCGACCCTATTACTTTAAAATTATTTATTCAGTATAAATAAGTAACATATACCTATTTTATTTTAGCTGTGCGATGTGCAGCTCTTCGCCTAGTTAAATATTCAATTTTTAATAATGACAGTTTTTTTAGTAGGATTTATATTTGAATATTTAACCAGCCCAGAACTCACCACGCGGAGTTGGCCGCACCTCGAGTTTCACCCTCGCACCCTTCCCTTCTTATATGCATTAGTTGAGATTTGCGCTGTAGTATTGCCCTTTATTTTCGAAACTTGGCAAGTCTGCTCTAGCTAGAAGCTTTGCCTTTATAAATTCGTCGCGAGATTGAGCGCCGCAGACTGTAGAAGAAGCCTCCGTTATTAACTTTACAGCCCTTTCAACTGCCTGGGTATGACAGGGGATTTTTTTTTAGTCGGAACTTCTTCGCGAATCATCAGCTGAAGATCATCGTTTGCAATATACATCGTTAATGGAGGTTCTGTTATATTTTGAGTCCAGTCAATAAGATTAATGTAATCAGCAGCGTCAAAGTTTATCTTTGGTATTCTAAAAATCTAATGCCACTTTTTGCTTTATTTAGTCTTGCCTTTAAAATTCTTTTCTCGGCAAGTTCTCTGATATGTGGCCGTTCATCTGCCAACATGGCTATCATCTATATATTTTCTGCATCACTGCATGGGCAAAGCACGCGTTACCTGTTATAACCTTATTAATAATTGCCTGAATATTGTCAGGAAAATGTCTAGAGGCCCGTATTGTGTCCCATAAGTGTCGTGCACCATATTGAACGGCTTTGATTTATTCTTAAACCACATAAGGTACATAAACTTTTAAGATGAATTTAACTATCAGAAGAAATGTATTTCTGTTGGTTCCTCAGTGGAAATATACAGTCGTAGTATTCGATTCGCAGTAGTTAACCGTTAACCATCTTGTGTGACTCATTTTCCCAGGATTTCGGGAGGCAAGATTTTCTGAACAAGAACCACAATTTATTGATTGCGAAATTAAATCTAAATATTGTTGGTCTGTACTAAGATCTTTTTTGTCTATTTCAGGCAAATCAACCTTCCGCTTTGCTGCTGGTATTTTCGTTTCCCTGCAACATTTGCAAATTAGGGGACTGAAACATTTGCAAGAACAAATATCAAATAATTTTTGCGCATCGGACTAGAATTTTTCCAGCTTTGCTGATAAAAAAAAGGTGTATCACGGTTTTTAATAGGTTTAATGATTTTTCTGTACTTGCCATAACATGCTAAAATCATTTCTACTATACGTTTATTAGTTAGGGTTGAAAGTGATGCACGTTGCCATATAATTTCAAGTTTTTGTGCCACAATGGTTGCAATTTCATTACTAAGAGGCTCCTTGCTTCCGTCACCTTTCAGTTCAAGACGAACATTTCGAAAACATTTAACAATCTGTTCATATGTGGGAAGAAAAAGCACATAGTCTGAACCAAGATCCTCTGCATTGCCAAACAAACAAAGTCTATTACAAGCACGAGTATTTAAAGTTTTTCTAGGCATAATCACATAAATCACTATGTTTTTAGATAAGATTTAATAAAAAATAAACGACTAAATATTGCTCAGAAAATACGTCCAAACCAAATGAGCTTAGGTATTAAACTAAACCGCGCGTCGCACGTGCTCAGCGCTCAGTGGCGGGAAGCGCAGCGAGTTTTGATTCGTTATTTCGCACAACAGTTTTTAAAAAACACAATTTAGTTCAACAGGAACTTTATTACAACGTACAATATAGTAAAATGCAAAAAAAGTTATCAAACATTGGTTTTAATCCTATTTATAAGCTCGCATCTTCTTATCTTATATTTTGCTGACTGGAGGCTTTCGTGGGAATCCTGGGACAGTTGTGGTCACATAACTCCTCCGCCCTTAGAAGGAAATCCGAGGGGTGATGCCTGGATGGGGAAGTCGTACTTCTCCTGGGATAGTCTGGACTTCCTGGACGTCCTCATATACAGTGGCAGTCGGTATTTTTCTTTTGAACAGGCGCCTTCGAAAGTGGAAGACGGCAAATACAACAATGGCTGTAATCAATAAAATGGTTAAGGTTGTCCAAAAATTTGAACCATAAGGCCCATAAATGTCTGTAACAGTAATTGAATTTAATTTTTGTTTTTGAGAGATTAACGCGTTTTTCACGTTCTTTAATTCGTCCAAGTTTACACTGTTAATTGTTAGTGGTTTAAAACTTTGTCCATCATTTGTAGAATAATATGCCGATTCGTTAAAATTTAATTTTGGAAGTTCGATATGTTTAAATTCGTTTTGGGCACTTTGATAAGTCCTTAATAAATGTTTACCGACTTGCACTTCGCAATTTAAATTTATTTCGATTAGGAATGTTCCTTTTACTTGCTTATTTTTACGATCGTTATTACATTTTTGTTTTATTATAGAATTATCGGGTGAGACAAAAATCCACTTATTATTTTCAAGTTTTTGAACTTTAATGTCTGTAATATGCACTGGCAAAAGCTGGCAATTCGATGAATTTTGGGAGAGGCTTAGAAGTTGAACTTCGCAGGGTGCTTCTTCTTCTTTTATCTGTATCGGGCTGCTTTCATGACAAACGAATTCTTCTGAACCAACTTGAAGGCATTCTTGATCAAAGAGCATATAATTTTGTTCGTTTAGGGTAAGGTATTTTGACTGGGGTAAAATAAAGGAAAAGGTGTTGTTCTGCATCACAGGGAGTGCGTATAAATGATAGTAATCATAACCCTCGCTCTCTACTACTGGAATTTCCAATATAAATACAATTTTATTTTCCCTTAAATAACTTTTAATTGTTATCGTTCTTTCAAAAAGTAAAACATTTTCGATTTTAGGCTCGAAAGGCAGTTTTTTGTTAATTAAGTGTTTACTTATATATTTAATTTCTTCCAGAAGCTCTGTCGGTTCTATCATTGAATTATGAAAGGTATTTAATTTTGCGAAACTTATGGCAATTTCTATTCTTTCCAAAATGTCATAAATTTCCTGATAGGCTGTAATTATTTGTAAAATTGAAATATGAATGCGCACATAGAGGTGCGTTTGCGTATTTTGGATCTCAATATTTTTTAGTGTTTGCTCAATAAGCATAATTTTGGCTTGTAACATCGATTGGTTGTCTATGATAGTTTGCATTGATTTATTAAAGGTATCGATTGATTTTTCAAGAAGTGTTATTTGTTCGTTTACAAGAGTTTTGATTTTGATTTGGTTGTTGGAGAGTTTTTCAATTGCGTGTTCATAGCGTAGAGCATCATTGTTATCTAAATTGCCCGTTATTGATTTTATTATAGATCCTAGTCCGTCAATAAGTCCTCGTTTAGATAATTTTTTGCTTAATAATAAAGAAGGGTTTAATTGATATATTTGTTGTTCGATTTTCTTTTCTAGGGAGTGTACTAAATAATATGAATTAACGAATTCGTCTTTATAACCAGTTTTGGTCTTGTTACTCAAAAAAATATTTTTAAGGGTTTTAAAATTCGTTTTAAGTGAACGAAATTCATCGATTATATCCGTAATATCAAACATTTGTATGAATGACCAAACGTCTATTTTATTCTGTGCGTTACCAAGCTTTAACGGCAATAATCCAGGGTTGTGGTTAAGTTCATAGTACTTGGGATAGGTTAGTGCTGTTGCATGGGTGATGAGGATGAAGAACCTGCAACAATATTAGGTTTCTTAGGTTTCCGTAATTCTTTTATATGAATGACTTCTTTTTTATTTTTTCTAGTTTTGGAAGATATTTCGACTTTATTATTTTCAAGAATTTTGGTTATTTCATATGGTCCTAAAAATTTGTTACATTTTTTATTTCGATTTTGGGGATTTTGTTTAAAGACAGTTTGTCCTAAATTAAATTCGTCGCTTGTATCTCCTTCAGTATTGTGTCTTGACACGACCTTTTCTTTTTGGATTTCTAAGTTTTGGTTTACTTTTTCATATACACGGTCTAATTTTTGTTTATGATTTTCGACATAATCAGAATAAAAGGCTTGTGGTATAAAGATTTCATTTGGATCTCTAGCATTGGTATGGCCAAAGGTGAGTTCAAATGGTGTATATTTAGTGGTGGAATGAATGGTGTTATTATAAGCTATTATCGCATAGTCCATAATATTTTCTTTATCATTCGGGTGCGTCTCTAATAATATGCGTAAATGTTCAATTATACTGGAATGAAATCGTTCGACTATACCGTTTGAATCGTGGTGATACGGGGTTGTAAAGTAAACGTTGATTTTATGTAAGGCCAATATTTCTTTAATTGTCTCGTTATTGAATTCGCATCCGTTATCTAAAATAAATCGATCGGGGATACCATAACATGAGAAATATTTAATTAAAGCTTTGCTGACATGAATAGCTGTTTTACCTTCTATAAAGTACGCTTGCGCTAGTTTAGTAAATGCGTCCACTAGGGTTAAGTAATTTTTTCCGTCGAAAGTAAAAATATCAATATGAATTATTGAAAAGGGTTTCGAGGCTGTTTCAGTTACAATTAAAGGGGTGTATGGTTTCTTCCTAGCGTATTTTGCACGGTTACATGTGTCGCATGCATTAATGAAATTTGATACGGTTTCTTTTAATCCTATCCAGTAATAATTTCTTTTTAAATATTCAATAGTTTCAGTAATACCTCTATGGTTCGATTTTCCTTCGTGATGATTTTTTACTAACATTATTTGTTCTTCAAAATCTTTAACAGTATTTAATAATTTTGTACATTTTATAAGTTTCGGACCCCGTTCTGAGAATTTCTCGAGATAAACTTTGTTAAAGGTAAAATACAGAATATCCGTGTGAAAATGCATGTGGTAGGTTTTTCCTAGTATTGTATAGTCACGTAAGAATTCAAAGATAAGGTTTTCATTACTTAGTTCTGGGATTTTTAAAGTGATAATTTTTTGATGCTGATAGTTTTCTTGTGAAATATGAACTTTGTGGTGAGGCCATGGGAATATTAAAATTTGGTTGACTTTGTTGTTAATCGATTCGTCTAATATTTTTATACCTGTATTAGTTGATTCATTACAAGTCGAATGTTGTGTATCAATAAGTGATTGATCAGGTTGATTGATTCTAATGTCAGATAAAATTTTTATTTTTTTCGTTTCTGGTTTTATTTTTTTACTGGTACTTGGGATTTGAATATTTTCGGGATTTTGATTATTAGGGTCTTCTAAAACGTTTTCTGCCATATTTCTTAATGTTTCTAAGGTTACAATGTCGATATCTCCGGGATTCGCTATAATTGATTCGTTCTCTAATGCGTTAATTTGAACGCGTGATAATGCATCAGCATTTGTATTTAGTTTGCCGGGTTTATAAATAATATCGTAATCAAACTCTTCAAGTTTTAAGCGCCATCTAACTAATTTAGAGTTTGGTTCCTTTAGATTGAACAACCAAACAAGTGGGCGATGATCCGTATAAATAGTGAATTTTCTACCAAATATATATGGTCTGAAATATTTGCAAGCCCAAACAATAGCTAATAGTTCTTTTTCTATAGTACTATATCTTTGTTCTGATTCATTTAAAGTTCGAGAGACAAAAGCTATTGGTCTATCAGATCCGATATTACCTTGAGATAAAACTGCGCCTAATGCAATTTGTGATGCATCAGTGGTCAATATAAATTTTTCGTTAAAATCAGGGTATTGAAGAATTGGTGAGTTCATTAGTAACTCTTTGCATGTATTGAAAGCTGAGATATATTTATCATCGATTTTTACGATTGCGTCCTTTTTTAGACACGCGGTTAGAGGTTTTGTTATTTTTGCAAAGTCTTTTATAAATTTTCTATAATATCCAATAAGTCCTAAAAAGCTTTTAATTTCTTTTGGAGTTCTTGGGACTGGGAAATTTTTTATAGCATAGATTTTATCTGGATTAGGTTTTACTCCGTTAGGTGTAATAACGTGTCCTAAATAACTTACTTCCTTTCTTAAAAACTCGCATTTATCTAACTGTATTTTTAAATTTGCTTTACGTAAGCGGTCGAAAATTAATTTTATTCTTTGAATATGTTCTTGGAGTGAAGTGGAGAAAATAACTATATCGTCAAGGTATACTGCGCATATTTCGTTTTGTAGGCCCCTTAAAACGTCGTCCATGACGCGCTGGAAGGTAGAAGGGGCATTCTTGAGCCCAAAAGGCATTCTTTTGTACTCATAATGACCGTTTTCCGTCGAGAAAGCTGTTTTTTGGATGTCGTTTGGATCCATCTCGATTTGGTGGAATCCGTTGGCTAAATCTAAAGTAGTGAAGTATTGACTTCTACCTAATTTGTCTAACATCGCGGTTATACAAGGGATTGGGTACCTATCAGAAATCGTTTTATCGTTTAATTTCCTATAATCGATAACCAGTCTCCATTTGCGCACGCCCGAAGCGTCAAGCTTTTTGGGTACGATCCAAATCGGTGATGACCAAGGTGATGTAGAATTTTGAATTATACCTTGCTCTAACATTTTTTTTATTTGCGTTTTTACCTCATTTCGGTGAATTTCGGGGTACCTATATGTTTTCGTAAAAATTGGCGTTTCATCGGTAACATTGATTTTATGTCTAACCTGATTAGTAAAAGTCAATGGGATTTTATCACTATAAAATATGTCACGATATTCGAAACAAAGTTTTCTAATACTGTTTTTCTCTTCAGAGTTGCAATGGTCTACTCGGATATTTTTTAAGTTTGATTTTAAAAGGTTATCATAATTTTGATCAAAATCTTGACTAGTGTCCATTTTTTCAATAAAATTTAATTCTGCAATATTTAAAAATTCTATTTCGTAAGGGGTACTTAATTTTATTTCTACTTCGCGTTCATCTGCGTTAGTAATGGTCGTAATTGCAAAGAAATTTTTTACATTGACAACTGCACGGGGAGATTCGATATTTTTGGCAAGAATGATGTGGTTCGTCAGGCCTACACCATTTTCTAGGTTTACCGGAATTTTGCAAATTTGTTCTGTGTGTGGCGGAATAATAATAATATGATTGTTTAATTTTAATTTATTTTTAAATTCTGTGAATTCTTCGGATTCGTAAATAATATCAATTTCTGCACTGGGAGTACTTAATAATTTTTGATCAATATTTACGGAGGCTTTTATTTGTTTTAAAAGGTCGGTACCTAAAAGGCCATCGTACTTCTCACTAAATTTGAAAAGATAAAATTTGTGGTTTTCATTAATATTAAATATTTTAAAAATGGGTATTAAAATTACTTCATTATGGTATGAAATGTTATGAGCCGTTTGAATGTTAAAGTTTTCTTGAAAAATACTATTTTTATAAAATTTATAAGCTAGTTCGGGGTTCATTATACTTCTAGAATACCTGTATCTATTAGAAAATTTGCATTTAATTCAGGGATAAAAATATGTGGTAAGTTTGCTTTATTAAAATTAAGAGTAATTAGGTTGTCTCGATTTGAGGTGGTACTGCACGAAAATTTATATTATTATCGTTTTCGCATGTATTTTCCGTGGGATGTTTAAACGTATTTGTTTCATCAGAAACTTGATCCGTGTGTATAAGTTGAGGATTAGTATTATTAATATTATTGTATTGGTTGTCGTGATCATAGTAATAATCTGTACTATTTTCTTGTAAAGAGGAGTAATTGTCACCAGAATTAGGGTAATTGTATTGGTCATATTGGTCGTATTGATTATATTGGTTTTCGTCGAATAATAATTGATTCTGCATGTCTTGATACTGTGCATTTAAATAGTTTAGGTGCGTATTCCCAGATGATACGTCCATAGGTTCTGGTTTTGGTAAAAATCGTCCTTGATGTGAGTTATTTTAGTAAAATTGTCTACTCGGGTTAAAGAACTGTCTTTGAACTGCATTATTATTAAATGTATTAAATGGGCTTAACCTGCTTTGGTTTGACATAGGTCGGTTATTATTGTTAAAAGGGTTTGAGTTAAAGTTATTTGTATTTGACTGATTAAAATTGGGTGGATGAACCTTGGTTGAGAATTAAAATTTGGGAATCTGAATGGTGTATTTGTAAAATTAGGTGGTCTTGGAAAATTAAAATTTGGGGTAAAGTTTGGTCTCGGTGGGTTGTTTTGTGGTACTTGGCTTTTTTGTATTGGTGTTATTCTTTGTACTGTCCTATATGATTGGGTATTTAAAGTTGTGTTTTTATTTTGACTGTAATAGAAATTCTCTTCCTCTATAACTAATGACATGGCTTTTTCTAAGGAATCTGGGTTTGTTAAACGAATGTTATTTTGGAGTTGCCCGTTTAAACCTTTTATAAATGTTTTTAAAGCAAGAGAGTCATAGCTTTGAAGATAGATAATTTTTTCTTCTTTTGTTATGTCATTGTTCTGGTTAAGTTGAGAAATTATTAAACTGCGTTGATCTTGAACCCTCATCCCAAAGTTATAGGGTGTTTCTTGCCTATTTGGCGTAAGAGCTAAAAGATCTTGTACCAAACAATCGATATTACGTTGGTCTCCGAAACATAATTTTAGAGCTTGTTTTATTTCTTCCCAAGTTCTTAATTCTATTCTAGAACCGATAAGAATAAGCGCTCTTCCACTTAATTTACCAATTATTGCGCGTAATATAAACGTATTTAAATCCGCGTCTTGACTTGAAAAAGCTTTAATCAGATTTTCGGCACTTTCAAGGAAAATACCTAAAGTGTGAGAATCACCATTATACTGCGGTATAATGTCGACATAAAGTTTTAATAATTGATAATTTGTAGTTGGAGGCATATTTATGTTTAATCTAGCT
The DNA here is from genome assembly GCA_963920685.1 of Polydrusus tereticollis. NCBI lineage: Eukaryota > Metazoa > Arthropoda > Insecta > Coleoptera > Curculionidae > Polydrusus > Polydrusus tereticollis. The sequence goes on from OY987330.1 coordinate 93,173,021, forward strand.
GGTCCTATTAAGTTGATTTCGGGTTGAAACTGCGTTTCGTTACTTATACTAGCGATTGTTGCTATTTCGTTTAACAATTGATTTTCGATTGATTGAGATGTACTATTTTCGGGTTGAAACTGCGTTTCTGTGCCTGTCTCTTAAATAGTTTCTAGAAAAGCGTTTGTAGATAGTTTAGCGAAAATTATATTTAAATCGTCTAAATTAGACATTTAAATTTATACATACTAAAATATACGAATATTTGATATAAGAGAAAGTTACTTTTTATATAAAAGAAAATAACCATTTTCCAATAGAGAAAGCAAAATCTTATGACCTATAATTATATACACTGGAAATTCGGGAAAAAATGGTAAATGGAAAACAAAATTAGACTTACAATGGAAATTTCATTTTCTTGTTTCTTTGTTTCTTTGTTTCTTATCCTAGGGTGAAGTCGAGTCTGCGATTTTTGTCTTCGTCAACTTCCTACAGCTAAGGGTCAGTTCCAAAGTCGGCGATTTTTGTCCTTTTTGGTTCTCGGGTTTCCAGGGGTTGGCGATTTTTGTCCTTGCCTGGAACTGTTGTCCAAATTGGTTTCCCAAGGGTGTTGCACTCGGATTTTCGGTAAAGTCTAAAAAGACACTCGGTTGCCTTTCACGTTATACGCGATTTTTGTGGAACCATTCCGAAATAATCCTACCGACTGCGCCAGTTTTGATTCGTTATTTCGCACAACAGTTTTTAAAAAACACAATTTAGTTCAACAGGAACTTTATTACAACGTACAATATAGTAAAATGCAAAAAAAGTTATCAAACATTGGTTTTAATCCTATTTATAAGCTCGCATCTTCTTATCTTATATTTTGCTGACTGGAGGCTTTCGTGGGAATCCTGGGACAGTTGTGGTCACATAACTAGCGATAAAGCAAAATAAGATACAGGGGCGCGGCTAAACATTAATATTAAATGCGCAAAATTTTTATACGTAATGAGAGAATAATAATAAATATTTTTATGACTACCCCTCCCTTAAAATATATATGTACAAAATCATCTCCTTTTACCCCCCGCGGGGCGCGGCTGAACGTTAATAGAAAAATCCAATTTTTTGTGTGAGTAATTTAGTAATTCTAAGACAACTTTTTTTTACTACCGCTCTTAGAAATTCCAAAAAAAATTTTTTCGACCCACCCTACTGCCTATCCAATTGGATACCAACAAATTAGATTAAAAGATGGCTTGAAAAAATGTTGTAATTGTTTTGTTTTTATTTCAAAAAAACACATTGTTCATAAACTAAGAACTTTTTAATTCGAAAACAAGAAACTACTATGCTACAATCTCACACCTTTAGGAACTTGAGTTTTGTACATACTGTTTAGCTTGTTAATATAGGTAGGTAGGTACTTAAGATTAAAAGTATTTAAAAGCTACAGATGTGCATTTTTATTAACAAGTTCGCTCTTTAAAATATGAATTTGTATTTTTTGTTTGTCTTTCTTTAGTTGCTGTACCTCTTGCTGCATTTGCAAGAGTTTCTTTTCTCCTTTGCTTCTTCGATTGCACAATTTCGCATTTCATTGGTTTGCTCTATTTGCTTTTCAATAAGAACAAGCCTACGGTCTAAAAGAACATTATACTTTGCAGCAACATCAGAAGATGTTAATGCACTTATGCCTGTTGTTGGTCTTCGTCTGTTATTTAGAAGTGTAGTCTTATTTTTCACTTTGGGTGTTTTATCACATGTTTCTATTGGTTTAGGGCAAATATCTGATTCTGTGTTTGATTTTGCAATTATTATTGATGGTGCTGGAGATGATGGAACGGATGAAATATTCCTTAGTTGATTGCTTAAAGTTGACTGAAAATAATTTGGTGGGCATCTCTTTTGCCCAAAATCTAATACTGACTCTTCCCTAATGTTTTCTTCAACATTTGACTGAAAAAAAGAAAATATAATAGTATGTATAATAGGTAGGTAGGAACAGGTAAAAAAAAATAGTTGAATATACAAAGTGTGTCAATATTTTCCAATTAACTATACTGATATTTTGTTAAAGTCAACTAATTTATACATATTTTTGTTGGATTTGAAAGTTTAGGTAATTGTTCTATTTGTTATAGATACTTACATTATTTGTAGGTGAACACGGAGAGAACTCAAATTCTATTTCGCTACATTTCTGCTTTTTGTTCGATGGTTCAGTAAAATTGACTGAATGAAATTGAACATCAATGCCTCGTACAGTCTTCTCATTTAATATTTTCATTAGTATTTCTTCGAAATAGTCCACTATTGGATTGGAGGGCCACCACCGGTTAAAAATGTTTGCTTTTTATGTTCTGCCAGTTTTTTGCGGAGTTCTTTTTTTTAATTTTCATATAATCGCCTTAACTGATGGGCATTGCGATAGCAGGCAATAGAAGCTATATTATTAATTTCCACTTCTATTTTTTTCCAAACTGTTCTTCTCATCGACTGAAACACGATTAGTTTTCTTATCTTCCAACACATAGGCATATTTTTCAATAATATGTATACATTCTTTTTCATTCAAAGAAAAATTGGGAGTACGTTTGTCTCTGAATGAAGTCATTTTGTGTAAAAATAATAGTAATAAATCAGTAATTCACAAAAATAGGGAACAGTTTTGACCAAGCGAAAAAGGTTATTTCCTAAGTCCTCGTCTTTTTTTCTATTAATCCCGTGATTCCAATGATGCCAAGTTGTCTGGGTCGATTACCAAATCCAACGGCGGTGCATACAAAATCATCCGGATTAAGGTAGTCCAGATTTAGCGATCCAGATAAAAATTACAAACGGTGCATTCGGGCGTTAGACAGTTAAATAAATATTTGCAACGATCAAAATACGAATTTGTCAATTGCTTCTTAACGCCATCTATGTTTAAATAGCTGAAGTTACAGATTTGTACGTGGTTCATTAGTAAAATATTAAGGCTGTGCTACATATAGCATCGGTACACGTTGCGGCCAATAACGGGGTGGCTCATAATATCACCATGGCCCATATTGGGACCTTCTCTTCTAGTGTTTAGAAAGATCTTTTAAAATCTTTTTGTTTTGCCATAGGGTCCCAAAACATTTGTAACAATCTTTGTGGCCTTTGTTCTACCACAGGTAAACTTCTCAGCGACTTTTGAATCAGAAAAAATTTTCGAAAAAACTTTGACCTACAGTCCCCTGACAGGTAGCTGTGAGATTACTGAACATAATGGTAAATAAAACTACACTCAGCAATTTGCATTTTTTTTGCTTCATCTTCTGTTTGATTAAACATTTTTTCAAGTGTATTTGTGTTCGCTAACTTTTGAATGTTCCTTTTGTGTTTTTCACTTTTTATGTGTTTTTGAATATCATTTTCGTCGCCATGACCCACTGAAAATTGATTTTCGCAGGCCCTGCATTTTGCCATGTTTTCTAAGTTACACGATGTCAGCCAGCTATATTTATCCTCCCAGGACTTATTATAATTTACCTTAAGAATACCACTATTTAGATTTAAAACTAGCAGCTGCAGCTATACTTTATTGCTATAGAGAAAATTCGATAAAATTTTAGAATATTTTCATTTTAATGTAACGCAATTACCTACCTCCCTTTTCCTTTTATTTTTCTGTAAAGTAGAACCCATAGCTGTGTTTTGCAGCGTACGGTCCTTATGTCTCCTAATGTTATCATCAATATCACCTTTATCAAAGTCCATGGATTCCCCGTCCCCGACGACCCAAAGGTCTCCTTTTTGTCCATGAACTTTACCTGAATCGACATCAAAAACTTCATCTTTGAATACATCACAATTTACACTAGCCAATCGATTTCATTAGGGTCTCAATTCTCAAGTGTAAGAGAGCGATGTCGATCCCAACCTCCAAATTATCGGTCACTTCCCCGTTAGTGTCACAGAGAAAGAAATCGGTTTTCTAGAGAACAATGGAAGTGATGGGAAAGCTTATCACTCGATGCAGCATTGCCGGTGTTTTGTATTAAAATTCACTAATAGCAAATTCCATTGGTAAAAAAAATGCGGAACGAGTGCAAAATTTGAAAACCATTGGACATTTCAGTGCAAGTATTTGTAAACCATTGGAAGACCGGTGCAACAAGTGTTGCACCGAGTGCAATTAGTTCCGCACGTGCTCTTGGAGGCCGTGTTGAACCGAAACTGGATGAAAATGTCAAAAAATACAGTGTTTTGATTTTTTCGATCTTTAAAATTCTATTTTGTCTCAAATTTTGTCCAGTGGTAAGTAAAATCATTGAGGAGTGACAAGTATTATCATTAACTTTGTTGGAAAAATGCACTCAAGGTCTAATCTGAAAGCCATTGGTACTCAAATAGTGCAACACTTTTTGTGCACTGGTGCAGTTTTACTGACATACCGGTGCCGCACTTCTTTTACCAATGGAATTCGCTATAACATTTTCTAAACTAACCCTCCACCGGTGACGTAGTAAAAAATCACATTACCGGTGACGTCGGTCCGACATACCGACTTTGAAGTAATCCTGCATAATCATCTCTAATAGTCAAAGAAATTAAAAATTAGTCCTTCTAACAACTTTTATTGATCATAAATCAACTACAAACATAAGATAAAATAAAAACTAATAAAAAACAATCATTATTGTTATTGAAAAATCAAAAAAATACTTTCTAACCTACATTTTCCAAGCAAACAGAACAAACTATGTTGGAATGCTCCAGACAAAGAAACTTATTACATAACCGACAGAAGTACTTAGTCTTGCGGTTTTCTCGGGATGTACATTCCAAACATCCGTGGTGGTTCATTGGGATCTCGTCGCGGCTCTTTCGTTGGTACTTTTAATATTTCTTTTATTCTTGTTCCTATTGGTCTTGGCAGGTGTTGGATTGGATCAGTGTGTCTTCTTTTTAGGTGATTTTCAGTTAGACCAATTGCAAGTTTCGTTAGAAAATGCCTTCTCAAGATTGTATCAGCTTCATTTTTTTTATTGCAGTTATATATGACATAATATGTATTTATTCCGCTGGTATTCAGCAAAGCATAAAATATAACTTTTGGCCATCTTCCTGTATTGCGCGTCATATTATAGTTTGCCGATAGCTGATGCACCATGTCCACTCCTATTTTCATAAAAATCATTATGGGTTTTCCACTTTCTTCATCGACTTCGTCGATATCATGCATTGATAATAGGAGCAAAACGTTTTTTTTAGGTTTTGGAACGTAGGACACAATAGTACAATTTTCTTTGAATGCAGAAATACTTGATGGGATAGGACGATTCAAACCATTCACAAACTGTGGAGGCAACTGTCTTTTATTTTTCCTTATCGTTCCCAATAATGTTAATTTGTGCTCATCCAGTAGTCTAGTGCAAAGCTCCACGCTGGTAAACCAATTGTCTGTGGTAACATTTCTGCCTGTTCCACTAATTGGCTCAACCATTCTGCAAACGACATCTATAGGGGAGTTGCTCACTTCAAACGGAGAATCCTGTGGTTGTTTACCTACATAAACTTCCATATTCATGGTATAAAACATTTTTGCGTCTGATAACGCAAATATTTTCACCCCGTACTTAGCTGGCTTTGAAGGAATATACTACCTGAATGCACATTTTCCTCTAAACGCAACCAGCATTTCATCCACTGTCACTAATTGAGAAGAGAAGAACTGGTCTTTATAATTAGTGACAACTTTCTGGAAAACTTCTCGGATAGGCGCTAACTTGTCACTGGTTCTTCGTTCGAGTCTTGTGTTGTGGTCATCGAAGCGAATATCTCGTAAGAGAAAAAGGAAACGCTGCATGGACATGGTGAGTCGAAAAAGTTCTGCTGAACTTCCATCGGTGGCAAATATTTCTTCGCAGCATAGTCGATTCCATTTCTTCACCGCACATAAAGTATAATAAACCAATTAAAGCTTCAATTTCGATGCCATCTGTTGGTTTTGTGTAAGTGTCTCTATAATATCTCCCTTGTGCAAAACTTACTATATGTGCATTAGTATGCGTCACGATAATGTCAAGAACAGAAACGTCAAAAAAGTTTCGCCATATTTCTACAGGGTCAACTAGGTCTCGAGCTGGCTGTTTTACTCCTGGTAACTGAGTAACAATATTCTTTGCTCTTGTTCAGGATCTTGATGATGATAAGGGACAGTGCTTTCGCCTTTTTGCGACTTTATCTTTACCGATGTAGTATAACTTATCTAATCCTTCCGTAAAGTCTCTAGAACATTTTCTTGATCATAAGGCCCTTCTTCAAGTTCTTGCTCGGTATCTGAATCATCTGTTCTTCTTTCAATATGGTCTTCCTCATCATCTTCACTTCTATCATCGGCCTGATCTATTTCAGACTCTGGCAAAACCTCCTGTGCCAACTGCTGCAGCTCTTTTGGTTCGGCCATATCTCATTATTCTGTAATAATAAAAACCACTTAATTTATATTATTAATATTTTTAGAATAATTATTGTTAAACAAAAAAAGCACGATTTCAATTCACAATTATTAACCATAGAAATATTCTTACGATACGGCTACCTTTTCGCGTCTCAGTTCGGTGACGTAGGGTGCCACGGACCGATATGCTTTTATTGCTCTTGAGAAGTTCACTATTCAGCTGACGCTTGGACACTAAAAAGATGATATCAAGCCAGGAAGGTACCAGGAGGAGTAGCGCGCTCTCTCTAAAGGTACGCGCACATATAACGGCATCGAACGGACTGCACGGAGGGAACGGGCGGTGTTCTACGGATTTTATATTAGGATATGGCACATATCTTATCGGCATCACCGGAAGAATTAAAAATCAGTTGCGAATATGTCTTCGAGTGGCGAGGAACTAGCCATTGTTCTGGAAGAAGAAAATTATCAAAAACGAAGAAAGCGTAGACGAGTATGGATTCATGAAATATGCGAAAGAAGGAGTGTTTTTGGGGAATATGTACATTTATTTCCGGACTTAATAAACGACGAAAGAAAGTTCTTTAATTACTTTAGAATGACGTGTATTAAATTTCATTCCTTATTGGAATCCATAAGCGAGGCCATTACTGAAGAAAAGTGTCTGTCTCGCAAACCTATTGGAGCAGAAGAAAGGCTGATGGTATGCTTAAGGTAAGTAGGTAACGTTTATTATAATTATTGAAAAAGTGTTAGTGTTGACCATATTTCAAACTTCTATTATGTTGTCCACATTCAGTAGAAACACCCTCTAAGTATATAAATATAAATTTATTTGAACCATATAACAGAAACATAGTAAGTATTCTTTAGTCTAAGTAACATCTAAATATAACTTCAAAATCATTCAACTTTATTTTTATATTACTACAAAATAGGAACAAGCAAAACGCAAAACTGAAAATTAATTCGACCTCAAAATTCATTTCGAAAAATGATGTGGGGCATTGTGATAATAGCTCTGTGCTGATGTCTGGTAATCATCAAGATTTAATAATTGGTTCTCATTTGTAACTTGGCCAGCATATCCGAAAGGTGCTGTGGTGTCAGAGAGGTGTAATGGTGTTACGGAACTTATAGTTTGACCAGCAGATCCGGAAGGTCCTGGGATAAAAGAGATGACTTTTTTTTGATGTAGTGATTGTGCGGACGTTTTAGCTTGGACAGCATATTGGGAAGGCCCTGGAACAGCATTTTCTGGTGGTTGGGAGTATTATTACTGTTGCTTCAATGTCTGTTACAAGTTGGAAGATCTGCTGTTTCACTTTCAGTTGTATTGACGCTGGAAACGTTTTTACTGTTGCAGCCATTGATGAAAAAAATATATCCAGAGGATGTCCGTTTGGCTGCTGCTCACGCTTAAATTGCAGATATTCCTGCATTGGCGATTGCTGCTGTACATGTTCACGTTTTCGTTTCAACCTGCTACTTAGACGCGACGTCGAGACATTCGAAAAGCTTTTCAATGAATCAGGGGTTGCAGGTTCGGAAACGGTTTCCGTGAATTGCTGGATAGAATCGTCAGCTTCATCCTCATTATCAGAACTAGGGACCGATAAATTACTTGTTTGCAATTCCTGTGGTTGTTGCAAATGGGGGTTTAGGAATGCCAATTATTTTTCGAATTTTATTGCCTTGATCTTTATTGCACCTTGGCCACTTTTAGTTCTCCTCAATTGTTTGGCCTTCCTATAATTATCCCTTAATTTTCTCCAAGTTTCTTTACAGACATCACCTGGAACAAATACTTTAATATATTTTTGTTTTAGGTTCTTAGCGACCGGCAATTCATTTAAATCGATGGACTACACGTTCCGCATGGGGAAAAGCACTGTCCGAAAAATTGTTTATAAAACCTGTGAAGCTATATGGGATCAATTACAGCCCACGGAAATGATGGAACCATCAGAACAAATGTGGAAAGAAATAGAAAAAAAAATTTGGCAACGTTGGAATTTTCCAAATTTAATTGGGGCCATTGACGGAAAACACGTAATCCAAGCTCCACCAAATACCGGTTTATTGTACTTTTCTCCAAAAAAATCGTTTAGCGTTGTGTTACTAGCCTTAGTATCAGCTGACTACAAATTTATCGTTATTGATGTCGGCTCGTATGGAAAAAATTCAGATGGTGCCATATTTTCTTCATCGGCATTCGGACAAGTATTGCGAAGCAGACAATTGCAAATACCTTCTGATAAAGCTCTACCATGAACCAATATAGTTTTGCCTCATGTAATAGTAGGTGACGAAGCGTTTCCCCTTTCTTTAAATCTTATGAGACCATACCCAGGACATCAAACAGCCAATAATGAAGAAAATCGGATTTCTAATTATAGACTTAGTAGAGCTCGTCGAGTAAGCGAAAATGCGTTCGGGTTATTATTGCTACATAATTATTTAATAGAAGACACTTGCTATTGGACTGAAGACGACCAAGGTGAAGTACGTGTTGCATCAGAAGTATTTCGTCCTCTACTTGGTATTGGGGGTAATATTGCCCAACAAGCTTTGCAAGTCAGAGAACAGTTCAAAAATTATTTCACTTCCCCAGAAGGCGCTCTCGATTGGCAGTTACAAGAAGTACGAGGTGGAAGACGCAACAATATTTGAAAAATACTTACTTGTTTCTCCAATTTGCTCTGCTATTTCCCGGCATATTTCTTCCTTTCTTTGGTGGTTACTATAATACCTATTACTTAAGTCATATAGTTCTTTGTAATTTTGAACTCGCAATTTTCATGAAAACTCATTTTTCTGCCTATTATTATAGCCACCTGTACCCTAAATGAACTACAGACAGACAGGCAGACACTTGCAAAATGACGACGATGCCGCGACAATTTCCGATTCGCATCGCACATACATCGGTATCGGCACGCATCGGCCGGATTTTAATTCTAGTTCCTGAATTCTTGCTGGATTTTTAAAATTCGATGCCTACCGTCCGCACATATTATGTGCGCTGCTCCATTTAATTTCATTGAAATTATTTTTTTCCGATCCGTGCCGTTCGTCCGATGCCGGTGTATGTGCGCGTACCTTAACACAACGAAAATAAACGATACTTTTATATTTCTTTGGAATGTGGGACCGCACGTCACCGGTGGAGGGTTAAAAGAGGAATAGAAAGGAGGACCACATTACCATAACCTCAAGAAATTTTCAGGGTTTTGAACGCTGTTATTTTTATATTTTTTTTTGTGGTTTTTCGGAGTCTTTCCTTTCAAAGTAAGTATTTCCTTTACATACTTTGATGGTGGTCTCATTGTCTCATTACACCGTATCTCATACCTACCGATTTTAGATGTGTAATGGCAAAAAAAGGACTGTGGCTATTGTGCAACAACAAACAGAGTGTATCATTGCAGCAAGGATATTTTCTTCATAATGTACTTGAAAGATGGATATCACATACCTTGGTTTCTATACTAAGAGCTGAAGCCCTCGTCGGGGCTTGAAGATATGGTTTTAAATTATCGATTAAGTTATGTGTCAGCTCCTTGTTAAGTCTAAATAGCTTAACAAATTTAAAGTCCTCCAACGCAAATGGATCCAAACGCTTTAGCATTTGTCTCCGAGGGTTTTGTGCTTGTTCTTCCGCATTTAAATCCATATTAATTTATCTCTTAGATTATATTTTATGATTTTTTTTTAAGAAAAGTAAAGTTTTCTTATAAAATTAGGCCCATATATAGATAAGTACTTACCTTGTAGATTGTTAACAATAACATCATAAACTAGCGCCCTTCCTTCCATTCCGTCCATAATACGGTAATAACACAACGAAAAACGTACGTAATATTAAATAAAAAAAAAATTAACACAATGTTTTTTTACTTTAATTTTGCTCCGATGCTCAAAATCATTACCACAATGCTTTTAAAGTATTACTCAACGTAGGGGAGAGGGGGACATTAAGACGCTACAAATATAATTAGCTGTGTATAGCTTGGCTTTCAATATATTGATCATAATATGTTGTTGACATTGATAAGTGTACTATCTATCACTTCATATAGTATCACACATAAGCTTAGCGCCTATCCACTAATAGATTAATCAGATTTTGATATTTTAGTATCCAAATTGTCCCGATGTGCCCACTGGCTGGGGTAGATTTGGACACTGTAGGGGCGCAGATGTGGATAAAATTAAATTGCTTTATTCAAAAAGTTTTAGTCATATTCATTTGGTTAATAAGTGATACTCTAACATAAATCGTATAAACAGTAAAAAAAAATAAAAAAATACATTAAACACAACATTTTCATTTTATTTAGTTGACATTATAGGCACGGAAGTCTACTTGAAACCGCTTTATTGAACTAGACCTTGCAGACGTTCTTGGCTTACGTTGTTTTAGTTCCACTTGTTCCACTTGTTCCAATTCTATTAGGTCCTTATCACTTACTTGGGGTAAGGTAAATCCAGTTCCTTTCTGAGAAAATTTATCAAATATTTTCCGTCGACTATTTCTTCCACTTCTCCAACATAATATTTTTGGGTTTTCTTCGTGCAATATTTGATCAGCAAAATGTCACCGATTTTGATATTTGGCATCCCAGATTCAGGGTCTATGATAGCCTCTACATCTTGCATGAATTCTTCGTCGGAATTTTCACGGTCCATTTCACTTAAACAGTCAGGTTCATCATCAGCGTAGCTTACATCCCCGGAATCCTCTGAATCATTCGCTTGTTGCTCTACATTATCAAATAGGTTATGTTTAACTTGCTTTTTCTTTTGCTTGGCTATTTTTTCTTCTTCTAGTCTATCTTTTTCTGGCGTCTCTGTTAGAATTCGTGATTTTCCAGGCCGTCTTTCTTTTAAATTTAATTTCTTTTTCTCTGCTTTGGGGTAAGGCCGTATTATGTCTGGAGATATGATATCCGGCTGTAATGAAGTTGATGGAGTGCTCATGCTACCGACCAACGTAGATGTTGATGGTGCGTCTATTGCTTCTGGAGCCCTTGAATCTGTTACAGATGCAGCAGCGAAGTCATCTTCCTTAAAAATACCTCTATCAAAAGGCACAATACCGATTTTTCTAAACCCAGAACATATATTGGCCAGTGTAAAAGCTTTCTGATACGCTCTTTCTGTCAATTCTGCGATTTCATAAATGGATATTCTTTTGCCAGGATGGTTTACTAACCAATCATTGAAAGCTTGTTTCAAATAGGTTTTAAATGGGCCATATAGCGCAACGTCAAGAGGCTGAAGGCGGTGCGTACAATGTGGGGGAAACGTAATGAAAATAATTCCATTCTTCCTACAATATAAAATAGTTTCGAGACTGATGTGGGACTCATGGTTGTCCAAAACAATCAATATTGGTTAATTTTTCGTACATTTTGCATGCTTCTGTATGTGTTTAATTAGATCCAAGAATAATATAGATGTCATCCATCCTGACCCTGACTTGTTGGCTAATCCAAGACTTCCTGTGGGCGCACCTTTCATGAAAACATCCTTAAATTTTGGTCTTGGGAACACATAGACAGGAGGAATTGTATTTCCAACTCCATGGTGATGAAAATGATATTTGACTATCTGGATCTTGTCTGTCAGGAGCGTCATGGTCTCGGTCAGGATTTTCCAGACGTCGTCTCTTTATTTTTTTCACTCTGTTACCCACGGTCGATTTTGTCAAGTTGTAGGTTGTGGCTGCAGTTCTTATTGAAAGTCTTCCTTGCAAAACATCTTTAATAGCGGCAATTATATTCTCCTCCGATATAGCAGAACGATTGGTCTTCCTCTTGTAAGTCCTTACCATGTTAATGCCTGAAAATTGTTTTCAGTCATTTTCCACATTTTTCTCTGGGGCAGATTGGGACAATGTCCATATGTGCCACCGACTAGATGTCCCAATCTACCCCAATCATGCTTATAAACAAAGTGGGGTTATATAAATAACTAAAATAAACAATTACATCAGCACATACAGACATAGTAAGCATAAAAAAGTCCACTTACCTTTAGAATTTGAACTGAGTTAATTCTAGCATCCACATGGAAAATATTCGACCTCAAACGATTTCCGATTTATTTACCACGCCGGACACGTGCACGTAACAAACTTTAATTAGCTACTGAGTCGCTTGACGCCGTCGAAACTTTTCTACAATAAAATGGGTACTTGGTGCGCTCTAACGATAGGCAGTACAATTAAACTTTACGCTTAGTGGCGCTAAAATTTGAAATGTCCATATGTGCCCCGTGTCTTAATGTACCCCCCTCACCCCTACAAGGACCTAATGTTAATGCTTAGCGGACATTGATTTTAATCAGGAACATCTCAAATAAAAATACTGATATTAATGACCATTGACATGGATAAATGTCCTAGTACATTGATTATATGCCTAGTAAACATTAACCAATTAATAAATTTTGAATCAATCGATAATTTAAAAACATTATCCCAATCACCTAATATACATTAATTAATAATCTGTGAGCATTATCATAATGTAAAAACGCAATAATAGTAGGCCTGAAATAAGGGATGTAAAAAATATCGATATATCGATACCGGAATGGATCGGTATATAAAAAAATTTATCGATATAATTTATCGATGTTTATACAGGGTTGTGCAACAAGAGCGCGTCGGTCAATAGCTGCTAAACCGTTGAATATAACAAAATTTTCTGAATGAAACTTTTAATGTTTTATCTCTACTACAACTAAAGATTATCTTTTTTTAGTATTTTTATGGTATAAAGGGTATCTCAAAAAATAGTTATACCAAAAATTATATTTTTTTAAAATAGAACACCCTTTATATTTTTGAATATTTAGATTTTACATAAAATTATAATTATTTTTTAATAAATGCGTTATCAGTCTATACTTAATAGTTTTCGAGCTATTGACTTTTGAAATATGACATTTTTAAACTTTGACAGCTTCTAACTTTCTAACTGTACGTCTGAGAGGAAAACGGCTCACATGTCCCTATCTTCTATTTTTATTATCTTTCCAAAAGTGTCAACTTCCGGTTCATCCGGATGTACTTTATTTCCTGCTTTCGAGTTACATCCGGTTTAACCGAAAGTTGACACTTTTGGAAAGATATTAGAAATGGAAGATAGGGGCATGTGAGCTGTTATCCTCTAAGACGTACAGTTAGAAAGTTAGAAGTTGTCAAAGTTCAAAAATGTCATATTTCAAGTCAATATCTCGGAAACTATTAAGTATAGACTAATAACGCATTTATTAAAAAATAATTATAATTTTATGTAGAATCTAAAAATCCAAAATATACAGGATGTTCTATTTAAAAAAAAATAGCATTTTTGGTATAATTATTCGTTAAGACACCCTGTATGCTTGAAGATAATTTTTAGTTGAAGCAGAGATAAAACGTTAAAAGTTTTATTCAGAAAATTTTCTCATAAGTTCAACGGTTTAGCAACAATTATCCGACGCGCGGTTGTTGGACAACCCTGTATACTTGGTGATTTAAATTCAAAGCTCCCCATGGATATTTTGAAAATGGTAAGAGATAGATACCTACCTATAGTTTAAATTTAGCGAAATTGGGCATTTTTGAGCCTTAAGATTCTCTTATACAGGGTGACTCGGATCTAAATGTACATACATCACCAGGAGATAGTGGACATCTTGGGGGTTCTAAATAATCTATCTTTAGTGGGTCCATCTTTCCTCGTTACTTAGATACAGAGGGTTTTATAAGGTTTGGCTCATTTTTGTTTTTGTCATAATTCTTTTAGCACCCGGTATAAAATGTTCATATTCGGTGGAAATATTTTGAGTAGCTATCGCTTCAAAATGCCGTATGAAAATTTTTTGAAATTCAGGTCCGGACTTTAAAAACAAGACTGATTTCATTTTTTTAAATTCAACACCCTATATATCATATTTTTGTAAATTTTATTTTTTATTTGAAAAACACATAAAAAACTAATTCTAATGACATACTTATCAAAATCCCCGCACTCGCCGCTCAGCCATAATAAATTGCTCTTCTTTAGATGTTGAAACACATACAAAATAATAACTGTTTTTATAACGACAATAATACCAATAATAACAAAAATAACAAAAACATAATTATTTGAGAATATTTTCAAAATGCCCACCATTAACTTCTTCACATTTTCTTCCTCTGATATTTAAATTTGGAACTGCACTTCTGATTACACCTGGTCTATTTTTTATTTCCTGACATGAAGTGATAATGCGTTGCAAGAGCTGGTCCCGTGTATTACTTTCTTCCTCGTAAACTAAATTTTTCATATACCCCCAAAAAAAGAAGTCCAGCGGGTTAAAGTCGGGAGATCTTGCTGGCTAAGAATGAAGCCCCCCACGACCTATCCATCTGTTGGGATATCTATTGTTTAAAAGTTCGGAAACAATTCTTGCATAATGTGGAGGGGCTCCATCGTGTTGGAAATACATTCCTCTTAAATTAACATTCTCATTTTGGAGAAGATTTGGCAAAATGTTTTCCAAAAAGTGTAAATATTGCTTTCCATCTAATCTTTCTTCAAAGATGTGTGGGCCAATCAATTTACCATTGATTATCCCTCCCAAACATTTATGGAAAATCTATGTTGCGAGTGCGACTGCCTAATAGCATTTGGATTTTCTAGAGACCATGCATGACAATTTCTGGAATCTGGAAATAATCACCTGGTTCCAACCTTTGTACCTCTTGGATATGATAAGGATATAAGCCTTCATTTTTTATTGTTCAATGGGTTAATTTTTGCGTTATATGCAGACGTCTAGCAACTTATCTTGTGGATGTTTTTGGATTTTCTTCAATCAAATTTAAAATGTCTTCTTCCTGTTGAACTGGGTGTCTTACAGGCTGATCAATATTATTTTGTGTCGGAAAATGTCCTTGTTCACGAACAAAAGAAAATACATTTGAAAATGTTTGATGGTTTGGACATCTTCATGTTGAATTTAAAAAAATTAAATCAGTCTTGTTTTTAAAGTCCGGACCTGAATTTCAAAAAATTTTCATACGGCATTTTGAAGCGATAGCTACTCAAAATATTTCCACCGAATATGAACATTTTATACCGGGTGCTAAAAGAATTATGGCAAAAAAAAAGAGCCAAACCTTATAAAACACTCTGTATCTAAGTAACGAGGAAAGATGGACCCACTAAAGATAGATTATTTAGAACCCCCAAGATGTCCACTATCTCCTGGTGATGTATGTACATTTAGATCCGAGTCACCCTGTATTTTTCAAAATAATAATACACAAACTGTAAAATAAAAAAGTAAAGATAAGAAGATGAAATCAATTTTGGTAAATTTAAAAACTACCAATTTAGGGAGAAAACTACATTAATTATGATGCGCGGTTATGCAGATCGTGTGAAGCCATACACAGAGGTTGCTATTTTATTTAACAATTCATTTCCAAATCGTCATCCAATCGCTGCTTCAACCGTTCAGAGAATAGTAAAAAGGTTTGAGGATACTGGCAGCTTA
Source organism: Polydrusus tereticollis (assembly GCA_963920685.1). NCBI lineage: Eukaryota > Metazoa > Arthropoda > Insecta > Coleoptera > Curculionidae > Polydrusus > Polydrusus tereticollis. Next base: position 93,188,967 of record OY987330.1, read on the forward strand.
AAAGAGCGACCTAGATCTGGCCGCCCAAAATCAGCCACAAATGAAGAAAGAAGCTTAGATGTTTTACAGTCTTTTGTTGAAAATCCCCATTGTTCATTGAGAAAAGCCGGCCTAGAAATTAGTAAGTCATCGGTTGAAAGAATTTTAGCTGAAAATAAATTTCGCCCTTACAAAATTCACCTAGTACAGGAACTTTTTGAAGACGATTTCGACAGAAGGGTTGAATTTTGTGAGACAATGATGTACAAAATTGATCAAGATCCCAACTTCTCAAAAAACATTGTGTTTTCGGACGAAGCAACATTTATGCTCCATGGCGTTGTAAATCGCCATAATTGCAGATACTGGAGTGATGAAAATCCCCATTGGCTACGGGAAGTGCGTACCCAGTATTCACAAAAAGTTAATGTGTGGGCTGGAATATTTGGAACCGACATAGTTGGTCCGTTTTTCATTGAAGGAAACCTGACTTCCGAAAGATATTTAGAAATGCTTCGAAACTTAATTATTCCTGAAATTAGAAATTTGGCTGGTCCAAACTACCAAAATGTATGGTTTCAACAAGATGGGGCCCCTCCACACTATGGTCGACAGGTTCGTGATTATTTAAATTTAACTTTTCCAAATAGATGGATTGGCAGGAGAGGTTTCATGGAATGGCCCGCTAGGTCCCCTGACCTATCACCTTTAGACTACTTCTTTTGGGGTAATTTAAAAAATAAAGTATTTGAAACTAAACCTGAAAATATAGAAGACTTGCAGCAGCGAATATTAAATGAAGCTGATCAAATTACGGAAGAAATTATACAAAATGTTCTTCAGAGATTTTATTATAACTTGTATTATATATTGTCAAGAAGTACAAGGAAAACATTTTGAGCATTTAATAAAATAGTTTTCGTTTTAAAGTTACTGTTTTGTTACCTACAGATTTTTTGGATATTGTTTTAAAATAAACTGTTTGAAGCCTTTGATTTTTTTTCAATCTGATTTCTCAGAAATAGAAAGAATTTTCTCTTGTCTATTAACCTAATCCGTTGTGACAATTATTTATTAAAATTACCTATACGTCAAATCCAATTGTCACAGTGTCCAACCTGCAACACATTGGAAATGGTAGATGTCAGAACGGGATAGGTACCCATTACCTGCTCTGAGAAAAACCATTTATTTGAACTTACTTTTAATTTCGGAACCTGATATTTTGATACCAGCATAGAGCAAATTAAGCATGGAATCCACTTAAAAAAAAAAGTGGGTATACCATTTAAAAATAAAAAGTTGACTATGATTTCTCGAAAGTGGAACATCTGGCAACGTCACCGGTACCGCCAGCCAACGCAGAATGTTGTATTCCCTCTAGGTTCCAAATTTCATAAAGCGTGTCCAAAAGGTTCGTGAGATAATTGGACATTGCGGAACTTTTGGGACACACTGTATATGTCTAAACTAAATGGTTGTTAAGATATTGTTAATTGAAAAATTACGGTTCTTGAAGTCAACAAATATCAACCTCGGGTTTAACCAGATGTCATATTTTGTTACTTTCTGTTAAAGGCTGGAAGTTATTATAGAAGATATTCTTAGATAAACAATGAAAAACTAAGGTGTATGTATAATATTAATAATAATCTTTATTTGCAATAATGTTTAAAAACAACAAAAGAATATGGCTTCACAAACAGAATAATGTATTCCAAAAAAATAACTACTTAATCATACAAAATTAAATCCTTTAAAGAATATGGTTCTAAGTTAACCAGCATCTTTTAACAGAGATTTGAAATAGATTTAGACCATTTATACATTTTATGTTAATCGGTACAAAGTAAGTAAGTAATTTCAAACACATATAGCTTGGGCTTCTCCCTGTTAAAGTTAATCTATGAATTGGGTAATTTACATTCAGAATACTAGTATTGTATTCGTGAAAGGTTTCTTGTTGAAACACCTGTTTGTTAAAAAAAAAAAACATCAAACACTCAAAAATATATACGTCATAAATTGTCAAGAGCCCACATGTCTTTGAAACCATTTTGAAGCTTTCATTATTGTTCATTCTTTTACAATTCTTAATGTTCGCTTCTGAACCACATTCTGCTACAGAAATTGATTCCATACTACATAACAGACTATGTATGTAAGCAGTTATCCTTTAACATGTACCGTCAAACGGGGTGAAACCGGTCAAAATTTGCTGTTTTTAGCGTTTTTTTCCGTTTTCTTACAAAAATAAAAATTCCAAAAAAATATATGTTTAAGCTTGAAGTTTTGAACATTTATATCTGTCAAGACTGTCAAAATATCCACAGTAGTTTTTTTTATATTTTTTTTTAAAGGTTGATCGGTTTCACCCCAGACTAGGGGGTGAAACCGATCACCCCTTTTATTTTACTTATATTTAACTTTAGCGACTTCAAGGGTGAAACCGATCATTAATCCTAGTTTTAAAAATTTTTTAATCGTATAAAAAGTTTAAAAATTTTGGTTAGGTAGGCAGTACAACGAACAAAAAGAAATAAACTTAAAATAAAAAAAATATTCTATTTAAGATTATAATCAGAAAGACCTTACAAACTATAATAATATTAGGTAGGCAGTACAACGAACAAAAAGATATGAACATAAAATAAAAATAATTTTATTCAAGATTATAATTATTAGACAGATGTTTAAAAATATATTGCCCTCTTCTTGAGGACTTTCCAAAAATTTTTCTCATTATTTGATCCTGTTTAACTTCGGATATATCTTGCACATTGGGGTATGTAAAAAAGGTTTCTTTTTTTGTAATTTTTTTTCGTAAACAGTTGACAGTAAAAATATTGTCCGTTTCATTAATTTGCTCAATTTTAGCAACAAAAAATCTGTTTCGCTTATTGGTCGAAAACTTTACTATCACAAAGTCTCCAAGGCCAAAAATTTGGTTTTCATTGTTTTCCTCGTTTTCCTCACTGCTTAAATAATTATTTTGAGCCTCCTCTACATCAGAAAGATCTGATAAATCTTGGGACATTCCTAGAGATTGGTCCTCAACCATTTCTTCCTCCTGCTCTTTCTCCACAAGAGTATTAATTAAATCTCCAACACAAACACTCTTGCCGGCTTCCACACTTACTCTTTTACCTCGTTTCGGAGCGCTTTCCCCTCCCGTTCTTAATTGTCTTAAATGGGAAACAATTGTGTCACTCCATGTTTGCTCTACTCCATTTTCAGCAATTTCTGTCTTTTTTAAATGACTTATTGTTTTTAGCGTTTGGTCTGGATTAAAGGGGACTATCCCACATGCCTTAAAGCCTGCTTTTGTGTTTTCCCCACTTCTTAAACCGACATTATCAATGGTTGCGTTTAAAAGTCTCGGAAAAACGGTTTTTGGCAAGACTGCCCTATTTTTGAGTTTCCAATCTTCTAAGGTCTTTTTCCATGCATGTTTGAGGGGGCGAAAGTAGGCAACATCTAGAGGCTGCAGTAAGTCGGTTGAGTTGGGAGGAAGAAGAACAAATTTAATGTTGTTATTTTCGCAGGCCTCTACAACGCTGAGTGTTAAATGGCTGCAGAGATTATCACCTAACATAACTTTGTTTCCTTCCAGTGAGTTAAAATATGGTAGCGCAGTGAACAAGAACCAGTCCTCAAATGAATCGGCATCAAACCAGCCGCTTAGGGTTCTATTATACCGGGCATTTGGGAAGCCGCCCTCCGTCCAGCCTTCATACATGTGTTTAGCTTTGTATATAATATAAGGCGGTAATAATTTTCCATCTCCTGCCACCGCGAACATTACGCTCGTGCTTGATTTAGAAGTATCAATCACTCTATGGGCATGTTTTTTGCCTTTTCTGACCACCACCAAAGCTTGACCCGGATCGTCACGAAAGTTCGTCTCATCGTAGTTTATAATGTTAGCAGGAGGAATGCCATCGATGGTAGCGCCCAATTCGTTAAAATACTTTTGAACTACCTCATATGTTACCGCTGCTCTCACCCTCTTTGTGTTTTCAGCTAACTTTACGGTCAAATCATCGTGTCTGCCCATAAAAGATTTGAACCAGTCGACTCCTGGAAAATTGTTATCAAAGCGCTTTTCGGTTCTTCCAGCCTTAGTTAAGTATTGTTGTACCATGTACCTCACATCATAGCTTTTGAAGGGAAACCCCCAGTCGGCACAGAGAACAAGAGCGTCTGCTAGCTTGCGTTCTTCTACAGCAGATAGAGCCGGTTGGCCTCCAATTTTTCTTTCCGCAGGCGCACGGACATTATCATGCACCGTACTGTATGGCACTCCATAGTTTTCCGCCGCCGTTCTTATAGCCATCCCGCGTTTGACCGCCTCAACAGCCCTTCTTAGGTAGACTGGGTTATATATTTGTTTTCTAGTAGGGCCCAGTTTTTTTTTGTATTTTCGGGGCATTTTAAATCTAAAACAAAAAATAAAAATATATAAAATATTGATTTATTCTCCAAAGGCAGGGGTTGAGGGGGTTAGTATAAAGGACTAACTAAAGGTTTGTGAATTTTATACAAAACAAACTCACAAAAGAACTTTAATGACAAAGAGAGCTCTATTTATACCAATTAGTTAGTGATCGATTTCACCCCACCATTTCCCCACTTTTTATAAAAATGTAAATAAAAAATTACACAATGTTGAAAACAAACTAAAAACTTTTTACTACTATGGTCTGATAACAGTTAAACTCAAATTTACTTACCACGTTTTCTCAGCTCTTTTCACTAGCCCTGTACAGCCAAACGTTTTCACAACTTTTCAAAAACGACTTTTTTTACGCCACAAAACAACCTCGGAATTTGACGGAGCGACAAAATACAACCTTTCTTCTAGCTGCTCTCGCGAAGATTGATATTTCCTGTGGTAGCTTGTCGGCTTTTGCCGCGCGCTGACTGTTGTATACTACCAGTACTAAAAACATTAGCTAAAATATACGTGATGTTTGGTTTCACCCCTGCTGATCGGTTTCACCCCGTTTGACGGTACCATGTGAAGAAAAAGTTCATATTTGTTAAATGTAACAGAGTGAGGCTTTTAAAAACGGGACAGTTCATTCAATGTGATGAAATAATTTTCGAATATTGAAACATTTAAAAATAGGGAAAAAAAAACGTTTTATCGAACTTTTTGTTGCTTTAAATATTTCTAAATCTTTCAAATATATACGAAATTCGTAACAGATAAGCAGCCCTATGATCAAACACACAAGTTAACTTTTAACATACCGTTTCCATGACAAGAACCGAATAAACCCTTCTTGTTAATTTTTTATTGTGGTTGAAAAATAGTTAATTTTGAAGTTAGCGCCTAGAGTTAACTTGTGTGTTTGATCATAGGGCTGAATGTCTGTCATAAATAAAACATATACCCTCATAGATGATTGTGCTGCTTCTGTTATAGAAAATTTATCCTTCAACACGTTCAACAGTCCTGTTAATGTCCTTACCCGACCTTTAAGGTGTCAGACTTGTGTCTTTAAATTATAAATTTGTTTTCTCTGTTCAGTAATCGTGTTTTTTATAATTGTAACGTTTTTCCTCCATTTCCCTGTGCTGAAAAAATCGCTACTGGCCACGTCTCCAATATAACGCCCTGTTCTAAGAAATGTAAAAAATACACTTTAAGGGACTTTAGACCTTTATGAAATTAAAAAAATGTATATTATACAGGGTGGCGCACATACGAAACATGTACGGAAAACGTTAAAAAAATTTAAAATTATTTTTGTCCTAGTACCTAATATGTAGATTTATATTGGGAGCACATTTCAAAATTATTTTGAAATATACTGGGAGGCTCAAAAAAAAGTTATACGTACACCAAAGTTGCAAAATTCTAAATGAAATATCCTGTATATTAGGTACTCTTATGGTGTATATAAATGACCTGTGTGCTTCAAGCAACTAAACTTAATATCTTAAATCATATTAAGTATTAAACACCTGCTGTTTAAAAAAAAATTAAATGTGCCCCTTAATGACCCCACTTAACCTGAATGACTTTATCTTTATACGTACTGAAACAAAAAAAAATAACTTTTTTAACAGTGTGTTGTAAATGAACACCCTGTATGAGTACTAATTTGATATACCTTTTCCTAAATGTAGCATTTTCTATAGCTGCATAATTTTCAATAGGGTGAAATTCTCCTACTTCCGAAGCCGTTTCGGTGATTGAGGATGACATCTCATCAATGTTAGGACTGTTTATTTTCAAAATGATAAATTAGTTTACAAAAATAAATTGTGTTAAAGATGTAAAGTTACCTAAAAAGAAAATATGCTTACCCAATTCCAGAAGGACCAGGAACATTAAATTTGGAACAATATATGGACATAGAACTTTTTTCTAGATTCAACATTTATATGTTATATATAAAACATCTCAATAAATAGGTACCTAATTAAATTTAGGAATAGGATTTTAATTTTACAGTATTTTACTAGTCGATATCTTTTTACTCGTTTACCGTTAAGTAGCTACCATGAGTTATTTATCAATATCTACTCTTAATTGTTTCTAAGTATAACAAAACTTTTTTCATTGTGCATAAAAGTTTTAATAACAATGGTGCTACCACAGCATTAGTAAACAAACCCATAGGCTACACACTTTTTATAAAATAATAACCTAACCATACTTACCGATGAAATGATAAATTTGTATTAAAATGATCCACTTTTTACACACTACACAGGCACGAACCATAATTGTTTATTTCTACACTAATGTTTAGGCAAACACACAAGTTAGCTGCTGTGACACACTGGCAACATGGCAATCGCTACAGTCATTCAAAGAATCTCTCCGGTTGTAAAATCGTATTACAATGTTGCCGTAGTGCCTGATATATATAATAATAATTTCAATACTTTTTAAGGTTTTTTACAGTTTTCGATAAAATATTCGCATAACATTGCAAGCATGAATGCATAATTTGATACGCACACCTTAACTTCTTTGTATGTTAGGTTCTGGGCGTTACTGCAATTACTAACTCAATCTTTTAAAAACAGTTTTTCCCTAATATTTCTAACAGACAGATAAAGCCGGCTAAGGTCAAATTTTGAGCGACAGAGATGAATAATAAAGAGGGAATGATGATTTGCCATATCAAAATGTAAACAATTTGGTATAGTAGTTCTAATGTCTTTGGTCGTCACCTATTGCATAGACAAAGGGTTGGATTGCTGTCTTTTTAGATTTTAAAACATTTATCCATTCTTCAATTTCCTGGGTGGTTTTTGCTATGTATAAAAATGATTGCTGAGAGTATTGTATTGTATACTTTGTTGTTTGTCGTTTTCCTGTTATGTTTTTTTTCACTGTTTTACCCGTAGGAATAAGATATCCATGCAATGCCCACAACACTGCTGCATGGTGGGGTCCACCTGCAAATAAAATAAAGCATATTTTTTGCACTTAAATTTGCATTGTACCCTAACTGACAAAAGTAGCAGTGGCCATAAGAATCCGAATCATGGTCCGCTCTGCACTTCTGCAGTCGTAGTCCGATGCCTTTAACACTAAACGCTACTATTTATATAGCCAAACATGTATATATTTTAAAATATTATTAAAATCATAAACATATAAATATGTAGCTGGTAGCCTATTAATAATATGGTAAAAATGTAGGTATTACAGTTTTTTCGAAACAAAGAATTGGACGACCAACACCCTCTGGAAATACTAAAAAAATACTCTATAAAAGGCCTGAAAGCGAGATTCTGTTTGTAAAATTGTTGTGGTAGAGTCTAAAGATTTGATTTCCTGTAATCTGTGTTGGCTGCAGGATTTCCAGTAAAAATCAAATTCTTCCGAAGTTAAATTGTCAAATTTTAAGGATCGAATTTTTTCCTCGGCGTCTACTTCTGGAACTAAAATATAATTGGATTATAGTTTATGTTTTATAATAGAATTTTTAGAAGTTCTGTTTTGTTATTGTTTGTATTTTGTTGTGTTTTTTTCAGTTTTTATTTTGTTATTTGTATCTAACAAGAACACGAAAATTATATTTATTTATTAGTTTAGTAAAGTGCCAAGAAGGTTAAGACGGTAAATTAGACCTAGGTTTGAATCAAGCATTTTTCCTATCACTTTATGTTCATGTACCGGATATCCCACAGTATTTTACACAACTTTATTGGTCTATATCTTTGTTAATAGTGATTCTACCAAGAAGTTAAATAAAGAAACATAATATTTCAACTACTATATACAGGAAATACCATAAGGAAACTATATATCAGTCGCCTAGATTCAAAACCCACATAAAGAGAAATTGAGATAATGACAAAAAACTTCTAGACGCTTTACTTGAGCGAATTAAGAAACGATATGTTTTTTAAACTAAGAAAATATTAGTACTGAAAAACATTAAAAATCATTCTAAAAATCGTGGAGTTTCCAAAATCTTTAAAAACTGATTATAAATTTGAACATGTCGGGTTTTGCACCCGAAATTGTTATTTTTATAAATAAAAACGCCAATTTATACTTAAAATATGTATTTCTTTCTCTAAATAAACAATATTTAAATACTAAATTCAACTGATTCTGCTTCACAGTTATCCTCTTCTTGATTTTCTACTTCAACTTCAAGAATATTATGGAATGCATCTTTGAAAAATACCAACGCACTTTCGTTTTGCCATTCGGCCCCATAGTGTTTTCGTAAGAGTTTTAAAATGCTTTGTTTTTTTTCCTTGTTATTAGCCACTCCAGTTTCCAACACTTTTGGGTTCATCTGAGAAATCTTTTTTCCCCTCTTGCATAAGCTTTTAGGTATACAAATGTAATTTTTATAAAATACTTCACCTCTTACCAGTGGAGCCCCATTACCTTTAGTAATTATTATTCTCTTTGAAGGTTGAAATTTAGAATGCCAATATCCTGGTTGCTTTAAGACCCTTTGGGTTTCGCTTCTCCAATCCTTGATGATTACGTCATTTCCGATTTTGTAAACGGTAGCAAACTTTTTAATGATATTTATGTATTGATCAGGATGTACTACTACTGTGTGTCGTTTGTAGACTTTTCAATTTGACCAAATACCCGAGCAGGGGGAATGTAAGAGTGCCCAACAACTGGGAATACTAACTCAATTTTCTCAATATGCTTTGGAGCTTCAAACTGGAGCCAATAGTTTAACATTCCGATAACGGTGGAGTTCTTGTTCTGTGCGCCGCTTCCGTCGCAAACGAGGCGAATGACTTTGATATTTTCGACAAAATGAAAGTTGGACAGCATGTGGTGCAAAGAAGATGAAATTTAGTTTGAGCTTCTTTGATGGTCTAACTCTGTCCAGACATATGCACTAACATTATCTGAAGTCAGCTTACTTTTAGATGTTCCACAAACTATGGCCAAGTGGTAAAATTAATTTGCATGCTAAAGTATGCGGACTGATCCGGAAGTTTGGGTAATGCCAAATTCTTTTGGCAGTCAAAGGAAAATATGAACATTTCCTTTTTTTCTTCTTGAAGAAGTTGATAAAAACTGCTGGCTCTTAATTTGTGAAGTCGTTGTTGTGCTAATAAATTAGACTTTTCTGTCTCATTACGTTATTTTTTAACTTGAATGTTAAACTGCATACAGGTAGAGCACAAGTCAGTTTTTGGTGTGCCAAAGCCAATGTTATAATTTGTATTAAAATAATCTCGAAAAAAGCATTGTTTTACTTTAAGTTGCTCATTAGTGTCTATTTTTTGGATATACATTTTCCACAGTTTAGTAATACTTAGCTCAGCTGGTAAATAAATTCTATTAAATGTTTTTGATCGGCAATAGTGCGTTTCAGTACATGTAAGAGATTCAATAAACTGTTTTAAAGCTTGTTTTTTATTTTCGTTCTTATCCCCAACTCGATCTCCGCCCCTATTCTCAATAGGCATAACTGAATTATCCTTATATTTTTTTGAGATATTTAAAATTCTGTCTTTTTTAACCCCTAAGATACCTTGAAATGCTTGTCTGCATACAGGAATTATCATGCCATCGCTTCTTTTTACTGTGTGGCGCAATATACAAGTTTTGGGCTTATTTCTATTACTATTGCGTTTTCTGCGTCTCTTGGGAGATTTGGCTTCACAGTGTCCTAAAATAAACATATCTTGTCCTCTTTTGTCCTTGTGATTGTAAAAGGCTGCGTGAAATTCCTTTACATCTCTCATGGAAAGATGAGATGTGCATTGAAATGGTTGGAATGGTTTTCCAGCGTGGCCACAAGTGGGATAGAGAGGTAAGCTTTTTGGAGCATACCTAAAAAGAAAATACCCCTATAATCACACGCAATACCTACTTAAGAACATTTTTTAGTATTAAATTATTTAAAGAATTTCTGCTTACTTACCTGGCACGTTTTGCCGCCTCTCTGTTAGATTCTAATTTACATCTTTTACGGGCTCTGTTACCATCACATTTGGTAACAATTATTTGGGCAGAGTTGCTAACATTTAACGTGTCCAAACAATCCATTTTAAACTGTTCACAAAAGTGTTCTTTTATTATTTTTACTATAAGTATTGAGTAAAAAACACACGCGTTGTACTCGTTGAAAAACTTATTTAAACTGAGAAATTTTAACGGTCGAATTAAATCATCAGATGAAATACCGTGCTCCCATTGGTTCAATGGAAACGTCGGTTTTTGCATCTAAGACAGGCGAGGACGTGTCGGTTTTTGCATCTAAGACAGGATTTTCAACCGAAAATAAGGTAAGATATGTCGGGATTTGCTTTATAATTTCTACATGGACTTGTAGATTTTTTAATTCTTGATTTTTTGATGTATAAAGCTCATTTCTTGAGAAGTTGTGACTTGTCGGGATTTGAATCTAGGCGACTGATATATTTAAAATCAGAGTAAAATTATTTTTCTATTTAGAACAAAATATACCGTAGGTTTCATTAAAACACGTAAAGTTATGAGAAAATTTTGTTTACAAAAAAAACTGGTATGATTTTAAGAACTAAGAAAAAATTCTACAACTTTTGTTCATAAAACTTTTTGGTAGAATCAATATTAACAAACGTAGACCTTTATAGTTGAGAAAGGGGAAAAAAAGGCAAAAAGTCTTTCTCCACTAATTTAATAGTGAGCTATTAAAGGCTCAATTTTAAAATTAAATTGTCTCTACATGTTTCAAAGGTAGTAACCTTCATCTTCAGGAGACCAAAGTAGTGCTGCAGTTATTATTAGCAGTAGAGAGAAAACTGTTGGTGGAAAATGACGTTGATGGAGCTTTTTTTATTTAAAAATATTTTGACAAGATATTAATAATTGAATGTAATTAGCATGCTAAAATTGGAATTGAATGTGGAATGTTATATTTAAATCTTTATGAAAAGACACTGTCAATCTGTGGTCGAATTTAAAAAGGGAAGATATTCATTATTTGAAAATCATACGTCAGGATATATAAAAAGGATCTTTTGGACATTCTAGATCTTGTTAGAGAAAGATTTTTGTTTGTGATTTGTTTTATGAGAAATTCTGTAATAAGAAAGAAATTTGTAATTAGTAATGAAATAAAATTATTAATAATGTCTGTACTTACATAATGTTGAAATTTCATTTGTAAAATTAGTTATTGGAGACCTAAGGTCCCGTCACCTTGCGTTATGTTCGTCCCATTATGTAGGGAAAACAATAGAGTTTTATTTAAAATAAAATTATTAAAAAAAAATTAAAAACAAAAAAACAGATCTTATATTTTATATACCCTTAAAGATTAAAATAGGGAGACGAACACAGTTAAAATGAAAACGTGACAACGTGTTCAGTCATTTTATAGTCGACCGTTGACAGCTTGAGAACAAAATGGTTGACAATGTTAGTATAATTACATTAATGACAAAGGTATGAAAAGCTCAATCATCGTTCTTATAGTTACTAGTTAGTTAAATAAACATACATAAAACTTGAATATAACATAAAATATAAATAAAAGATATTATAATAAAAAAAATTTTTTTTTTCCACAAGGTTGGGGGAATGGTCTTAAAAGACTTCTCTTTTATATTCTTTGGCGGTCTCCAGTGATCGTTAAAAGAAATATCGACATTTAAGTTGGGAGAAAAACAATCATTGTCAAGATACAGAATCCAGGAGTACGACTAATCATGTAGAAATTTAAAGTTTTAAAGGTTTAGCACAGAAAATAAATGTCAACTAAGCAACCCAAAAATCAAAATCAGTCGTCTTAAACTTCCTTTCCTCGGGAATAGGTGCTTTAAAGATCAGTGTTGTCATCTATGGGACCATCATCGAGGTGTAAGAAATAATTTGATTTAAAATACTAAAAGTAAAAGAATTTTTTTGTCGAAAATAATTTATGTTGTTAAACGATTGATGACTTGGTTGGATGCCGAAATGCAAGAGGTCATCGAAAATTTCGAACAGAACAGAACAGAATGATGGTTGACCAGAGAAGACTGTCACAGGTGGTTGTACATAACCTCTCAATTATACTTTTAGAGATTTCAGACTATTAAAGATTTACTGACAATATCAAAATAATTGAAATTAGAACATAGAAATAGAGAAAAAGAGGTAAAATTGTTTGTTTAATTTTTAAAATTAAGAGCATTAAAAAAATGGGTAGAAGTATGCTGATCTTGATCATTAAGACAAACTAAATTTTTGTTATGTAACGCTTTGTTAATTTCAAGAATCTCGAGTAGGTCAAGCCTGTTCCCCTTTTCACAGATGTGTAGATATTCTACATTAGAATCAGGATTAAAATGGTGTTTGTTAATAATAATAATAATAATAATAATAATAATAATAATAATAATAATCTTTATTCAGATAATCAAATTTGTTCAATTCACAATAATAAAATTTATACTCTAACAATTTTATCTGAAAGGGCGAAGTTCATCTCTTGTTTGAAACAAGAGTTGGTCTTCCACTTAACCTTTAAAAAAAAACTAAAATATAACCTGTAAACGGAGTTTACAACTAGAATACCTAACAACTAACCTTAACTAAAAAAGTTTAACAGTGCAGGAGCATTATATATTATTCACAAAGACTTATGTTATTCACAAAGATTTATACACTAGAAAAAGAAAAAGATGAAACTATAATTAGCAATAAGCTCGACGGCAATAAGTATAAATAAACATAAATACCTAAGGCAAGGATACATATGAAAATAAGGAACAAAAAACCAAAAACATGTACAAAGTACCTACATTAATTTTATCAATTTTCCAGTAAGTTCCTTTTATACAATTTCTTAAACGATGCAATTGACTTTGCTTTTAGATCTGTAGGGATAGCATTGTAACGAGCCGAAACGCTGTAAGAAAAACTCCGCTCAAAAACCGACATTTTATGAATAGGTGGTGTGATCATACCTTTAAATCTTACATTTAAATTATGAACGTCAGTACGAAAAGTTATTTTTTGGTGTAGATAAGAAGGTTTTTTGAACAATATTATTTTATGATATAAAACAGCTGCATGAAACAATTGCCGCTGCTTCATACTCAACCAACCCGCATCCCTCAACTTGTGCCTTACCGAGTGACACTTTCTAATGCCGTATGCAAAACGTAGGCAATAGTTCTGAATTTTTTGAATTTTATGTGAGGTGAAGGCTGTGAGGCATGGACCATATACCACATCACAATGACTGAAAGTGGACAAAATAAGAGAATCACATAGCATGAGTTTAAGATTCGAATCTAAAATAGTCCGGGAGTTGTACAACAATTTAAGTTTAAAAATGCATTTTTTCACACACTCAGAAATATGTTTGTTAAATCTCAAATCCGTGTCTAGCCAGAGTCCAAGACTTTTGGCCACTTCAACGAAAGGTATTGACACATCATTGATTTTTACTTTTATATTATTTTTATTTTCTAGCCGATCTTTATTTCTGCCGAACAGAAGAGCGACGGTTTTGTTTGGGTTAAGTGTCAGTGAGTGTTCTTGAGAAAACCTAAAAAGGGCATTCAAGTCATTGTTAATAAGCTCACAACCACGATTTAAGTCACTTGGATTGAATGAGTAGAACAACTGAGTGTCATCAGCATACATTTGTGCAGAGCAGCTCGTAACAACATTTTTTAGGAATGCAGTGTAAATTGTATACAAGATTGGGCCCAATATGGACCCTTGAGGCACTCCAATTGATATGTGTTTGGCATCAGAGATCCGTCCATACAGAGACACTCGCTGTTGCCTGCCACTAAGATAGCTATCAAAGAATGAAACTGCAGATGCCGAGAGTCCGATATATTTTAAAATTAACTTTAAAGAGTCATGATTAATGGTATCAAATGCCTTGGAGTAGTCCAGAAGGACCAACACTGTTAACTTACCTGAGTCAATGGCCCTAAAAATGTGATCTGTGACATTAAGCAACGCTGTCGCGCAACTATGACCGCTTCTAAAGCCAGACTGTATGTCCGGAAGTACCTCATTATACTCTATATGCCGTACCAGTTGTCCCTTTATAGCCCACTCCAAAATTTTTGACACAACAGGCAGAATACTTATTGGTCGCAGATCTTTAAGTTCCCGTACCTCACTAGCCTTAGGAAGCGGTACAACATATGACTCTTTCCACAGGGATGGATAAACAGATTGCTCTATACAAGAATTTACTATATGTTGAATATACGATATAAGGAATGGACAACAAAGCAAAATAAAAGTCACACTCAATCCATCAGATCCAACAGCCTTGGTCTTAATTGAAGATAAATATGACATAATTTCGGTCTCATCAATGCCCCGGAAATTCAAGTGAGACTTTAGGTTAAAAAGAGTGCCACTATAATATTGATTCAGGTTTGGAGAAGGCAAAATTTGAGGAATAGAGTTAACGAGAAATTCATTTATCTTGTTGACATCATCAAGGACAGCGGGAATCCTTGGTTGAGGTTTCCTACTATAAATATTTAGCTTATTTACAGCACCCCACAGCTCCCTACTACCCCTACCAATCTGCAGTCTCATATAAGCTTTTTTCTCCCTTTCCAATGCATTATTAGTGAAGTTTCTCAGTGATTTGTACTCCTCAAAAACTCTAGGAGACTTTGTTTTCTTATACCTAGTAAAAAGTTTGTCACGTTGTTTAGCTAATAGTTTTATATTGTCAGTTACCCATGGCTTATGTTTTTTTCTGGGTACTACAGTTTTAAAAGGAGCGTGTAAGTTTAATAAAGCATTCAAATTCTCATTAAAAAAGGCAACCTTTTCATCAGCACTTACAAGGTCATACACATTACGCCAAGGAATCGCCTGAAGGTCGCTATACAACTGATCAACATCCACACTCTTTAGATCTCTGTATATAATTGGTTCCACAGAAAGTGCCAGAGATTGAAGCTTTAAAGTGACATAAATCAAATCATGGTCCGAAATATCAGGCAAATGCACAGAATCACATCCAGAAAACTGACATGACTCGGACAAAATAATCAAGTCAAGCAAAGTGGAACTATATTGGGTGGTTCGAGTGGGAAAATCCACGACCTGCTTCAGACCTGTATTTGCTAAGAGATCATTAAATGAATGATTCATATTACAATTAACATCCAGTAAATCAAAGTTAAAATCTCCAAGAAAGACAACAGAGTCAAACTTAGGGATCAAATTAAAGAAAGTGCTTTCAAATTCATCGATAAACACATTAGCGTTAAAACGTGGTGGTCTATATACACACCCCACAGCAATATCACCGCACTTTAGTTTCAACGTCAACCATAAATCTTCTATGTTGTTAGAATTTTCGAGAAGTGAATACTTTAAATGACCCCCAATGTAAATGGCCACACCACCTCCCCTTTGTCCCCCCGCCCTATCCCGTCTTATTAAAGTGTACCCATCAATTGAAACGTCACGTGTATCAATACCGCCATGCAACCAAGTTTCACTTAGAGTAACAACATCAAAATTATTTACCAGCAGAAAATCAACAAAACTTCCAAAATGAGCCGGCAAGGACCTAATATTTAAATGACAGATCTTAATATTCATACTTTCATATACATATATAAGCACTATTCAATATAAACGACAAACAATTAGCAATAACACCTTCAAAAAATAAAGAAAAAACAAAAGAAAAAATAAACAAAAATAAATAAAAATAAACAATAGTTTCAATTTTAGATTATAACACAGCCGTTTTTAATTATTTATTCCTATTTTTATTTCGGTCGGATGCCCGAGTAGGTCCGCTATCTGAGCCCTTTCTCAGGTTGGATCTTGAAAAAGTCGATGGATCTAAATTGACGGGAAACTGCTTAGTCGATATCGAAGTGGATACACTGGTCTTATTAATACTTAGTTTTTGTAAAGCACTATTTTCCGGTACTAATTCTGTTTCGCTTTGGATACTAACAGGTGTTGATGGACCGCCAGCGACCCGACGAGGGTGCAGTGTCGAGAAAACGTCGCGATCCAACTTCTCTCCGTCTAATAATTCCTTGAGGGTGTAGAGTTCACTATTGACCTCAAGCTTATTCTGCTTAATCTTGGCTGGAAGATTTTGAGACCTGGCAGATCGTAGAAACCTTGCCAAATCTTTTCTTTCCTCCAGCTCGGCCCTAGTTAGATCATCTCTTATTACTACAGAACTTCCCTTGAGCTTGCTTATATTTTTAAAAACAAGCCTTTTCTTGATATTGGAAATAAACTCTACTATGATTGGGCGAGTTTTATTCTCACGTTTAGCACCAACCCGGTAAGTACAGTTAATATCGTCGCCGCATAAAGGTATTTCAAGTTTGGTGTTGAAAAAGTCAACTATAGTTACCAGAGTTCTTTCATCACTCTCATCAATACCATAGATAAATAAATTGTTCCGTTTAAGTTTTTTTTCAGTCAAATCAGTTAGTTGTTTTAGGTGTGCTATCTCCAACTTGGCCACTTCGAGTACGGATTAATATTAATATGAACGTGTCTAGAAAAACTAGACTTGATTCTTGAGGGGGAAAGATTTTGATTTGTAGCTTTCTCTATTTCTTTACAGTGTTCCTTTATTCTAACTGAAAACTTACGCCCTGTTTGACCTATGTAACAAGCACTGCAACCCTCTGTTGAACAAGTGATGCTGTAGACACCAGATTTGTTGGAGATTGGAATTGTGTCTTTGGAATTGGTTAGAAACTTCTTTAACGTATGCTGAGTTTTAAAGACTATTTCAATATTAAAAGATTTAAAAATGTTTTTGAGTTTATAGGAAATTGGGCCCCAGTATGGTAAGGAGTAAAATTTGTTTGTAACTTTATCAGTAGATAAAAGGTTTCTGTTCAGATGTTTTATCAAATGTTTATAGTATATTTTGTTTATGATATTAAGAGGAAAACCATTGTTATTAGCTATTTGTCTG
The DNA here is from genome assembly GCA_963920685.1 of Polydrusus tereticollis. Classification (NCBI taxonomy): domain Eukaryota; kingdom Metazoa; phylum Arthropoda; class Insecta; order Coleoptera; family Curculionidae; genus Polydrusus; species Polydrusus tereticollis. The sequence continues at coordinate 93,206,333 of OY987330.1, forward strand.
ATCAAGCTCAATTCAGACTTGAACTCGTTACTTTCAAGGGGGATTTTAAAAAGTCTAGTAAAATAGGAATGAAAAGAGGAGAATTTCTGGCTATAGGGGTGGTTAGATTGATATGAAATAGTGCAATCAGTACTAGTTGGTTTATGATAAATAGCAAATTTGAGTCTATTATTTGACTTGGTTATTTTTAGGTCCAAGAAGGGGATGGAACCATCGATTTCTATTTCAGAAGTGAATTTAATTGAGGGGTGTAACGAATTTAGGAATTGTGTAAAGAGAAGAAGGTCTGTATGGTTTCCAGTAAATATTGCAAAAATATCATCTACATAACGTCTTATGAAAAGTATATTTGTGAAAAGAGGGTGTGATTTGATTCTGGATTCAATATCCGACATGAAAATTTCTGCCAACAGAGGAGACAACGCTGAGCCCATGGCTAGTCCTGAATTTTGTTTGTAAAACTTATTGTCAAATTGAAAAAAAATTTGAGAAAGGACCAAATTCACCAAGGAGCAAAGGTTCTCAATATGTTCTTGTTCTAGAGTAGTTTTATCATTTAGAAGGATTCTAACTAAATTGATACATTCGTTGGAAGGGATACTAGGAAATAGGTTTACAATATCAAAAGAGACCAAGAGAGAAGAATCAGGGATATGTATTTTAGAAAGATCGTCAGCCAAATTGGCTGAATTTTTAACTGAAAACGAACTTTGAAAATTAGTTAGCTCAAGTAATATGCTGTTTAGCCAAGTGCTCAGTCTATGACAAGGGGAACCACAGTATGAGACTACAGGGCGTATAGGTATATTTTGTTTGTGGATCTTGGGAAGACCATAGAGCAATGGGGTAATAGGATTTATTGGAGTAAGTTTGAATTTATTAGTATTGAAAAAGCTTAAAGTATTGTTTACTTTCTTTAAAGTGTTTTTAAATAACTGAGTAAATTTGTCTATTGGATTTTGTAATATTATGGTGAAATCTTCAGAAGAAAGAAAATTGATTACTTTTTCATTGTAGTCTGGTCTACTCAAGATCACTAGACAATTTGCTTTATCTGACTTTGAGATCACTAAATTGTTATCTTTGATTTTAGATTTTATGGATTTGAGGGAAACAGTCTCATTCTCCTTGTTCAACAGAAGGCCGCTTTTATGACATTGGTTAATGGTAGATGCACAAAGAGATCTCAAAGTGTCTTTCTTCTGAACTAAGTATGATTTGGATATTATATTCTCACAATCAGTGGCTAAAACTTCAGCGTCTTTCGATTCTATTGTGTAATGAAGATTATATTTTAGACCTTTATTAAGTAAATTCATCTCGTGCTCTTCGAAATGTGTATTACTCAAATTGAGGACTCTTTCATGAAAGTTGAAATCATTCTCATTTGGAGAGTTAAGTGTATCTTCATTTAGTTCAAATTTGAAAATTGAGTTATCGAAACTGAAGTTGTCTGTAGAAAAATTTTTGTTGTTGACTGAAGTTGAATTGAATATATTGTTTATAGAGTTAGGGTGGGAGTTATTATGTATTGAAAAATTGGTTGTTCTGAATTGTTCAGTTTTTAAATTGGCTAATTTGTGAGTAAGGCGTTCAAATTTAATATTTTTTTGGTCATAGACGTAGTCTTGTAAAGAAAGACACAACGAGTCCCATTGTGCAGGATGTAGAATGTTATTTAATTCACTGAATAAATATTTAAGTTTTAGATTGATGAGATTAAGTTTAAAGTAATGTTTTTTGATTTCTTCCCTTAACCAAACCTTTGTTGCAGATTGGGTGGCCTTTCTTGCAGAAGAGGAGTTGACATGGGTCCGTAAGGAGACAAATCTTGGCTGTAGGTTCCCTCTGATACATTCACAATTAAACCATATGTCCAGTTCCACCAGTTTTCTCTTGAGTAGATTCTGTTTGTATTCTCGAACTAGAAAAGCCTGACCGGCTGATTTTAATTTAAAGAAATAGTCCATTCTCGAAGTGGAGTTGAAATATAGGGAAAGGGGAAAAAAAAGGCAAAAAGTCTTTCTCCACTAATTTAATAGTGAGCTATTAAAGGCTCAATTTTAAAATTAAATTGTCTCTACATGTTTCAAAGGTAGTAACCTTCATCTTCAGGAGACCAAAGTAGTGCTGCAGTTATTATTAGCAGTAGAGAGAAAACTGTTGGTGGAAAATGACGTTGATGGAGCTTTTTTTATTTAAAAATATTTTGACAAGATATTAATAATTGAATGTAATCAGCATGCTAAAATTGGAATTGAATGTGGAATGTTATATTTAAATCTTTATGAAAAGACACTGTCAATCTGTGGTCGAATTTAAAAAGGGAAGATATTCATTATTTGAAAATCATACGTCAGGATATATAAAAAGGATCTTTTGGACATTCTAGATCTTGTTAGAGAAAGATTTTTGTTTGTGATTTGTTTTATGAGAAATTCTGTAATAAGAAAGAAATTTGTAATTAGTAATGAAATAAAATTATTAATAATGTCTGTACTTACATAATGTTGAAATTTCATTTATAGTTGAGTAAAATACTGTGGGACACCCGCGCGATAACTAAATGTTATAGGAGGTATATAGATATACAAAGTTTCGGGATTTTCCTACCAAATTTTAGTATTTTTCGAGAAGACTTATTTCCTTTTTTAGTTTCTGAATTATTTGTAAAAATGTGGTTTGTAAAAGCCTGTTTGAGTGTGACCGTTGAATTTCGCCATTTATTGTATAATTTTCCCCTTTTAGATGTGCGGTAAAACTCCTACAATACGTGCAAAAAAAGCAAGTTTATTAAGCATATATTTTTATACATATTATTTTTAAAAACATATTAGAGGATCAGTGGAGGATCAATTTAATGTAGGTACTTCATGTTAAAATAGATACTCGCTAATAAACCTTTTTATTTTAATGTTATCCAAATAGTTACTATTTTTAATGTATTTTAATATTGCAATAAACCTGCAAGAAAAAATGTCTGAAAATAATTTTTATGAACTTACCAATGATTCTGTAGGAAATTTCCGTAGTGTCAATTTAACTGGAAATTTTACACGGAAATTTTAAAAAATTGATAAGTGGAAATTGCATCCGTTTTAAAAATTACATCTGGAAATATCCCGGGGATAATTGTCATTTTTGACATTTATAGTTTCAAAACATCAAAACAGTCGGCCTGTCAAAATTTTAAATCAGCATAAACTTAAATAAATAAATATATCAAAATCAACTTTTTAGCAACTACCTAAATAAACTTTTATCAACTCGGGAAATTTCCGATCAAAACATAACACGTGCCTAAAATATTTCCTAATGGAAATTTTTCAAAATTTGGTCTTCAGCCAATTTAAAAAAAAAAAACATTCATGCATTGCACCAAAGAAAAAATCCCTCACCCTGCGGGTTCAGGATTTTTTTCAGGTGCAATGCACTCATGCTTTTGTTAAAAAATTGGTTTCAGACAAAATTTTCAAAAATTTCCGAAAATATTTCATGCACTAGTTATATTTCTACTGGAAATCTATTAATAATTTCTTCCTCTAACCTATAGCTAGTTTTGATGGTCATTGTTATTCCCTTGTCTTCAAAATAGTGGGCAATGATAGCTATTAACCGGCTTCGCTGTTCTTCATCGAATCTTTTAAATTTATTATAATGTTCAATAAGCATTGCGGCTTTTGGCGAATCGTTCAAAATTTGTGACAGCATGACATCGCTGCCTATTTCTATTGAACTATTAGTTGGCGAGCTCACAGGATAGGGCGAATATCTAAAACTGGGGCTGGCGCCGGTCGGATCGGGGGAGGAAGGAGCAGATCCTATACCATACGCTCGACAAAAATTTTCGATAGGAATTCCTATTAGCTGGCGCCATTCCACTAAGCTATTTTCAAATAAAATCTGCGTCCCCATGTCAACATTTTTCAATAATCTTTCAATGTAGTGTAACTTTATTACACGTAACACATTTACAAATACTTTTTCACCTGAAACAATAAATATCTACATTTTTCTAAAAATGTAATACCTAATTCTTAAAATTATACAAAACAAATATAATTATAACAAACATTACAACTAGTAGGAAACTCACAAAAAATCTAAATGAAATACTTAAATAGGAACTTACTGACTAAAATGTCAAGATGACTCTCTTGCTTCCAGCTAAGAAGCAAATCTCGCAGCTCTGCCACTTCACTTTTAGATGTGCTAGGATCATCTAAGGCAAGGCTGGCCAATAGATTTTCCGGGTGGGCAAAATTTCATAGACTGCGGCGCACAGTGTGACGGATGGGCAATTTAGCGGGACGAAATGTTTTCGTAACTTATTTATTTATTTTTTGCTACATATTGTTAATAGTGTATGTTCTAAACATGTTTTAATAGTTATTTACGTATTAACACCGAAAAGTGCAATTTTAATAATAAATTAAGACCGGAAAAATTGAATTCCAGTAAAAAAAAATTCTGAACAAATGCACAAAACATTTTTGGTGGTGTATAGTAATAATTTAAATAAAATTAAGATTTGTGTGTTAGACAGTACATTTATTTTTACTTAAAAGGGTGAACAAAACATTTTTTTTAATTTTTACAATAATTCCTTAATTTAAAAATCTTTAAAAATCCTTACTTGTCAGATGGAGTAGAATAAATATAATATACTAATTAGGAAATTATTTCCTAGCCATCTGATTAAACCTTATACTATAAGGCCGTATTTGGCTAACACAGTTAGCGCTACAATACTAAATTGATTGCTTAAAACTACCAAGAAAGGAAGACCTTTCTGTTGGTAGGATGCTGCTACCTATGGACCGGTTTCGAACTTATTGGTTCTCGTCAGCATAGGGTAAGCGCAGACATACCTAACAACAGAAAGACCTCAAGTCTTTATAACCAGTTTTATCGTCCTGCTCAGGCAGTGAACGACAAGTGGCGCCATCTCTTAGAAGTTTTAAGCAATCAGGAGAGAGGACTATACCTTTAGGTATATTAAAAACTTAAAAATCTTTAAAAATCCTTACTTGTCAGATGGAGTAGAATAAATATAATATACTAATTAGGAAATTATTTCCTAGCCATCTGATTAAACCTTATACTATAAGGCCGTATTTGGCTAACACAGTTAGCGCTACAATACTAAATTGATTGCTTAAAACTACCAAGAAAGGAAGACCTTTCTGTTGGTAGGATGCTGCTACCTATGGACCGGTTTCGAACTTATTGGTTCTCGTCAGCATAGGGTAAGCGCAGACATACCTAACAACAGAAAGACCTCAAGTCTTTATAACCAGTTTTATCGTCCTGCTCAGGCAGTGAACGACAAGTGGCGCCATCTCTTAGAAGTTTTAAGCAATCAGGAGAGAGGACTATACCTTTAGGTATATTAAAAACTTAAAAATCTTTAAAAATCCTTACTTGTCAGATGGAGTAGAATAAATATAATATACTAATTAGGAAATTATTTCCTAGCCATCTGATTAAACCTTATACTATAAGGCCGTATTTGGCTAACACAGTTAGCGCTACAATACTAAATTGATTGCTTAAAACTACCAAGAAAGGAAGACCTTTCTGTTGGTAGGATGCTGCTACCTATGGACCGGTTTCGAACTTATTGGTTCTCGTCAGCATAGGGTAAGCGCAGACATACCTAACAACAGAAAGACCTCAAGTCTTTATAACCAGTTTTATCGTCCTGCTCAGGCAGTGAACGACAAGTGGCGCCATCTCTTAGAAGTTTTAAGCAATCAGGAGAGAGGACTATACCTTTAGGTATATTAAAAACTTAAAAATCTTTAAAAATCCTTACTTGTCAGATGGAGTAGAATAAATATAATATACTAATTAGGAAATTATTTCCTAGCCATCTGATTAAACCTTATACTATAAGGCCGTATTTGGCTAACACAGTTAGCGCTACAATACTAAATTGATTGCTTAAAACTACCAAGAAAGGAAGACCTTTCTGTTGGTAGGATGCTGCTACCTATGGACCGGTTTCGAACTTATTGGTTCTCGTCAGCATAGGGTAAGCGCAGACATACCTAACAACAGAAAGACCTCAAGTCTTTATAACCAGTTTTATCGTCCTGCTCAGGCAGTGAACGACAAGTGGCGCCATCTCTTAGAAGTTTTAAGCAATCAGGAGAGAGGACTATACCTTTAGGTATATTAAAAACTTAAAAATCTTTAAAAATCCTTACTTGTCAGATGGAGTAGAATAAATATAATATACTAATTAGGAAATTATTTCCTAGCCATCTGATTAAACCTTATACTATAAGGCCGTATTTGGCTAACACAGTTAGCGCTACAATACTAAATTGATTGCTTAAAACTACCAAGAAAGGAAGACCTTTCTGTTGGTAGGATGCTGCTACCTATGGACCGGTTTCGAACTTATTGGTTCTCGTCAGCATAGGGTAAGCGCAGACATACCTAACAACAGAAAGACCTCAAGTCTTTATAACCAGTTTTATCGTCCTGCTCAGGCAGTGAACGACAAGTGGCGCCATCTCTTAGAAGTTTTAAGCAATCAGGAGAGAGGACTATACCTTTAGGTATATTAAAAACTTAAAAATCTTTAAAAATCCTTACTTGTCAGATGGAGTAGAATAAATATAATATACTAATTAGGAAATTATTTCCTAGCCATCTGATTAAACCTTATACTATAAGGCCGTATTTGGCTAACACAGTTAGCGCTACAATACTAAATTGATTGCTTAAAACTACCAAGAAAGGAAGACCTTTCTGTTGGTAGGATGCTGCTACCTATGGACCGGTTTCGAACTTATTGGTTCTCGTCAGCATAGGGTAAGCGCAGACATACCTAACAACAGAAAGACCTCAAGTCTTTATAACCAGTTTTATCGTCCTGCTCAGGCAGTGAACGACAAGTGGCGCCATCTCTTAGAAGTTTTAAGCAATCAGGAGAGAGGACTATACCTTTAGGTATATTAAAAACTTAAAAATCTTTAAAAATCCTTACTTGTCAGATGGAGTAGAATAAATATAATATACTAATTAGGAAATTATTTCCTAGCCATCTGATTAAACCTTATACTATAAGGCCGTATTTGGCTAACACAGTTAGCGCTACAATACTAAATTGATTGCTTAAAACTACCAAGAAAGGAAGACCTTTCTGTTGGTAGGATGCTGCTACCTATGGACCGGTTTCGAACTTATTGGTTCTCGTCAGCATAGGGTAAGCGCAGACATACCTAACAACAGAAAGACCTCAAGTCTTTATAACCAGTTTTATCGTCCTGCTCAGGCAGTGAACGACAAGTGGCGCCATCTCTTAGAAGTTTTAAGCAATCAGGAGAGAGGACTATACCTTTAGGTATATTAAAAACTTAAAAATCTTTAAAAATCCTTACTTGTCAGATGGAGTAGAATAAATATAATATACTAATTAGGAAATTATTTCCTAGCCATCTGATTAAACCTTATACTATAAGGCCGTATTTGGCTAACACAGTTAGCGCTACAATACTAAATTGATTGCTTAAAACTACCAAGAAAGGAAGACCTTTCTGTTGGTAGGATGCTGCTACCTATGGACCGGTTTCGAACTTATTGGTTCTCGTCAGCATAGGGTAAGCGCAGACATACCTAACAACAGAAAGACCTCAAGTCTTTATAACCAGTTTTATCGTCCTGCTCAGGCAGTGAACGACAAGTGGCGCCATCTCTTAGAAGTTTTAAGCAATCAGGAGAGAGGACTATACCTTTAGGTATATTAAAAACTTAAAAATCTTTAAAAATCCTTACTTGTCAGATGGAGTAGAATAAATATAATATACTAATTAGGAAATTATTTCCTAGCCATCTGATTAAACCTTATACTATAAGGCCGTATTTGGCTAACACAGTTAGCGCTACAATACTAAATTGATTGCTTAAAACTACCAAGAAAGGAAGACCTTTCTGTTGGTAGGATGCTGCTACCTATGGACCGGTTTCGAACTTATTGGTTCTCGTCAGCATAGGGTAAGCGCAGACATACCTAACAACAGAAAGACCTCAAGTCTTTATAACCAGTTTTATTGTCCTGCTCAGGCAGTGAACGACAAGTGGCGCCATCTCTTAGAAGTTTTAAGCAATCAGGAGAGAGGACTATACCTTTAGGTATATTAAAAACTTAAAAATCTTTAAAAATCCTTACTTGTCAGATGGAGTAGAATAAATATAATATACTAATTAGGAAATAATTTCCTAATTAGTATATTATATTCATTCTACTCCATCTGACAAGTAAGGATTTTTAAAGATTTTTAAGTTTTTAATATACCTAAAGGTATAGTCCTCTCTCCTGATTGCTTAAAACTTCTAAGAGATGGCGCCACTTGTCGTTCACTGCCTGAGCAGGACGATAAAACTGGTTATAAAGACTTGAGGTCTTTCTGTTGTTAGGTATGTCTGCGCTTACCCTATGCTGACGAGAACCAATAAGTTCGAAACCGGTCCATAGGTAGCAGCATCCTACCAACAGAAAGGTCTTCCTTTCTTGGTAGTTTTAAGCAATCAATTTAGTATTGTAGCGCTAACTGTGTTAGCCAAATACGGCCTTATAGTATAAGGTTTAATCAGATGGCTAGGAAATAATTTCCTAATTAGTATATTATATTTATTCTACTCCATCTGACAAGTAAGGATTTTTAAAGATTTTTAAGTTTTTAATATACCTAAAGGTATAGTCCTCTCTCCTGATTGCTTAAAACTTCTAAGAGATGGCGCCACTTGTCGTTCACTGCCTGAGCAGGACGATAAAACTGGTTATAAAGACTTGAGGTCTTTCTGTTGTTAGGTATGTCTGCGCTTACCCTATGCTGACGAGAACCAATAAGTTCGAAACCGGTCCATAGGTAGCAGCATCCTACCAACAGAAAGGTCTTCCTTTCTTGGTAGTTTTAAGCAATCAATTTAGTATTGTAGCGCTAACTGTGTTAGCCAAATACGGCCTTATAGTATAAGGTTTAATCAGATGGCTAGGAAATAATTTCCTAATTAGTATATTATATTTATTCTACTCCATCTGACAAGTAAGGATTTTTAAAGATTTTTAAGTTTTTAATATACCTAAAGGTATAGTCCTCTCTCCTGATTGCTTAAAACTTCTAAGAGATGGCGCCACTTGTCGTTCACTGCCTGAGCAGGACGATAAAACTGGTTATAAAGACTTGAGGTCTTTCTGTTGTTAGGTATGTCTGCGCTTACCCTATGCTGACGAGAACCAATAAGTTCGAAACCGGTCCATAGGTAGCAGCATCCTACCAACAGAAAGGTCTTCCTTTCTTGGTAGTTTTAAGCAATCAATTTAGTATTGTAGCGCTAACTGTGTTAGCCAAATACGGCCTTATAGTATAAGGTTTAATCAGATGGCTAGGAAATAATTTCCTAATTAGTATATTATATTTATTCTACTCCATCTGACAAGTAAGGATTTTTAAAGATTTTTAAGTTTTTAATATACCTAAAGGTATAGTCCTCTCTCCTGATTGCTTAAAACTTCTAAGAGATGGCGCCACTTGTCGTTCACTGCCTGAGCAGGACGATAAAACTGGTTATAAAGACTTGAGGTCTTTCTGTTGTTAGGTATGTCTGCGCTTACCCTATGCTGACGAGAACCAATAAGTTCGAAACCGGTCCATAGATAGCAGCATCCTACCAACAGAAAGGTCTTCCTTTCTTGGTAGTTTTAAGCAATCAATTTAGTATTGTAGCGCTAACTGTGTTAGCCAAATACGGCCTTATAGTATAAGGTTTAATCAGATGGCTAGGAAATAATTTCCTAATTAGTATATTATATTAATTCCTTAATTAATTAATTTCATCTGACTCGTCTGATTCGAGTTCAGAATTCTCACTACTTGAACCACAATAGAACTGAGGTACGGAGAGCAGAGAAAGTACCTCTTTTGTAATTTTTCCTCGCGTTCTCTTAGGGGGATGCCTAAAGGTAGCTAACATAGGATCTGATGAAATTAGAAGTATATGTATTAAGTCCACGTTTGTATCGATACGGGAAGTCTTTCTTGTAAACTGCTCTCTATACCTTCTGCTATCTTTGTTTCTTGCCTCCTGTGCTTCTTCAGAAAGTTGACCAATCAGAAGAATACACTACTTGGCATATAAAACCAAGAATATTCTTTTAAATACAAAGTTCTTGTGGCTATAGCATAATTTTGAAATGCATTTGCATTTATTGAAAAACCACAATTTATTGCTTCTAAAATTACATGAAATCGCATAATTAACTCTAAATTTATTCCCGTTTTATCAGACGACTTTTCAGGGTTCCTGAAAAATTTTCGAGCTGTATTGCCGTCATTCAACCGACGGGACTCCGCAACCTTATTGCTTACCCTCACAAACTACTATCCCCCACCCATTTGGTGTGGAGTTCAGTTCAGTACTCGTCTGTTCCCGACACAACTGATCGTATACCAGTGGTCGATCTTTGATCAATTTCTCGTACACCCCTGCGCCTCTTGCATGCGACTGTCACTGTATTTTGCTTTTTGACTTTTCAAGCTGTCATGACTATTTGACAACCAACATTTTCCTGCACGCCAGCATGGTGAAGTGAAGTATCTTTGAGCTGTAATATCATCTAATCAGCTAAAACAATGTGATTTTAACATAAATACTTCACTTCTAGTCAAAATGGTAAAAATCCAATTTTAATTTTTTATATCTCTTTTTTACAATCATAACATTATGTTCATTTTCTACCCCCTTTAACCTAAAAATTTGTTAGCCAATCCTTCAAGCATGGTTGGATGAAGCATCTTTGAGCACCTATCTACATCTTTTTCCTCTAATTAGCTACAACCTACATAATTGCTTCACCACCTGCTCATTGGCTTTAAATTAATAAATTCCAACCTTAAAATAGTATAATTTCATTTCATTTATTGTTTATCTCCTAAGAATGTGTTATTCAAGTCTAACCCAGTATTTTGCTGACCACACCCTAGACACGGTTAGATGAAGCATCTTTGAGCACCTCACTTAAATTAATTTCCTCTAAATAGCTACAAATAACATAATTGCTTCATCACCTGTCTCAGTGGCTGCAAACTGGGAATCCCCTTATTCAAAGATACCTTGACCAAAATTTCAAATATTACATCTCATTCAATCTTGAACATTCATTAGAACCTACAATTTTCAATTTTAACATACTTTTGATCGTCGCTTATGCAAGATAGAGCTGTCGTAATCGACTACTGGTAAGTCCTCTCATTTTACTTAAAACGTTTAACTCACATTGTAAATTTCTTTTAGTATCCCTGATGATGGACATTTCTATGTCCGAAACATGTAGGATATAAACATATACATTGAAATACATATTGTGGAGGTAGACTGCCGTTGTTTTATTTGATCACTTCATAAATCTTATCCACGCATGTAGTGGTGATAAACCAAAAGCAGCCAATTTTAAATTAATTTCTTTTGATGCAATTACCTCTGGCTTATTCATGTCTTTTGGCGTGACACCACACAGAAAGCAGGTTTGTAAAGACTTGTACGAAGATAGTGATGTACAAATTTTTCCATCTATCATACTTAAAACTAACAAAGGTTTAACTATAAAAGTTTTGTTTGCAATTTGCACATTTGTAGGAACTAACGAGTTAATCTCTTGTTCAATAGAGCTCACTTTTCTAACCACTAATTCAGTTGTCTCTTTTGCAAAAATAAACTGTATAGGTTGACAATATCGCACTGAAGAAGGTGATGGGTTCTGCCAGATGACTCGTTTTAACTCATTCTTATTAAAATAGAGCTGAATTGGTACCATTGATATGCTGAATAAACTTTCATCAGATTGACCTGACCTTTAGCTGCAAATTTTTGTTTGTAACGGGTTTGCTGGGCACCATCACAGCCCCATTTAAAAATAAAACTAAACTCAGTGACACTTTATTCAACGGTTTCAAACACTTCTTCTTGTGCTGCACATAATCTTAAAATAATGTGGTCGATCAGCGATTGTAAAGGAATTTCCGCCGAAGTTTCCGTTACTTTAGTATCGGTAGGGTAGCATTTTTTGGGACTATTCGCCGTCGCCGTTTCGCCGTCGCCGTTTCGCCGTCGCGACAATTCGCCGGCAGCCGATTCGCCGTGGGCCGTTTCGCCGTCAAATAGAATATAAGTCTATAATTATTACAATTTTTTTATATCTAGCATATACCGAATTGGACCCAAAAAGGTGGATTAGATGCCGTGTTAGCGCTGTTTAACCAATATAAGTCTATAATTATTACAATTTTTTTATATCTAGCATATACCGAATTGGACCCAAAAAGGTGGATTAGATTAGAAACGGCGACGGCTGAACGTCCTAGACCCGAATTCCAATAACCCTAATTATTATTATTGACTTGCCTATGTAGGTATATTTTTATCAAACAATTTTGTTAAAATTTAGCAATATATATTATAACCTTTTTTACGTATTTTATTAATTTCTATTTGACGGCGAAACGGCCCACGGCGAATCGGCTGCCGGCGAATTGTCGCGACGGCGAAACGGCGACGGCGAAACGGCGACGGCGAAACGGCGACGGCTAAATGTCCTAGACCCTTTTTTCTTTGCTTCTTTAATTGCATAATACGACGGAAACAGCTTTGGACTTACCTTGTTGACCTGTTCTCTTATTACATTATATTGGTGTGTTGAAATGTTAGCGTCAATCATAAGAGCTAGAGCGTCATCAACTGACAATGTTTTAGTGGCATCTTTTAATAACAACCTCCTTTTTTAAATTTTTGTGCCACGAGCGGGTGTTGCTTTTGACAGCTCCTTTACTATTGCTGCAGAATCTCTTTTCCCCCCTTCACGCAGCTTCATCTCAGCAACCATGTTCTTCCACACTTTTCGATTCCACCAAACTTGTAAGCTTCCTCTTTTTTGTTTTTTCAGAACACTCTTGAAATGACTTTGGCGGTCTACCCAAGACGGAGGGTGGCTGAGCGGTCGATGTAGATGGTAGCGAGTGATAAACACTTTCAGGAAAGGTAATTGTTCCATTAAGCCACTGAAAATTGCTATTTACAAATTTGTTGCGGTTCCGGTAACTTTTGCTTCACCTTAACGACATTTGTTGACACACACTTCTTAAAGATGTCCTTAAATCCATAACAACATCATCATCGAGAAATATGACTTGATTAAATTTCCTTATAACAAACTCACAAACCGCATCATAACGCTCTGCCTTACTTTTGTTCACCCAAACTTCAAAAAGTTCCTGCCGGGAAATTATTGGCGCCATTCTGAAAAAAAAAAAAATCTCAGAGACGCAAGCAGACGCAAAAAAAATATGTTTGGTCTTAAAGTAGAAAGTCTATCTAAAAGTTAGAGTTACTTTAGAAGTCCATATTCGCCCATATAAGGAACTTCTAGTCTACAGAAAATTTGTAGTGTAGACAGTTTGTGACACATTTACAGTATTTTCCAAAATTTAATATAAAAAATTTCAATAACAAAAAAAAACTTTCCTTTATGAATAAGTAGAACACTAAATAATACACAAATGCCAAAATATAAAACAAATAAACAATCCACGCTGAAATAACAATCACGAATGACGCGGACTTGGCAAAAGAGTCCAAACAAATTCATACCTGCTTTTTTGGGTTCTTCACGCAATTATGACCACACCCCGGCACCTATCAACAAAACTAGTGCGGATTAGACATAAATGGAATGTTTTTATGCTAATTACTTAATGGCACTTAATTCCTGGAACCTGGAATTTCCGACTTTAATCCCGCTAAATTGCCCATCCGCCAAATATTATTATTTACAAAGGTTTTATATAGATACACATAAAGTTTATTATACAAATACCACAATATACACAAAAAGACAAAATATACTTTAATTTGGTAAATGAAATTAAGTACCGTAGAGTGGGGTTACTTTGCAATGCTATTAGGATATTATGCTGCATAATTTTTTTGAAACAAAGGTTTGCAATGTATAATATATTTTAAGGATTGTAAAAGTGTTTTAGTAAGCATCTCCCAACAATTAGATAAGACATTTCGAAGTACAAAACGTTTTTTTTTTATTATTTTGTATTTGGGCAAAGTATGTGGGGCTAATTTGCCTTTACGTATAAAATCGTTATAAAGCTGCCTATATGCTAAGTAAGGGGTTACTTTGTTCACTTAAAAGTTGCCACAAACGGCTACAAAATTTTTTTTTGGTGGCTGTTAGAAAAATAAAACATAAGTAGGTTTAATAAATGTAATATTTTTTACATTTTCTTTATTTAAAAAAGATATAAAATACCAAAAAACAACCTTTTTAACAACTTAAGAACACAGGTAAACTAAAATAACATTTTTAGTAAAAAAAAACATAGGTTTGCGTCTACGACATTGGAAGTATCTTCATCATTAGAGACTACGGTGGATGGTCCAGCCTCAAGCTCGTCCAAATCGTTTGGAAACAGATCCAAATGGGAAATGGACTGCCCTGGAGGAACAGACAACATTTTCTTTTTCTGCCTTGCTTGCTGCATTCCAGGGCCCCGTTTTTCCTTCAGAAAATCTAACACAGCTTCATTAATCAGTCCTGCTTCTCTCAATTCTTGTGTTTTGTTCTTTGGCATTCTTTTCGTGACTTCAAATTTATCCAATGGATATATACCGGAGGCTTTAAATGCATTTTGTATAATACCTTGATGGCCTTTGGAATGCATCTTATTACTCAGTTTAGTCAACAAAACTGGAAAATAGATCTTATTTAAGGTTGACACAGTTGGATTTTTTATTTTGTGGGTCGTTAGTATTTCCCTTCATGCTCCTTTTAAGGATCTGAAAAATCCCACAAAACGGATGTCGAGTTTCTGGCAGGAGCGTAATATTTCGATGTTAAGGTGCGATGAAAGGTTGTCACCAATAATAACTTTAGGTCCTTGTAATTTTTTTGCCCATGGCTCTACCATGGTCTTAAACCACTCCATAAACGTCGGTCCATTAAGCCAGCCCGATTTCGTTCTGTTAAAGCGTGTTCCAGGGGGTCCACCCAATCACCATTTATCATAAAGCCGTTCCGCTTTATAAACGACATAAGGCGGCATAAGTTCTCCTACAGCTGTAGCCGCAAACATGATAGAAACTGCAGATTTGGTCGAATTCATAATTCGATCGGGATATTTTGTACCTCGTTTAAATATGCATTTCTTCCTACCCGGGTCATCGCTTAAATTAGTTTCGTCGTAATTTAACATATTTTGCGGTGGCATATCTTTAACACTTGTTGCTAGTCTATCAAAATACTTCTCTATTGACTCCTCCGTTGTTGGAGCACGTACTCCCTTTATATTTTGACATGATCTTTGCGTTAAAAGATGTTTATGCCTTTTTAAATATCCATAACACCTCTTTTCCCGGCATATTGTTGGGAAATATTTTAACTGTTCTTCCCAAACGATCAAAATAATCTTTAACAATCATTCTAAGGTCAAACATTGTAAGAGGAAATCCATACTCCGCACTTGCAATTAGAAGATCCACCATTTGTCTTTCTTTACAAGCCTCAAAAACGGTTGGTGCGCCAACAGGCTTTTGGTGGAAGTTCTTGACTTTATTATATACGGTACGTTTTGGGACATTGAATAAGTTAGCAGCTGTTGCATAAGACATACCTCTAGCACGCACGGCGTCAACAGCACGGGCTTTCTTCGGTATAATCTCTATACCGTCGGGAGCCTAATTTTCGCTTATAATTTCTAACCATTTTGGTATCTAAAAAGAAAAGTTATTATCAAATACAAGGTAAAAATTTCGGCGGCAAACTTGCCCCCTCAATGGAAAAAGAATATATGTCGCCATATTTTATTCAATATATTTCACACAAATTATTTAAAAAATGTCATAATCCAGCATATTATTAGGAAAGGTATCTAGTTTGATAACAACAAGCTTTAACACCACTTGATTTAATCCTAGCGCTCCGATAGGCATTAGAAAGTTAGCTATTATAAATAAGCATTTTACCACGTGTTTACTTACTTGAAAATTTTAACCGCCAAACCACCTGTTAACAGCTGCTTGTCGGCGAGAGCTATCGAAATACCGTTAGTAAATGGGTTGGACCCTTCTCCCCTCCATAATATTTACGAATTAGGAAGAAATAAGATGTTGCCAAATTTCTTTCTGAATGGGCAAAGTTACCTTCGCGGGCAAAGTAACCCCACTCTACGATAACATAATAATGAAAACATTATTTCTATTTTTTAATGTGAGCTGTGAAGAGGTTTTCCTGATATTAATTTGTCGATATTTGGTTTTAAGTCTGATGTTGATAGGACAATTAAATCAGAAATGTGTTTTGCAGTGAGAGATGTGCGATATTTATTTTTGATGTATGATAAAGTTGAAAATGTTTTTTCACACACATAGGTGGAACCAAACCTGCTTAAAATTTGCATAGCAAGGTCGCGCAATGTTGGAAAATCTTCACTGGAAACATTTTTCCAAAAACCTACAAAATTTTTTGTTAGTTGCTCTGAAGTTACATTTTCGTAGAAAATTTGTTTCAGAACAGTGTGGTTTTGAATATCTGTCACTTCAAGCTAAATGTTTGCTGGATATTCAAGCAGGTTAGTAGAACTGATGGCAAATGGGTTTATAAACAGCCGAATATTTCTCTTGTCTAATTCAAAATCCTGGAATCTGTTTTCAAAAGACTCTCTTAAAAACTTTATTTTTGATAGGTGCTTTGGGATATCAAGGGAAGTGATCTTTAATCCTTCTTTTACACTAGCAAATGTGGGAAAATGGTCGATTTTATTTCTCTCTAAGTTTGCTGCAAACAAGTCCAACTTCCCTTTGAAACCATTGATCAAGTTGAACATTGTTGGAAGAGAAAATATTTTCCTTGCAATTTAAGGTTAAGGACATTAAGGTACTGTAATGTATCAATTAAAAATGCAAGATCACACAGCCATAATGAATTTTCAAGTAGAGCTCTCCCTGCTGGCAATGCTTGTTTTTTGACCAAAAATTCCAGAACTTGTTCTCTCAAATCATAAAAATGTTTCAACATTTCGCCTTTGGATAACCAGCAAACAGCGCAATAAAGATGTAATTCGCCGTATTCTTTTATTTCATCTTCAAACAACGTTCTGAATTGTCGGCGGTTAAGTGCTCTGGCACGTATGAAATTAATGCAGCGTACTACTGGGTCAATCAAATCCTCAAACGTCATGTCTTTAGCGCACAAAGCTTCTTAATGAATAATACAATGGTAAGAAAACAATTGTCGACCGATGTGATTTTGCAGCAAAGTCACAGTGCCATTGGTTTTCCCCATCATCGCAGGTGCTCCATCAGTGCAAACTGAATTGCATTTGTCCCAGTTTAGGCTTTTATTCTCAAGGCAATCTTTGAGTTTCATGAATATATCCTATCCTTTAGTTGTAGTTTCCAGTTGACAGAGGTCCAATATATATTGAAATATATTGAAATTGTCATCAATACAGCGTACAAAAATAGCTAACTGCGCTATGCCGGTTAAATCGCAGGTTTCGTTCAATGCAAGTGAAAAATATCTACACATTTAGTTACTAACTCAGTAATTTTACTGTTAATGTCTGTTGACATATCTTCTACTCGCCTCATTACTGTGTTGCGCGACAGTGAAATACTATCTGCCATGGCTTTAACCTTTTGATCATTGCAGTTCTGCGCAAAAATTGACAAACTCTGTTTGATAATTTCCCCTTTAGAAAACGGCTGTTTCTTTTTAGCCAAGAGTAAAGATATTTCATACGATGTTTTGACCATGGCTTCAAGTTCTTCGTGTCGTTTTACAAAAATATTTTGCTGTGAAAGTAGTTCATTCTTCTTTTTCTTTATAAAATCTGTCCTTAAAGCTGACCCCACTGGATAATCTTTCTCGAATTTCGTATGGTTTTGCTTGAAATGCCGCTCTAAATTATATTTTTAGCAACAGCTACTGTTGTTGAGCAGATGAGACCCACCACGGGTTGGCGGGCTCTGCCTTCGGTGAAAAGGTATTTTGTTTCCCATTCTTCGTGAAACGTCCGAGGATTATCCTTTATTCTTGATGAACTCGTACTAGGTTTGCTGAAGGCCATACTAAAACAATATAATTTACCTTTAAAATTACATAACTAATTACTTACAATTTTTGAATGAAATGAAGGTAAGTATGTAAAATAAAACGATAGATTTGGACAAGCGCCGAACAAAAATATCAATAAAACTTGACTAGGTACCTACCTAAGATTCGTAGGTATTGGTAGGTAAAAAACTTATGGTAGGTAGGCAGTTATCTAAATCAAATTCACAGCACTTACCACAGTCACTTACATGTAGAAAAGATGCAAAGTTTTCTTTCTTATTTTCAAAACAAATTGTCACCAAACGAATAAGTAATTCTCAATACACGTGCGTTCAAATAAGATTGGTAACGGTAAGTAAATGCTAGCAGTCTGCCTGCCTGCTTCGATGCTCCGGCCCGGCCCGCGCCACTCATCCGACGCGGATCTGTTGCGCTTGAGCTGTCCTGGCACAATTCGCCTTCGCTTCCTCCTTCGATTGGCTTATCCCTGGAGGCACCACGGCTAGCTCTATTCATTATCTCAGGGGCGGCGAGCTGTGTAGGGCAGTTTGAGACCGCCCCAGGACTCTCCCTGGGGTCGGCCTCGGTAGTCAAGAGCATGTCTTGGTCGTCTTCGTCCTCAGCCGTCAGGGCTGGAGGGGTTTCACTTGGAAATGACGGTTTTCCGGCCATTACGCTTTTTGCCACGCTTGGCTTCTTCGCTGCCGACCTGGGGCAGGTTATGCCCAGGTGGTAGGTCCTTGTATTTAACTCCTAGGTATCGGCACTAGATGCTGGAGGTTAGGCCTCGACGTCCAGCTCTTGGCGTCGCCGGTTTTCTATTTTTTTATTCTAAAAATCACGTTGCCACGTGGTTTTTGTCTTCTGCCGACCTGGTGCAGGCTATGCCCAGGTGGTATTCACTCGTACACGCCTCTCTGGCGATGGCGTCGGCTGCTGCAGCTATGGCACAGTTCGTCCAATGCTGGCAACACCGGCTACGTCCGGTTCTCGTCGTATTTCTTTTTTAAATTAATTTGCCATGTAGTTTTCACGTCTTGCCGACCTGGTGCAGGTTATGCCCAGGTGGTAAACTCTTGTATACGCCTCCCTGGCGATGGCGTCAGCGGCTGCAGGTATGGCACAGTTCGTCCAATGCTGGCAACACCGGCTACGTCCGGTTCTCGTCGTATTTCTTCTTTAAATTAATTGGCCATGTAGTTTTCACGTCTTGCCGACCTGGTGCAGGTTATGCCCAGGTGGTAAACTCTTGTACACGCCTCCCTGGCGATGGCGTCGGCTGCTACGGTTATGGCACGGATAGTCCAAGCTTGGCAACGTCGGCGATGACCGGTTCTCGTCGTACTCCTTCTCAAAATTAGTTTGCCGTTAGGGTTTTACTTCTTGCCGACCTGGTGCAGGTTATGCCCAGGTGGTAAACTCTTGTACACGCCTCCCTGGCGATGGCGTCGGCTGCTACGGTTATGGCACGGATAGTCCAAGCTTGGCAACGTCGGCGATGACCGGTTCTCGTCGTACACTTCTTCTTAAAATTAAATTTCGGACCTGCTCGTACCTAGGTACGAACGCCTCGGAGCGGCTAGGAACCACTGTTTCCTCACAGTATCGGGCTCGACTACGGCGTCCTCCACCGGTGCTTCTTCAGCTACGCCTTGCTTTTATCTTCAGGTTCACGTATGCCGCCTTGACATACCCAGGTTCCCGGAATCTCCAAGATCAACTGGCAATTCGCTTGGTGACGGTCGTCCAAAGAAAAAGACTTATGCAGATTTTAAAGCCGGAACAAATGCTCAACTACTTAGGAGATGTTTATTCATATATGGTTCTGCATCGACTGATCGTTCCCTTCGAAATCGCGCTATTTATAGCCGATTTCCACGCTTGAGCATCAAAACACCCCCCCACCGAAGAGCATTTGTTATGGTATGTTTATTTAACCGTACTCATTTAGTACGATTACACCATATTTATAACATCAATACTAAAAACTAAATCCATAAACAACAATATAAAATAACCAAGTCCATAAACAACAATATAAAATGACCAAGTCCAAATAAACATATTTAAAATCACTTCCATTTCCATTTATGGGCAGATTCTTTCTTCTCCTTAGCACGAGGTGATTCCTCAACCTCCATGGCTCTAGCTTCCTCTGGTGGTTCTTCTTCAGGTGACCTGGTATAGGCCTCCTGTGGGTAATTCTCTGGCGACCTGGGGGACTCCTCGGAGGCTTCAGGTGGCTTCTTTCTCGGCTGCCTCAATGCTGCTACGGCGACCTCGGGCTGAGGGGCCGTAGTTTTCTCCACATCTGGTGGCTTCTCTTTTGGCTGCCTCAATGGTACCTCGGCGACCTCGGGCTGAGGGGCCGGAATTTCATGGATTTTAGGGGGTTGGCCATGGAGCTGGATTTGTGCGGGAACTCTGGTAGGCACATATCTCCAGGGGACACCTTGCTGGTCATACTGGGTCTCCAAACTTGGAGGACATAGGTACAAATCCGCTACAGGTGGCTCTACAAAAGCCGCTATTGGGTTGGATTCCGGCAGTGGCGTACGCTTCACCGCGACTACCGTCCACCCTATATAATTTTCTCTCGGACATTGGGCTTCCTGTCCATCTCTCAATTGTAAGTCGGTTAAAGCCGGTTCCCTTGGTTCCGCTATCTCTGCAACTGGTTGGTCACCACATGCAATTGTGGCGGCCGTTGAGTCGAACAGTTCTTCTTCCTTAATTTCAATTTTGTCTTCGAAATCCGGAGGTGGCGAGATTATATCGAACTCGTCCTCTTGGACCACGTCTGGTGGCTCCAAAATTTCGTATTTAGTTTCCTTGTCCTCTTGGACCACGTCTGGTGGCTCCAAAACTTCATATTTCGCTCGCTTCTGCTGTTGCAGCAATTGGCTAGCTGCAAATTCTTCATTTTCTGCTTGTAACAGCGCTACACATGTTCTTTTATTAAATTTCACGCCCTCCTCCGAATCTGAAGTTGGGGGTGAAGCATGACGCTGTCTAAGCCGTCTCATTCGACGGTGCTGCTTACGGTCTCTTCGGATCTCCGTCATCGGCGATTCCTCATTTGTTACCGTATCTTCGTCAGTCGAAGTAGAATCACTGACTGTCTCCTCGTCATCTTCAATGGCGGCTGGAACCCTTGTTGGTACGTTGCCAATAGTCCGGCTTGTTGACTGAACCGGGTGTCGGTTTTCTGGATCTGCCAGGTCATCAACACAGGAAATATAGTCATTGCTCCGGAAATTAAATAGCACCTTCTCTGGGTCCTCTACTTCTTCCTCTTCTTCAGTTATGTCTTCTTTTCCATCTTCTTCTTGGATACCACACTCTTTACGCAGGAGTTCCTGGTCATAGTCCTCATCATCCGCATGCAACGCGTACCACATTCCGTCTCTTAGAGCTTGATGTTTATAGTCTGCTCCTTGAGAAGGATGATCAATTTGGTATTGCATGGCGCGCATAATCATCGCTCCATGCTTATTAGTACCAGGCATTTCTACAGGTGATCCATCTGGGAACACAAACTTTGGCTTTTTTGGTTTAACCACGCTTGCTTGTTGCCTGTTTGGATTCGGATTATCCCGTCTCTCCCATGTTCTACTGTATTGTGGTCTGTTTGGTTCTTGCGCCTGACCTCCCTGTTGTTGAGGTCTTCTTCCTTCATCTGGACAGTCTCTGCGTGAGTGGGCACCTCCACAGCCATAACACTGTAATCGGCCTTGGTAGCCTTGACCGCCTTGATAGCCTCGATTGCCTTGATAGCCTCGGTACTGGAACTGCCTAGTTTCGCCATTATCTCTGCTATTTTGAGCGTTAACATTTACTCTGGGTGCGGTGTTCACCTCGGAACTTTTCCAATCCCGTTCCACCGTAATAGCAGCGTTTAACAGTTCTTCTGTGCTTTGACAGTTCCATGTTCGTAGCGCAGCTCGTAACGGACCGTTTAATCTGCTCAGCAGCAGCGGTACCACTTCTTCTTCCTGCCATCTCGGGTTTATCCGTTGACAAATTTGCCTCTTGCGAATTAAAAATGCCTCCGCACCTTCTCCTTTAACTTGGTCTTGGCCATACAGCTCGGCACGTAAGTGATTTACGCATTCACTATTGTTATATGCTCTGAGCACTGCCTCTTGCAATTGCCTCCATGTAATTTGTCCTCCTGCGTATATCTTCATTCGAATGGCTGCTTGACCTGTCATTTGCCTAATTGCTAGGTCCGTCCATTGGTATGCCGGTGCTCCGCTTTCCATACAATATTCTTGCATGTGTTTCAAGAATAGCACCGGGTCCTCCGTGTCGGTTCCTGCAAATTTAGGTGGCGGTGCCGGAGTCATTCTCCTGGGCTTATCTAGTAATTGCCCTATGGATTGGGCTAATCCTTCCATAGTCTTCCACCTTAACGCTTCCATAGCTTGCCAATCTTGTCCTGGTTCTGTAGTTTGTTCATTCAACGGTGGTAACACCATTTCCTTAATCTTCTCTTCATACCTCTGCTTATGCCGGACCCTCCTTTGAGTTGGCGGAATTTGCCGACTTAACGGTGGCAGCGCCGGACCTCTAGGTTTGTCCTCATAGCTTGGCCTTCTTAGTTCTTCATCCAGACTAGGTGGCATCTGCCGTTCTTCAGGTGGCGTTTCTCTTTTTGAAATTGTTTTTTGAATTCTTTTCAATATAACCGAAGCTTCTTGGTTACACGGTATTTGCTCGTCCACTGACGTATCTTCGGACTCATCATTCGAGTCTTCTTCGGACTCGCTACGAATCTCCACGTCCATACTGTATTTCTCCTCCCATAATCGGCGCTTCGCTCTTGTATTGAAAGCTGGGCATTCCATGGGCAGGTATTCAAATAATTTGCGATCGCTTAGGCCAAAGGGCCTAACGTCGTCACAGGGTTCTTTGTTACTCTTGTTGTCTGAGTAAGTCATCGAGTTGGGCGCCATGTCCTGGCACAATTCGCCTTCGCTTCCTCCTTCGAGGGGCTTATCCCTGGAGGCACCACGGCTAGCTCTATTCATTATCTCAGGGGCGGCGAGCTGTGTAGGGCAGTTTGAGACCGCCCCAGGACTCTCCCTGGGGTCGGCCTCGGTAGTCAAGAGCATGTCTTGGTCGTCTTCGTCCTCAGCCGTCAGGGCTGGAGGGGTTTCACTTGGAAATGCCGGTTTTCCAGCCATTACGCTTTTTGCCACGCTTGGCTTCTTCGCTGCCGACCTGGGGCAGGTTATGCCCAGGTGGTAGGTCCTTGTATTTAACTCCTAGGTATCGGCACTAGATGCTGGAGGTCAGGCCTCGACGTCCAGCTCTTGGCGTCGCCGGTTTTCTATTTTTTTATTCTAAAAATCACGTTGCCACGTGGTTTTTGTCTTCTGCCGACCTGGTGCAGGCTATGCCCAGGTGGTATTCACTCGTACACGCCTCTCTGGCGATGGCGTCGGCTGCTGCAGGTATGGCACAGTTCGTCCAATGCTGGCAACACCGGCTACGTCCGGTTCTCGTCGTATTTCTTTTTTAAATTAATTTGCCATGTAGTTTTCACGTCTTGCCGACCTGGTGCAGGTTATGCCCAGGTGGTAAACTCTTGTATACGCCTCCCTGGCGATGGCGTCAGCGGCTGCAGGTATGGCACAGTTCGTCCAATGCTGGCAACACCGGCTACGTCCGGTTCTCGTCGTATTTCTTCTTTAAATTAATTGGCCATGTAGTTTTCACGTCTTGCCGACCTGGTGCAGGTTATGCCCAGGTGGTAAACTCTTGTACACGCCTCCCTGGCGATGGCGTCGGCTGCTACGGTTATGGCACGGATAGTCCAAGCTTGGCAACGTCGGCGATGACCGGTTCTCGTCGTACTCCTTCTCAAAATTAGTTTGCCGTTAGGGTTTTACTTCTTGCCGACCTGGTGCAGGTTATGCCCAGGTGGTAAACTCTTGTACACGCCTCCCTGGCGATGGCGTCGGCTGCTACGGTTATGGCACGGATAGTCCAAGCTTGGCAACGTCGGCGATGACCGGTTCTCGTCGTACACTTCTTCTTAAAATTAAATTTCGGACCTGCTCGTACCTAGGTACGAACGCCTCGGAGCGGCTAGGAACCACTGTTTCCTCACAGCATCGGGCTCGACTACGGCGTCCTCCACCGGTGCTTCTTCAGCTACGCCTTGCTTTTATCTTCAGGTTCACGTATGCCGCCTTGACATACCCAGGTTCCCGGAATCTCCAAGATCAACTGGCAATTCGCTTGGTGACGGTCGTCCAAAGAAAAAGACTTATGCAGATTTTAAAGCCGGAACAAATGCTCAACTACTTAGGAGATGTTTATTCATTTATGGTTCTGCATCGACTGATCGTTCCCTTCGAAATCGCGCTATTTATAGCCGATTTCCACGCTTGAGCATCAAAACAGAGCGGGCATATATTCGTTTCAACCAACCAATCAAGTGGAAGCAGTGCCATCGCGCGCCGGCTAGCTGGCCGACCGAATTTCGGGCGGGCAAATTCAAATGTCTTGGCGGGCCACTTCGTGGCCCGCGGGCCTGGATTTGGCCAGCCTTAGATTCTAAGGTATCTGATGTATACGCTGGTGTACAAAATTGATTGCCTGTTGTATAACTTACATTATTTCTACTTGATCGTGGATTGTTGGAGATATCTTCAATAATTAGTGATGGCAATATCATGGTGTCTGTCTGATCCATGGTGTCTGTCTGATCAACTGTTGGTGGCATTCCATTTAAGTCATTAGGCGTTGTTTGGCTGATGCATTTCACCCATCATATTGGAGGACATACCCAGTAATAATGTAGGAGGATAATCCTCTTCATTAATAGGCCACTCCATACTATTAATAAATTGGCTTTACTTTACTAAATAAACAAGTCTAGTTATTTTTTGATGATTTTTAGGTCATAAAAAAGAACTTTTCCTTTTCCAAAAAAAATGTTTGGCTGTTTGTTTTAATTTACATTTTTACTTAAAAGAAACCACTTTTATTACATAGAACAGATACGAAAAAGAAAAAAATAGAGCCCAGTGTCTGGTATTAAAAATAAGTTGGTCTTCTTTTATTTATTTTTGTTTTTAGAGTTTTCTTGCAAATATTTAAATCAGAAACGCTTAAAGCGGTAGTATAAACTTTTTTATAAATCATGCTAATTTTTTAGTCGGTCAATTTAAATAAAAATTAAGTTTATCTATTGATTTCATTATTTTTGAAAATCATAATAATAAATACCGAATAACGCTGTTAAATCTACATACACTGGGTGATTTTTATCTTGGGGTTTCCTTTTAACATTACATACCTAGGACTTAAGAAAATAAGACAATTTTTCAAATAGCATTTTCCCGAAGACTCGAAAGTAAAGGAGAAATAGATATTATTTAAAGTCGAGAAAAGTCCTATGTCATGTTGAAAGGTAAACCCCGACTTAAAAGTCACCCTGTATAGCATTCTATTTATATTTATCTTTCACATCATTTTAAAATATTCTTTGGCTCTAAGCATTGTTTTTCCTGAAGGCGTCTTAATTAAAGTCAGAGGTGGACCAACGATTTCATGTAAGGAAATTATTGAAAACGGCTGTGATGACTCATCAACGTTAGCATCTACATCGTATGCATTAAAATGTTCGTTAAACTCAACACCGCCTAATTTTCTGCATAAAAATGAGATTTTTTGACCTTTGATTAACACAATTTCTAAAATTGTATAAAATTCTATCTCACTTGAATCTATAGACACAAACTGCCCGCAAGTATAGTCGCTTCCTCTGTAACTTATATGAGAATAAATGTTTAGGCAGCTCTTCTGAACTGAAAGATTTGTAATAAGTATGTTATTGCGATTGCTTTCAATTTCATGATGGGCCTTAACAGTAAAATTACAATTATTAATATTATTGTTCAATTGTGTTAGGCTGTAAGCAAATTTAAGTTCGTATTTTAGAAAGAGTAAGGCAAATATTTATTCGCGATGTTATACAATGAGAATAAATTTTAAACTGTCTATGATTTGCTTCGTATTTGAAACACCAAAAGTTTCTTAATGGACCTGACTGACGGGCTATCGTAGAATAATGAACCAGATTATGAAACTTTGGTTTTAAAGTATCGTTAAATAAATTAACAAAACCTAAATTATGCTTGTTTATTTTATTCTCCAAAAGCTTTATTGCTTTCTCATCAATATGAAAACACAATAGCATGTCGACAATTTCAACAATATTAATAATAAAAAGCCAAACAGGGTCATCTGCCGTAACGAGATCTCCGACCATCAGTGTAAAGTATAATGTAAAGGTCATCATTTGCCGAGCAGACATCTTGAGTTTCTTTTTGCCAAGATGCTTTGACTCAATTAAACCATTACATATATTGCCAATTTCTGTTGAACCGTACTCAAAAGTATTTTTTCTAAAGTTTAAGGTATTTAAGTCAAAGTATTATATTTCTTGTGTAAAGTACAGTATAGCGTGACAAAAAATGTAATGACATACCCCTTCGAAAATGTCATGCATGATATCTGCATAATAATTACTAACAACATGAAATGATGGGATTTTATTTAGTAAGCATTCAGATTTAATTCCTGTCAAGTCTGGGGAATCCTGCTTTAAGTCAGATATATAATCTTCAACATTTCTTAATAAAGACCTATCCTCAGCTTGCGAATGAGTCACTGTTTTTTTTGTTTTGCAAAACCGGCAAAAAAAGTTACTTGAAAAGGATCGATTAAAATTTAAAATCGAATTTAACCCCAAGTTATTACCAGTAATTAGTGCAACTATAAAGTGAACTTGTAAATTTTCGTCACCAGTGTTAATTGAGATTCCAGTTTCCTCCAAGTATTTAAGTTCCAAAACTAAATATTCAAAACACTTATCATTTCCCAACTTGTGTATATCTCTGGATTTAAAGGTTGCAGCTAAAAAGACATTATCTGGTTTTGAATTTTCCATTTTAGAACAAGGAAATGAATAATATACATTGCAAATTGAGTGAACGCCGGAGTGAGAACCCAGAGGATTATTGATTTCAAAATCATCCATGTACAAAAAAAAATGAATTAAGATTTTACCAGGATAAAGCTTAACCTTATTTTTCCACAACTCACCCTGTATAAAATTCGTAAATTTTGTTGAGTTATAAATAACATCCATATGTTCTAGCGTGGACTTAAGTAAATTATCTTTTTCAAAAAATTTCCTAAATTGAAAGCGAAGCGGCATTAAAAGGCCTTTCATTTTTTTTCGTCATAAATCAAGTTACCAGTACGATGCATTGCTACAACTTCGTTATATAATGTTACCTGCTTAATTTCTCCGATCAAATCGGAAGTCTTTAAGCATTTTTGTAACAAATAGTCAGTATTAATTGATTCAAAGGGATTTTTTAAACTCGTGCAAATACTACATATTTCATTATATAAATCTGTTTTTTCCTTGAGGTACCAGTTACCAAAACATGTAAACACCTCCAGTAGCGGAGAAACAATGTGTTTATTCACTAAGGGGGGAACAAGCAAAACATCTTTTCTTAAAAAATTATTTTGATTGTGAAGGGAAAGTGAAAAACGCAGGACTGAAGCACTAATTTTTTCTTTTAAGGTTTTAATATCAAAACGCGCTTTGAATGAAGACTGCGGGATACCGTGTTGCAAAAATTCACTTGGTTTGTCTGTAGGTTCCGAGTCTCGTTCCAAGTTATGTTCATGCGTAGGTTTATTAAAAATATTTGAATTATTTGACCATTGAACAGCGTCCCAGTCAACGTCACCTGAATGAAGAATTTTCATGCAAGGAGGGTGGCAAAATCTGAACACACTCGCCAACTTGCGATAATTTATTACACGTGTTAATGTGATGCCTGTTGACATGTCTTTTAAATCTAAATAGGCCTTGAAAACTTTGAGTACAATCGCAGCACCTTATCAATGATTCTGTTCGCATATCATGGAATTTTTTAAAATGCAAAATTAAAAGTTTTAAAATGCCAAACTTCTTTGCACATATGAAACATTTCATTTCCCTTTTATATTTGAAAATAAATTTAAAAAAATATACTTAATATACAGGGTGTTTCAGAATAAGATGCTGATCCTTAACGGTGTGAATCCTTAGGTGATTTTAAGAAGAAAAGTTAAAATTAACATATATCCTTAACCTATCAACTTTTGAACTACAGAGCGTTAAAGTTTTAAGAAAAAAATCGTTTTTCTATCATAACTTTAACAACTTTGTAGCTATTTTTATGAATTTTTCACACATGCCCTCTAAGCATCAATAGCCATTTTTTGGTGTAGAAAAATTTTAATTAACCAGTGGCGTCCTGAAAGGTTTTGGACTAGACATTTTGGAAACATATTATGTACGCCACTGCTTCTTCTCAAGATAAAAATTATTTTTAAAATACTCATTCATTTTAGGCCAAATTTAATATCATGCCTTTTTATCGTCCGACAAAAAAAATAAAAAGCATTAAATGCGCATTCGCTATGTGCCTATGGTTTATTTTTTAACATTAAATTAAAACAACTAACATTAAATAACGTGTGAACAAAAACGAAAATAATTTAGATTAGCTGTTGAAAGTGGCCACCACCTGCTAGAATGCATGCTTCAGCTCTTCTCCTCATTAAGTCTCGTACCCTTTGAAAAATTCCTGGAGTATTCCTGATAGTGTCGAAACAAACTATTATGCGGTTTCTCAACTCCTCTTCAGTATTTATTTGGATGCTGTGAACCAACGTTTTCAGATGTCCCCACAGGAAAAAATCTAGACTGTTTAGATCAGGGGATCTAGGTGGCCACGATTGTGTTCCTCTGCGCCCTATCCATCGATTACTATAATGTTGATTTAAAAACTCTCGTGCTAAGAGACTGAAATGGGCAGGTGCACCATCGTGCATAAACCACATACGATGTCGGGTTAAAATAGGGACGTCTTCTAGCAAATTTGGTAAAGTGTGTTCAAGAAATTGGCGATAATTGATTCCGTTCAATCTGGCTGGTAAAAAATAAGGCCCAATTAAATAATCACCAATAACTCCAGCCCAAACATTTACAGAAAATTGCTCTTGGTGGTGGGATTCCGTAATGGCATGTGGGTTTTCTTCTGCCCAGAAGTGATTGTTATGAAAATTTTGTATGGCGTTCCTGGAAAAATTAGCTTCGTCCGTGAACAAAATTCTGACATCAAATTGGGGATTTTCGGTAACCATTTGAATAAACCATTGGCAGAAATTGATGCGTGATGGAAAATCCCTAGGAAGTAGGGCCTGGACCCGTTGAATATGGTACGGATATAATAAATAACTTTGAAGAATTCTCCAGACTAGGACATGAGTAATATTTAAAATATTCCCAATTTTTCTGGTACTTATATTAAGGTTTTGTTCCACTAAATTTAAAACAGCTTCTTCGGTTTCCGGTGTTCGTGTAGTTTGGTGTGCCCCTTTTAAGTAGTTTTTTTGTTTCAAAAGATCCCGTTTCACATAACTTTCTGTGAGTTTCTGAAATCGTTCGTGCATCCGGAACTATTCTATTTGCATAACGCTCTTGGTATAATCGACTGGCTTCGAATGCATTGCCGTCAGCAAGCCCGTACAGGTAATGCATATCCGCAAACTTGACATTTGTAAAATTTACCATGATACTTATACGTTTAAAAAGTATTACGTTTTTAAAATTTAAGTTAAGTGGAAAGCCGTGTACATAAATAAATAGCTGTCAAAACTATTTGGCATTAAATATTTCGTTATTGTCATTGTTTCCTTAACAAAGTTCATATCTTCTTCATCATCATATCTTGAGAAAAAGCGGTGGCGTACATAATATTTTTCCAAAATGTCTAGTCCAAGCCCTTTCAGGACGCCACCGGTTAAAATTTTTCTACACCAAAAAATGGCTATTGATGCTTAGAGGGCATGTGTGAAAAATTCATAAAAATAGCTAGAAAGTTGTTAAAGTTATGATAGAAAAACGATTTTTTTCTTAAAACTTTAACGCCCTGTAGTTCGAAAGTTGATAGGTTAAGGATATATGTTAATTTGAACTTTTCTTCTTAAAATCACCTAAGGATTCACACCGTTAAGGATCAGCATCTTATTCTGAAACATCCTGTATTATTGCGAGTGGTCTTTCTTGTTGTATGCTATCCTCTTTCTATAGAGTTTAAATTATTATCACCTCTCAAAATATCTCTGAAACTAAAAAAATATTAAATTAGGAAAGGTTGTCATGAGTTAGATTTTAAAAACGCAAAATAACACCCTACACCTTCTAAACGAACCGTTCCAAATCCATGTTTATAGAAACTTTTTTTCTTAAATTGACCTCAGGAACCACTTCCTTAAAATAATGACGTGCCCTGTTAAACACACTCTATAATTCAATTCAGTTTTTGAATTTTAGAAACAGTTTATGGTTTTGGGTCATAATGTCATAATAATACTAATTGTCTCTACAAGGTTTCGCCCATTTAAACGTTCCTCTATCAATAATAAGCCACGCTTTATACCTATAGTTCGACACACGGATATATAGCTATACGACGGCTGAGGGGTCAGGGCGTTAAAACGCACAAAAAAGTCGTTATAACATTGTTAGTATAGGCACGCTGAGATATATTTCAATTGTATTATTTTTTCCTCGGATTCTTTCTGGAATAGACTCGTGTGTCAGACCTTATACCAAGTTTATAGAATTAATTATTTTTAAATCTGTAAACCTTGCCTATACCTACAATATAGTCCAATAAACGGAACGCTTAAAAAGGAATTTTAGTTAGAAAGCTGCTTTTTCGGTGGAAGGTACATTTTAATGTTTGAAAAGACACTTCAGTTTTATTTTGTGTCCAGTCCTTGCACGAGAGTTAAAAAACCCTTCAATTGGGGTTGAAAATATATTTTTGGGTTATAACTTTTAAATGAGAAATAATATGAAAAAAAGTTTCTCCCAAATGTTGTAGAGCATTAAATTTTACATAAAAAAGATTATTACTACTTTTGTCTAATCTATAAATCTAAAAGCCATAAGAGGTTCGCCAATTTCAAAAACAATTTTTGGTCAAGTCTTTAACAAATGGGACCTAAATATCGATATGGCATCACTGTCGCCTTTGGATAAGAGTTACAGCGTCTTAGTGTAGTATTTATCGGGTTTTTAGATGCCAAATGATTGCCAGACGATGGGCAGTGTTGCCAGGTTGAAAATTTAATGCGGATGTGAAGTTTCGAAGACGCCGACCAACCCTCAAAGTTCAGATGATTCTAAGGCCACAACTATTAGAGATATCGTAAAAATGATGATATACGTTTTTATGCAGATTTAAATGCTCTACAACTTTTGTCTAAAACCTTTTTTTCTAGTGTTTGTTGTTTTGAAGCTAGGGGCCAAAGAAATATTTTAAGGTAATTTTCCATCCCTTATGCAAGGGTTGAATACAAAATAATACCGAAGTGTCTTTTCAAACATTAAAATGTACCTTCCACCAAAAAAGCAGCTTTCTAACTGAAATTCCTTTTTAAGCGTTCCGTTTATTGGACTAATAGTGCAGATGGTAGCAATGTTTTTGCTATTATTATTAGGCACCAAGGTAACTTTTTACCCAATAAAATAATATTAGCCAACGATAAATTCAGTATTTACCATTTACCTATGTACAATTTTTTAAAATGCATGATATATCAATAATGAACTAAAAAACACGTTTTTAATTTCAATAAAAAATGAACACCGAAAAAATCTTGAAAAAATATTTCTGCGTGAAGTGGGGTAAATGTGATGTACTTTTAGAAGACGTGATCTTTTAAAATTTATGAACTATAGCTTTAACATATCTAAAAGTCATAAAAATTACTATGTTTTCCTGAGATACTTCTAAGTCGATATAAAAATGAAAATTTCAAAAATATTAAGCGTTGCTAATTTTGTGGCATAATTTTTTTATGACGCCATAATTTCACATTTGCCCCAGGATTTGGGATTTGGATTTAAATGCACAGGATTATTTTATGGGGTTAATGTGAAAAATAGAGAAAAGATCCTTAGTTTGTTGTTTTTTATTTTTTAATACCTCAAAAATTAAAAAAGTTACAAACTTTTAAAAACTGGCTAGGCCGAAATTAAAAACGTTACAAAGACACAATATTATAAATTGTTACGCACCGAAAACTGAAATAAACCTCGTCTGTCCACCAATGGCTCTGGTAGTATCTTTGTAATGTTCTCTTCTTCTACTGTATCGGTCTCTTCGAATTTTGGCCCCACAAATTTATTTTTGTACGGCTTCATAAATTTAACAACCCAGCCATCATCGGTTTTCTCTATCACGTTTCCGACAAAATGTTGAAGTTTTTTTGTTGTACAGGGTGTCCCACATTCGAGCCTCATCATGGGGATCTCGGAAACTATAAGAGATACAGCATCGGTCAAATTATGGCAAAGTTGCGGAATTTGGTGCCCAGTAATATGGTAAAAAAATATCTGAGCTATTTTTAGTTTTAGAAATATTAAAAAAAACAAAAATATTGAATTTTGGTTTTTTTAAATTGGACGACTTATTTTATCCGCTACAAAAAAACAAACACAACATTGTTAAGGCAACTTTTTTCGCTCCATATCGTGGTGTTCTTAGAATTTCGTTTCAACGTTTCGTTTTCGTGGAACTATTATCAACTTTAATTTTTTAAATACGGACCTGCATTTTTTATTTTATTTTTTGAAATCTCTTTAAGCCCTGAATCCAACCATGTAGCGCACTTAATTATATCTAGACGTTTTGATGCCATTATTACATCATCAGGAATGTGATAATTAATTTTAAATTAATACGGCCCTGGTGTTACTTATTTTTTTTACCAAATACAACATATAAGTGGAGCCAGAATTTATTAGTTATAAAGAATTAATTTCGTATAATAATATATAACATATATTTTAGTTTTTATAATAACAAAGTATAAAGTAAAACTAAAAAAAAAAAACAAAGGTGGCTTAGACGTCAACTTTATGCTTACTTGATTGTGTGGCTTAATTATGTTGACAATTGTCACCATATTTTTATGTTGAATATTTCAGCAAAATTATGTTTTCTGCTTTAGAAAAACGCGACATGTTACGAGTTTATTATTCTTCCAATGGGAATTCACAAATTTCTTGTCAGCGTTATTTTCAGGACTATCCTGAACGCTTACAGCCTCATTATACTTATTTTGCTACACTTGATAGAAATTTAGCCGAGTATGGTAGTTTCAATAAACCAAGAGTAAACTATGGAACACGTATGGAACCGGAAGAACAACAAAATATTATCAATTCGGTAAGTTTTAATTTATTTTAAAAAATTACCAAATTTTCTATTTAGAAAATTTTATTTAAGGTTAATTATGCCCCTCGCGCTTCAACTAGGCATTTCTCCAACGAACTAGAAAAACCAAGGATGAGGATCTGGAGAACCTTAAATTCTCATGGATACAAACCATACAAAATTCATATCAGTCAAACGCTTAGGCCTGTTGATTCAGAAAGAAGACTTGAATTTTGTAATTGGCTTAGCTTCAAACTAAATGAAGATGATAATTTTTTAAACAAAGTCATTTGGACTGATGAATGCAATTTTACAACCAATGGATTATTTAATAGACACAATGAACATTATTGGTCTGTGGAAAATCCCAGACAAAATCAGGAAGTAAGACCTCAAGGACGACTTTCTTTTAATGTGTGGGTTGGAATGTGGAACAATAAAATTATTGGACCCTTTATTTATGAAGGCAACCTCAACTCGCGAAGATATTTGGATATAATAAATAATAATATTTTGGACGCATTAGATCTCGAGCCTTTGGAGACTTTAAGACACTTATGGTGGCAGCAAGATGGCGCTCCGCCTCATAATGGAAGAGAAGTAACCGAGTTACTAAACGAAATTTTTCCAAATAAATGGATTGGAAATCGTGGATTTATACGATGGCCAGCAAGAAGTCCTGATTTAAATCCGTTGGATTATTTTCTTTGGGGGTACCTACAAAATCGTCTGTACCGTAATACGCCACGCGATATTAATGTTTTACGAGGAAATTTAATCCGAGAAGTCAGGGCAATCCCCGCACGGGTTATTCAACGGGCGATATTTAAATTAAGGAGGCTTACTCAAAAATGCATTCGAGAGGAAGGGCACTTGTTTGAACACTTAATATAATCAGTTTTTTACTTTTTGTTTCTGTTATTTTCCGTTTTTATTTATTTCCTACATAATATATTATTCATTTATAAATGTGTTATAAGATTTCTTCATTTTTCATTTACTCTCTTTTATTTAAAAAATTTATATTATTCATATTATATCCTCTTGTGAGTAAAGCAAATTAAACAAAAATATCGTGTGAGGTGTCTTAAACAATTTGTTAAATACCTGTTTGACAATCAGACATCATTATTTCTAGATAACCGAAAATCAGGCTTGAGTTGGCGAATGCCAAGATATTGGCGTTCAATAAATTGGTTAATGGGCTATTGTTTGCTCCAAAAGTTGGCTACTATTACATGGCATGCAAATGCATTTTTTTTCTTTAAAAAAATACTTTAAATAAATTCCAGGGACGTATTTATTTAAAAATTAATTATCACATTCCTGATGATGTAATAATGGCATCAAAACGTCTAGATATAATTAAGTGCGCTACATGGTTGAATTCAGGGCTTAAAGAGATTTCAAAAAATAAAATAAAAAATGCAGGTCCGTATTTAAAAAAATAAAGTTGATAATAGTTCCACGAAAACGAAACGTTGAAACGAAATTCTAAGAACAACACGATATGGAGCGAAAAAAGTTGCCTCAACAATGTTGTGTTTGTTTTTTTGTAGCGGATAAAATAAGTCGTCCAATTTAAAAAAACCAAAATTCAATATTTTTGTTTTTTTTTAATATTTATAAAACTAAAAAAGATAGCTCAGATATTTTTTTACCATATTGCTCTGCATAAAATTCCGCAACTTTGCCATAATTTGACCGATGCTGTATCTCTTATAGTTTCCGAGATCCCCATGATGAGGCTCGAATGTGGGACACCCTGTACAGTATTTAACGAGATCCCAACATCCTAATGATGTTTCAACATTTTCAGATTTATTCACATCATTTTCTTGAGCAATGCCAACGTCCAATATCTCATTGAGAAACTTATCAGTGCTATCGGAATCTTCTAAAGGAGGAGACGAACGATTTTCACTGCTACTAGATGATAAACGCGGGTTTCTTTTTTAGACTTTCTTAGCTGTTTTAAGTTTTTTTCTTAATACATTCATGGCTTGCGTTGATGTCAAGATTTTTAATCCATGGTATATTCTATTTTTTTTTCTGAAATTGCGGTCTTGGAGTTTGTTTGACTGCAGATAACAACAAGTCTTCAAAAGATACAGGGGTTGCAGTACTTGACGAACCAGCAGCTTTTTCATTTGACAAAGTAGCTTCTGTTTCTTTTGATGAACCAGCTTCCGGTTCTTTGGATGCACCATCTATTTCTTTAGACGATCCAGCTTCCGATTCTTTTAGAAGAGAAGACTCCTTCCATTTTTTTGACTAGTCTGGTGGAAAACTGTCCTCGGGTATAACGTTTTCATTAAACGGGACAATTCCTGCTTTTTTAAATCCATTGCAAATAACTGCAGGCGCAATATTTTCGCAAGTTTCACATAAAAACAGTCAGAACATTTTCTTAGGTAATTTTTAACCAATATGATGCCTTTGCCATGCCACAAGCTTCTCGTCCCATTTGCATTTAAGCGATTTAAATACTGAAAGGTCTAATGGTTGTAGCAAATGGCTGGTATGTGGGGGTAACTTTAAAATTGTAATTTGTTGTTGCATTGCTGCTTCTAATGTTTCCATGTTTATTTGGGTAGAATGTCCATCGTATATAAGTAATACTGGCCGTTCAGGGCCCACTGCGGGTATAATTGTTTTAAGAAAGTAGTTTTTAAATATATGCGCCTCCATCCATCCATTCTTGCTGGCCGCATAAACTGTCCCTTTAAATTCTTTATCGGAGGGAGCAAGCCATTGATCCCACACATTCTTGCCTTTATATATAATTAATGGCGGTGCCTTTCCTCCAGCTGCATTACACATCAGCAGCACAGTAGTATTTTCCTTTCCGGGAGAACTAATTGTTCGCGAGAAAGCCATATTTACAGCTCCCACAACTTTTGTTTGTCTGGGGTCTATGCTTAAACTACTTTCATCCAAGTTCCAGATTCTTTCTGGCTTATCGTTGAGTTGTAGGTCATCAAGGGAAGTTTTTATTAAATTAAAGAAATTATATATAATGAAGGGGTTAAGAGCCTTTTTTCGTGCATATTTAACATTTTGGGGTACATTAAGACTTAAGTTATGACGACCCTTAAATTTTAGGAACCAATCCTCCCCCGGAATGCCATTTTTAAAATTAGTCTGAATTCCATTATCTCGAACGAACTTTGCAGCAACGTCAATAACTTCTTTCACTTTTCGGCAATTCTTAGTCCATTAGCTAGTCGTGTTTCCAGATCTAAAAGAATGGTGATGGGACGCCCCTTTTCATTTTTCTTGATTTCACGGGACCTTTAATTCGAGACTACAATGTAACCTAAGGTATATTATACATTTTGGAAGACTTATAAATGTTTGTTCTCCTTGCTTCATCAATGGCCTGCCTGAAATCCTCTTTGGAGTATTTTGCATTTTGGTCAGATGTTCTTCGTTTGTAATTTCGGACCATGATAAATCTAAAACAGAATGGGGCAATTGTGATACAAATTACTCATTTACCCCGCTACTGTATATTACATTTGCCCCATGGTCGACTTTATACGGGGCAAATGTGACAGTCATAAAAATCGATAAAAACTAAGCTATTTTTTAAAGTGCATTTACTATTCAATACGTTTAAGGAAACAAAACGATTAAAAACGCACTTACCAGCTTTGATACTATTTTTCCACAAATAAAACTATTTTGGCGGTTATCTTGCTGTTCACGTGGCAACAGTGAAGCTTGATGTCAAGCCGGTAACTGCCGTTGCGCAGTTTGCACAAACTATTGGTGGTGGTAAACTAATGAATAATTGTAGTATCGGCGTTGCCAAATAGATGGCGCCGCTAGTATAAAGGCTTGTGGTCTGTGGTAAGAGATTATCACATTGGCCCCGTTATTACATTTACCCCACTTCACCTTATATTATTATTTGCCATGTGCAAACCTCGTAAACATAATATCGATACTACCTACATAAGATTATTATAACGATACCTTTTTCACAATGAATTTGAGTACCTACCTATATTAGCTTTTTAAAGTGAAATAATAATAATAATAATAATAATAATTTGCTAACTTACTTGTCCACTTACTCCTAGAAAAATCACTCAATCGCTGCACTTTTTTTTATTAAAAAGTCACAAAAATCGGGATGGGGGGAATATATAGTATTATACGCTGAGTCGAGGGTTAGACGATGTCGAAAGTCGCAACAGGAATACTAAACTGCTGTGTATACTTACTTGGTTTTTTTAGGTGGTGGGAGACAACAGGGAGTAATATTAATGTATTTAGACATTGGCTCAACATATTTACTCATTTGTTGTATTATTTATTAAGTTTGAGTATTATATTAATGCTAAGGGTACATTAGTTGATGTCTATAAGCATTATTTTAATGGTTTTAGATTATTGAATTATAATTTTTAGAGTATTAACCGATTAGCCTTGACATTATTTTTTTCATTGAGCAATGATTAACTTATGTCCTCTAGGTTATTGATTTAATGTAAATAATCCTCGTATTAATGTAAAATATCATTATCTTAACGTATTTTGGCCCAAAAATAATTAAATTCTTGCATTCGAATAACGACCAAGCAGACATTGTGACAATCCAATAAAACATTCACTAATATTTTTTAAGCATTATCATAATCACTTTATTACATAAATACTAAAGGACATTATCGTAATGATTTTGCAGTTAATGATCGTGGAACATTAATATCAGACACGATATTTTTTTCTGTGAACACCACACAAATATAATAATTAAAATAATAAAACTAAATGTGCACCTAAACAAATTAGAAAATAAATAGACGCAACAGAGACATAACAGAAAAGTAAGGTTATGTGAGAGTTTAAAATGACAGGTGATAGACCCGTTCTCTCGTTCTCTCGCCAAATATTAGGAGAAGCCGGTTTCCCATTATTTAGTGATAGGAACGATCGCCCTAAGCCAAGAACACGGTTTCAAAGCTTCCAAGAGAACTCCGCCCATGTATCTCATGAGAAGGCTGTTCCTCTATTTCGAGAATTGGGACCCAGAGGATACTGAAAAATCTGAATCCATTGTGTTGCAATAGTTTTAATTATCTAAGTATCTATTTATTTTATTAATAAAAAAATTAAGTGTTTAGCAATTTGCTATACCTACAGCCGCCGCTCGCCAAATTCTTATAAATAAGTTACGGTACATGGACAAGCAAGGTAAGTGCAACAAAAAATGATCCCGCCCGCCACAGATCACGAAAATCTGTGAGTGCCGTTTCACACACGACCGATGGTCAGTGCTGATGGTCGGTCGCAACCGATCGTCGGTCGCAATTCTTGCTTTCACATGTTCGCGTATGGTCAGTCGTCAACATGTATCTGATGAGACCCACAGCATCGCGCTGTTGTCACTTTGTGTGTAATAAAGCGGTTAATAGAGAGACGAAGAATGAAACAAAATTCAAGAAATATTTGGGTACATCCCCTATGTTTAGGAAGGCCAATTAGAGGTGCTTTTGTCACTCTTTATTCAGATTTAAGAGAACATCCACGCAAATTCTTTATGTATTTTCGAATGTCTATGCCTTCATTTGATGAGCTGCACAGCAAGTTAGAAAATGACCTAAAATTTTCAGACCGTATCAGAGCTTCAATTTCTTCAGTGGAGAGATTAAGTGTGGCTTTAAGGTAAGGGTTTTAAAATGTATAGAAAATAGTAAGCTTAAATACCCATTTTATTTATATAACTTATATATATAAATACAAAATTAAGAAATAATATTAAGAGAAATATCTGCGCCCACCGGCACATTGCTACAAGAATCGCAGTTTTCTTGCAATTAAAAAGGTCGTATTAAGAAACTACAATATGCGACATTAATGAAAGCTTGGCATTAGTTTTAAGCGCGTTTTCCAAAAAGCAGCAGTTTTTCCTTTTTCCGCGATAAAACTCGAAACTACTGGAAAAAGTGAATTTTCGACATTTCTTTATGGTAAGAGACAAAATATTGTTATTATTTTAAAAAAGAAATGCACCTATTACTATTGTTAAGCCATCCTTAATGTCAAATTTTTCAGTTTCTTTACACTACCTTTTTAATTGCAAAAACTTCGATTTTGCAGCAAATACTGATGGACGCTGGGATCGCTCTTAAATGAACAAATCAAAATATACGAATATGAGAGCAAGCAACTTAAAGTACAGACTAATAAAAATCATTTCTGGCAACTGCCGTTCCTGTTAACTCCAACAAGGTAGGTCGCTCCTCTTCAACATGCTGGTTTTCATCAAAAAAATTATGTTGTGGCCGTACATGCGAGGGGGAATATTCATATTCAGTATGTGGTGGAGGTGAACTAACGTAGTCAGATATATTAGAGTGGGGTCTTGAGCTTATATTAGAATATCGAGAAGTAGAAGAATTAGACAAACGTGATCGTGAGGCCGAAGGAAAGTTTTGTGTGTAAGGTTCAACATTGTATTGCTGAAAGGAATTCTTAGACTTTTGCAAATTATGCATTTGTGAAAAAGTTGGTACTTCTTTTATTTCCATCATGATTCGTAAAACTTCTGAGCGAAATTGCAAAGTTTTTACTTCATCGAAGGAGTTTAGTGTAGGTAACAAAGATTCTAGAAATGCCCGGTTGCCAATCTCTTCAGGTTTTTTCGAACTCTCAAGGAACTCTATTAATTTTTCGTCGATATCAATTTTTTTTTGCGCTTATTCTTGGCTTCGGTCTTTTTACGCGGAGTAACTAACGCTTCATGCACACCTTCTTCAGTCATTAGGTCGTTCGTGGAATCATCATTTTCAGGTAAATCTTCTTGGCTGACATCTGGTTCCAAATCAAAATTGGTTTCAGTTTCGTTGAGGTCTATAGTTTTATCCAAAAACTTTAAATTTTCATAATAAATATATTTTTTAATTTTCTTTGCAGGGTCACCAGATTTTAATGTTTTTACTTTTAATCTATCTCTACGGTAGGCATCTCTCGCTGACTTCCATCGTTGCTGAATCACTTTAACTGAAAAAACGAAAAAATATTAAGTCTTTTAAAAAGAACGGGTGGTCATCAAAATACGTACATTTTTTTCTGGGTAATAACTAACTAACAGTAGATCAGATCAGAATTTTTGTTTTAGATACTTGGCCTCTGGAAATACATTCACTGACCTACACTTTACATACAGAATGGGGATATCAACCATCAGTGGTATTGTAGAACTTGTATGTGATAAGATTTGGGAGCATCTATCCCCTGAATGTTTGCCTGATCCATACCAAACGCAATGGCAAGAAATTGCATCTGGTTTTGCTGAACATGCCAATTTTCCAAACTGCCTTGGCGCAGTAGACGGAAAACATATTAGGATTATCAAACCTATTAATAGCGGTTCAGACTTTTTTAATTATAAAAAGTATTTTTCAATAGTGCTTTTAGCCATTTGCGATGCTAACTACTGTTTTACGTATATTGATGTAGGAGCTTATGGAAAGTTTTCGGACTCTGGCATATTTAAAAATAGCAGATTTTGGCAGAAACTTCAATCAGAAAATTTAAATATTCCCGATGACAAACCTCCACAAGACTACAATAAATATCTACCGTTTGTTTTTGTTGGAGACGAAGCTTTTGCCTTGACAAACCATTTAATGCGTCCGTATGCTCGAAAAAACTTAAATTATAAAAAGAAGATATACAACTACCGCCTTACAAGAGCTAGGCGATTTATCGAATGCTCTTTTGGAATCCTATCTAATAAGTGGAGAGTTTTCCACAGGCCCCTTAATGTGTCACTTCGTCTTGCTAAAAAAATTGTTAAGGCCTGTTGTTGCCTGCATAACTATGTATGTGCAAGAGATGGCTATGCTTTTCATCATACACTCACAATAAAAGGGTTAATGGACATTCGTAGAAATGCAACACAAAACAGAACTGCTTGGAATGTTCGCGATGAGTTTGCAAATTATTTTCTGAGTCCTGTTGGAAAAGTTGCTTGGCAGGATTCAAAAATATAAAAATATTTTTTTTTTAAGTAGGTACAAAATATGTATAAATAATATAAAATTAATATGTATTTTTTTGTTGTTTTTTCCATTAATTTATTTGCCAAACCTAACCCCATTTCTAGTTACTTTTATGCACGCCTACGATTTCTTTTAACAATGTATTTATGCAGCATATTATCAAGGAACATTAACAAGACCGTTGATATTATGAAGAGACGTAATTATTAAGTTGTACTACACCACGCCAAAATTTACGATTTTTTCAGGATTATTCTAATTTGGGGCGTAGATTACGAAAATGAAATAAAATTTTGTTACTTTTTAAGCTATTCCTTTCTTAAAGTTTCGGTTTTTGAAGGTTATGTCAACGGTCATTTTTATTTTATTTAAATTATTGTTACTTTTCATCTTCGTCTGCCATCACCACTTAACAATATTATAAATACTTACTTGCTTCTTCTTTTTTTAGAGAATCTAGAGTGTTAAAATCCAATCCAACCATGCAGATTTTGGTCACATCCTCCCAAGCTTGCATTTTTGCATCTCGATTTTTGTAGTTTTCTGATGATGTGTCCCATATTACCGGATTTTGTTCAACTACAGTAATTAGTATTTCTGTATCAAAGCGATATTTTTCACCTGCCATTTTTATTTTCGTTAAAATACACAAACAAAGCACAAAGCAACATCCAATGACAAATAATATGTTATGATGTTCATTGGCAACACCGCATCTAAAAACGCAACTGATGATCCGCTGCATGTGAAAACTCTCGTTTACCCAATAGCTCCAACCGTAACCGATGATCTGCATACGCTACGGGCTGGACCGACGCCCGCGCTTATTTTATCGGTCGACCGATGATACGCTCATATGTGAAAGACACCGTTTAAACAATGGGCCCGACCGATCATCAGCACTGACCATCGGTCGTGTGTGAAACGGCACTGAATCACGCA
Organism: Polydrusus tereticollis; assembly: GCA_963920685.1. Classification (NCBI taxonomy): domain Eukaryota; kingdom Metazoa; phylum Arthropoda; class Insecta; order Coleoptera; family Curculionidae; genus Polydrusus; species Polydrusus tereticollis. The sequence continues at coordinate 93,248,743 of OY987330.1, forward strand.
GCCGATGGGCCGATTCGAGACGACGATGACGACAATCGGCTCGGTTCGACTGCCGAGATCATTCGTTTTATTGTGTATCGGCCCATCTGTCTCGAGGAGACAGGCCGTCATGTTCCCGCCCACATTCTAAAATCAGCTGTTTCTAGTCGATCCACGATTTGACAGGTTTACATTGTTTTGGTAGACCGTTTTGGTGTTTCCCTTAAGTTTTTAGTTGTTTTTAGCAGTTTAATGTGATTATTTTAGAAAACCCATAAACATTAATTTAACGTAGTTTGGACCTTTATATGTAAAACCATAAATTATTTGATGAAGTTGCTGTGAAATAGCCAAATTCATGATGTGTTCCCGGGTGTATACTCAACTATAATGTTTTTCACTGATGAAATGCTATTTATTGATAAAAAAAGGATCCCAAGAGACGATTTAGTATTGCGAAAAGGTATCAGCTTTTGCATAAAGTACTTTGAGGAAATGTTTTTAGTCAGGAAATTCAGGGCAACCAGAAGACTTGACGGTAGATAACACTAGAACAGTGCAGTGTAGGTGTAGGTACCTTTTTTAATAATAATATTTTGGTATATTGTTTAAATTGTTATTAGGCAATAAACATAGAAAGATTATAAGTATATTAGTTAGCTATTAAATAGATAGTATAATATTGGAGGTTGAGCATGTCATACTTAGGTTAGGTTCGGACAAAAATTTAGTAACAAAACAATGCCTACATTCGATGTACATTTAGTTTAGATTTTAATACGATACAAGTTTTTCTTACTTAAAATATCGGTTAAAACATACCAACAAGTTTAAAGCAGGTTCCTCTTAATGCCTTTTTATTTTTCTAGTCAGAAGCCAAGTTAAATAAAGTTGATATAGTTTCTCGAGGAAGATAGAATGATAGTATGTACCTACCTACCAACCGACTGATATAAAATTTTATTTAAAATAGCTACCTATGAAATTGTTTCTAATGTTTGTTATTCAAGGATTATTTGGGAATTATTTTCGTAACCTCGAAGGAGTATCAAAGATCGAAAGCAATACTTAGTGATCATAACATAAGCTTGTTTATAGTCTTGAATCACTCTGTATACTAATCATCGAAATACCTTTTTAATATACGATTCTATACTTACCTCATTTCATATAATTTAAGACATCTTTGAGTTACAAATATCAATTTTATTATCTACATGCCATATAGCCTCTATAATAAATTCCATCTTCTAATGTGACGTCACGATCTTAACATGACAGCCTGTTCTTCGAGACGGCAGTGACCGGCCCCAAGCGCAACCCTACTATAGTATCGTAAAGCCGGAAATAAATATTGATTCAAAAGTACTTCGACAAACTTCGGGAGGTAATTGCCGGCAATATTTCAAGATGAAAAGTTCTTATAAACAGTGGTCCCTGGCGACTTCGTTACGGAGATACAGGGTGTTGAAATGTTAGAAGGAATGGTAATAATTTTTAAATAACTCCTTAACGAGTAATTTTTTTTTAATGAAATTTGGTGAATTAAATAAGCATCTCAGGACACTTATTTTCAAAGTAAAACACATTCGTAAATTTAACCAGTGGCGTCGGTACAAAATGTGGCTATCATATTTTTTGTGGAAACTATGCCTAACCTAACCACACCACTGACTTATTTGATTTTAACTTTTTTTTTATGAATCCCCCATTCAATTACAACAAAAAAGTTCACGTGTGTTATTTTGCTACGAGGGCCAGTTTAATGTCAAATGATTATTTTATTTGACTATACACAAATATTAAAAAATATGTTTTAAATTCAAAGATTTATTATGTAAGGGGTAAGGTATAACATTTAATTTAATTATAATTAAATAAGTGCGTTGCAAAAATTAAATGATTTTTAAATAAATTGTTCAAAATGTCCACCTTCAGCCAAGATGCAGGCATCTAATCTCCTTTGCATGGAATCTCGTACGCGTGCTAAGATATCTGGTCTGTTTCTTATTGCCTCAAAACCATCGATTATTCGGTTTCTTAGCACTTCTGCATTTTCGACTGGCGTCTTGTAAACGATTGACTTCAAATGTCCCCACAAATAAAAATCAAGAGGATTTAAATCTGGGGACCTTGGTGGCCACGGTTGATTTCCTTCCTCAACTCCCCTACCTATCCATCGATTTGGATAAATTTGATTAAGATGGGTCCTGGCCACTATGCTGAAATGGGCGGGAGCTCCGTCATGCATAAACCATATACGTCTTCGAGTTTCTAAGGGCACATCATCCAGTAAGGGAGGAAGTTCATTTTCCAAAAAATGTCGGTACGTCTCGCCATTAAGCCGAAGTGGAAGAAAAAAAGGTCCTATTAAGTAATCGCCAACTATTCCCCCCCACACGTTTAATGAAAATTGGTATTGAAAATTTCGTTCACTAACGGCGTGGGGATTTTCCAAAGACCAGATATGGTTATTGTGAAAGTTTGTAATCGCACTCTGAGAAAAATTTGCCTCGTCCGTAAAAGTACATAATTTAAAAATTGGGGATTTTCAGCAAATTTTTCCAAAAACCACTGACACAAATTAATGCGCTGAGGAAAGTCCCTGGGTAAAAGAGCTTGTACCCTTTGAATATGGTACGGATACAACTGCTCATCGTGCAGAATTCTCCAAACTGTGGCTTGGGTGGAATTGAGAGCATCAGCAATTATTCGAGTGCTTGTATCTGGATTTTCCACTACAGCATTTAAAACAGCTTCTTCTAATTCTGGAGTTCGGGCTGTTCGCGGTCTTCCAGGAATGTCACGTGACCTCGCAAAACTCCCTGTTTCAGCTAAACGTCGGTGAAGATTTGAAAATGTTTCAGCAGCAGGCAGTACTCTGTTAGGATATCGCTCTTGATAGATTCGTCTAGCTGCTCGTGCATTTCCATCGGCAAGGCCATATACAAAATGCATGTCAGCTAAATGCGCATTATTTCTTAAGTAATCCATACCTTTTAAACAATACTATTAATATTCAATGAAAATGACAAAACTGAGAAATAAACCACATAAGCAACTAACTGTCAAATATGTTTTAATTCACGACAAATGCATTTCCAAAGCCGCCTTATCAAAATACAAAATATCAAAAAAGTATTTCCAAAGCCGCCTTGTCAAAATAGAAAATATTAGAAAATAACATACTATTCATACTAATAAATAAATATGCATGTCACTGAGAACATGTTATACTTAAATAGGCATCCTCAGATGCCTTCCTTTGGCATATACCTACATATTTGTTTATTGTAAGTATGTATAGATCTTAGTTAATATACTTAAATTAATATTTGAGTGTTTGATCAATTATTTAAAACATATTTTTTAATATTTGTGTATAGTCAAATAAAATAATCATTTGACATTAAACTGGCCCTCGTAGCAAAATAACACACGTGAACTTTTTTGTTGTAATTGAATGGGGGATTCATAAAAAAAAAGTTAAAATCAAATAAGTCAGTGGTGTGGTTAGGTTAGGCATAGTTTCCACAAAAAATATGATAGCCACATTTTGTACCGACGCCACTGGTTAAATTTACGAATGTGTTTTACTTTGAAAATAAGTGTCCTGAGATGCTTATTTAATTCACCAAATTTCATAAAAAAAAATTACTTGTTAAGGAGTTATTTAAAAATTATTACCATTCCTTCTAACATTTCAACACCCTGTATCTCCGTAACGAAGTCGCCAGGGACCACTGTTTATAAGAACTTTTCATCTTGAAATATTGCCGGCAATTACCTCCCGAAGTTTGTCGAAGTACTTTTGAATCACCCTGTATATGGTTGAATTAAGGTAAATCTGCACTTTTTAAAAATTATTCAAAAATTGGGATTTTCGATATGCAAATCGGAAGGCGGGACAAATCGGGACACATCGATTAAAAGCGGGACAATCACGCCTAAATAATCGGGACGTCTGGCAACCCTGGATACACCGTTAGTAAGACTAGTCAAGGCAGGGCCGTCGCAAGGACCCGGGCGAGGGGGCAGCCGCCCGGGGCGGCCATTTTTGGAGGGCGGCCTTTGAACCAATTTCTGTATGGAGGTTGACATGAGCCTATAAATGACCCACATCAAAGTTGACATTATCTTTGCGGTTATAGATACCATTATCCAATCTCTAGAGATAAGATGTAACCTTTTAAAAGCTCATTCCGTTTTCCATTTCGGTTTGCATATTATTTACAGGGTGATCCCACTAAAAGTGGCCAAGGCAAATATCTTGCTTAACTTTGAAATGCGAAGAAACCCTTGACACAAAAGTTTTTTGAACAATTAGAATTCATAAACAAAAAACAATTCAATATCAAATAAAGATATAGCAAAAATCAATAATTATTTTGTTTTATTTTAAATAGAACATAATATTATATAATTTTATTCCATATTTGGAAAGCGATAAAGAAATATATATTTTACCGAACCTACATAATGTTCCAATTAAAACAAGCAAAAAATTGGTGATTTACGTTTTCGTATGTCTATATTCTATTGCTTAATGCGAGAGAGTAATGAAATGTAAATTTGCAATGACAGGACCTATTAAGTAGGGTGGACAACTTAAAAGTTGCATTGTAAATTTCAAGTAAATTGCAATGATAGTTTTTAAAAATTCCGTATTTTAAACCTACACACCCCAAATCGGTTTTAAATTAGGGTCACCATAATTTGCATACAAAAGAAAGACGAGTTTGGTCAATGAAAGTATTGTAACAGCGGCATTAGTGCAGGTAGTTTATTAGAATAAAAGTATAATAATAATTATACTTGATTATAATTATAGAGATAATTGAGATATTAATTATTCTAGTATTAAGTAGATAAAAACTTATAAAGAAGTAAGAGTAATATGAAATCAGATAAATTGGAATAAATATTAATATTTGAAAAAAAAACACCATGAATAATATACTTGGTTCAGCCAGAAATCCTGCAAGATGGCCGACATGTCATGTGACAACAGTCATATTTTAGCTATTTAACTTTTAGTAAGAATAATATTGGCAGCAATACAATGGCGAGCAGCTGTTTATGGTCAGAACCGGACTTAAAAATTGTAATGAAATATGTTAATATCCATAATAATGAAAACAATTTCTTTAAATATACAGGGTATTCCTTAATAACCTAGTAATATTTCGGGGCTACTTCTCATGATATTTTTAGGAGAGAAGTTTATCTTAACGTATGCCCGCAACGGCCACATTTTTTTGCTACTAGGTGTTTTTATTTCATACTATCTCTGAAAGTACTTAAGATTATTTTCAATTTTAGTATGTGTTAATAGGATATAAAACCACATACTTTATTTAGAAAAGTTAGAGTGCTCCACCAAGTGGCTTGCAAACATGTCTTCTGATAATTTTTTATAAAACAAGTGGTGCACGGCTGTCATTTTTTCGTATGCGTATTTTTTCTGTCATTAGGTGAAATAGCACTTTGAGTCAACATTTTTTTTCAGTTTATTTATTTATTTATTGTTACACAGATTTACAAAGTAATATAAATACATAACATAATAAATGAAAATGGAAGAAACATACACTTTAGTGTATGTTACATCAGACATACATAACACACATATGAGTCGCAAGATTCATGAAGGACCGAAACACTTATCAATGGAATAAAAGCAATTACATGTGAGGTAGGATTTAATTTCACATTTGAATCTGTTTATATTTACTATTTTTTTGAACAGGAGCCAGTGACTAAAAACTTTTTGAATGGTCTAAGCCGAAAGCCAGGAATGTGAATACTGCTCCTGCAATCCCGTGTAAAGTAGGAGTGAAATTTGTCAACTGTCCTAAACTTGTCATGATGTTTATCATTAAATAAATTATTGGAATTTCTCTCTTGTAAGAAAAGCAAACGTATAATTATTAATAAGAGGTAAAAACATTCTGTTGAACTTGTCTAGTAAATACACAAGAACTGAGGACAAAAAATGGTACACAAAAAGGATCAAAATATAGGTAGTAAAAAAAATGGCAACATAAAATTAGCTCTACTCGTCATCATCTGTTGAGTTCAGAATACATGTCGTATATTTCGTTTCTTATCTCCATGCAGAGGTTTTTAGGTGCTTCATCAGTTAAATATTTTCGTCTGGGTCGTTTCAAAACCAGTGTGGATTCCTGGCATCCATTTTTGTATTTTCGTACCGATTCAATTGATATTTGCAAGGCTTTGGCAGTTTCCTAAAATTAATGTGGCACTATAAATATTTAATAAGTAATCTCGAAAACTTTGGACTGGGAAGTATGACATGTTGTGGGAAAAACCTCAGTTACTACTACTAACCTTGGTCGGAGGCAACTCAGGGTGGTTTTCCACAAAATATTTGAAAACATTTTGAACAAACTGCTGGGCAACTTTATTTCCTTGCATGAGACAATAACCTTGTTTAGGTGAAGAAGATGCTTTAGCACATAAATCATGGTCCATAACTTGTTCACTCACATTTTACTATAAATACAATAATATGTTAAGAAGTGTTATTTATAAAAATAAAGGTTAGAATACTTAAAACGAATAAATAATTACAAATGTCTAAAATACTTACCGGCAACGCAATAATACGATGGGAATAGCTCTGAAAAGAACTGTTTTTAGTATTAAATGAAGTTTCAAGGCACAAAAATGGATAAAAACGAATTAAAATGACAAATCAAAACACCAAAACAATGTCGTCTAAAACCTGAAACAATAACACTTGAATATTACTTTATAATTATATCTCTGTCTAGCACGTTTAAGTCCAATCAAGACGTATTTCGACGCCCGAAGCCGGTGTATCGCTTTACATGGCAATGTGGATTCAATTAATAGTACGGGAAAATAAAACAAAAAAATTTGCAGAACTTAATTCTTGCTTTTATATTTTACATGTCCTGCAATATAACTAAAAAGTGTTTTTGTGTGTGTGTGTGTGTATGTGTATATGACTTTTTTGGCACTGGTTTAAACCAACTGGCCAGCTTTGATAAATGTTTGTAGAGGAAGGAAATGCAAAAAAAATTTTTTACGGTTACTTAAAAATCAAAAGTTCTAAAAAATATAAATATGGAGAAAGAGTTGTTTTGACTTGCATTATCTTAGCGAACAATCATAAACATGGAGGTCGGTATTAGCGTTTTTAAAAACGAAGTTTTTCGTAGTGGGTAAGCGTTTATTCTAAAAATTAATTAAAATTTATTGATTTGCCCGTACTATTACATCTATAGCAGCGAAGAAGCAAAGCCTGACCTGGCCTGTGATCGTATAATGGTTCGTGTTTGTTAGCACCGGTGTGTGTCTCTCTCTTGCATGTATTTAACTCAACACGAGGAAACATGATAGATATACGATCTAGGAACCTAATAAAAGTTGATTTTGTTTATGTTTGGAATTTAATTTTAATAATTTCTGGTGTAAAATCCTAGTAACTTTTTATCTTCGTTTAAACGTGATTTGAGAGCACTGACATGATTTGCCCGTCGCCATCTTGCAGGTTTACTGGCCGAAAATACTTTACAACAACTTCATTTTTAAATTTTAGTCATCATTTTCCAAGTATCGTCGTTGTTGTCCAGAGAAATAATAAGGGGCATTACAGTGTTTTCTAGCATGTTATCAGCTTCACAGATTCTATCTCCTATTTCAATTACATGTTCGACGCACTTACTTCATTTTTCACAATCCACTGTCTTTATTCCCTCCTGCAAGAGGTTTCCAACGTCTCTCATTTTAAAAGTGGGGTTATGTCTTGCTACAAACCCTTCTACTTGCGCCCACACCAACTCTATAGGGTTTAATTTACAGTGATATGGCGAAAGGCGAAGTACCGTTATATTTCGTTTTAAAGCGATTTCGCCGACAACAAATTCCGTACAAAGAGGTTTATTCAGCTTTACAATCTCCAGTAGCTCCCTTTCCAGCATATCTTTATGAAATGGCTTCTTATTTACAGTAAGCCAGTGAATTATGTAATTTTTCTTCCAAGAAGACGTTGGAATTTTTTCGGATTTGCTTAAGTGGTAGCTGGATCCATGACTATAACAGACCCAGGAGAAATAAGATCTAGCTATTGCTGAAAGTATTCTTCAAAGACATCAGCATTCATGTCTTCCTGATAGTCTCCAGTCCGTTTTGATTTAAATGCTAGTAAGCCGCCATCGACAACTCCATTTTTTGTTTTTATGGAAGTCCATCTCTCAGTGGAGTGATATTTTAACGTAAAGTAAAACACACAATCTGCTTCACTAGTTTAATATGACAATCGTAAAATTGTCAAACCATACATGTTTCGGAGGCATAAACCTCCATCATCAGTGGGATTCAATTAAGTCGAATTAAAGAGAAAAACACCAAACACAAGTTCTCACAATGTCTCAACATAAAAGTTGTGATAAATTGAAGGAATAACTTTGGATGAACATCGCTTTAATAAGGTTTCCAGTTTTTTTTTCTCAATAGGTAGTGTTTCGGTATATAATTAAGGTTGCAATTTCGCCTGTCAATAAAGAGGCATCTTGTCTAGTTATTTTTACCTTGGTGCTTAAAGATTTGAAACTGGCGTCATTTAGCCTATCTTTAAAAAATATTTTTGTTGGCTCCTGCTTTCTGTACTGAAACCACTTAACCTTTAACCAGTTTAATGTCCCTTCATCAGCTTTATTTTTATTTGTGATCACTTCTTTCGCAAAAGGTTTATAGTCAAAAAAGTCAGTATAGTTCATTTCTATCACTCGGTAGAATGGTGGCTTTGTCTTGGCAGTTCGCGCTGTCATAAACTATCCTTTAGGCGTAAATATGTCTATTTTATTTCCTCTATTTTCTATGCTGGAATGAACGCTGTCGCACTCCATCTCCGAGTGGCCAGACTCCATGTACTTTTGATTAATTATCTCGATAGGTAACAAACTAACCGCCCTGAAAAACATAGCAGAGATGATACTATTACGATTTTGTCCCGTAGCTGTATCAGAAAAAAACGTAACTTCCCTGATATCTGAGTTTAAATTTGACAAGCAGTGCCAAAGACATGACGCTATTTCAGAGGCACATTTTGTTCCAACCCCCTCGTGCCACATATAATTTGTAGCGTCAGAATTTCCTAGGCTATAAATCGTGAAATTAAAAGTCTTTAATTTTTTCGTATAGTACAGTTTTCCCACTTTTAGGGAAGGCGTAATCAAAATCTTTTCCATATCCATACAAAACGCTACATAGGTGGTGTCGGTTTTAGCTTTATCCTTATCATTGAGCTTGTGATCTCTGGCCTCTTGTTTCCTTAAAAGGTGTAAATTGTACTCTCCTTGCAAAATCTCTTGATCAACGGTACTTTTATTTTTATACTCAGTGCAATAGTCACACTGATCCTTTTTAGGCCTGTGAAACCCAAGGTTAAATTCTGTAGTGAAGATGTGTTTATAGTAACTGGCCTTCTCGGGTTCTATGCCAAGTTCACTGCAGTTATCCTTGTAATTATTATATTGTCTGGCTTCTGATTGACCGGACGCAAGGTACTTTCTTTTAGTTGTACTGCGACAATAATGGGAAGAAACGACAGGCATTGACCTAATATGATTCCGTATTATATCTTTGACGTTTTCACCTTTTTTTTGAGGGGGCGATTTTCTTCCGCGCCTATCTTTTTTAACGGTGTTAGTTTCTGTCAGCTTCGATATTGCAGTTTTAACTTTTCGGTAAGAAATGTCTAAGGTTCCAAGAAAAAACTTTTGACATACTTGCTGCTTTTCATTGTTTACGGTAAATGTTTAGATTAAAGTCAAATTTCTTCTGCTGGGTGCAGATGCGTAGCTGCGCTTTTTTGGAACTTGTTGTGCATGTTTAGCAATGTAACTCCATCGCAACCCTTCAGTTTCCAAACCAAGGTAATTTTTATGGATCTGACCTCTTACTTCTTCAGTAATATGCGTGTGACATTTGTAGTGGCAGTGACAATTAACTACTTTAACACCTCGACCGCGTTTTGCTTTTCCTTTCTGTGTTACATAGTCTTTGCCCTGCAGCCTTAATTTTTTTTGTATATTTCTTCTCCATGTAGGCGAGTTTCTTGTCCTTTTCCTAGTACCAGCATTATTAGTGTCAACTTCTTCCAATATTGGTCTGGGATTTTCTCTGACACTGCTCTCGCTACCCGAGTCAGAAGAATTTTTATTTACCTCATGTGGATGATAGGTAGGGTCTTCTATATCACTGATATCCGAAAATTGCTCACAATCTTCTTCAGTAGTAGGGTAGTTGACAGTGGATCACATATTTTTTAAAATAATTTTTTTCGAAAAATAATTATTATATTGAAATAAAATTTTCCTGTGTTTTGCATACCTTATTGGTGTATCAATTTGTGATTGTTAAAAGTTGCTTGTATAGAAAGGAACATATTTAACAGTGACTAGGTGTTCAAGAGCATAATGACCAACTGTTTACCATGGTGGTACACAGTGGATTGCCCTAAGGTTAACAGTGAATCATAGGTAGGGCTACTTTTCAAAAAGAAACAAAAACATGTCAGTAGCGAATTTGCATTTGCAAAAAAAAATTAACAAATACAAAAACCGTAATATTTATTAATTTCTACTTTTTGAATAATTGAAAACTAAAAACTACATTGAGTTCCCCAGCAAATAGCTTTCAAACTCAACCAAAACCTTAACAGTTAAATTTAACCAAATACAAACTTAAAGAAATATTTTAAAAGCAAATGAAATAAAATAATAACATAAGCACTTAACACATGTTTAAGAGGGAGAGATTAGTAGTACTTGTAATATGATTGCCGCCTTGCTGTACCACTAATTATTGGATTTGGCAGAATAAGCTTTACGCCCTGTTCCTTCTTCCTTCTGAGGCAAGCAAAATTGTTCCTGCGATTTTATTTTCAACCTTAGAAAACTTACTTTATATTCCATATTATCATTAAGTTTTTCTAAAATCTTTGCAACGTAGAAAACTCTCTGTTTTTTTGTACAAAATAAAATCAAGGTATACTCTCCTAGTTCTGCGTTACGTGACAAACTATTCGGCAAACGTTCTTCAGTCAATATGCTTTCATTATTGTCTTGACATATTACTTCATCACTACAGTCTTAACTCTAATGTATTGTTGTTTTGTTCAGGTAAAGGGGACGTTACCATGCGATCTGGATCAGAATCCTGTGACTGGTTTAAAGATTCTTTATTTGTAGTAAAGTATGCTGGATTCTGACGATCTGTTACCGTGCTGGGTGAGAAGTCATCACTGGAAAAAATATCCTTATCAAAAGTGTGTATGCCGGTTTTCTTAAAGGCTTTAGTAATATTTGCAATAGTCATCGACTTGGTAAAAGCTATTCCAATCAGTTCCCCAATATCGTAAATTGTGACTGGGCAACCTGGATGACGCATTAACCAAGAGTCCATGGCGTTGTAATAATAGGTCTTAAAAGGACCAAACATCTAAAGGCTGCATCCTTGAAGACGTATGAGAATGAAGTGTTAGCAGTTACTCCAGATTTTTGCTAAATCTAATGCCTCGATACTTAGGTGTGATTCGTGGTTATCCATTATTAAAATGCTGGGATTATCCGGCGTGCTTTGACTGTTCTTTGTAAAATGTTCCATCACTCGGACAAATATCTCACTATTCATTTATCCAGATGGTGTTGCCAGCGCTAGTGTTCCAGGTGGTGTCCCAGTAGTCATCCTCGGATTGATATTCTTGCGGGGACAAATTATTACGGGAGGTTAGGCGTGACCACCAGCACTAATAGTGCAACAAGTAGTGCACAATGTGCCTTTCTCCCCGCTAGTGACTTTACACAGATTTTTGTGTCCTTTTGGTCCAATGATCAGCTGAGGTTTTTGCACTGTGGTCGTGCCCATCTCATCCAGGTTAAAAATTCTAGTTCCATCGGCAAAAGCGGATGTCCTTAGAATCGCCGTCTCCAAATTGGTAAAAAATTATTTGACGGTCTCTCTATTAAAGGCCGTTGCCCTAGCAAGACTGCAAGTCTCTGGTTTCCTAAGACTCAAATCTACATGACGTTCTCGAAACCTTTTTAGACAATCAATGCCTGCTAACTGATTGACTTCCCAAGTGGGTGGAATTTTAATGTTATTAAGCTTTGCCATTTCATAGGTCACTTGTCGACAATCTTTTGCCGAAAGACCGTAAATAAGTAAAGCACACTTTTTAAAATATTCTTTGAGTATTATTTCCTGGCATTCGGAAAACACCTTGTTTACGGCGTAATTAGGAACTAACCGCAATTCTACATTAGGGGCGGCTATACTTGTCTTTTCCTTGTATCGCTGCAATGTGGCGAATGCAATTTTATTTGCCTTTGCTGCTTTGCGGATGCTCAAACCATCTTCGATCATTCGTAAGGCTGTTTCCATCTGGGCCTTTGTGTGCTTGCCAATCTTTCTTTCGTGCTCTTTCTTGCGAGGTATTCTATAAAGCAAGAAAAGCAAAATTATGAATCGAAACACCAAACGTTTTAAAATCTAGAAACCTGGTACACAGTGGATCATGACTCACTGTGTACCTTAGGATGCCGACCCACTGTTAACCAATACACCGTTATTTTTTCAAACTAATATTATACCACAGCACATCAAAGAAAAATACTTTTTAATCTCGTTAGAAAGCAAGTAAAGCGACTAAAATATTTTAAATTGTAGCAAGGGGGTTTTAAACAAACTATAAAGAAAGTTGTACTTACCTAAAAATTTAACGAAAAGTCACGAGAACAGAAATTTAATAGACAAGTGTCTACTCACGACCACAGTTGCTTGCACACTGGTTTGTTCGAAGAGGAAGTCTGACAGCAGTCACATGCCAGACGCATGCGTATATAAGTGCAATAATTTGACCAATATTGAAGTGATTCACTGTGTACCATTGACCCACTGTCAACCATCTACCTGGTGAATGTATTTTTTCACAAACCATTTGCTTGGAGGATGTTGTTGCTTTCGAAATCGCTAATTGCGAACTTTTGTCTATAAATATTGGCTTTGTTTTATTTCCGAACTCTGCGTTTTTGATAACAGTTGGGTTGTCCAGTTTCTCGTCCAACCCTTTAACACAACCTAAAAACAATGAAACAAATAAAAGTAAGAACACTATCAAGCAGTTAAAAATAAATAAAACAGTATTATTTTAAATTTAGACATTCTTTATTTTGTTATGGAAAAATTAAGAAATTATATTTTAACAATGCGGTGGCATAGGCAAACAAAAATGTAACCAACGTAAAACAAACAATTTAACATTAAATACAGGTAAAAACCTACCTAAAGGAACCGCTGTCAAAGTTGTGTATTGCTTGACATTTTTATTATCCTCCACTTCATCCTCACTTAAATGTAGGTTATACTTTTTAAGCGCTTCACTAACTAATAATCTATTGCGGGTAGAAAAATTTCCAGCAATAAAAGACATTATTACACTATTTTACGATTTAACCAAATTTACTTCTTACTACTACCTTCCTGTACGGCCAAATAAAGTAAACTAACACCACGTGCAATTATTTTCTTCTTAATAACGGATTTTACCACGCGGCTTGTGGCGTAGGCCTATTCACCACTATTTACCAAGGCGCGAAACTTAAAACCTGCCGGTCGTGAATAGCGGTAAATGATCTTAGAACAATTTATCGTAACGGATATGTGAGATAGACTTATTAGCAAATTTTCAGTTCAGGTGGTTAGAAACGGTCTATCACATAGATTTCTTCACCATAACAAAATTCAACAGTTTAAAGATCGTTTTGAGCTATAACCCACATTTACAATTTTTGTGGGTAAGACTGTATATAGGACGTAATTTTTTTTTCCTCATATGGTACTTGAATTAAAAAAATATATATTTTTCAACATTTTATTTTTGTCCATATAAAAAAAAATAGCCTAAAAAAACAAAAACCATAACAATACAACTCAAAAGAAGTAATAATCCTGAAAATACTTAAATTAAAATTATTTAAAAATTACTTGTTCTTTGCTTTTAGGCGGTCAGTAGCCCTGCGAAGCCATGTGACAATTGCTTCTTCAGTTTCCTTCCTGTTTTTTGGAATTTTAGAATCCTCTGCAGCAGCTAAAATTTATTGTATTTTTAGGTCTCTTTTATCTATAAGGATTTGTGTGGCTTAGGTTAAATTAAATTAAAAGTTTTGACCTGTAGAATTATCCATTAATAAGTTACTTTAAAACATAGACTACAAGCAGTAAACCAGATATAAGACTTACTTAGAACAGGCTTGGCAAAGAAGGTATCAGAAAACTGAATTTTCTGTCTGCGACCCAGCCAGCTATATGTGCTGGCAAGGGAATCAGTTATTATTGTTCGCAGACATCTAGCCGCAAATTCATAAGTGGTTCGGCCCCCTAGGTTCGATAATTCAGCAACCTAAAATGAAGTACCTAGTCATTAAAACAATTTGAGTACACATTAAAAAAGAAATACGTTAATTTTCTTAAATATGTATTTTTCGCTGTAAAACCCGTATGACATATGACAAATATTCCGTGCACATGCACATTGTAGATTTATGATGCAACTTGTTACCAAATTTGTGACCGTGCTTCGTGTCACACGGGGTTAAGAAAACTGAAAAAAGTGGTTCTCAGTGGAGGAAGATTTTACACTTAAACTCCATATTGTAATGTCTCGAGTGTCCCATAAATTTTGCTTATTACTTTACATTATAAAAGCCGTCGAGTTATTTAAAAAACGCGCAGTGTATAAATTATAAAAAAATGGGATGTTATTGAATTAATAATAAATATTAATACATACCACCGTTTTAAATGTATCCTTGTCCTCAAGTATTTCATTCACTCGTTGAATGTCCGCTCCATTATTACAAGGTAAAATACTATCGAGCACAGATGTGCAAACATTTTTTGATTCATTAGATGGCTTGTTAATTAGGTCTGAAACTCTGCTTTTTAAAAATCCAATTTGGCGCAAAATTTCCCGGAGGTATTCCACTGAAAGATGAAATTTTTTTAAGGGTTTAACCTTTTTTGATAAATATTCATTTTAATTGTCTTTATTAAAGTTATTTGATGTCACAAATATGGGTTGCCCCTTAAGCTGCTCAATTTTTAAATTTTGTGGCGGCAATTGGGAGTGAGTTCAAAGATTTCTCTTTTTATTATTTTTATGGGCGCCAGATCCACAGATGGGATCTGAAGAAAAGAAATTAAGATAGAGATAAGATAATAGAGAAAGAAATGAGATAACTAGATTCTAGTATTACTACTGAAATGGGCAATGCTATAAAGATAATGGGTAAAGATATGAGATAACTATATTATAGTATTACTACTGAAATGAGCACTGCTATAAAGATAATAGGTAAAGATATGAGATAACTATATTATAGTATTACTACTGAAATGAGAAATGCTATAAAGATAATAGGTAAAGATATGAGATAACTATTTTATAGTATTACTACTGTAATGAGCAATGCTATACTAAGATACTAGGTAACGATATAAGACAACTTATAAGATAGAATTACTGGGATGTGTAATGCTTTCTTAACTAATTGCTTGAAATAAAAGAATATATTTTAAATTCATGTAATTTAATCAATTAGGTACCTATATTTTTCAAAAGAACACATCATGAATCACTTTAAATTGACATTGTCCCATTAAACAATCAATTATTAAATTATATGTCTCACTTGAAAGTATCTTACTTTTCAAGTATAAACCATTCAATATGTACAAAAATTGCTGGATTCAATTGAGCAAATTTAAAACAAATTTATTTTGCTACTTAAAAATTCCAATCAAAAAATTATTATGTAAAACTAAATCAGGAATATGAAAACATCCTACAGACAAATCATTCATGACTCGCTCTGAAATCTAGTACTGTAGACAATTACCAAACAGCCTATGATAATCCTCAATAATTAGTCTGCATGAGTTCTTATAATCAAATCAAAAGCAAAACCTGAGATTCTTGAAAATTATTGTAAAAGCTCACAAGGATCTAGCAGCTTTCGGAAAGTTTACCTATACAATTATAATATTTACATAAATGAAGAATCCTAGTTGATTGGCACCTATAGGCCTTAATCACTAATGAGATCCAGCTAATGACCTTATCTTTAGTTTAGAATTTACAAGGAATTTATAAAAGTTACTTTCTATAAATTTACAAGATAATTTTTACATGCCATACATAATCAATTAAAATTTACAAGAGAATTTTTACAGAATTGATTAGATAGTAATCTAATGTCAGATACTTTAGAAATCAATATTTTACAGGAAAATTCAGATATATATATAGTTTTGGTTAAATGAATTTATTACCAAAATAATTCAAGTCTTAAAGAGATAACCTAGTTATAGCTCATCTAGGCAATAAAACAAATTTTGGTTGATCAGACCAAAAAGTATTTAAGTAAGATAGAGATAGGTAAGATACAATAGGTAAGATAAAGATAGGTAAGATAAAGATAGGTAAGATAAAAGATATAAGATACAGATAAAGGTAAGAGAGATAACATCTAACTATTGGGTTTTTAAAAAATGTTGGTTTAATTCTGAGAATTTAATAAATAATGGACTTATCTGTAACAGTATCCATCACGAGCCACACGCTCAGAGCTCCTCAAACGCTGCACAGCAATGGTGGTACCAACCATGGAGACTCCGACCATAACATATCCCCACCAACCACTAACATCGGCTAGTCCGAAAGGATTGAGTGCAAGGAAAGCTCGTAACCTTACATAAACTGCTACTTCTTCTGTCCTCCTATCTTCTCAGCTATGAGAAACCTCAATAGAAAATTGTGCCCAGTTGATACTTGAAATTCCCCATAGCTTGGATTTTGAACGGTTCACTTAGAAGGTCAAATTTTTGGTTGAGAATAAACTATTTCATTATTGACGACGGTTGAACAAGCATTTTGAAGAAATCTACATCCAAAACTTAAAGGAACCTTGGAGGTTAAATTTGGATACTTTATTTGGACATTCCTATGAATTTTATTTTGATACTATTTTTGGATATTATTTTGGATAATATTTTGGATAATATTTTGGATAATATCTTGGATAATATTTTGGATAATATCTTGGATAATATTTTGGATAATATCTTGGATAATATTTTGGATAATATCTTGGAGCCTGAAAGAATTCACCTTATGAAGAAAACCCAAAACGATAACCACGTGTTAGCACGATATGATTTGTATTAAAATAAAATTTTACCTGATGTTTTTGGCTCCATTTATTGTTGTTTAGACCATTCTCATTTCGAGACTTTAGACAACGAAATTTTTAAATCAAATCCGGTCTCGCCGCTTTTAGTTTACTTATATAAAACAAACTATCACATTTTTCAATGTCTTCATGATCGGTCTATTACAACAATTGCCTAGGCAAAGTTCAAGTATCAAAAAGGGACTTTAACCACGATACACCTCTATTTATAGAGTCGGTTTATAAAAAATCACTTCCGTTCCAATGACTTTTGACAGTCATACCTCACTAAAATGGAGGTTATTTCAAAAACATCAAGCCCAAAACAATGAAATCTGATCCTGTAAGCTCATTGAAGTGGAAATAAACAGAAGCAAAATTGAGGTTACATCAACCCTACTGTTGACATTTGTTCGAATCTTATATAATATTAATTAGTCTGTCGAATTTCAATCAGAAATTGGAAAAGTATTACTGGTTGCCTAGCCTCAATAAATCAAATATTAATTTAACCATTCCACACCCACGATCCAGTGAACGAACTCCAGTGGCGTGTGCTTAATTACCATTTTTAATTTTCCAACCTCCAATGGCGTAGGGTTTTTATAAATTAAGAAAATTTTAAAAACGTTTTAACTTCTAAGATATATGCAAACTATGACCTTGTAACGAGCGTGTCCAAATGCTTGTTACAAGGGTAGGTATAACACAATAATATACATCAATTATAAATTCTAAAGTATAAAATTCGAATTTCCTATATTTCACTTTAAGATGAACGCGTATATAATAATAATAATAATAATAATAATAATAAAACCTTACTAACTTAGCATACCATGATGCGGACAGCAAGTGCATGTTTCCTTTTTTGTACCTAAAAACATGATATAATATATTAAAAAAACGTAAAACAGGTATCTTAGTTCGAGTAATTGCGGGTTTTCAAAAGCCCAGTGATGGTGATTCTTTTTATTAAAGATTCCACAGGTCAAATGTGTTTCATCTGTCCATAAAACATTATCCGAAAATGTGAGATTTTCTCTACATTTACCAAGATACCAATTACAAAAAATGACTCTCCTATCAAAATCACCTTCTTGAATTCCTTGTACAATTGTTGGCTTGTAAGGATAGTATTTATCAACTTTTAATACATCGTGAACGGTGGATTTTGGAATTCCAAGTCGTGTGTTAGCGATTCTTGTAGATGAAGTCGGATATTCATTAAAATGTTCTAAAATTATTCTATTACGATTTTCGTTATCTATTCCATATTCTTTGAGACGAGGCTTTTCAAAACTGCCAAATTCTAGTAAGTTTCTAGTCAGTTTAGAAAAATACGCTCTACTGGGTTGTCGTTTTTCGGGGTACATTTCAAAATAATTACCCATAGTTCTATTCGCCTTTCTGTCATTTTTTATATAACACGCTAACATATCAAACTTCTCTTCGTTAGAATAATTTAACGCCATTGTTAATGATGTTTATTACAACGTAGAAAAATTATTTGACATATTAAAAATTTCATTTGTTTAAAGTTCAAAGCCTTCTAAACAAAAATGTTACAATAAAAAACTTATCGAAATAGGTATCTATTAGATAGGTACCTACTAGATTTTTATGATATTTAAAAAAGTTATTACATTTTAACTATAATTTAAAGTAGTATAAACTTATATTGTTATTTAATTAACTTTATTCTTAAGGAAAAGAACTATCCGATATGTCGGTGTTGCCAAATATGTTCGAAAATAAACTTTCTTGTTATTTTGAGGTTATAAATTTTTATTTCGTATTAGTGTTTAGTATCATAGTATAGGAAAAATTAAGTACTTTTCGATTAGAAAGAAATCCAATATGGCGGTCATAAGAAAAAAGAAAGTTGATGATGGTTACAGGAAACCAAAACGTTGTAACCAAAATATGATCAATTTTCCATTTGGTACGACTCCACCATGATGGTCGTACCCTATTTCTCTTTTGATTTTAATTTCCCAGTCAAAGTTGGGTTTTTTAATAAGTTCAAAATAAAATAAAATTTAATTGAAACCCATATTTATTTATAAATCTTTTACTACTATTAGTTATTTAATTAACGTTACATATGTTTTCTTATAAAAATTAAAAAATTTCTGCAACATAAGTTTAACAATTTAACAATGTCATTGGTCTCTTCATAAATTAATTACATCTTAATAATAACCCACTGAAGATGAAGGTTTATGCCTTCGAAACATGTATGGGCATATAATATGAACTTATTTTATTAAATTAGTGGAGCAGACTTTGTGTTTTATTCCATAAATAAAATATGATCAGATAGGCATCTTCTATGTAAAAAGTGGTAATAAAAATGTGTTTTCGTATTTAAAAAATATAGGGTAATAAAAAAGTTACTACCCATCTAAGAAAATTCAACATTTTGGTTTATTCAAAATATCTCAAAACCCAAAAGAACCAGAATCGATCAGTAAGCACCAATAAACTACTTACATAATTGCCTAAAACTTTCCCCATTTAACCGTCTTTCTATCTCTTCTAGTTTTCGAGATCGCAATACTGTCAGCACCAATTTCGGGCACCCTGTATATACATAGGCTTCTTACCTTTTTCTTTATTTTTACTGCTGCTAGTGTCCTGTATCCTCCTGGTTTTTATTAACTTTGGTGATGATTTAACTACTTCTAAAACTTCGTCCCCTGATGACGATGATGTACTTAACTGCCAGGCAACGATTTTTTTTTCTTGGACCATCATAATCTGAGTTTAGGTCGCTTGTATCTTCGGCTTTGGATAACTTTTTTCTAGCGACATCATAATTATCTAAAATGTTTTTTTTTTGTGTTACTACTGCTTTTATCTAGGACACCCTGTATACATACTGGCCCAATACTGAACATAGTAATAATTATAGGTAAAGGCAAAGATAAATGCTATAAAACCAGCAGAAACAAATTTGAGACTCACCAAAAGTGGCATTTCGGAAAGCGGAAATTTTATGTGTTTGCCAACAAGTGTTTATTTGGTAAGATTTTACCACTGCAGCAATGTTATTACTTGGGAGTGGAGGCCATAAGCAATCCTCGGTATTAATAATCCAAGGTGTTGGCACTAATGCTACACTGTCATCCTCGACAAATTTCATAATGGTCCAAGTCTTATTGTCCTTAGTTGCCATGTCCAATCTAAAAAAAACACAAGCAATGAGACATATAACCAGTTATACTTACAATACAAGTATTATTATAGGTACCTACCTATATATACATAACATATATATTTACCTTAAAATCGGTGATTTGCAGGGTATATTATAGAAAACAGTTAGGTTAAAGCAATTACTTAATTCAGTAACGCAAAAGAAACTAAAAATATATTCTAAAAAAACTGTACAACTGGAAGAGTTTTTATTACACATGTAAAAGTGGGAAAATCACAAATTTCTCCATATTATTATAAGAAAGCTTTACACACTTATACAAAACTTCATGGGGATACCATTGATAATTTAAAGAATAAAAAAAGCCGTGATATTTTTGGTCTAAATGTCAAACTGATTAAGTCCATTAAAAACATCATTGTTAATCCTCTAACTAAACTAATTAATCGTTGTCTCAGAAATAACATTTTCCCGAAAGCACTTAAGTCAGCCCTAGTAGTACCTATCTTTAAAAAGGGCGATCCTGCTAAACCTGAAAATTATCGACCTATCTCTTTACCACCTATAATCTCAAAAATATTTGAAAAATGTATAGTCACTCGAATAATTAAATTTTTCGATGAGAATGATCTTTTTACATCCTGCCAGTTTGGATTTAGGAAGGATAGGAGTACGGTAATGACAATCTTGGACCTGGTCACATTTCTCCTTGACTCTTTTAACAACCTAGAGTTTAGCAGCGTCTTGTTCTGCGACTTAAGCAAGGCGTTTGTTTGTGGGTTCTGCCCTGACAGCATCACGCGTCTGAGTTCTTATCTAAATAACAGAGAGCAGATTGTGCGTGTGGGTAGAGTGTCGTCGGCGCAGAGTGAGATTACTATAAGAGTACCCCAAGGTTCAGTTCTGGGTCCTATATTATTCCTTATATACATTAACGATCTGCCTTTTACAGAACCAACAGGTAAATTCACGCTTTTTGCTGACGACCCAACAGTTGCATGCACGGCTGATTCTCTTGAGAGCGCCGAGATGAGGTTGAATGTTTTGCAGAATGGAGTTGAGGAGTGGTTTGATATGAATAGATTGCTTCTTTATGCAGACAAAACGAACAGAGTAATCTTCACCTTGAGACAAACGGATATACCAAATGATGCAACGGTTAAATTTTTAGGGGTTCATTTGGATCCTCTTCTTCAATGGCATTTACACATAGATGTTGTCGCCTGCAAACTAAGGAGTACTATATATGCTCTTCGTTGCCTTGTTGGTTGTTCCTCGAGCAGTACCCTATATTGGCATGGGGTCATGCCCCCCATATGAAAAGACTGTTTGCATTGCAGAGGAGAGCAGTCAGAGTATTAAGTGGGTTGAATTATAGGGATGATTGCAGAGGAGTTTTCACAAATATGGGTATACTTACCTTGCCATCAGTGTTTGTTCTTGAAAATTTGTTGTGGGTGCATAAGAACAAAGATCGATAAATTATGGTGCATGGGGATGTCCATACATATGCGACTAGAAATAGGAACAAACTGGTCCCAATTTATCAGAGCTTGACGAGATGTCAGAGTGGTCCTGGGTTTCTGGCTGTTAAATTATATAACAGGCTACCTACGAACTATACCAAATTGCCGATTTTACTATTTAAAAATAAAATAAAGCAAATTTTAATTGTGAACGCATTTTATGCAACTAATGAATTCTTGGACATTTCATCTGTCGGGTCCAACTGGGGTCATGATATAATATATTGCTGGTATGGTTTGTTTGTTTTGTTTTTAAATATTTATTTGTTGACTATAATGGCGTTACAATATATAATATAATACAACATTCATAAATAAATATTAATTAATTATTGTTACTAATAATTATCCTTGTAATGTATCTTTGTAAACCCAGAAGGATTCATCATGTCTAGCATTCGCTAAGTTTGAAACTTGACAGCAAGTTACTAGACATTCTTTACCCTATGTGTTCCCAAAAATAGGGTAATCAAGAACACTTAAAATAAGAAAACAATTAACCAAAAAAAAAAAAAATTCCATGTTCCTATATGAGAGTTATAAACAAGAATCCTCTTATGTCCCGTTATGATAATAGTTTCGTCTAATTTTTTTTTTTTCTTAAAGAGTCCTTTTAACTGTCTGCTGTGTTACAATATATTAACAATATTCTGAATAAGCCAGTTATTTAATATTCTCTTAAAGTTGTACAAAAAAACATTATTTTTCAAATCCTGCGGCAGCACGTTGAATAGCCTGTATCCAACACTGACAAATGCACGCCCACCTATTGTCTTTTTAATTTAGGCGTTCTTAAGTTTTTACTAGTTTTAAATCTAGTTTCATGGGAATGCGCAAGACCTGATGTTACAGTTATTGTCTTTATTTTTACAAGGTGCAAAAGACTATTTTTGTAATATAACTGCCTGATGCTAAGGAGTTTGGTATCCATATATAACCTTTCTGTACTGTATAATATGTTCAGTCTATACATGGATTTAATGATTCTTTTGTGAACCGATTCTAATGGTCGTAATGTATTTTCATATAGTCCACCCCATCCAATGACACCATACGAGAGCAGGGACTGTACAAGTCCGTATGGTATGTATGTTATGTATGGTATATTTGTATATTGTATTTTAAATTTATTTTCATGTGTATTGTAAGTATGTGTTTTATATACTTTATTTTTTAGATATTAGTGTATTAAACGATCAAATTTGATCAAATTAATTTTAATATGTAGTGTAGGTACTTTTTTGTTTAATACTTTACTGTTTTTAAAGACTTGTGTAGGACTAATTTTTAATTTTTAATTTTAATTTTTAATTTTTGAACCATGTACTTGACTTGTGTGAATACTCTTTTGTATACTTACGCCAATAAATGAATTTGAATTTGAATTCATTTAATTGCCACATTTGAAGAGAGCCGAATTCTTTCTCAGCCAAATAAATTCCTAGTGCAGAAGATTTGCATGGCTTTTTTTGCACACAAAATTGTCCCACGTTAGCTGCCGAACAATATTCATAGTACTTCATTAATACGCCGCATGGCTGCCAAGGTCTTAATTATTCATACGCCACTTGGCCGCCCGCTGTCATTTTTTATCTTGACTGGAAACGTTTGTTGGTCGCTGGCGGACAAATCCCAATATAAATTACTATCAGTAGAGATAGGTTGGCAAACGAAGAATACTATAGTTTGGTAGTTCGGCGATACAGATAATATTAGAAATGCTACAGGTACATAATGATAATTGGTATTACTAACTGGTATTATACAAGAAATTCATAACCATCACTGGTACTAATTTTATTTTAACAAATATAAATGACCATTGACCACATTTGATACCCAAGTTGTTGCAAATAAAAAATATATCAATTATTTTTCAAATAAACCTGTCTTTTGAATGGAACAAAATGGGAAAACATAAAAATGTATTTTTTACAAATTCTAATAAAGTGTAATAAAGAAAAAACGCAAATATTTATTTTAAAAATTAGTAATGGGTAGGGAAACAGGTTATACATACAGGGTGTCCCACGGTGGATGGCGTATATTTCCCTTAATATTGTCAACTAAACCACTGTATAGCTAGAATTTTTAACCACGCGCTGAGGTTCTGTTCCACTGTACACCGAATCTAGGTCAAGTGTATGCAAACCTCAGCACGTTTTAGAGTATAAATACGCGGATCTCAAGATGATCAGGCACCGGTGTTCATAGCCTGGTCACCTCCTAACACACTTATCCCAGGTACTCGCAAATGACCCTTGAGGTGCTGCGTGCCGCCTGATTCCCTACAAACCTCCCTCTTATCCCAGGTACTCGCAATTGACCTTAGGGTGCTGCGTGCCGCCTGACTTCTACGTAACGCCCCACAGTATGCTGGTCGACTGCCTATAAGGAATTATAATTATGGAAGTTAAATAAAGAAGCTCTATGTAAAGTACTCTAATCGTTTTCCTGTGTCTACTACCCCAATACCCAGACACGTGACATGGTGGAGGCGCCTCTCTCTTCCCGGGCCGTCTAATCGGCCTATTAGACGACACACCTGCAATATGTATAGAAGCAATCACGACGAGGAGTCCAGTTACCCCCAACCACCCCTAACAGAAGTAGAAGCTGACAATTTGGTTACGAAGAAAAGAAAAGTCAAAGACCAATTTGAACAGGACGGAGCCACCTCATCCTGGAAGCCGCCCTATCAACATGCGAGACACGGTCAATTAGCAGCGAGGCCAAAGGACCAACCACCCCGAACAATGAACATCACACCGCGAGGAAGCCATCTACATTCATAGAGGCAGGACCAAGGGATGACCAGGAGGACGCCGGTCAACAATCATCAGCCGGAAACATCACTGAAGAAGAAGAAAGGGCACTAATGGATTTTCAAACAGCAGCCAACAAGGTGGTGCTAAACGGGCACTACCAGATATGGCCAAGTATCTATCTCCGCCAAGTAAGCGATCAGAATTTTACCAATGGGCATTAAACGCAGAAACCATCCATTAGCCGGTCGCAGAGAGCCACGGATAATTTAGAAGGGTATGGAAATATTAGTTTATTCATTTTTATGATATCTGATTTTAGGCCCTTGAAGAGTGTTTTTTTTTGTATTATAACATTTAACTTATTTTGGTCTTGTTTACAAAAGGTTAATTAATCATTGTTTTAAAATTGTAGCAAGGTGTTTGATTTATTTTAATAACAAAAATGCTGATGATTGTTTATAACTTTTATTTTAGGTAACATACTATTAGTAAACAATTTAAAGGTGTTTATAGCTACGGAGTGCTTAATCCTTGAGAGTATTTTGTGTAATTTGAATTTTAATATTAAAGGCGTTATTTTTCAGGACTGTACATAATATTTGCAAAGTTTTTTCTAGGTTTGGTCATACTGCAAGTTACTTAAATTTTTACGTTTTTTTAGCTGTGCGTATAGGATGAAACGTGTATGGAGTGGAAGCGATTTGATGAATGGAAAATAGTGACAGGCAGGGTAAAACAGTACTTGTTCGGAGCATAACTGCTCAGAGCGTCAAATTTTGTGTCCTGGTTTGCGACGCTCAGGACAGCAAACTTTTTGTGGTTTTTAGGTTGGCCACCGCAGTCTTGCATCCCAGTAGAAGAGATTTCCCAGTTTGTTTAATGTTTTTGAAAGTACGATAGAAAGTTTATGAATATAGTTGTGTTTAAATGATAAAGACGATGAAGCAGTAGTTCTCAACCATATGGTGCATTTGGATATATGTTTTTTTAAGACGTTTTTAGGTACAGCCCCGTTCAGGCAGAGGTAAACCTACGCGCAGAACCAATGTGAGTCAAGGCGTAGAAGAAGTTGTTCCCAACCATTAGGTGCGGTTGGAGATATGGGTTTTAAAGTGGTTTTTAGGTACAGCCCCGTTGAGGCAGAGGTAAACCTACGCGCAGAACCAATGTGAGTCAAGGCGTAGAAGAAGTTGTTCCCAACCATTAGGTGCGGTTGGAGATATGGGTTTTAAGAGTTTTTTAGGTACAGCCCCGTAGAGGCAGAACAGCATACAGGCAATCCAAGGGTAGAGGAGCCATGCTGTTAGCTGAGGAAGTGGTCTTCAGTAGAGTCGAAGTAATTTAGGTACTGACGCAAGCAGGCGTCAAAGAAAGAAGTTTTTCCAAATGAAAAAAGTTGAGAATGTATGTGATAAATGTGTCTTTTTTCGTTGAAAGATTGATATTTGTTTAAAATTAATGATGTAAATAATATTTAATTTTCAGACAGAATTTCAGGAACATTTCTTTATTTGATTTTACCGTGTGTTGCAGTATGGCCATCCATGATATTTTTACATTGAATTTTATATATTTTTTTTATTTTTTATTATTATAGTAGAAGTTTGTAACATAAATGATTGCGAATAAATAGTTATTAGACCATAAACGATTAAGATAAGATACTGCATGATGTTTTTCTCTTTGTTCCATGTAACACCCACGTCTCCACCAGTTGGCAGGACAGACAACGGAGGAGCCGGCAACGGGTCAAGCAACAGGCACTGAGCATACAAATCGGAACCAAAAACAATGCTAGTTACCAGAGACGATGTTAGTAAAAACAGACAGGGCCGGCTCGAAGTCAAGCGAACTGGTGGAACGGGATGAAAAAACAAAGAAAGAAGTAAAGAGGCAAAAGAAAAACTTTGAAGAAATATTTGGTTTAAAGATGGTATTGTAATATAATTGTAACAATGTATAAGGTGATCAGCATACTTCGAGCATTGGGGTCCAATGCTTATCGGAGGAGGGGCATGTCAACTAAACCACTGTATAGCTAGAATTTTTAACCACGCGCTGAGGTTCTGTTCCACTGTACACCGAATCTAGGTCAAGTGTATGCAAACCTCAGCACGTTTTAGAGTATAAATACGCGGATCTCAAGATGATCAGGCACCGGTGTTCATAGCCTGGTCACCTCCTAACACACTTATCCCAGGTACTCGCAAATGACCCTTGAGGTGCTGCGTGCCGCCTGATTCCCTACAAACCTCCCTCTTATCCCAGGTACTCGCAATTGACCTTAGGGTGCTGCGTGCCGCCTGACTTCTACGTAACGCCCCACAGTATGCTGGTCGACTGCCTATAAGGAATTATAATTATGGAAGTTAAATAAAGAAGCTCTATGTAAAGTACTCTAATCGTTTTCCTGTGTCTACTACCCCAATACCCAGACACGTGACAATATATCCCTATACCCATCTGTAGCCATTTTTCGGGTATAAATTAATTTCAATTTTTTTTTACGAAAAAAGGACTTCCAATAAATTTTAATATCTCCCTCCTATTAAACAATTTTGAGCTGAAACTTGGGTCATACCTGAACAATGCATCTAGGCATTTAATCTTTTGGTCACATCTTAGTTTAAGTATACAGGGCGGTACAGAAATTAATTTATGTCGGTAACTTACAAAAATGCCAGAAAAATAATTTTTTTAAATGGAACACCCTGTGCAATAATACAGGTTTAAAAAGCCAATAAGACTAGCTTTCAGATTATGTATACTTTCCCTAATACCTAACTTCAAGTTTTCGATTTATTAGCGTTTATTCATAAAACCTCATAAATCGACAAACTTTCAACGGTTTTAATAGTAGTGGGCTATGGAAACCATTTTTTTGTTACATAGTCACCATGGCAACTTGTTTTATAGAAATGTCATTCTTTTCATAATTGTGATTTAAGTACTTACGATGGCGGAAAATAATAATTGCTCTAATACAGTTTTAATGAATTTATTTATTTTTCATGGACAGTGTGATCAACATAGCCAAGGGGATTGATTTCTTCTGTTCATCGTTTAATACTACTTGCAGATAGGTTTGATTTCAAATCTTTCTTTTAGTTAATTGGTAAATGGTAATTTATAACTTCTTCTATTTGAGATGTGGGTTAAATGTCTTGAATGTTGTAAATCAGCTGTGTTTTAAGAAAATCAATAATAGGTCAGTATCAGACTGACAGTTTCTGTGCGTTTTCACAGCTACTTCTGGTTAATTTTTGCTTGGTCGCGTGGGTTGACTTCGGTCGCCGTTAGTTTTCTATGTTATTATAAGAGGTTAGTTTCCGTAGATAGGGTTGACTAATTTTTGTCATTGTTTTGTTTTGGTAACTATGTACGTTGGAGAAAAATAAGAATCGTCCTTTTCGACCATGGACACTGGAAGTTAAAGCGCGTTTGTGGAAATAGCTCCCCAAGTTTAGTTTTTTTGGGCCGTGAAGGCTAATATAGTGCCGATAAAGCATCCACAAATATTTTAAAAATGGTATGGTTTTGTAGTTTGACTACTTCTTTGGGCGAAATGCCGATTTAAAATGCTTTAATAAACTTCAACAGCGGTCATAGACGCCATATGGTAAATTGAAACCCTCGTTAGTTATTTGAGATAGGTTTAAACTTTAGTATCTGAATTACCCTCGATGGGTGATATGAAAGATTTCTCTTTCATGTTGTATATCTAAAATTCGATTTAGGGTTGTTTTTTTTTGGTAGGGGCTAAAAGTCCGAGTACAAACTAGAATACTAGTTTTCTTTTGTTGGAACTGCCTGGACGCGGGACGTGCCAGTTGCCGTGTACTATTGGAATTCTTGGAGACTAGCTGTGTAGCAGTATCCACGTTAGCTGTTTTAGGGACCATGTGTGTGTGTGTGAAGATTGAGTCTTCATGAACCATGGGTAGCACGTAAGGTTTTAGCTAAGTACCATTTTTCTTGAGTATGTTGTAACATAGCAACAACTTAAAATATCAATATTTTGCATTTGCGTGTTGTTCGATATACAGTGTTTTGGTAAAGTTTTGCACCCATGTTATGTACAGAGCTTGTGCAATGTAAACGTGTAGCGTATGTCAACATAGCGTTAAGACGTCACAAGAGTCTCTAGTAGTTCAGAACGTTAGGTAGTCTGTTACAGCTACTTTTGTTGTAAATATAGTTACACCTTATTATTATAAAGTAAATATTTTTGTTTCTCGGCTAAAGGCCATTTGATTCTTCTAAATTTAACACTTGTAACTTCGACATTTTAATTTATCTATGCCAAGTGGGTAGTATAGGTACTTATCGAGTAACCACAGGTACTCGTAAGATTCTGTATTGTACTTTAAGAATGCTCTGATGGTAGATTTAGTGTGTCGTGAGAGGTTCTTGCACAGACCTTGTGGAAATTCCTAGCCTGAGGCAATGTCCTGGATGTAGGTCTATGTGGCTGCCAGATCAGACTGAACAGTCATTTTTATAGTGTAGGTCTGACAGTTGCCGTCTTGTGCAAGACCCTGTCAAACAGGGTTTGACTTTTTTTTTTTGCTTTCTTTTATCGATAACTTTGTAAATTTAAACCTTCAGAACTTTTATTGTCAAACCTAGTCCTATCACTTTAATATTTCATTTCACTTTTTCATCTTTTAACTTTAAGTATCTATTGTCCACCAAAGTAAGAGGAGCTTGCATTTATAAAACCAAGTAGCCAAAGGCTTAACACCACTTTAAGAATAAATATCTGTATTGGCCTCTGCGAAAATTTGGCTTTTATTTTAAATAGAGTGTCTTTGAGGGCTTGAGTGAATGAGAGCTTATAATAAGCTAGTGTATACCGATTGTGACATAAATGTTTTTTTTCCTAGTTTGTTTTTATCTGAGGCCAAACACTAGAACATTTAAAGGCTTTTAAGTAAAATTAAACTAAGGTGGCGCCTTCAGGATTTGACTATAACTTACTTATAAGAGTGCTAAAGCTCTCAAACTAGAAACAAAATAGCGAACCTACCCTGAGTTGAGCTAGCTAAGGGGTGTCTGAAGAACATCCTCTAGGGCGTAAGGTTGCCAGAGTAAGGGTTGATAGGTTGCCTTGTCGCAGTTTATTTTAGTTTATCCTAAGGTGAATACTGGCACCCGATTATTGTTTAGGGCGTAATTTGGTTTTTTATAACACTTAATTAATTGTTAGAGAGTTTTTTTTTTCATAACAAAGTATTCTGTTTTTCCTCACTTTTTCTTCAAATTTCCTATTTACTTGTTCCAACCTTCGGTTGTAGTAGCTTTGTCTGTCTTGACGAATTTGTTTTAATAAATCGCTTTTTAAATTTTTATTTTTGTAAGTATTTGCTTTAGTTATTGGTTGCTTTAAGGAAGATTTGATTTCTGTATTCTTTGAAACTGCACAATTCTTTTCTGTAGATACTTCAACTCCTGCAAATACTTCTGCCATTGCACTCACAGTCTCACTGCTAAGTAGCACTTCGGGAAAAATATTTTTCTTTTTGCCAAGAATTTCGTGCATTACTTCTGCATATTCCTTTTTTGATGCCCCTGTTTTATTATTATTGATAATGCAGTTTTTGTAGGCTCTCTCAAGAACCCTCCACCTATTTTCAGAATTTGTTGAGGTAATATTTCTGCCAGTTTGTAATCGCATTTCCTTTGAAATTTCATCAAACATCTTTTTCAAACTTCTTATTTATAGTGTGCCCACTTGTTTTCTGTAAACCTTGTACAGGTCTAAAAAGATGAGACTGTCGTTGTGACTCCACTTGTAGGAATCATCATCAACATTCCTGTTTGGTATAACCGAGGGCATAACAATATATTCGTGCAGTTCTAGAAAAATTGAATATTAGTATATTAACGTATACCATACCATTTTCTACTTCTGTCATTTTCTAACTCTAACATACATATTACATCTAACATATTATTATGGATAATTGAGAATAATACCTAAGAAAAACAAGAGACAATCGACCAAGAACAAGGGTTATACCTAAGGTTTTGAAAAATCTTGGGTTATATCGATATTTTCTGAAGTCTCAACCGAAAACAGAACAGCTGACTAATCGGCAGCGGCTGAAAACACGTTCGCGGATATTTCTCAATCCTTGATCGGTTCCTAATCACGCATGCGTACCGTGGTTCGTGATTATTTATCCCGTACGTGGTGAGAATATAGGATGGTGTGCTCACGCGCATCCTCTTGACCGGCTGGCAGCTGTCTGTGACGTCACCCACGAGTATTCCCCGCAGCATTGAATGATCAAGTATAGACGGTGATTAATTGATTTGAATTTATAAGCGATTGATTGGATTGAATTTTTGTAAACCGTTCTTTGATGGTCAAAGCTTGGGATATTCTTCACCGACAATTATTATTCCTAATTGGGAAAAAAAAGAAAAGAAAATTTGAATGTTTAAACAATTTATTATAGTTGGTAAAATTTAACATATTCTAGTAAAGATCGCTAATACTAACAAATAGAGGTACACCATATATTACAAATATTTAAATATAATACTATTTTGAATGTTTTATAATAATTATACAGTGTGAGAAAAAATTGCATTGCAATATTGCAAAAAAATAATTATTTTGTATTTGTGAATTTGGACATCTTTCGTTGCAGCTTTCGTCTAGAATTGTTAAAGCTGACTTTTTTATTAATGTGTCTTAATCTGATGTAAGTCCTGGTTCTAATTAAAGATAATGTGATTTCATCTGGAAACTTAGCATAGGTATCACCAGAGGAAGCCTTTACTAGATCTAGCACTTTATTAAAAATGTGATTTTCATTGGAAAATAACTGTTCATGAAATTTTTGGAATTCAACTTCAATTAAACGTGCCAAGTCGATCAGGCTTTCACTTGGATGAATAAGATCTCCTCTTGATAAAAATTAAATCCAATCTGGAGCTCTATTTGTTGTATATAACTTAGTCTTTATTCCTAAATTTAAATTTGGATACTTATCCTTAAACCTGTATGCTGCATATCCAGCTATAAACTTTAGTCCCTCATTAGTAATAGTGTCGGTTATATTTCTCTTTTGTAATTTTTTTAACAGGCGGTTGTGATCCTCGGATACAAATTCTGAAATATCAAAGTCTGGTTCTTGAAACATATCATTAGGAAAATCAATGTCCACTTCAAAATTCAAAGTTTTTTCTAAATCATCGTGTGAAAGGACATTGATGAAAACATTTTGCGACAAACATGGTTCAAAATTCGTGTCTGTTTCTTTTAATGGCTCAAGCAGACAACCTTCAGTACTCTCTTCAGTATTTTTATTCATGGAGAAAATTGCCATTAAGTGTTTTCCAAGAATATACCATCGCAATCTATATTTTACGTCCAGATGCGTTGGATGGTCATTTGTGGCACCCATAATATACTCCAAATTATAGTTGCTTTGTAAGTAGTAGTATATTTCAGTCAAAGAAATATTGTCGAGTAAGATACCTTTTTGAAACGGTATAAGAGTTGTGTGCTTGCCAGCAGTCATCTTAGAAATCATGTCAGATGTTTCCTTGAGAATTTCTAACTGTTTCTTCAAGTCAACTGCAAATGCGTTCGTTCCTGGATGACTGCCATATTTGTTAGGCGCGTTGAAAGTGTCAAACCAGCTATTTATCAATTTCAAAAATAAACTCGTTTCTTTCCACGGCATGTTTTCCAAAAAGCCTTCCATGCCACACCATTCTACTGCTTTCGCAACAGTGTTTAAGAAAAGTTGTGCAGCTGGTCGAACTTTCTGTCGTTCGGTTCCTCTTAAGGTCAAATGATAGTTACTTACTTTATGGGCAATTTTCAAATCGTCGCTAGAAGAAGATACAATCTTTTCAATACAGCTTTTGTCTATTAATGTATTATTTATGTAATATCCTTTGTCAATAAAATGATTTCTTTATAATTTCAGTAGATGAGGTATATTCGCAAAGACAAATACCTTCTGGGTTGATATTACGGGATGTGGAAAATAACAATTTTTGTCATGCCCAACATTTAAATATTTCCACAGTGAAGCATTTGTAGTACCCATATCACTTGTTGTTGAAACTACGGTGTATCCCGCATAATGTAGCTGAGATATTATATCAGTCAAAATATTTATTGTCATAGGTGTGTCAAAATTGTAGAATATCGGTTGCTTCCAACTTGCACACAACCCTCTTACAATGACCACTTGACATGTTTTATGTGGACCAAGCACACGCTGCTCTTTTTGATCCAGGCATAATTTATTTGATATATATATATTTCGTCAAATGATATACAGCATAAACGCTCTCTGTCATTTAATGTTTTGGATTTTTGTTTCATAAGTTTTATAACATCAGTCAGAATGCGAGGATTTACTTGAAGATTTAAAGCCCACCTTCTTAAAGTACTCCAAGCTGGCAAAGGAAGCCCATGATTTCTTAAATACCTGTAAGCTTTTGAGCTTACACTTCGCAAGGAGATTACAGATGCGATATCTTGTGAATCCCAAGAGTAAAACTTTTTCTGTGGATTGAGTATTCGTTTTACCTGTCCTGAAGTAAAATGCCTATCCAAAGCACCATAAAATTGTAATAATGTAGAATTAAGGTCTTCTTTTTCACTTTCCGAATCTTTATTTTTTGATCTTAGCGAGTCAATTTCTTTTTCCATAGAAATCATTTTGATTTTCATGGTTTCCAACTCATTTCGTTGTTCATTCCTAAAAAAGAATAAGGAAAACGGCATTTAATAAAATGACGTTTACGCCCTACTAATGCCACCCTGAATTTTGCAAGTAATAGTAATTAAAAATGAATAAAAAGTTGAAACTGGCTTAATAATAACATAAATTATAAATATTATATAAATACAATACATTACACATACATCTCTATTGAAGAAGCCTGAACTTTTTCCGTCTCATGCCCCGCTTGTGCAAGTGATGATTGAGATCCGGATGCCTTCTCCATTATGGTATTGCCACTATTATCAGTGCTGGGATTTGACAAGATCTCAGCAATAATGCCTTGTCGTCTCTCAAAATCATCCTTCGTTTGCATTCTTTGCGATCTCTTAGTACCGATATTGCTGATTGACACTGCTCTGCCTACTGCATTCTTTTGGTAAAAAAAAAGTTGGAATTGCGTCATTGTGTAAATTTTTAAATGATTTTGGCGGCATTTCGTTCAGAAGTTTATACTTATTTATACTACAGGTACAAAAAAATATTTACTCTCGAAATGTTTGGAACAAATGGCAGCTAAAACAAATAATAATTTTTAAATAAATTAAACTTTATTTTTTATGTTTAAAATAAAATACACCTTACCATTTTTAAAGTTAATCTAATCGGCACGTTTGCAAGCGTAGGCCCACTGCATTGCTAGATCTTTAAGGCTTCCACACACCGACGCGGCCACGGTAGCGGTGGCGGCCGCGGTAGCGGTGGCGGCCGCGGTAGCGATCATATTAGCGGTCGGGCGTATTTACACCAAAGCGGTGAGTGGAGCTGTAAGGTAATTGCCGTTTACAAATTTTATGTATACGAAAATATATTTTTAAACGTCCAGGTTTTATTTTTATTTTTGTTATTTGTTATTATGATAGACGATGTGGAAGAAGAGACTTTATTACTATGAGCTCTTTGTCCCACACTTTGTTTTTAGCCCTTATATTTTTATAATTTGGATGGCTTAAATAAATGGTATATAATTTAACATTTTCTATTAATAATTCTATAATATTATTTGCCATTACTACTGTCACTTCTCGCAGTCAAAGTTGACACGTTGTATTTGACCGTCACCGCATATCAGAACGCTGCCCTAGGCCGCTTGATCTAGACCTGCCCGCGCTGGTATGATTTCATTAATTTATGTCTATGTGTTTAGATTGGCCGCCACCGCTACCGTGGCCGTGGCCGCGTCGGTGAGTGTAAGCCTTTATTCTTTGGAAAACTATAAAATTTTATGTCAGCTGCTACTTTTATCTTGTTGTGGCTTTTGCAGAACACAACAGCACAGTTTGGCATTGCCTATTATTTTATATTATGTATATTCTATTATTTTATTATATGTATATTCTAAGCTAGTCCAGAAAGGAAACAAATAAAAATATTATTTAAAACAGACCAAAAAGATACGTTTTACACCAATCAAACCGATAAGCGCACAAGGAACGAATGCAAGAATATACAACCGTAAGTAGAAATATCTCGTAGGTGACCTCACTGCACGGCCGAGACGTAAACTCGTGTGTCTCGTGAGCACACCATCCTATATTCCCACCACGATCCCGTACATATACGGAACTAGTCATGGATCGGCTCCGCGAACAAAGCTATTATTTAGCTATAAATAAATCAGTACTACCCAGCCCGGTGTCACCTATATGGGAGAAAGCGAAGCAGAAGAATGACAGCTGTCACAAGGCTACACTGCAAAAACCGCAGAAAGAATCGCCATACCCTTTGACATTTCTCGTGTAGTTCTATCATATAAGCTCAGACATACGTAAGGCTGATTGATTAATATATACCATATTTATCTCTTTTTAACGCGTATTAAATAGAGAGAACAACAGATAATCCGGCGAATCTGTGAGTAAATTATTTTAGAATCATATCATTTAACCTCAAATTCTTAAAACGTCCATTTTGTGTTGAACTTTTGGAAGTGTCTAGAATTTTTTCTTTTTTGCAATTTACTGCTTAATTTTCTGATTTTCTGCCGAAAATGTGTTTCTTTTTTGTTGCAGGTAAGTCATTTAAACATTTATCAGTTATGTCTGCAAAAGCTCCCCTTATTTCAAACAAAATCTTACTAACTTGGTTCTGGATGGAGGTAAAATAAATTCAATTTTTCTATTCTCGAAGAGTTTTAAAACAACATTAGGTTTAAAGTTATTAAATTTGTTAAAGTAAAATATATTTGTTTTAATTATTGCTAGAAACTGAAAGTTTTATAAAACAGGTTTCATTACTCGTACCTCGCAGAAGACTACAAGATTATATTTATAACGTTTAGAATGATAATAAATAGCTGTATTTCAATAAATTGTACCTAGATAGTAGTTAATTAAATACTTTATGTAACCTCAATTACTTTAGGTTGCTTGCTGGAGGAAATGGAAAAAAGTCGCTGCAGTACAGACGAAGACCACCATCCTTCAGAGTAGGTATATGTAGGTGTGTGACGCTAGGACTTTAAAAGATTAGGATTGTCCTGAATCGAAATGAAAGACGTGTTCTTCCCTCATGTCTCTATTCGTAATTATATTGTTCATCAAAACTAGTTACAAAAGTGTAATAATGTATTGTCATCAGAAATATGTTTTATAATTATTAATTAATTGTTATTAGTTGATTGCCAAACTGTAAACTATTATGTTTCTTAAGTGGGCCACACGAGCCGCACCACATCTCCCCCTTTTCAAAAGAATGGACTTATTCTGGCCAGGCATAAGGACATTCGTCGAGAAGAGCAGAGAAAAAAAAATTAATGCAATTAACTTATGAATTTATCTATGTGTGAATTGTATAAAAAAACGAGAAGTACACTTTGGCATCCAATATATTAAATGAATAAATGTATCTATAGCTGTAGCTATCAGGAAGAGAAAAAAAAAATATATATATATATAATATATATTGCAATATTCATACCAATCATACCTAATAAAAATATATAACACCGTAGGTAAATTGACATTTACCAAAATTTAAAAAATGAGCAAAAGTTGTCAACAATATATTAATAATATAACCCATAGACATTAACGTCTAAACCTTTGCTAATGCCGTAACATACCATACATATTATTTAACACTAAATTTAAAAACAAAAAAAAACTAAATATGTATAATGTGCTATGATCGGCCTAACATCCTTAAAATTAAATGTTTATTTCGAAATAACAAAATAAGCAAATTTTCTATATGTGCAATTTAAATAACATTTCAGTATTTTGCCATAATTAAAACGAAATAAAATAATTGCGTTTAACTTGATAAAACTATGAATGTTCGAATGTCTGTTTTGCTTGCGCATGAAGTTATACACTGACCTAACTCAAACACTTTATTGTTTTGTTTGCAGTTTACCTATAAGAAATTCGCGAAATCACTAACAACACATTTACGTACTATAAAATGGTTTTACTCTATTTTTATGCACTGTTGTTTGTTTACCGTTTTTATCCTTAATTACACAATTAACACCACTAAGACTAACTACCGTATATGGACCTTTATACCAAGAATCAAATTTTGTTCTATTTTCGTTACTTACAAGTACCAAATCATTAGGTTTAATGTTATGTATTTGTCTAGCTTGTCTGTCGTAGTTATGTTTACGTTTGTCTTTTGCTTTAAGTATAAAGTCACTAGCGCGTTTATGAGCTATTTGTAACCGATATCTTACTTCTTGGTAATATGCGTCAATATTATATACGGGGTCTATCGTTGTGCCTGTAAGGTTTTCTGGTATTTCTACCTTCCGTGCATAAATAAGTTCAAACGGTGTGTAGTCGTGATATATACTGGGCGTGGTATTATAACAAAAACTGTAATATGGAATCCATTCATCCCAGTCCGCATCGTTAATGTACATTCTTATACATTCATTAAAGACTCTATGATTTCTTTCGCAACCTCCTATTGTTTGGCTATGGTATGCAGTTGAAAATGTATTGCTGATGTTTAATAATTTTGATAGCTGAGTTAATACTTCATTTTTGAATTCAGTTCCCAAGTCGGTTCTCATCTCTCTCATAGGACCGAAAGTGAGTATGAACTCATTCATTAATGCTTTTGCGATAGTTTTTGCTTTTTTGTTTGGTATTGGTATTATTTTAACGTATTTTGTCAGCTCACACTGAATTGTTACTGCATAAATGTTATCCTTCGTTGTTTTTAGAAAAGGGCCAATTGTATCGACACACACAATGTCGAAAGGTTTTCGGGGGGTAGGCGTTATAACCATTGGTTCCAGATGTGTAGATTGTCTTTTATTAAACTGACACTTTGTGCAGGTTTTTACGTATTTAGCTACATTTTTAGACATGCCTTTCCATCTATAGCTAGTTCGTAATTTTTTTAAAAGCTTTTTCTGTCCACTGGGACCTCCTGTAATGGGATCATCATGAAACTGTTTAATTAATCTTAATTTTTCGTCATAATTTGTTACTAATTTGGGATCCTCGTATAAAATAATAGTTAAATTTTTCATCTTTGTATTTCCTATTTCTTTCAATTTGTTTATTGTGCACATATTAAATATTTGGTCATTTTTTCTTAATTTAACTTTATTAAAATGGTACTCACCAGCCATAGATTCAAGCTTAGACAACAAATTCTCTAAAGAAATATTGCCATTATTGATTTTCATTTTATTTTCAGCGCTGAATTGACCTTTTATTTCCACAATAATCCTGAGATAGTTGGGCTTAATTTCAAAACTTAATATTGGTACCTTTTGTATATTATAATTATCTAGAATTTCATATATTTTTAAGTCACTTATAGGATTTTGCACTACTTTAGTAGTAATCGTTTCTTGGTTTTTTGTCATAGATCGTGTTATTGCTAAAATCTGTGCCGATTCGTTCGCCATTTTTTTAATTCTTCTACGTCTATTCTTGATAAAGCATCTGCTCCTACGTTGTCTTTACCTTTAATATACTCCACTTAGAAGTCATATTCTTCTAAATCTAGCCTCATACGTGTCAATTTTGAAGATGGATTTTTCATGGCAAAAAGATATACCAAAGGCTTATGATCAGATTTCACTAGACATTTTTTTCCATATAAGTACGGTCTAAAATAATTTATTGCCCAGTGAATAGCAGCTAATTCTTTTTCTATTGTAGCTTTATTACATTCCCCTTTTGTAAATGTTCTTGACGCGTAGGCAACTGGTAGTTCTTGACCATTAGACTCTTGCGATAATATTGCTCCGCAAGCTTCTTTAGATGCATCAGTGGTTAATGTAAATTGTTTATTAAAATCGGGATACTGTAAAATTTTGGGATCTAAAAGTGATGACTTGAGTGTTTCAAATGATTTTTGACATTCTGTGGACCAATCAAACTTGATGTTTTTCCTAGTCAGCTGGTTAAGCGGCCTTGCGGTTTCCGCGAAATTAGGTATAAATCTGCGGTAGTAGT
The DNA here is from genome assembly GCA_963920685.1 of Polydrusus tereticollis. NCBI lineage: Eukaryota > Metazoa > Arthropoda > Insecta > Coleoptera > Curculionidae > Polydrusus > Polydrusus tereticollis. The sequence continues at coordinate 93,287,637 of OY987330.1, forward strand.
TGCAAAAATCAATGAAGCGTTTTACCGCGTCAGCATTTGTCGGTACAGGATATTTATTTATTACTTCATATTTTGAATTATCAGGTAAAATGCCATTGTCTGTAATTTTGTGTCCCAGATATGTAACTTGGTTTTGGAAAAATGTGCATTTTTCGGGATTCAATTTTAAATTGTATTTCCTGCATGTTTCGAAAACGTTCTTTAAATTTTGCAAGTGATGCTGTTTCGAGCATCCTATGACGATGATGTCATCCATATACAAAAATGCTTTTTCTGGAGTTATACCTGCAAATGCGATACTCATCATTCTTTGGAAACTATTGGGGCTGATTTTTAATCCAAATGGTAATCTTGTAAATCTGTATGAACCGCTGTCTGTACTAAAGGTCGTGATATCACGAGAATCTTCTTCCAAAGGAATTTGGTGAAAACCTGACTTAAGGTCCAAAGTCGAAAACCATTTTGCTCTTCCTAACTGGTCTAAAATGTCATCAATTCTTGGTAACGGAAACTTATCAGCCACGAGCTTATTTTGGTTTATAACCCTAAAATCTACGCACAGCCTCCATGCCTTTTGCCACGGATTTCTTTTTTAGGTACTAACAGAATAGGACTATTGTATTCTGCTACAGATGGCTCAATAATATTATTTTCCAACATTTTGTTGACTTGGTCTTTTATCTCCGTTTTTAATATATACCGGATTGTGATCTGTTAGTTTAAGCCTTTGCTTGTAAAAGTTATTTGTTGTTAATTTATCCGTATTCAGCGCAAAAATATCCGAATACTCTTTACAAAATGCAATCATGTCTTCTTTGGCTATATCGGGAATATGTTGTTTTAATTCTTGCATCAGCAACGATTCTAAGTTAGATTTTACATAGTAACAAAATAATTATTTAAGTTTGTTAATTCTACATCAGCGTTTTTTATGGTGACACTTTCGAATGTTGTATTTAAAATTTTAATATATGGGCTTGTGTTGGAGACAACTGATGATGCTATGAAAACACCGGGTGACACTTCTTTATTTGTTATGACGGCACTTCCATTTATGTTTTCTAGTTTTTGGAATTTGCGTATTATTTCGCACCTAGGAGGGACTATTATGCTATCTTCATCCGGACTATTGTAAATAGGTAGTGTTATCTTTTGAGACCCTATTTGTAAGGTCATTGTCCAATGTGAATAGTCTAGTTTGCACTTATATTTAGTGATAAAGTCTCTACCTAAGATACCGTCTGATGGGATTGGAAAGTTGTCATCGACAATGTGAAAAGTGTGATATAGTATCAAATCATCTATGTAAAGTTGTGTTTCTGTCCTTCCTATAGAATATGTTAAACCGTCCGTAACACCTTTTATCTTGATATTGTCAAATCTGTTTACGGGTTGCCCTACATTTATTTTTGTTCATTTAAAAAGTGATATATCAGCACCTGTGTCTACTAAAAGTGTAACGGTTTCGCTTTCCGTCATTTCGGTAATAATAATTACAAAGTTCGAAAGTGACAGGTCCAAGTTAAATATTTTTATGACTCCCTGTGTGGACCCTGCTGGGAGCCCTGAAAGTTTTCCTGCTCATCTTCTGTCGCATATTGCCTTACGTATCTCGTATATCTTCCTCTTTGGCCTTGCCTGTTGTAGCCACGGCCTCCATAATTCTGTTCCGTATTTCCATGAAAGTAATTTTGCGACCTCGGATTATTTCTAAAATTTTGATTTTGTTGATACTTCGCCCGTGTATGGTTTCTGCCTCTGAAATTATTTATAAATCTACCTCTTTGGTTTCCATTTCTTGCATAAATACTGCATTGTTGCTACTCTCGTCCGCACTAACACTTACGAATTTTGTTACTGCCTCCTGCGAACTCTTAAAAGTTCCGGCTTCCATAACAAATTTTATTTTTTCAGAGTTAACATTAGTTTTTAAAGATCTTACAGTAGTATTCGCGGTATACGTTTTTGCAAGCGGTACTGGAACTCCTTCTTTTATGTAGGCTCTCCTTAATCTTTGAGCTAATTCTTCGATTTCTGCAGCATATTTATTAGCATCTTTGCTAAACTGCTTATGTGAGAGAAACTTCGTCATCACCGTCTGAGAGTCTTCTGATTTAATTTCGGTTTTCAGCTTATGTATAATGTTTGCAAGCGTGTCTGTCTCTGATATTAAATCTCGTGCTCTCCCAGTTAAACGTGTCTTTATATAGGCTATACCGCATCGTTTTCGTGGTTCTCTATGTTGGCTTGTATTAAATTAAGCGCGTCTAACATAGATTGTAGCTTATCAGATGAACCATCAAATTCGTTCGGGAGGACCCTACTAATGAAATTAAAAAAATCCATTTTTGACATAGTCATTTTAGCCAAATTTATTTTCGTATCTTTTATATCTTTGATGTTTGTGGAAGAGTTTTCTGAGTCACTTGACTCTTGTTCGTCGTCACTTTCCTGAAAGTTATCATCTAATATTTTTGTATCTATATACTCTATACACGAGGTAGGAACCTTATAAGGACATTTAAGAATTTGGTATGATCTAATTAATTTATCCCGTAGAGAAGTAAAAAGTTTTTTAATTCATTTTAATTTTTCTTGGTCCAAAGAGCTATATACTGTCCTAACTATTTTAACAAATTGATTAAAATTATTTAAAAGATTATCTCTAACTTCATTTCTGACAGCATCTGCCTTAGGTACCTTTGTTTTTAGAACACGTTTTGACTCGCTATTTACTGTACTGCTAATATTTTGAAGTTTGGTCAAAACGTCTTCCCATAAAACGGGCATTTAAAATAGAAAAAATAAACATAAAAATAAAAATATAGGTATCAATATATCATATAAAATTGACTCAAGTGGTAAAAAAATTATTCACACCTTTAACTAAACATAAAATATTCTAATTATACGCATATAAACATTTGTATACTGTTTAATCACCCAAAATATATAAGAAAATACACGTAAATAATATAAAGTCCGCAAAACATAATGGTGACTAAAAGTTTCTGATTATTATTCAGTAATGTTTCTGTTTAAACAACTAGCCAGGAAGGCTTAAACAACCAATAAAATAGTTTATTGCATACTGGCCTGACAACACTGATTTATAAAAATCCTACGAGGGCTCGACGTTCCAAGATCTAGGGTTCTGCTGCCTGGGTTCTCAGGATCATGCTCCTCGAGAAATCCTTTTTCATCCCTTTTCGATAAGCTTTATGAATTTTCATAAGCAAGAGGACGAGGATTGCTACCACTAGCACGTATAGCACTACACGCACATCGGTAGGAACTGCTACCGATTCCTGTTCCACTATAAAGTTGGAATTAACCACTCCCGTATCGGTTAACTCCGCGTGTTTAGAGCTAGATTTGCCCATTTTAGCACTAACAAGGACGACTTTTACTACGGCGCACTTGGGATTGCCGACCAAGGTGATTTAGCCTTATTGGCACGAATCACTTCACTTTTTCGTACTACTACGGCGCGTTGTGACGCGTTGGCAGGATCGCCATGTGACGCTAGGACTTTAAAAGATTAGGATTGTCATGAATCGAAATGAAAGACGTGTTCTTCCCTCATGTCTCTATTCGTAATTATATTGTTCATCAAAACTTAGCCTAGTTACAAAAGTGTAATAATGTATTGTCATCAGAAATATGTTTTATAATTATTAATTAATTGTTATTAGTTGATTGCCAAACTGTAAACTATTAGGTTTCTTAAGTGGGCCACACGAGCCGCACCACAGGTGTAGGCAGCAGGTAAGTATACCCTAGAAAGGCCTGGAGAAAAGAGCGTATAACAATTTATTAGGTATTGTAGTTTTATTTTATATACCACTTTTCTCATTAGTGTATTTTGTGCGTGACTGAGGTCTATTAGTATTCGATTGGTGGTCTTTTTAAATTTTTAAGATGTTAGGTCTTGGTGCTACAACTTCCAAAATCGGATTTCTTACATTTTCTTGTAAATATCCCCCTTGTAAATCTTCATATTATACCAAGATTGTTAATAAGGAGTATAGAAATAAACGTTTTCATAGATTTCCGAGAAATGATCAGTTAGTGGAGGCTTGGAAAAAAGCTTGTCAGCTAAGTCCTAGTAGAAACTGTCGAAATGATTATGTTTGTGTCGACCATTTTTCCAAAAATGATTATTCCAACCCAAGTCTTTCTACCCGGCTTAGATATGGACCTGTACCCTAGGGTGGAGTAAAAATGATTTTTTTTTTATTCGGCTAACGACAGGTATGTCAAAAGTTGCAAGGCATAAATGTAAGATTGTCTGCAAAAAATAAATTTTTTTGAAGCACCCCTTGAGGCGCCCCACCCCCTCCCAATTTATTTTTTTTTATATTTTTTTTTTTTTTTATTCCGCTAACGACAGGTATGTCTAAAGTTGCAAGGCATAAATGTAAGATTGCCTGCATAAACTGAATTTTTTTGAAGCACCCCTTGAGGCGCCCCACCCGCTCCCAAATTATTTTTATTTATCTTTTTTTTCCGCAGAGGTTTTAAAGACTTTCTTTAAGTCTAATAAATACGTGTTTTTAAATCCAACTGCCTAACATTATGTCTTTAAGTGCCCCAGCAGGTATATGGTTTGTGTAGAAATTAAAGAAGGCAATTTTTTAATCTACAATCTATAATTTTTAAATTAAGCAGAAAGAAAATCAAACATTAAAATAAAGTTAACAGTTTTAACAAAAAAATCTTACTACTACGGTGCCAGTATCGTCCTTTTGACTACACCAAAAAGTTATATTATCTTATATTCGGATTTCGTGTTGAAAGTAGGTAGGACAGCTCTCGAGAGAATTCGTGCTTTGATAAACCCGTCTCTATTTTCTTGTTCAATAACTGAAGCTGATGCATCGGTGACCAAACAAATACATCTTTCTGTTCCTTGAGTATGACAGGGATACTTTGGCAATTTGAAATTTTCCGAAGGGTCGTCGTGTTCGAGATAATTCATGAAGACAGAAGTAGGGACTTTTCTGAAAACTGGAGGATCATATCTTTCCGAGCTTTGCCAATTTATAATTTCTGTGTAGTCCTCTGCGTTAAAATTGATAACGGGAACTCGAAAGGTTCGAACACTTTTTGTAGAAGTGTTTTTCTCTCTTGCAGCTATAATTTTTCTACATGCTGGTTTGCGAATATAAATTCTTTCGTCAGCTAACATGCAAAGGATTATGTTTTCATAGTGTGCAAAGAAAACCATTTCTCTGAATAACAGTATCTACCACTTTTCGTAGTTTAAGTGGTAGATATCTTGAGAAACTAATCAATCTAAATAAATGACAAGAACCTTCAGTGCACATGGATTTTGATTTTATATAAAACCAAAGAGGCGCGTAGACTTTCATAACATATGTAGTTAATTGTAATAAGTTATCGGTGGGATTTTGAGTCGCAACATATAATCGTAGTATTCTGCTCGCCGTTGTCAGCCATCGTGAATGGACGACAGGTCCAGGTTTAAGATTTGCCAGATCTTGTGAACATTCCCCAGAAGATACAGCTGAAAGTATATCTAGCAGATATTTCTGATCTGTGCTAAGAACATTTCTGTTTACTTGAGGGATATCATTGCCTCCAATTTTTAAACAATCGTTTACAGGTAATAGTTCACACGTTTGAAGTGACTTGCCAATAATACCTGAAAAGGTATTTGGTCCATGAGTACCACCTGTTCCTGAAATAGGTGTCTTAAGGGAAGCTCATTAAAATGTAATAAACAGACAAGCCATTGTAATGGTCGATTTAATTCAACTTCTAGTAATCGAATAACTCCACCATTTTCACCGGTATTGACGTTTGTACCATCACATCCAATTGTAGTCAGGGCATGTGTACAAATATTTTTAGTGACAAAAAATGAAAGTATTTCGTCTTTAATGTTTTTTGTTGAACCGGAAGGTACAGAAATATGGCCTATGTATTTTGACCCTGGCTCCTCTACCAAAACAACATGTTCTTCCGTCACAGTGCTAAAATGAAATTTGTTTGCCTTCTGTATCTTTGCTCTTGTTTTATCCTTTCTTCCGTCAAAAAATAATGCCGTTAAATCGTCCAAGTCAATAGGTTTTAATTCATTTCTAAGTTTTTTTTTCGAATCTTGCTTCTATCGATTACTTTGTTGCAGTCATTTTGATTTACGATTCCCAAACCTTCTAAAACTGCCGATGCAATTGATGCAGCACATCTGTCAGATACCCCATGGCGATCACATTCTCTTGCTAATATGGGAAGGTTTATCCTCATTTGAGTGGTTGAGGAATTCTCATCTATCGTGTTAGTCAAAGAAAGAGATGTGCTTAGTTTACTTATATCTGTCGCAATATTTAGTCTCATTGGTATACTTTTAGAATTACTTTCTTTGGATACTGTATCAGGATTTAATACACTGGATTTTCGCTGCTCTCTAATTTCGATCTGTTTACTTAATTTGACGTCAATTCCACCGATCATCATTTTTCTTATTGTTCGCTGGTCCGTTAGGAACAGTCTTTCATTTATGGGTACTTTTTTAACTTTTTCACAGCCGCATTTATTAAGATCGATACATTTACAACAGCATATATCAAAAAGAGTATTTTCCGCCCTCTGCTTAAATTACTTCAATATCTTTTGAAACCCGTCTTTACTCTTTCTATCCTTATAAGGTTTCAGAACATTTCTATATGAGGTATGCACTAGACGTATTTTTTTAGCGATTCGCTTGGAGGAAATTGTTGGAATAGATGCCATTTTCCAAAAATGTTCAATTGTTTTTGCCATTTCCTGTGATACCTCTAAAGCCGATGGTTCTCTTTTATTTGCTGAAGTATTTTTATGCCGAACGTGTAAATAATACTTAACTACATCGCTGTTGGCTGGTAGCATTGTCTCTTATGAAGGATTACCAAATATTGGACAGGCAGTTTGTTGCCTTGTAAAACTCATGGTTTACTGGTAATTAGTAATCTGAAACTTAAACTATTATATTTATTGACTATTTTGGAAATATTTTTTTAAAAGGTTAAAAAGTTGACAAAGGTAACCCGCAAATGGGGTAACTTTGCCAAAGCTTATATGCTGAAGAACAGCTGGGTGGCATTTTCTTACTAGAAAGGAAATTTTACGTAAAAGTAAGTTCCTTAGAATACCTATAAAAAAAATTGCGGGGTAACTTTGCCATTGGCAATAAAAATTCTTTTAAGGCAGTTTGGCAACCGCGCTTTAAACTGGTTAAGACAATAGAGTGTTAGACTATAATTTATAAAAAAACAGCTTTCTAATTTAATAGGTTTTGGAACCACAAGGCTTAGTATAGCATGCTAGTTTCATCTGGCAAAAAACAACAAAATGTAGTAATACCTATTAGTGATTTTACAAGTTTAACTTACCTTTCATTACATTCACAAAAAGCAGCTAACCACTTAAGGATTACATGTGACATGCAACACCAGAGTTGCCAAATTTGAGGAACGAATTAATTTACATCTTAGGCAAAGTTACCCCACTGGCAAAGTAACCCCACTCTACGGTAATATAGCATTGTCGCGCTTAAAAACATTACTAGGCAGCTGAATATCAAAACACCTATTTTTTAGACTAAAAGAATGTATTTAAAAACAATAAAAAGAAAAAAATTATGCACAAAAATCAAAAAAAAAATGTTGGGAGGGGGTGGGGCGCCTCAAGGGGTGCTTCGAAAAAATTTAGTTTTTGCAGAAAGTCTTACATTTATGCCTTTCAACTTCTGAAATACCTGCCGTTAGCGGAATAAAAAAAAAATAAAATATAAAAAAAAAATATGGGAGGGGGTGGGGCGCCTCAAGGGGTACTTCAAAAAAATTTAGTTTTTGCAGGCAATCTTACATTTATGCCTTGCAACTTTTGACATACCTGCCGTTAGCCGAATCGAAAAAAAAATATTTTTACTTCACCCTACTGTACCCCATGCTCCAGAAGAAACTCCAGTACAGGATCGAGACATTCAGTTTTTTTCTCGTGTTTTATTTCCTTCTGAGGGAGCCAATACTTCCTTTAAAAGTGAATCAGAAGATCATTTACCAATATTGGCTAGCCCCTTACCCATTCTGCCTGACTCCAATTTACAATCTGAAAATGATTGTATTGGAGAGTCTTCTGTTGTCCCTCTATCAATGTCTGATCTATCTGGGTCCTGTTTCTATGGCCCCGGGTCATCGACTGAGGAACTTGTAGTATCTGACAAACTAAATAGCAATTCTTTTGACCACTCGTATTGTAAACCTTCCACAAGCTATTCTAAATGCTCTAAAATGGCTGTGAAAGACCAGTATTCATTTCTAACTGAAAAAACACAGGCATATTATCAAAAGTGGGCTTAAGTAGAAAAAATTTAACTCCTCAAAAATTAATTATGTATAAATGTCATAGAAATGTTATTTCTAAACTTTCAAAGTTAAAGCCTTTGCTTAAAACTAAAAATGCTGACCTTTGTGCTGTTAGAAATCTTTATGAGGATGGTCGTTTTGAGTACATAGAGGAAAATTTAAATCATATTACTCAGGACTTCATAAATTCCCAATTAAGAAATGTAAATAAACATCCTAATGCTCGGCGATGGACCATCAAAGACAAAGCTTTTGCCCTTTCTATTTATAAAAAAAAGTCCTCGGCTTTATAGATATTTAAGATCGTTTTTTCAACTACCATCCATAAGAACCCCTAAGTTAGTTCTTTCCTCATTTCCTGTGGAATCTGGTATAATTGAGCCTGTTTTGGAGAATTTAAAGAAGCAGGTGGATAAAATGGATGATTTAGATCGATGCTGCACCCTTATCTTTGATGAAATGTTTCTTAGTACTGGTTTGCATTATGAAACCAAGTCACAGAAGATATGTGGATATGAGGATCTGGGGACATTTGGTCGATCTAAAGAACATGCCAACCATGCTTTGGTGTTTATGATACGAGGAATTAAAAGAACCTATAAAATGCCAATTGCCTTTTTTTTCACAAAAGCTACGGTTAAAGCTAATATTTTAAAACAATTGGTAGTAACTATTGTTACTCGTTTACAAGAGATAGGTCTAAATATTGTTGCTACAGTTTGTGATCAGGGTCCTACTAATCAAAAAGCAATCAGGCTATTGACAGAGCAGCACACTGATGACAAACCTAGCCCTTATCACTTTGTAGTTAACGGAGCTCAAGTTGTCACAATTTATGACGTACCACACCTTCGGAAATGTACCCGCAATGCTCCTTTAAATTGTAATATAGAGTTCGAGTCAAATAAATTTGCCAAATTTAGTCACGTCCTAAACACATATAATTTAGATAAAACCAAACGAACCTATAGGTGTTTATATAAACTTAATGACAGTCATTTTAACATAAAAGACACTTCTATGAAAATGAAGGTGTCTGTTGCTGCTCGTTAGTTAAGTCACACCATGGCAGCAGCTATTAAAACTTTTTATTCGTGTGGGCATATTCCAGAAGGTGAGTCCCTACATACTGCTGAATGTATTCATAGTATTGATAATATTTTTGATTCTTTGAATAGTAATCAGTTTTATCCAGTGGAAGGAAAAAAATTCAGATGTGCTCTGTCTGATGGCTCTCCCCACCTAGAGTTTTGGTCTGAAATGTTGTCAAAGTTATACAGGTGGAGGATTTGTGATAAAGATAGTGGGAAGGTCAGAAATGATTTTCATTTTGTACAGGCTTTAAAATTTCTTTGTTTAAGAAATTTGAATCAGGATCCTTTAGAAAACTTTTTTGGTCAGATTCGGCAACATGGAATCACAAACACAAATCCCACCAGCTTTCAATTTAAAGCTGCTTTAAAAACATTAGTTATCACTAATTTTAGTTCACCTCTTTCTAAAAGCAGTAACTGTGAGGAAGATTTTTGTAGTACTCTAGAGGATTTCAGTTCATTTTTGGAGAAGTATATTAATTCAGAAGCAACTGATAACGGGGATGGTAATTTTATTGAAGACCTTGAAAGATCAGTCATTTGTAGAAAGCAATCCTGCTAATGCGCACATTGCAGGATATCTTCTAAAAGGAGTTAATCCAAATATTGATTGCTAGCAGTGCCGAGAATATTTTTCCTCAGAAGTAACAGAAAAACATCTTTTTGTACGCTTTAAAGAGTATGATTCTCAGACACGTTTAAAATATGCTAGTGAGAAAGTTATTAGTTTAGTAGAAAACTTGGATAGCAAGTTATTTGACTTTTTAGAGAAGTTTGGAACAAGTATAAATTTAGAAAATAGGTTCAAACAGAAGTTTTCAAAATATTTTGAGAAATACTCTGTTTGTGACACACAATTTTTATTTAGATGATGTTATTAACAAAGCTGTTCCGTTGGGAATTTTTATATATGCTAAAAAGTATTTTTAAAGTTCCAAGCGTGCTGAAGATGTCAGTAAAGGACATAAAAGTAATGTTAAAAAATTTAAATCTGCCTAAACTCCTTAAATACTCACTCTTGCCTTATATGGGATTATTGTGTACATGGGTATCACAAATCAGCAACAGTAGGGTCAGCAGGTTATTTTGCTTCAAAGTAGTATGTACTTAATACTGCTTGTATATTAGCACTAATACTGTTTTTAGTAATTCCCACACGTATTCCCTATCGTTGTTATTCATGTGATTTGGGGATAACCATGTACTTAGTCTTATTTTGTACCTGAAACAATATACCAAAAAACGACAATGTTCCGTCACATTAAACTTATATTATGGTGTAAGTGAGTGTGTGAGTGATGGTGTGAGTGTGTGTGTGATTTAAGTTTGTGGCTCGGGTTGATACCCAATCGCCAAGATATTAAACTTATATATTGAGGTTTAACTTAGTGTTTAATTAAAACCACTATACCTAATTCCTGACAATACCCCTGATTTCTGACAATATACCTGATTTGTGACAATACCCTTGATTTGTGACAATGTACCTGATATGTGACAATGTACCCTATTTGTGTCTCGAAATATTTTATATATAATGTTAAAAATATTATATATGCCCATTTTGTTTTTCTCTAAAATTCTATTTAGAGAAAAACAATGTTTTTGTAAATATTTTATATGAAAATACCCATTATTTTATTTTTCATGCTTTGTGTCTTACATTGAACCAACCAAAACCCAGCTTCCAATCCCAGGAAAGTCCAAACCGAGGAAGTGGGAGAGGTTCCTTGATGCAAAGTGATGTTTATTGTTAACCCTGTTTAAAACATTTTTTTTTACTTATGCACCATACAAGGTGTTCAGAAAATGCTTTACGAACCTTGGAGAAATGATTCTACGTGGTATTCTACTATTCTGTTATGAAAATGTTGTTCTACTGCGCCACCAGAGGACACTTTACCTGAACTCATATTATATTTTGCGCATATCTTTTTGTTTAGACATACATTGACATTGAAACTTGTTATCATGTTAAATTTAATAAAATTCGAAATATAATTCGTTCTTAGGTTTCGACTCTTTTATCACATAGAATCATTCCTCCAAGATTTGTAACACATTTTCCGAATACCCTTTGTACATAATTTGTTGTCTGTTATTCTGAATATTGTTGTATATTATATTGTTTTCTATAAATAGGATTATTGTTATAGCTTTAAAACAGCTTTAATTTTTTTAACGCGCTAACTAGTAAGTGCAGGTTAGTGACTTTCCATATTTGAATTGTTAAAAATAACGCTAAACAGGATTTATATAAACTCGCAAATTGCCAAAAATTAATTTCATTCAGATTCAAACTTCTTGAGATTAAAACGTTTTGATACTTTCCGACGTTTCGCCTATGGTTACATGATGCATCTTCAGGAATTTTTACTCTAGTTAGAACACTGAATGAGCTTACTAGAGTAAAGAGCCTTAAAGATACTGCGTGCAACCGTAGGTGATACGTCGTTTTGACATGTTAATTAAGAATTGAATATTTGTATTGTTTCAAATTAGTTTCTATATAAAATACATAGGGACTGTAAAGTAGCCAACCTGTACTGTTTTTTAACCAGAGGTAGGACCCTCTATAAAATTACGTCCAAAGGATATTTCATTATTTATATTTATAGATTTACCGAAAGGTACCTTTTTTACTTGGTTGTTTTTTTTTTTAGTTTGTTATTTACTCTAAAAATCTCCGCAATTTTTTTATATCAGCAGAACATTTTATTATGATATTTTCTTTTTAACAAGAGTTAACCTGCATATTCTTATGGGCGCTGGTCTGTATGCCAGGTGTTATTAACTTGGTACATTGGATCAAAGTCCGACATTAATTGCATTTGTTACTATCATCCTATACTGATTAGGTTTGGCGCCTGCATTTTTCTCTCTTCTAGAAAGCACACTGCTGAATAGATGTAAATAGCTTTACAGCGACTAAAAGTTGCCCACTCTTAAAAATGCGCGACTTCTCACTGTTTACTTTGACCAACTTTGGCTTAGCCTCAAATGAGCAGCACTTCAATTACGCTGCGGAGACCGACTAAATCACCACACGACATGCTCGCACTGATACATGCCCGACACTGGTGGCTCCAACTGTCAGCATGGCGCGAAAATTTGAATGTATTTGCGGAAATACCCAGCGATCAATCTCAACCCGTGAAATCAATCTCACCCCACTTTACGGTACCTTAAGTGTGGTTCAATGAAGCCGCTATACAACATAGTTCTAGTTTTATTATTTATGACACTTCTTATAACACCAATAATTGGTGCTATTTTTGATAGTATACTGTTTATATGCTTCGACCAGGTCAATCTATTGTCTATTATAAGTCCTAAGTATTTATAGTTGGTAACATTTTTTAATTTCGCATTTCTTAAGTATAAATTTAAGATACCACCAGGTTTATTTTTTGTTTAAAAGTCATATATACTGTTTTTTTCAGCATTTAGAGTAAGTTTATTTTTACACAACCATTTATAATAGATCTGCAGGTCTTGATTTATTTTTGATTTTAGATTACTTCTTTTCACTATCCGAATAAACAAATGCAGTGTCATCAGCAAACACAAAATACCTAGCTTTAAGGCCCACTTGCACCAAACTTTTAAGAACAACTTAAGTCGCTCTTAACCCTTAAGAAGTAGAAATTGTCTTGCACCAGCATTTAAGAAAGACTTAACATGGCTAAAGCTTTCTTAAATTTAAGTTGTTGTTTTCGAGTCCTTAAAGCGATCTTAACTTATTCCTAACCTTAATCTAAAATTAAACTGTAATAAACCCTTCCAAATACTTGGTGTTGTGATGGAGATGTTTAACGACGATTTGGAGTTTCTAGAGCTAATTGAGAACGGATTTCCTAGGAGGCTATATAATAGGTAGGTAAAGTGTGTTAATGAAACAACATAGGTAATAGTAATTTAAAATAAATACTTTCCTTCTAGGATGAATTACTTTGAAGACATGGACAACATGACTTTTTTTAAACGATTTCGCCTGACGAAACCAACCGTCCACGCTGTTCTTCAGGAAATCGAAGATCAGCTGGAGTTTGATCATGATAGGTATGTACTTTTATATAAAATTACCATTTGATAAAATGCTTTGTTATTGGTTAACATACCTTAGTGTTTTTACATTTAAATGAGGTTGGACAAAGGAACATTTTGTAATTTAGTTATGTACCAAATATACCAGCAGTTATGAATTTTCAGATTTTTTTTCTTCTTTTAGAAATAAAAGTGTTACGCCTATGAATCAAATACTTACTACCCTGAGATTTTATGCCACCAGTGCACCCTTGTCTTTGGTCGCTGATTTTATGGGTATCCATGAAAGCACAGCAAGTAGAATAGTGCAGAAAGTTTCGTATGTTTTGTCAAGACTAAGACCAAATTATATTAGCATGCCGCAAGGAGAACGCATTCTTCAAACACAGAATCAATATTTTCATTCATTTCATTCCCAAGAGTGATTGGATGCATGGATTGTTCACACATAAGAATTATTTCCCCAGGTAAATACATGTATAATGCATTCTTATTTTAAACTGAACTTTTCCTAATGGTTTTGTGTTAAATATATTTCACAAAGGTTTTTATATTTGCTTCAGGGGGTGATGATGCCGAGGTCTTTCGTAACCGGAAAGGATATTTTTCCGTGAATGTGCAGCCAGTATGTGATAGCAATCTTAAGTTTAGCAACATTGTTGCTCGATGGCCTGGCTCGGCTTATGACAGCACTATATTCAGCAACTCTCGTCTTCGAGCACGTCTTAAAACTAATGATTTTCCCAATTGTGTGCTCTTAGGTATAAATATGTTTATTTTATTTGTTTTACATTTTTTAAGACTAGCCATTGTTGCATAAAACCGAGCATAAAACTATATATTTTTTTAGGAGACAGTGGATATCTGTTGCGAAATTATTTGTTAACACCTTTAATGAATGTTTAAACTAGGGGGCAACGGCGATATAATGAGGCACAGATACGTACGCGCAACTGTGTCGAGCGACTATTTGGCGTTTGGAAAAGGAGGTTTCCAGTTATGGCTTATGGTATAAGACTAAAACTGGAAACCTTCTTGTCCATTATAGTTGCCACTGCTCTGCTGCATAACATAGCACGCAACATGCTAGAAAATGAACCACCAGTGTATGAAAATCAAGATGTTCAACAGCTAAATTACTTAATAGAAATGGGAATGATTCCTGAGCAGCCAGCCATGGGAAATATTGATGTTAGAGGACAAATCTATCAAAACGCAATAATTAATTATTTTCAATAACAGCAAGTTTAATTGCATTGTTTTCATTTGTTACATTAAAAAAAAAAGAGTTATATTGTCCAATCAACTGACTCGCCGATTAAATTATCAATATCAGAGCCTTGCACAGTAGTTATGCTCTTGGATTTTACACCATTAAACTGTTTTTTTTTAATTTTTTTTCTAATTCTAATATCTGTAATCTTAGCTCGTGTTCTTTCTTCAAACCTTCCGACAACTCTAATTTTTTTTCAATTAAGGTTTCATATTGCTCCCCCAACCTTGAAGTGGTAAGAGTTTTCACTATTGTTGGTCTTCTTCTTGACTTATTTGGTAGTATTTTTTTCCTCTTACTTCCGTTGAGAACCTAAAAATAATATCTTAGGACTTACTATTTTTTTAAAAATGTACTAAGTAAAAAAATTCTTTATTCAGCTGCAAATAAACCTGGCTAATTAGAGACCTTTTTGCAGAATCTGAAGAGGTCTTTTCTTGAGACTGTAGTTCTTCCTACAAACAAAATAATGTATTAAAAAATTGACACTACCTAGTGCAGTAACAAATATTTCCATTATCTTACCCCATCTTGAACTAAAATCTCAATGTTATTTTGTGTCTGGGTGTCTTGAACCTATAAAAAAATGAAATTTCCTGTAAAAGTGTAACTACTGGTTTTTAG